>CM019063.1:121705562-122905562 GCA_009667805.1 Leptobrachium leishanense
CTTGTAAATAGGCACAACATTTGCTAATTTCCAGTCTTCTGGGACGACTCCTGTTAACAAGGATTGGTTAAATAAATCTGTTAACGGTTTTGCTATTACATCACTGAGCTCTTTTAATAATTTAGGGTGGATCCCATCAGGCCCCATTGACTTATTTGTCTTTACTTTAGACAGCTGCTTTAGAACCTCCTCCTCTGTAAACTCATATGTAACTGTCTCTTTAGTGTTCTCTCCAACAATATTTGCTTGCTTTTGTGCGCCAGACAAAGCCACTAAATTATACCAGTGTGAGCAGATGCCCAATATGCGAACACTGTTTAAAACTACCTGGAAATGCATCTAAATGAAATCTCAGCTGATCCTGCACAGAGACCAGAACTGTAGTAATTCCTTTTGGCCAGTAGATGTGACATCTGCCTGCCAAGTACTTTATTACAGTAAGGCCCGGTCACTTTACAGCGCGTTCCTGTGCACTGTAAAACACCTAAACACGGAAATCCCATGATTTCCTATGGGGCCTGTTCACACCTGGGCGTTTTACAGCACGTAGGAACACGCTGTAAAACGTCCTACGCCCAAAGAAGTACAGGAGCTTTTTTTGGGGCGTATTGCAGAGCGTTCGCAGCCATAGACTGCAACGTGAACGCGCTGCAATGAGCATGCGTGCGTTTTTTACGTTTGCGCGATACGCGTGTCAAAAAACCCGCAGGTGTGAACCCAGCTTAAGAAATACACTGGGAATATTCCAATATATTTCTTACCAAACACACTGGTTCCCAAGACTGTATTTCTGGAAAAACCCTGGCTAGTGAAGCAGTTCACAACTGGGCGTTTTACAGCGCGTAGCAACGCACTGTAAAACGTCCTACGCCCAAAGAAGTACAGGAGCTTCTTTGGGGCGTACTGCAGCGCGTTCGCAGCCATAGACTGCAGCGTGAATGCGCATGTGTGCGGCTTTTATGTTTGAGTGATACGTGTGTCAAAAAACCCGCGTATTACGCGCATAAAAAAAACCCGCAGGTGTGAACCCAGCTTAAGAAATGCACAGGGAATATTCCAATATATTTCTTACCAAACACACTGGTTCCCAGGACTGTATTTCTGGATAAACCCTTCTAGTGAAGCAGTTAAAACTGAGAGATCCCCAGATCATCTCGTTTCTAGATTTAGCAGGGATCTCTAGTTTAACAGGAGTATCCATAGAAAGGGAAAACAGAAGTATCTTATTTGATGGCTATCACTGATATCCATATAATCTAGCTCATGACTAAAGTTTATTAAACTTAGGCGCCAACTACAAATGTTTAGTAGCCAAGCAACATTTTGTATGGAGCTTTATATAGGACAAGCTGGAAATGCAGCAGTCACAGGTGAAATACTATTAGCCTACAGGCCTGATCTAAAGAAATGTATAAATATGGATTATGGAGTACTAGACGACAAATAAGTCTTCTGCAACATGTATAGAAGAATGCTGTGTGTTTCAATACTTAACTTTTTTATAAAACATTTATTTATTCATAGATTCGAGCAAAACAATACAGACAATAATGGAAGAAACAATCAGAAGCAGTCCCTACCCCGGACAATACAAAGACATGAAAAACAAAACATGAAAAACAAAAATTGGTGGTGTTGCGCTAAAGGAAAGTAATAAAACTTATGTATGGTCTATTTTGAAGGCATGCTATACTGCACAGCAAAAAAGAGAAAGAAAGTTCTATTTCTCAATAGTTCGTTCAATGGATATCCAGTCTCTGTTGTAGAAAGGATTTTCAGTGAAATCTTCCAAGACTTTGGAACGAATGACCACTTCTTTGGTGAATCTTCATTAAAAAGTATATATCTCGGAAAAAGAGAAACTCGATAGTGTTATACCGTTTATTAATGTGTATACAAATCTACTGACATAATATACGTACAGAAAAGAGGTAGTGGGTTTAGGATTTGATCTCACCCACTGCCAGATAAAACATCACGTCCCAATCAAGCCTCTATAGACAAAACCACCAGGAGCTCCCGGGCTGCTTCCAAGGTGGTCACTCAATACAAAGGTGGGACCGCGATGATAAAGTGACGTAGTGCTGACGCGTTTCGCCCCGCCCACGGGACTTCATCAGAGCATGCTCTGATGAAGTCCGTGGGCGGGGCGAAACGCGTCAGCACTACGTCACTTTATCATCGCGGTCCCACTTTGGTATTGAGTGACCACCTTGGAAGCAGCCCGGGAGCTCCTGGTGGTTTTGTCTATAGAGGCTTGATTGGGACGTGATGTTTTATCTGGCAGTGGGTGAGATCAAATCCTAACCCACTACCTCTTTTTTCTGTACGTATATTATGTCAGTAGATTTGTATACACATTAATAAACGGTATAACACTATCGAGTTTCTCTTTTTCCGAGATATATACTTTTTAATGAAGATTCACCAAAGAAGTGGTCATTCGTTCCAAAGTCTTGGAAGATTTCACTGAAAATCCTTTCTACAACAGAGACTGGATATCCATTGAACGAACTATTGAGAAATAGAACTTTCTTTCTCTTTTTTGCTGTGCAGTATAGCATGCCTTCAAAATAGACCATACATAAGTTTTATTACTTTCCTTTAGCGCAACACCACCAATTTTTGTTTTTCATGTTATATGCTTTCTGAATTTGGTGGATATCAGGGTGGTGTTTTTTTGCTGCTCATTGTTTTTGGGTGTTTCCACAGTATAAACCCTCTTTGCTTGTTAATACAAAGACATACTTTGAGAGGTGGACGTTCCACAACTCAGACAGGGGCAGAATTTAGAAAGTGGTCAAACACCAGGGATTGGGAGGGCGGGAGCAATGGGGGTCCTGACAGGGAGTGCGTCATACACCAACAGGTAAATTCAAAGTCAGCCCTCAGTTTGGAGATAACAGTTTCCGGCAAATATGACATGAACGTCTTCCACACCTCAAAGAGCCTTTGTCCTCCTTATGTAGAATGTCTCTGCCCAGTCATGACGAAAAATGGCATAAAAACGCGAGTAGGGGGAAAGGGGAAATCCACTGCCACAGGATGGCCTTCTTGGTGGCTGCAGATAGGACGCCCAAGCGGGTTTTCTGCGCCCTGGACAGGGTGCGGGCTTCGCGTTCAGAGAGGATATTGAAGCCCAGTCAGGGGAGGCAGGCACCTTTAATTTCAAAATCTGAGAGCCAAAGCTGATTATCCTCTAAAATCCCGCATTTTTATATAGTATTTCACCAGTGCCCCTCCCCCCATTACAAAGGCCTCTGACACCTAGACACTTACCTGTACTAACTTCCTTTTCACACAGAAACACAAAGACCAAACTTCATTTCCACACTTGGCACTCTCAACTTGCAGTCCTCTCCTCTTGTTTCCACCACCAACCCTTCTAGATTGTGAGTTCCCATGGGAATAGGGCCCTCGTTTCCTCATGTATCGGTTTATCAAATGTTGTTCAGTCTCAATGTATTGTAACCCTGTCTATATCATGCAATAAACAGTCAATGGAGCGCCGGTACAAAACTGGAAATACAAAAAATCACTTCACATGTCCTTCAATAAGTCTTTTCGATCTTCTTAGAAATTCTTGAATTAGGCATCTCTACAAAAGAGAAAATATAATCGCGCAATACGTTGATAGAAGGTAAGGGGATGATGGTCCTACTCAGCGCTGTGGAATATGCTGGTGCTATATAAATAAAGAATAATAATAAAATCTCCTGATAGTGTTCCAAAAGAGGGTTATAAAGGGGCAGAACCACAAGCAATGGAAGAGATTGGCAGTGTCCTGCGGGAATTTAAGACAGCGACCCGAACTAAGAGGGTTGAAAAGGGCCAATCTGGCTGGGGCCACATACGCACCGTGCAGTAGTTTGTAAAAAACATTTCCCCATATTGGGCTGAAGGAATTAGCTTGCGCAATCTTTTCGCGGCCGTTATGAGGGAGAAAGGTGACCGTTTAGGGAGGTGGAGACACCAACCGGCCAAATCCGTGATAAAGTAAACTTTTTAAAAATAACCACAAGGTACACCATCTCATTAAACACAATCTAGTAATTATAATGCAATACAAAAATCTATGGAAAATACACGTCTGCCGATTGAAGTCATCACCATAAAATACAGTACATCTCACTGCTCCGAAACAAAGAATGGTATGCACAATGTCAACATGCTTCTCTTTAAAGGGCCACTAATGGCATGTATTATAAAGGAAAGTTCCAAATTAGGAAACGTGGGTACCATTGATAGAGGTCAACCACAATGTATTCATAGGGGGTTATTCAGAAAGCACCAGTGTTTGCTGATGATGCAGACACCATCAAAAATTGCCAATGTTACAAACCTCAGAGGTTCACAAAAGAAAATCCAAACGGTCTTCAGAGCGAAGTTTCTCCTGCCGTTGTTTGGAATTTTCTTCTGAGAAGTGCTGACGTTTGTTTCCCTTACAACTGCAGGATTTTTGCCAGTGTCTGCAACACTGACAAACCCTGCTGCTTTCCGAATAAACCTGAAGGTGAATATAATGAAACGCAAAAAGATTCTATCAAAACTCCGGCAGCGAGGACATTGGTTGAATACAGGATTGACAAAAAAATAAAAAGGTTACAGAACCTGCATCTGTCATTTGTGGTTTTCTTGTTCGATGGTTAGATCAAACATAAACAGGAATAATCTACAAGTCTCCAAGGGGTGTGGGGGGGGGATTTTTATGGAATGACTGGAAAACACGGATATCAGGGGCTGACTGGCAACTTTTGGCCCAGGGAACAAGCACAAGCCATAGGACAGTGGTGCAGCAACCCTATGGGGAGAGGGCACCTGTACCATCCATGCTAGCCCCCCCCCCCACGGGTAAAGCAGGGGGCTTGCCTGATTGTGAGCTTTTGGGACATCCCTGCATGGTGACCTGGACATGCAGTAAAAGGCCCCCCCACTCCTACAAAAAGATTACAGTGTTTATTATTCTGGGGAGTTGTTATGCACTCATATACTTCTATATATGCACTCATATTTCTTACTGCTGTGCAGCTTTGTGATAGTGACGTAAAAAGTGTTTTATTGATGATCCGTACAAAATCACGTACGCAAATGCGCATCGTATGACCGCTATCGCATATTCCGTCCATTCGTTCGAACGCACTTTTTCACGGACGATGCATAAAAAAGCGTTAGTCTGACCCTAGCCTTAATGGGCGGTGTGTATGAGCATACCACATAACTCCAACAACGTGCCAAGTACATCCTCTGGTTTCATGTATGTGTGCAGAGGATGCGCTCAGCACGTCATCAACAGCAAATAGGTTAAAGGGGGAAAAGAGGGTAAAATTTGAGGGCCCCTTTAACATCTTGCTGCCCTGCACAAATATTTAGTTTCGTACCTGTACCTCACGATGCTGCCAAGACGCTCGCTGTCATTCTTACTTTGTGGAGTGCAGGCAACAGATACCGTGGTGATTCTATTAGCAATACCAGCCCTTTGGGTGTAGGGCAAGGGGGCCAAGCCGGGCTGCGACAAGGACACAGGCGCAGAATTTTACACACAGCAGCCTGTTTAAAGACAAATACATGCATTTACACACACAGCCATATATTCCCTACACACCAGGTAGGTAGCAATAAAACTCACACTCATTACTGTGAGTTTTATTGCTGTGGAGCTCTGTGTTGCAGTAATGTGCGGTGTGTATGAGTGTATCACAGAGCTCCGCAGCAACAACACTCACACTCTTACACAATGCACATTACTGTGAGTGTTGTTGCTGCGGAGCTCTGTGATACAGTAATGTGCATTGTGTATGAGTGTATCACAGAGCTCCGCAGCAACAACACTCACAGTAATGTGCATTGTGTATGAGTGTGAGTGTTGTTGCTGCGGAGCTCTGTGATACAGTAATGTGCATTGTGTATGAGTGTATCAGAGTTCCACAGCCCCCCCATTAATTTCATTTCTCCCCAGTTCATTTCAGCCCCCATTACGTTTACACACACACACACACACACCACCCCCTGCTCTTAAACGTGCATTTGCATTTGCCACCTTGCCCCCCGGCCCAGTCTGCCCCTGACGGATATAAGAACTAGATGTATGGAAAATATAATTAAAGAATAATGGAAAGCGGTCTTTGATTGGGTCATGTTTTACAGCCCAACACTGGGAGGTATTTAATAAGAACGAGAGGGTTGTAGAGTCTGACAGCGATGAAACACTCATCAGGAATGTGGTATGCTGGGCAAAAAGGGGGAACATCATGTTTTTAAGCCACACAGGGCTGCCTATACACAGCCCACTGCTAAAGCTTTATAGAGAGTCCCAGAACAGCTTTGTGCAGCACTGAGTTTTACGTAGATGTGACCATATTAGGGCTGTTACTAACGATTATTTCCATAAAAATCAATTAATTGAAAAATAAAAATCAGACAACTGAGCGACTCAAAAAATAATGTTCCTTTTTAAGTAAACTATGTAAAAATTCAACCCCGGGCCCCCCTCTTTTTCTTCATAAGCAATTTGCGCAGTTTACATAACTTTCGCACGTACATACACAAATTGCATACTTTTCACATGCAAGTTACACGAGCACCTGGTCAGAGTGATGGATTGATGTTGCTTTCGCAGTTTAAGCCCATGTCTACTTTCTCCCCAAACAAATGCTGCTACGAACGCTCAAATAGACATGTCAGCACGAAAGCAGTTGAGACGGGGGGGGGCACTCCACGCATCCTAACCACTTTAATAAGCTAAAGTGTTCAGTGTGCGTAGAGTTTCCTTTTTACAACAATTTCATGAACAAACTGAGCGGGAGGAGAGTCCAGAGGTGGAAGGGAGTGAGTTTGGGCATGGGATTTGACCGGAGTATTAGAGGGAAATGGTTTGGACAAAAGACTGGACCTGAGTGTGGAAGGGAGTTTGGGGGAAGGGATCAACCAAAAAGGGAGAGAAAGGCAGCCCAAGACGAAAGAGGGGATGCGGCACAGGTTGGGGTTGCGGCACAGGACTCCTGCTTCAAGTAAGAATAAAACAGCAGCGGTACAATGCCCATACCCAGTGGCAGAATCCCAGGGTTTGTGTTATAGCTCTACTACAGTTGTAAACTGAATGACAAACTGGTTATGGTATGACATAAACCTAGAACTAAATCACACATCTGCAATTAGCTCCGAAGCAGAGTCTGAGGTTATAACGTTTAAGTCAGTCTGATGCCAAACAATGTGTACTGAACACAAATTGATTAAATCGATAAGGAGAATAGTTGTCGATAAGTTAATATGCATTATCGGCTCTTCTCGGCCACCGCATTAAAGACCTCTGGACACCGACCCTAAATAAGGACTTTGACGAATGCCTAGGAAATAAGTAATTTTGGGAGTATAAAATAATTTTAATCTAACTCTAGCATTTAGAAGACACTGTACGATAAAATGACACAAATGACCAAATAAAGTCTTGAGAACATGGAAAACCATTGCCCTAGCAGTACATCCTTTAAAAGAGAAAAAAAAAAGATAATTTAAGACCAACACAGGAATGAATGCATTCAATGTTCAAAGAAAATAGCATAATTTTGTGTTAATGTCATAGCATTGCCTAAAGAAGATGATTACCTTAATGGGTCGTGTTCAAGAAGATGTTTTAATCTGATATTTAACACAGCTTCCCTTTTAACACACGCGTCATTTGACTCAGGGAGGTCTTTCAATTTTGTAAATTCATTTTGAGAATTGGTCTATTTTCAGCCTGTAGCTGGGAATACACAAAACGCCCCGCTTCATTTACCGTGTAAACAGCAACAGCACTTAGAGTCAGTAACTCCCAAAATCAGATACGATTGAATATATTAAGACAAAGCTAAATCAGAGCCACATGAAATACTTGCCCTTATACGGGTAATCAAACAGATGGGTATTATTTCACATGGATATAGATCAGAATATTGAAAAGTAGTTTTCCCATATTGTTGACCAACCTAGGTATGCCTTTAGGTGCCAGGCAAACTCTAGCCATTGAATGTGAGTATGCTTATGTAGACCTATGCATTTTATTAGCATGGATTGCTTTAGAGTTTAGAAATATAAAAGTGTCCAGATGCATATTTCAATATGTATATACAGAGGGGGTTATAATTGGAGGTGTAAACCATACAATATATTATCCGAACAGAACTGGATGCTAATGAAAAAAGAACTGTGAAAACGCAGCATAAAATCAAAATGACCTTTTATCTTTGAAGAATAGAGATAAAGCAATATAGTGTGACAACTAAGATTTCTTTTCCAAATTAGCGTTCATCATCTCGCACTTAAAACACCCACCCACACCCAAATTTGTTATATTTATATATCAATTTTAGCAAAAATATATGAAATCCTATACTTATATGGCCTCGCATGAGCTCCTTTGTTTCCTCAGAACATGGTCTCCCTCTAACTCTCGCGCTGCCAATCACTCCCACTCCCACAAATCCCATTCCCACCTTCTCTTTCTCACCCTCCTGCTGCTACTCTCTTCAGGTGACATATCCCCTAACCCTGGCCCCACAACACATCCAATACTTCCCTCTCATCCTATCTCCATCGCACATAAATCACCTCCCTGCAAGCCCAGCAACCTCATCCCCATAATCCCTCAGCGCCTGTCCTCTTTCTCCTGCGCCCTCTGGAACGCTCGCTCTGTGTGCAACAAACTCACAGCAATCCATGACCTCTTCCTTTCAAACTCCTTCAACCTCCTAGCTTTAACTGAAACCTGGCTAACCCCCTCTGACACGGCCTCCGTTGCTGCTCTCTCACATGGCGGTCTACACTTGAGTCATACCCCCAGACCGGGTGAGAGAAATGGTGGCGGGGTCGGAATCCTGCTCTCTCCCACCTGCACCTACCAGCATCTCCCTCCACCCCCATCCCTCTCCTTCTCCTCCTTCGAGACACACTGCATCCGCCTGTTCTCTCCTCTGGCCCTCAGGGTGGCAGTCATCTACCGCCCACCGGGACCAACCTCCCAGTTCTTTGACCACTTTGCTACCTGGCTCTCTCACTTTCTGTCTTCTAATCTTCCATGTCTAGTTCTCGGGGACTTCAACATTCCCATTGACGATCCTTCCGCCCCTGCTGCCTCCAAACTTCTTTCACTCACGTCCTCCCTTGGACTCACACAATCCTCCCTCCTCCCTACCCACCGCGATGGTCACGCTATTGACCTTGTCTTTTCCAACCTCTGCTCCATTTCTGAGTTCAACTGTCGCCCTTTCCCCATCTCTGACCACCACCTTCTCTCTTTCAACCTATCTGGACTTCCTAAACACCCTGCTCCCCCACCCCGCACACACACACTCGCAGAAATCTACAGGCTGTGGACCCCCATCAATTCTCCAACCTACTTCACCACCTCCCTCATACCTCATCCTTCACCTGCCCTGATGCTGCCACTAATCACTACAACACTACGCTTATCTCTGCTCTAGACACTCTTGCTCCTCTTCGACTCTGTAAGGCCCCACGCCGCCAGCTTCAGCCCTGGCACACCCTCCAGACTCGCTACCTGCAAAGATGCTCCCGCACCGCAGAGCGTGCCTGGAGGAAATCCCGCTCTGAAGCTGATTTTGTTCACTTCAAGTTTATTCTCCGGTCATACACCTCTGCCCTCCATTTGGCCAAACAATCCTTCTTCTCATCTCTTATATCTACGCTGTCCTCCAACCCTAAACGGCTCTGGTCCACCTTCAACACCCTCCTCTACCCACCTGCACCTCCCCCCTCAGCTGCCTTCAGCGCTCAAGACCTGGCAGACTACTTCCTCAGTAAAACTTTAACTATCAGAAGCAACATCCCAACACAAGATAGTTATCTGCCACCTCCACTCCCACAGGTCCCATCTGCCACCCTCTGCCGCTTCCTCCCAACCACTGAGGAGGAAGTCAATTCCTTATTGTCCTCCTCACATCTCACCACGTGCCCGCTCGACCCCATTCCCTCACATCTAATTCCTCCCCTCTCCTCCTCCCTCACCCCTGCTCTCACACACATCTTCAACCTATCTCTCTCCACTGGCTCCTTTCCATCCGCCTTCAAACACGCGCTAGTTACCCCTTTACTAAAGAAACCATCCCTAGATCCCAACTCTCCATCCAACTACCGTCCTGTATCCCTGCTTCCCTTTACCTCTAAGCTCTTAGAAAAACTAGTCTTCAACCGCCTCTCCATCTTCCTGTCCTCCAATTCCCTACTTGACCCCCTGCAATCTGGCTTCCGTCCCCTACACTCAACTGAAACTGCCCTCACCAAAGTCACCAACGACCTCCTAACTGCTAAAAAACACGGCCACTATTCTATTCTCATCCTGCTTGACCTCTCGGCTGCTTTTGACACTGTTGACCACCCCCTCCTTCTACTGACCCTCAACTCTCTGGGTCTCGGTGACACTGCACTTGCTTGGATTGACTCCTATTTATCCAACAGGTCCTTCTGTGTGTCCTTTGCTGGTAACTCCTCCTCCTCATTGCCTCTATCTGTTGGTGTACCTCAAGGCTCTGTCCTTGGTCCTCTGCTCTTTTCCATCTACACCTCCTCCCTGGGCAAAATCATCAACAGCTTTGGCTTTAATTACCACCTCTACGCTGATGACACTCAGATCTACCTCTCTACCCCTGATCTCTCTCCCCCTGTCCTTTCCAAAGTCAGTGACTGTTTATCTGGCATCTCCTCCTGGATGGCCTCCCACCACCTAAAGATCAACATGTCAAAGACTGAGCTCCTACTTATTCCTCCCTCTAATGCCGCCCCACCTCCTGACTTCTCGATCACGGTGGAGGGTATCACCATCTCCCCATCAAACCAAGTTCGCTGTCTTGGAGTTACACTTGACTCTGCTCTTTCCTTCATCCCCCACATCAAGTCTCTTTCCTCCTCCTGCCGATACCAACTGCGTAATATTTACAGAATTCGGCCATTTCTTACCGCTGTCGCCACAAAACAACTCATACACGCCCTGGTAATCTCCCGACTCGACTATTGCAATAATCTCTTATCTGGCCTCCCTCTGTCCCACCTCTCCCCCCTACAATCCATCCTGAACGCCTCCGCCAGGCTAATTCACCTCACCCGCCGCTCTGTCTCTGCCGCTCCCCTCTGCGAGTCCCTTCACTGGCTCCCCATCCACTGCAGAATTAAGTTCAAAATCCTTATCCTTACCTACAAAACCCTCACTAACTCAGCTCCCCACTACCTGTCCTCACTAATCACCAAATACACCCCAGCCCGCTCCCTAAGGTCAAACAGTGACCTGCGCCTAGCTTCTCCCCGCATCACCTCTTCCCATGATAGACTGCAGGATTTCTCACGCGCAGCCCCCACTCTCTGGAACGCTCTCCCTCGTACTGTCAGACTTTCAACTAACTTCTCTTCCTTCAAACGCTCCCTTAAAACATTCCTATTTAGGGAAGCCTACCACCCAACTCACTGACGCAACCATCAATCACTCTCACCTTACAGTCCTCTCCTCCTGTTTCCAACCCCAACCCTCCCAGATTGTGAGTTCCTACGGGAATAGGGCCCTCATCTCCTCCTGTACTGTTTGTCAAATGTTGTTCAATGTATTGTAACCCTGTCTATACTGTGTTTATTGTACAGCGCTGCGGAATATGCTGGCGCTTTATAAATAAAGAATAATAATAATAATAATAATTGTCACGTCACAGAGAACAGTGGTGTCGTAACGTGGGGGCGGGGGGTGCGGCCCGCACCAGGTGACACCCGCCCTTAGGGTGACACGTCACCCTAAGGGCGGGTGTCTCACCCTCCGCCGCGTATTCGCTCCCTGCGAGCGTCCGAAGCATGCAGCTTCGGCGCTCGCCTGGAGGAATCACGTCACCAGCCAATCGCGGCTGGTCACGTGGCTCCCCCAGGCGAGCGCCCAAGCTGCGCGCAGCCGGACGCTCAGAGGGAGCGAACACGCGGCGCAGGAGGAGGTGAGCTGAGACATATCCATGTGCTGGGCCATTATCCATGAGCTGCTGGGGCATATCCATGAGCTGGGGGGCAGTATCCATGAGCTGGGGGGCAGTATCCATGAGCTGGGGGGCAGTATCCATGAGCTGGGGGGCAGTATCCATGAGCTGCTGGGGTATATCCATGAGCTGCTGGGGTATATCCATGAGCTGCTGGGGCAGTATCCATGAGCTGCTGGGGCATTATCCATGAGCTGCTGGGGCATTATCCATGTGCTGGGGCATTATCCATGAGCTGGGGCATTATCCATGAGCTGGGGCAATATCAATGAGAAGAGCTGGGGCAGTATATCCATGAGAGGAGCTGGGGCAGTATATCCATGAGAGGAGCTGGGGCAGTATATCCATGAGAGCAGCTGGGGCAGTATATCCATGAGAGCAGCTGGGGCAGTATATCCATGAGAGCAGCTGGGGCAGTATATCCATGAGAGCAGCTGGGGCAGTATATCCATGAGAGCAGCTGGGGCAAAATTCTTGAGAGGAGGTGGGGCAAAATCCATGAGAGGCGCTGGGGCAAAATCCATGAGAGGAGCTCGGGCAATATCCATGAGAGCTGCTGGGGCAGTATCCATGTGTGCTGGGGGCAGTATCCATGTGTGCTGGGGGCAGTATCCATGTGTGCTGGGGGCAGTATCCATGAGAGCTGGGGGCAGTATCCATGAAAGCTGGGGGCAGTATCCATGAAAGCTGGGGGCAGTATCCATGAGAGCTGGGGCAATATCCATGTGTGAGCTGGTCTGGGGCAATATATCCATGTGTGAGCTGGTCTGGGGCAATATATCCATGTGTGAGCTGAGGCGCAATATATCCATATGTGAGCTGAGGCGCAATATATCCATATGTGAGCTGAGGCGCAATATATCCATGGGTGAGCTGCTGGGGGCAATATATAATTGTGAACTGGGGCAATATATCCATATGTGAGCTGGGGGCAATATATAATTGTGAACTGGGGCAATATATCCATATGTGAGCTGGGGCAATATATATCCATGGATGAGCTGCTGGGGGCAATATATATCCATGTGTGCTTTCACTGCCTTCGAACAGGCATCGTACTTGCTGGCAGTTGGCAAAAAGTTGTGTGAGCATATGAGAGAGCTCCGCAGCAATAAACCTCACAGTAATGTGCGCTGTATGTATGAGCATTCAGTGTTATTTGGGAGTACTGATTTAGGAGTAAGAGTAGTTAAAAAAAATCCGTAAAACTCGGGGGGGGGGGGTGACACCATAAGTTACCGCACCGGGTGACACCAATCCTAGTGACGCCACTGACAGAGAAATATAGGATTCAACAATACAAGCTTCATAGTGTGTGGGGCTGCATTCCCACTCGAAACCCCCCCCCCCCCCAAAAAAGTCACCGTCACCAGCTGGACTTAACCAAAGTAAATGGGTGTGACTTCCATTGGATAATTACTGCTGTATAAATACTTGTAACTGTAACTAACAGATTCCGTAGCGCTTTACAATGGGGGAGGCACAAACAGCAGACGCACTTCATACAAGAGGAAAGACAACCCTGCCCATAGGATAACTGTCCAGGTCATACAGCACTTTAAACCAAGTGTTCAGGCAGACATCCCGTGAGCTTAAAATTTAAAAGGGACAGGGGTAATTGAAACAAATGGGAGCAGAGGGAAGTTAAAACTGGTGGCCAGAAGAATATTGTGGGGATTGCAAGGGAAGGACCAGATGCTTGGGCTGAGTAAGAGTAATTAGAGAGAGAAGTGGAGACAGCTGGAAAGAGCTGAAATTAGGGACTGGGCCTGGGTGGGCATGTGGATGGGTAGGGGGGGGTTGGGACAGCAGAGGGAGAGAGGTGGAGGTCAGTCTGTGAGAGTATGCTGTGGAAAGAGAATGAGGTTTGGTGAAAATGCTCAGATTGCTAACCATTTACGACATGGTGGGGAGGGAGGAGAGAGAAACAGATCGGGGTTTTCTAACATAAATGGAGGGAGATTTAAACGAGGACTAGTCAGCCAGAGATTAATAAATGCAGACAAAAAAATACAATTGCAAGAATATAGCAGCCTTGAATATAGTGTTGGACGTCATGTAGAATGGTGGATACCTCAATGCTTGTTCCAGGGGGCAGAGGGAGAGAGGTGGAGGTCAGTCCACCTCTGTAGAGATAATATAGATATCTCTATAAGCTCTGAAGTCAGCTGACTCTCTGAATATACCAAATCAGAAGGTTTTTCCATCAATGTATTTTTTTCTTCCCTGATGGCACGGGCATGTTCCAATATGACAATGCCAGGATTCATCATGCTCATTTGTGCAAGAGTGGTTCAGGGAGCATGAGACGTCATTTTTCACACATGGATTGGCCACCACACAGTTCAGGCTTTAACCCCAGTGAGAATCTTTGGGATGTGCTGGAGAAGACGGTACGCAGTGCTCCGCCTCTCCCATCATCAATACAAGATCTTGGCAACAAATTCATGCAAGTCTGTATGGAAATAAATATTGTGACATTGCATAAGCATATCGTAATGATTCCCTGACGAATGCGTGCCGTAATCAAAGCAAAAGGCGGTCCAACAAAAATTTGAGCATGTGTCACTTTTTTGGCAGTGTTTGTATATACATAAATACATTCACCCACCCCCAAAAATACACAACCCTGAAAACAGTTCATTAGAACATTGGTGAAAAAGCAAAAGGAACTGCACTTTTCTTAGTAAAATACAGAAAAAGAAGTACAAGTAGACAAGCAATCTGCCCAAAATTTCATTCCTGGCCCTAAACCCCTTGATTTAACCTCCTTCCTATGATTAAATGGAATGTCAAATCCCCGCGTGCAGTTTATTTATTAAATGTGTCAAAACACTTGCTCGCAGAAATATATTATCCCTGAGTAGTAAATCCTTGGGACAGACTTCTCCTTGCAGATTCACACTACTGACCTTAATTTATATTTTGATGTAACAAATCATGGTCTTTCAAAGGCACCGATTCTGTTGTAAGGAAGATACTGATTGGAATTCTACATAAAACCTCATTATGCTTTAGGTAGGAAGAGTCACTGCAGAGTAAATATTTTATTTTATGCATGCAACCTGTGTCAGGCTGTTTTTTTTTTCGTAATCGGAAATTTATCACAGCGTGCTAGACTTTTACACGTTACAACCATTTGATTAGTTTAGCGCCATGAAAGCAAAGCCAAGATCAAGAAGTATTTCATGAATATGCAAGCCTTTAACATACACTTAATGGTACGCTGTATGCAATGTGACCACTCCATGTCATTTGAAGGGTCACAGTGTCCTCACCTCTCTCAGAAGGGTTGAATCAGCCCTCTAAGTGCAGGGCCTTAGCCACGGCTAGTACCTGAGCACTGAGTTCATGGTGCGGGAGTTCAGGACCCAGCTCCTACATATTGCTATGTTGTTGTGACTGAGGGTCACTGGATTGGCTGCCTTCCCGTGGTCATGTGACCTGCTAAAGCTTACAGGAAGTGATAGAAGCTCATGTCCAAAGGGAAACCCTGGCACTGTAAAGGAGGGCCCCATTACATACTTAACATCAATGTTAGCACTCAGCTGTGTGAGCGTTAACGTTAGGTTAAGTGGCCCTAGCGTGGGCTGACCATATTAAATTCTGAAAGCTAACTGGTTAAAAAACCCATTAGGGATTTGGAGATTGTGCGAGTTTACTGTACTTTGCGCTTCCTGTGCTTAACATGGGGAGCGCAAAGGGTTAATTAGTGTTACGACTTTAACCCTAACACTAATTATGGCCCGCTGCAGTTAACTCAAAAGTTAACCACAGCTTGGAGGTGGTGCTAACTGATACCGCTTCTGTGGAATCCATTAACACCAGCTTCAAATACCCCCCCCCCCAAAAATAATAAAAAAAAAATAATAACATACTCACCTCATCCCGTGGCAAGAATGGCAGTTTGATCTGCCTCTTCTGGCCGCTGGGAGCAGAGTGAGACTAGGAGGGGGGGGGGGAGAGTCCCCAGTTTCCCTCCACAATCATTCCATCGACCCGCAAGATCTTGTGAGAGGCGAGATCCTGCAGGTCATGTGACCAGCAGTCAAAGCCTCAATAGAGTCCTATGGACTCCATGGAGGGGATGCTCACGGTGGTGTCGAGAGTATCTTCAAGCTTAGCGCTGTGTTATGGGGCAGGCAGCGGATTTAGCACCTGCCCTGTAATATGGCGATAGAACAGGGATGCTAAGGAGAAACCTGCAGGAACAAGTTTTCCTCCTTAGTGTCCCCGTTATAGCGGGTAGTATGCAATACTGCCAAGAGTTTAAAAAGCAATCTAAAAGGGTTAAAAGTGAGGGGTTGCGGAGACTGGAAGCAGTGGCGTAGCGTGTGGGGGGCCTCGGGGGCGGTCACCCCAGGCGCAATTTTCTTAGGGGCGCAAAATTTCAAAAGAAGTTTGAACCACTAATATTTTCCAGCAGGGATCAGCACTGGTGTCCACTCACCGACACTGGTGTCCGGGAGAGGCCCTTGAACAAGTAGCCGCCAGTTTTGCGGCGCCGGCAGTGACTTAGCACTTAGCGTCCGGAAGGGACGACCAGAAACAGAAAATTCTGGTCCAGTCCTGACTCCTCCTTAATGCGGTCATGAGTCACGTAAGGCAGCGCAGCATTATTCGACGAAACACCCTGTACCACGTTTGTCAGCCCCCCTTGAAGCACTGTTCCAGCCCCCCGCCGCTGGCAGCCCTGCAGCCACTGAACAGGAAGGAGGGGGGGGAGGTGCCTGCCCTGCAGCACATTTAAAATCCGGTCCCAACTAAGCCCCCTGGACAGCTCCCTCCCCCAGACACCAGCAACTCCACACAGCTAGGCAGCACTGTGTGACACCAGAGCAGCGTGACCATCACACAGTGAGGGGGTATTATTATTATCATTATTTATTAAGTGGCAACACATTCCACAGCGCTGTACAAGGTGTAATGGGTAAAGACAGGACAACTCTACAATACATACAGGAGACAGGTCAGTATTTCTGACAGCAGAAACAGGAGGATATGAGGGCCCTATTCCCGTGGGAATTTACAATCTAGATGGGTGAGGGGATTAGAAACAGGAGGGGGACTGCAGTGATGAGCTAATGCAGGGAGAGGTGAGGATTGTTTTTGGGTTGGTCGGATGTCTTGTTACGGAGTCAGGTACTGGGAGAGGGTGACTGGAGGTTTGGGGAGAGAATGTCTGGGGTACTGGGAGAAAGTGGGGGTACTTGAAGACTGACTGGGGATACTGGGAGAGAGTGACTGGGGATACTGGGAGGAAGAGAGTGACTGGGGTACTGGGAGAGGGTGACTGGGGGTACTGGGAAAGAGTGACTGGGTATAGTGTGAGAGTAACAATGCTAGGGCATACTGGGACAAGGTGACTGGTAGCAGTGGCCTAGTGTGGGGGAGCATGTGTGTTTCATTTTTTTATTATATCAGTATTTTGTTAATATACAATACATCTGCTTGTGGGGTAACGGGTGTCAATACTCTACTGGTAGAAGGGAATCATGGTGTGTTGCCGTGTCCACAGGTTGGGGGAGGGCGCACAATTCTTGCCTTGCCTCGGGTGCCGACAACCCACGCTACGCCGCTGACTGGAAGGATTAATGTTTAACTTCCGAGTCCCCCCCCCACACTCGTTTTATCCCTCTAGTATCTCCAAGTCATTCTAGTACAAAAACATGCCCTGTTTTGATACGTCATTTCAGCCCAAGGATTTCTATATTGGAGCTCCAAAAGGAGTTAAAAGAAGCAAAAAACACAATTTTTGATCAGTACGCAGCCAATCAGTAAGTCACTTTTTTCCCCAGCATAAGCATATGGTTGACTTCACACCAATCTGGTATATGTCAAATTACAATGCAATTTTAAGCAAGTGTTTTACACACTTTGAGGTTTTTTTTCTAAATCCTTGCTTTGCTCATTTGAGTAAAAGAGTAAAAAAAAAAAAAACAAAACACACGTTTACAATAGAACCCTTTAATTTAGAAAAATCAAATACATGAGAATACAGGAGTTTTAAAGCCTTTTCCAAAATGTCACAAATAAAAATCTGGTTTCAGGTTATGATTTCTAGAAACTGAACTCCTAACGGAATTCCAACCGTTTCTCTGTAACCCGATATCCATTCCGTTTTACAGTAACCTCGTCCATGGCACTGTACCAAATACTGGAGCAAAATATAAATACATCACATCCCCAGTAATGCTGGAAGTTATGCCGTGCAATCTCACAGAAGGGAATACACTTAACTATATAATTGTAGCTACTGGACTATGGCAACACATCACTTACAGCTGCTGTGGACTTGGAGAGCAGTGCAGAGAGCTGTAATGTAGTCTATTAGCCACGAGTATGGATTTGGTCATGTTGGCAGTAGTTATGTCCTACTGATGGGCTGCTCCTTGGTAGCTACATTATGCAAATATTTTATTTTGCACTTCTATTACATTATTAATAGCTCTACATTTATAAACCTGTTTTTGATAGTAGCTTACTATTTGCCTTGATGTAAATATTTCAACTACAAATCACCACCTCTGTTCTGGTGAAGCCGGTAAAAGGGCACATTTAAGGGGCTTGCATCAAACAAAGACAATGTTGCGACTCCAAGACAAGTCTTTATCAAGTCAATCCTTATGTTTGAATTAAGATGCTGGGAATTGGCCTTTCCTGTGTAGGGTTTGGGGTACGCTCTGGGACAGGCCACTACGTAAAACAAGGAAACCCTTAAGACAGGTGTGATACCAGGCCTTTATATGGGTGGGTTTCGCAAGGGTGGAACAGAGGGTAGACCTAACATGCAGGGATAGGAAATAAGTAGAGGAAGAAACCCACCAGTCCGAAGATGGCTGGAACAGACAGGAGAGAAGGAAGAGCGGCACAGTATATGATAGTAGGGATTGCTACCAATCTACTAGACGACCAAAAAGTAAACGAGTAAAGGAAAGCCAGAGGTCCATGCAATCTTAATAGCCGGGTCAAGGGAAGCCATGGGTACAAGTAATCCCTGTCTATACTGTGCCTATTGTACAGCGCTGCGGAATATGCTGGCGCTTTATAAAGAATAACAATAATAATCCTATTCAAATCCGGGTCAAACACAGACAGTCAGAAGACTATATAACGGGTCAGAACACAGAAACCATGAAAGGGCCGATGAGAACTGCAGGTCAGTTAAAATAGGGCGACCTTCCTTCCGATTAGCCGGAGTGATCCTGGAGCACCAGAGGATGCGTGTGTGTATGCGTAGGTGATGTTAGACGTTGGACAGCTGCATAGAAAGGTGTATGAAGATGCCGCGGGTCTGCCATGTGACTGAGGTCTGCCATCCTGATACCTGTTGCCACCCATATCTACAGTTTGTACTGGTTTGCCACGACTTGTTCTTTGATTGAAGAGGTTGATAGCGAGAAGCGAATACAAAAAAAAGATGGCACGTATTAAGGCTTCGCTCTATTACACTCTATGTTATGGGGCTGCTAAATGACACCGGCAGTTGTGCCAGTCCATATGACTCCATAAAGAGCCGTGCATGACAAGCATAAGATTGCCCGAGTGGATCAGGCTAGGCAGAAGTACATACGGAAACTATTTGTTCTCTGTGTTCTTCGTTCTACAGAAGGAGCAGCGGATCTTGGTGTCGTCTTCATTACAGAATAAGTAAATATTTAATTTAGGATTTTTTTTTTCTTTCCAGTGTGATTTGCTGGTGCAAAATCAGTTTTAATGGAATAAGAATAAACTTGTCTTTAACAACTCACTTGGAATAGATAATGCCATATATCTTCAATAACATCTACCGTGTGAAGGTCTGTGCAGTGAGAAGGATGCACATATTAAAAAAAAAAAAAAAACGAAAATACAGTAAACCTGGCAGCAGAAATAATATTTTACATAGAAACTGCTGGTGATCAATAAAGCAATACCCTCTACACTGGAATCCATGATGCTACTCAATCCTAATTATGGATGAAATCACACTGCACATCATTAATGTCATTTTTTTTAAAAAATACGTTAACACACCATTCAGTTCTTTCCTGTATGCATCAAAAAAAGCATTACAAAATCAGTTTGTGAAATCACATTAGTTACTCCAATATTTTTTGTGAGAAGGGACTCTACTTGTGCATCACAAATAAAAGCACTTTATAAAATACATGCTGCTGTGGCTTTTTCTTTGTAGTTGCATATAAACAGGAACAAGAAAATTAGCAGGGCTATTCAAAGAGAGGTGAAAACCTTGAGAATTGCCAGGAGAATGAACAATCTAGACCAACTAGGAGAATTTTTCTGGTTTGACTATTTTGACCTAGAATTTTCAATTCTCCAATTATTCAAGGTTTTCACCTCTTTCTGCATAGCCCTGTAGGTATTTTATCTCCAGGTTCCAGTTTCTGGATTTTTCCCGTGATGCAACATTTACCAAAATCTGTGCTTTGTGGCTTTTGTTGGTTTAATCTAAGGCTGCAACTAATGATTATTTTCATAATTGATTAAATCAATTCATCAGATAAAATACTCACATTGCATATTTTTCACACACAAATGTACACAAGTACCGGGTCACAGAGATGGATTGATGCTATGTATGCAGCTTAAGTCCATGTCTTTTTTCTCCCCAAATGAACGCTGCTACAAGCGCTCAGACATGTCGGCAGGAAATCAGAGCGAGAAGGGGGGGCACTCCATGCAGTCAGACCACTTTAGCTCATTAGAGAACGTTCCCTTTGCAATAATTTCATGAACAAACTGAACGGGTGAAGGGTCCGGAGGTGGAAGGGCATGAGTTTGGACAAGGGACTTGAGTGAGAGAGGGACTAGGTTTAGGAAAAAGACAGGACCGGAGATTGGGAGGGAGTTTGTGAGAAGGGACCAGACCAAAAAGGTAGAGAATGGCATCTCCAGACTAAAGAGGGGGTGGCAGGCAGGTTGGGGTGGCGGCACAGGATGAAGCAGAATCTGAGGTTATAAAATTTAACTCAGTCTTACGCTAAACAGTGTGTGCTGTACACAAATCGATTAAGCGGCTGTCGAATAATTAATTAAAATGGTTGTCAACTATTCTCTATCAATCGATTAGTTGTTTCAGCCCTACAGTAGTTTAATCTACAATATTTATCAGTTAATGAGGTGGATGAGGGAATGTTTAGATAAGGCTATTGTTCTCTAGGCTACCTGAGGTAAGCACTGGCAGCGGAATGAGATATGACAGGGAGCTTAAAAGACTTGCAATCTACCCCCCACCGATGTACTTTAAATTACTGATGTACAGATACAAATTTTTTAAGACAGAGTACGAGTGCAGATACGTTTAAAGTCATGTGGCCACTTTCCAATGAATAATTTAGAATTTTTGCTGAACACACACACACAAAGCATTCCTCTCCGGCTGGCCGCGTGGTCTTCCGAGCAGCCGCCAGCTTGTGATGCGCTCTCATGAGATCTCACGATCCTCGCAAAATCATGGCTGGAGGCTGTGTCATAGCCCATCAGCTGCTCTGACGACCACGTGGCCAGCTGGAGGGGAATGCGGACTGAATGCTTTTACAGACATTCAGACAGCTGCCCTAGCCCCTCTGATACCCAGAAACCAGCGCTGGGCTGCCTTGCTGGTATCGATACAGGTATCGGGGCATTTGCACGAATACTAAGTACTCGTGCAACTGCCAGTATCGGCACAGATACTAGTATCGGTTATCTGTGCATCCCTACTTTAAAACACATCCTATTACAATGTTAGTCGGCTGCCTAACCCATAGGACTCATTCTGTAGCCGGAACTACACAGTGAAGACAAGACCAAGTGAGGTAAAGCTACGGGGGGGGGGGGGGTGGCAGTTTACAACACAGAGTAAAGTATTTTCTTAGCGAAACATACAAGAGAAAAACAAAATCACATGTAAAGATACCAGCAACAGAAAATAAACTAAGAACATTTGACATTTTGGTGGTAGTGGCCCTTTAATTTAACTCAGCTTTTCAGGATTCGATGTTCCCATCTCCTCAGAAACCAGGTTATTGTATAATACAGTCCTCATTCCCATCTCCTCTCTATAGAATGTGTTTCTTTCACAATCGTGATTGACATTCAGTAAGTGTACATTGCCTGTGCTGTCACCATCCCCATATCCTAATGCAAACAATAACAGCATTACTTTAGTGCTTGCAAGTGTTTTGCTTCATTCCCAGTGAAGTATATTTGACATTTTAAAGACTATCCGTTTTCCTTCTGTGTTTTTATGTTGTGAAGAGATCATCGCCGTCTGTTTGCTGTGCATCCACAATAAGCAGATTAAATTTAGCCCTTCTAAAATTACGAATCCGAGTTGATCCGATCTAGAACTGTTATTGGAAACCAATTTCAAACAAAAACAAAACAATGCTAGACCTTCTTTCTGCTACAAAACCAACCCTCGTATGAATAAAAAGTGCGTACTTCCTGTAACATTTATTGCAAAGCGATACAAAATATCAGCTGACCGACACATTTATTTTTTCGAGACAGGTGTCTAAAAATGAATTGCAAAAACACAAGAAGCAAAAATCTTAAGAGATAAAATTTTATCGTGATGTTAACAAAGGATCTGAAATCATTGCGTCATTTACTCTTCATTCTGATATTGGGAAAAACAATGAAATCTTTTCCCTTAGATACTAGTGGTGGCCTCCATTAGGATTTGTCATCGTGCTGAAAGCCAGAAGAAAGGGCGGCTCTAAGGCTGGCGGCACCCGAGCGTTTTGAGAGAAAGGAAGGAACGTCCGTGAAAGTGGGTGTTCCTTCCACTCTCTGCGCTCAGCGTACGGAGGATCGCGCTTTGTATCCTGTCAGTGTCCGTTTAGCTTTTTGACGGGGAGGACTTTTTCCACATCCGGTGTATGGCCTTCCCCGTCAAAAACGCACGGACGCAGGGAAGTGCGGGCGCACATGAGCCATAAATACGCTCGTGTGCCGGGGGCCTAAGGGCAGAACCAGGTGACACAGCACAGAGAGGATGCAAACAGTGCGTCTCCCCTTGCGTTACCTGCTGCAATAAAGGCATGTTGAACCCAGCCCGCTGTGTTATTTAGATCTCATGACAGTCATTTGTTGGCGGTTACTAAAAGCCCGTGTTACCATTAGGACTTTAGCATTTTATTTTCCTTTTTGCAGTACAATTACAGAAATAATAACGCTGGTTTCAAGGAGTATAGGTAGGTGAAGTATGTTTTTCTACCAATCAGATGTCCATTCTCACTATGGGGCCTCTATAGACGGTGATAAGATATTTTCATGCTAATAAATGCATGAAATTCAGATGTTAGCATTATAAATTCTGTTGAATATCTTGCAATTTGTTTTTTAAATCAGGGTTGTGGCTGGTCTCCATTTACAAAATGATATTCAAATAATTATGTAAGTGGATTGTTCCTTGGTTGCACCATGTTTTATAGACTGGATTGAACGGCTCTTGATTGGCTGAGTAACTTCCTGGTGTAAAAGCAGAACTCAATACAGAAGAGGTTTTTCAACCATAAAAACTTGCTACTGAATTGCACCGAACCATGACCGTCACTGTTTGATGCAATTTTGGGGCAGTTAGTCTATTCACTGTAAATTCACCAATACAGGCAAATTGATGGCGAAATACTGTGCGGTTTGCCGCAATTCGCCGATCTTCAGTGGCAGCGAAGTAATGGATAATCTACCGGTTGGGTGGAGTAGAGGTAACATCACTGCCCTGTGACTGGAGACACAGGTTCGAATCCCGGCAAGAGCACCTCTCTAGTAAGTGTCCTCGGGCAAGACACCCAACGGTGCATATTAACCACCCAGGACATACTTGAAAACAAGACAAATCTCAATGTATCCTTCCTGGTAAAATCCTTTCTCAAAAAAAAATAAAAATAAAAAAAATCTAGAGAACGCCGAACTGCACAGAAATTGCATCAAAATGCCCTGTTTTTCGGTGTTTTAGTTCAGGTTTAAACAGGCGAATCCCGTAGGATTCAATGCAGAAAAGTAATATCAAGCTCTAGAGCACATTTATCGTTGTTCCCTGTGTGTCAAACTTAAAATAAATTATTTGGTCCTACGTACTGTACAGCGATGTGGAATATGTTTGCTACTTTATAAATACTTGGCATGGCTTTACTCCCTGCTTTCTTGCCAATTATATTTTTAAAAAAAACACCCTGCAACATTAGTTACGCGGCACAACAAAGATTTATAGATTTATTGTTTTGTGCCTTTGATACAATCAGTGTGGGTGCACCCATAAGATCATCATCTATAAATGCATATTACTAAGCACAGCAGGAAACAATCCTGATCCTTCGTTTATGAGGCTAATAAGATCACTGCCTTTAATAGAGTGTATAATCATATGAAGCAAATTTCAGTGGTTTTTCTGGGATGGAATATATTTGAACCTTATGAAGGGCTTCTTCAGGGTTGGGGCGGTGAGACGATATTACACTGACCGAGAGAAGCAACCCCTCCTTATCATTCTTTAAGTACCTTTGGCACACCCTTCTGGCTTAAAGGATTTTTTCTGTATTCAGGATTGTAAACTAATGGAATGGCGTATCACAATGTGGATCAAGCAACAAAGCTGGGAGAAAAAAAAAAAAGAGAAAATTCATTTTTATATTTCCAACAATGGGCATTTTACCGAATGAACAATAAATAGAACCTGTCACTCAAGACAATAGCTTGGAGCTGTGATTCGCTACTCATTGGATTTTTCTTTCTGTTGACTTCTTTTTATTTTATTTTTTTATTTTTTAAAAGGTATTTTACCAGGAAGGATACATTGAGATTTCTCCCGTTTTCAAGTATGTCCTGGGTGGCGAGTATGTACCGTTAGGTGTCTTGCCCAAGGACACTTACTGGAGAGGTGAATTTGCATTATTCAGCGATCATTACCTTGATAAAGGCTCCTTTGAGGGCCGAAACGTCGGAAGATGTTCACAGGCATGACTTTATAATGTTCCAATAAAGCATCGACTTTTTATCTATTTCCTAAGGCTAAGGTCAGACGAAAGCAGTTTTAACGTGCGTTTAACAGCACTAAATCACAGCCGTGCTAGCAGCAAATGACGTCCAATGCCGGGTAACATACGAAGAACGGCTGCACGAAAGTCCGTCCGCGCAACGCAAGTGGCAAACTAACGCATTTTTTCTAGAACGTCAAACCGCTACTACTGACGTACAGAGTGCGCTGCGTCCGCATAGCGGCGTGTTTGCGTGATTGGGAGACGTCAGACGCTGCACACGTCCGGCCAACATAATGTCCAGACGCAAAAAGGGTTTTATTGATGATCCGTACAAAATCACGGACGAAAATGCGCATCGTATGACCGCTATCGCGTATTCCGTGACAAAATACGTCCATTCGTTCGAACGCACCTTTTCACGGACAACGTGAAAAATGCGTTCGTCTGACCCTAGCCTTAGACCCTGAGTGCATCCATACAGATTTTGGGATACTATATCATATACGGACTTCTGCACCTGGGCAATTATTGTCCCCCTGTTGGCAAATGCAGGTTCGCATTGGTCTTGATAGATACCGGATTTTGCATCGCCAAACTATAGCGATCTCCTGAAATATATACTGTGTATAGCTAACACACACACGATAAAGGGTGGGAAAATACTGTGTGAAATGGATACAAATCCAATTCTGCCCCCCCCCCCCTTAAAGTAATTTTAAAAGCAAACCTGCTGAGACACATTACACCCACACCAACTTAAAGCTAATTGTGGTCTCATAAACGGAGGAGCTCAAAATAAACTTCTGAAAAAGCATTATTTATTTCATTTCAGACAAGTTTTTCAAAGGAAATCCCAATTAGGAGGCTTTGGTATACGTATATTCATTTAACTAAGTTAATTATGCTGTTAGCGGTTTTTTTTTTATTCAATAACGATTTTTTTTTTTTTTGCAAGTGCAAGCCTTCCCATATATTCATAATGTCTGTATTTCTCACTCCGCATCAAAGCCAACAATATAGAACCTTACCATAGGGAAATAGGCTTTGACCAGTGATATGCAAGATGGTTATATTTACTAGCAGGGTTATTCAAAGAGATCCGAATTGCTTGAGAAAGGTAACCGAACGCTGAAAATCAGCGTACGGTTACCTTTCCTGGCCATTCGGCTATCCAGAGAGCAGGCAATTCGCCAAATCCTGGCGAATTGCCTGCACATACGGTGCCTGTTCGGTGCCTGTTTGAGGGCAGTGAAAACCCCATGAAAAAGCACTGCTTCGGCTATTCAGAGAACACAAACCAGCAGTGAAAGGTTCCCGAATTGCCCTGCCATTCGGTGGTTTAATTCGGCAAGTTTATTCAGGAGAATCCAATAGGCTTCAATGTTAAAAATATTCCCGTTTTAATTCAATATCTAATAAACCATTCATTATAAAATTCTGCAGTAAAGAGTCTCTTTATTTATAGATTTTTTAGGATATTTTAAGCATTTTTCAGAATTTTGTTTTTTTAAGTCCGATTTTTTTTTTAAAGTTTACTTATTTTTTTCTGTATCAGCCCTTTTTATTATCATTCCCTGGACCTCATATGCAAATTTCAGACATTTTTGCTCAGTAGTTTCTTTGCAAACAGCGTTTTGTTTTCAAACATTCACACAAACTGTTTTGCTAATTTATTCACTGCCTCGTCTGCGGTCTCGGCTGCTTCGCTGCATGTGATCGGCTCCTGCTCGGGTTAATCCAGATGTTTTTGCTTGTTTTCGGCGTGCATTCGGTGGGTTTTGCGGTTAGTTTTCGTCAGGTTTGCGGCAGCTTTTCCCTGCAATTCGGGGACCCTGTGGTGTTGCTGAATACACCGCCGGGTCACCGAAATGGGATCGGCAAAAGGAACCGAATTGAAGAGAACGAAAAGTCACCGAACGTGCGGTGACTTTTCGAATCTCTTTGAATTACCCTGTATGACTATATATTGACAGGTTGAAACAGGGCATGTGGGACCACTCGATCACGTATGCAAAGATTTTTAGACCTTATGGTGTTTGACTTCTACCTGTGATTCCTTTCCGGCAGTATCTGGCCAAGAAATAGATTTGAGCCACAAAATATAACTTATGAGAAATTATGCAACCTCAACATCTGAGGAAAGGGATTTTGGGGTCATTATTTCAGAGGATCTAAGGGTAAGTAGTCAATGTAATAGAGCAGCAGGAAATGCTAGCAGAATGCTTGGTTGTGTAGGGAGAGGTATTAGCAGTAGGAAAAGGGAAGTGCTCATGCCACTGTACAGAGCACTGGTGAGACCTCACTTGGAGTACTGTGTGCAGTACTGGAGACCGTATCTCCAGAAGGATATAGACATCTTAGAGAGAGTTCAGAGAAGGGCTACTAAAATGGTGTACGGCTTGAAGGAGAAAAGTTACCAAGAAAGGCTTAATGATCTTAACATGTACAGCTTGGAAAAAAGACGAGACAGAGGAGATATGATAGAAACTTTTAAATACGTAAAGGGAATCCACAAGGTAGAGGAAGGGAGTATATTTAAAAGGAAACAAAGTAGCAAAACAAGAGGACATAGTCTTAGATTAGAGGGGCAAAGGTTTAAAAGTAACATCAGGAAGCATTATTTTACTGAGAGGGTGGTGGATACATGGAACAGTCTTCCAGTAGAAGTGGTAGAGGCCAAAACAATAATTGAATTTAAGCAGGCATGGGATAGGCATAAGGCTATCCTAAACAAAAGATAAATCCAGGTAAAGTATCCATGTACAGACTAGATGGGCCGAAAGGTTCTTATCTGCCGACATTTTCTATGCAATTCAATCACACTCCAAGCATAGGGAAATGACCCTGTAAAGTTAAAATCAACCAATTATATGACCAACAATACTCTCAGATGGATAAAGGGAGGTAAAGCAGCAGAGGAAAAGGAGGATCTAGGCATGCCAGTTCAAGGTTCAAGGCTTTACTTGAGCATCTCAGACAGCAACATTTCAGATGTAACCCAGTCGAAACGATGCTGTATTAGGCTAGGGTCAGACGAGTGCATTCTGTGCGGACTGTGCGTCCGTGCACAACGGACAAGGTAATCGCCACATGGTCCGTTTTTGTGACTGACCTTTTTTTGACTGATGTAGATGGGAAATAAAATTAATATGAAAAAACATTTTTACTGTGAAAAATGCAGTCCGTGTGACTACGTTACATCACTCACATATAAAGCTATCCGGACGTGGCGCACTCCGCACGTCCGTTCTAGTGGTTTTACGTTCTTGCCTAACTTGCGTCCGTTTGCCGCATCCGTTGTACGCCCGTACAGAAGTGCGGACGCACTTCGTGTGTGGGTCTCTATTGATCATAATTGTATGCTATCACGGACGTTAAAATGTGCGGCAACACTGCTCATCTGACCCGAGCCTTAAAGCCTGGAACTTCAACTGGCATGCCTGGATCCTACCTCTGCTGCTCTGCATTTTGGCATCACCCCAGCTCCAACTGCACCAAATCCGAGAGGTTTATATACACGGTGGGGCTTTGTCTGTCTTGAGTTTCTTCATTGAAATGGGAGGTATTTATATGAACACAATACTGCAGCCTTCACCATGACACCCTAAATCTTAAATACCCTCAAACCCATCCACAAACAGCCCCAACCCTCACTCGTTCCTAAACTAACCTATTTACAATTACTTATAAAGCATCAACATATTCCAGCACTGTACAAGGGGTAGGACAAACAGACATAAAATTAAAGAAAGTGAGCAAAAGAGGACCTTGCTCAAGTGAGTTTACAATCTAAGAAGTGGGGGTGACACACAGATGGTGGCAACAACCGTGCAAAACATTTTAAAAAAAACAGGAAATAATTGACATTGTGATTTTTTTTAACTAGCACAATATTATTACTTAAAATTAATGAATACTGTCAGACATGGAGAAGCTTTGAAAGTTCAGCCATTAGGCTAGGGTCAGACGAACGCAGTGCGAACGCGCGTGCAGCCGCACTTAATCAGGCCGTAGTAGCAGCAAATGACGGCCAATATACGAAGTACGGCCGCACGAAAGTCCGGCTGCGCAACGCAAGCAGCAAACAAACTGATTTTTTCGAGAACGTGACACCGCTAGTACTGACGTGCAGAGTGCGCTGCGTCCGCATAGCGGCGTGTTTGCGTGATTAGGAGACGTCAGACGCTGCTAATGTCCTGCCAACATAATGTCCAGATGCAAAAAGTGTTTTATTGATGATCCGTACAAAATCACGGATGAAAATGCGCATGGTATGACCGCTATCGCGTATTCCGTGAAAAAAATACGTCCATTCGTTCGAACGCACTTTTTCATGGACGACGCGAAAAATGCGTTAGTCTGACCCTAGCCTTATGGCCCACAATCCCAATCACGTTCAGCAGAGAGCTAAATGGCCCTCATTAGTGTTGTAATCCACAGTACATGCTTTTATTGTAGAATATTAAGAAACCAATGTCTTCGAAATAAAGATATATCTCGATCTCTCTTTATCACCCATGCGTGAACCACTGCTGATGTCAAAAATATCAGAAAAATCACAAACGCTCAATACATGCACACTCACGTGCCAAAAAGTAAATTCAATGCCACAGTGCTAAAACTTTTGCAAAAATATATACAGCCCTGGCGGAGCAGTCAAAGACTTCATAAAAAGGCTATTTTATAAGAAATACATTAAAATAATCTGACGTTTCAGCTCCTTAAAGCCTTTGTAGCCTTGAAAGAAGCAAAACGTCTGAATTTTTTAATGTATACCTAATAAATTATATTTATTAAGTACACACACATTCAATTTCTTTTACAGCCATTAAGACAAAGGAATTTGATTTCTACCATATATAGCTACTGTTCATTCAACAAGAATCATATAAGAAAAACACTTCTGGAAGAACCCAAAATCCAAATATTTACTAGACTTCATTGTAACCTGCCAGCCAAACGCATCTCCACTAAAACACCAAGTTAAACACACAGGTCACTAACCATAACAAAACTCCTTTACCTTTTTAGGATTTAGATCTGAGCCACCCTGTCTCTACAGAGATACCAGTTTTCTGCAGAGCACGTCAGATTGGACTATTTTCCAGCCAGGCAGGCTCTGACATTTAGGAAAGCAGGCTATTGTACAAGGACACGAGGATCCGGCAGTGCACAATTAAAGTTTGTCTCTTAATGTATCATCTCAGATCTTCCTAGAGGAGGGAAAAAAAAAAGAGCTCTCAAACCCCCTCCATTCCAACCTTTTATAGGATTGAGAAGTGGCATTCAAAGCACATTTCATTCATTCAATGATGTGCAGGAAAAACAAGAGGAAACGTACTCGAGATATTGGCAGCCGAAAATGGAAAAAGACATAATAATGGTTTTGTAAACAGAGGCATAGGATAGTGAATATATGAAATGTTCTTTAGAACAGACTGACGCAAAACACTGAACTTCAGGAGTAATGGGCAAGGACTTATGTGGCTATGGCAAAGGTTGACATGAGCCTGGACCCAATGACAGCACAAGAAGCACACATTTTTTTTAAATTAATATGATCAACATCAACGGACGAGGTAGAATAGATCACTGGGAACCATTAGTAGAATCTCTTTTATATCATAGGCATGAACCTCTGGTAGGCCAATAGTAAATTATGACACACGAGTATCACTTGTGTTGGCACTAAGCTATGGTTTGGCCCAGTGGTGACACAAGTTGACAGGTAAACCTCACAATGCCACTTCCATGTTTCCCCAACTCCCCATAAACTAATTGGCACACCGGGAGGCGACCCAGGCATCAGCTGGATAAGAGTAACTACCAGGCTTCGAGTTGGCATCCAACGTACTAGGTAGAAACCAAAATCTAAATATGCCGGCCTTATTACAAAAGAAACTCTAAAAATAATGTGACGTTATCCAGAAATGACGCCGAGAGCAACCAGCAAAAACATTACGCGTTCCACTGACTGCTCTTTGTAGATCTCGCTATTCCTGAAATATTCTGCCATTGATTTCCTAACCACATTCCTTTTGTTTCTGTTCCAAAGACATTAATACTAAAGCTCGGAGAATGCTCTGTGGTTTGTAATGAGAAGCTCTTTGGGAACCATTGTATGTTAATTTCCTTGACAGAATGGGATTTTAAAAATCGAGCAGCTTCACAGACCGTTCTACCCCAGGGCTTGCAATGACATCAAAATAAGTGAACAACGGATCGACCAAATTTAAAAAGCCATTACATGAAAATAAACCTAAAGTACAAAACCCACACCGTTAAAAACCATTAAAGATATGTAATCTATACGAATTCTTGTGGAATCTTCTAAAATGTGAAAGCAGGTTCAGACTCTCACGGGCCATCATTTCCATATGTCCAAGAGGCATGTTGGTTTCGTACAGTGAACCTGTCATGGACAGGGTAACATTTGTTTGACTGTTAAATTTAATCTATTGTGCTAGCAGAAACGAGAACAGAAATCCTGCCAATTATTTCTTCAGCATAGACGTGTATGCCAATGGCAGATTTCTATGCCAGGGATAGAGGAGCCAAAAATAAACAGCAAAAATGGCCCTCCAGGGGTTTTGGAACTACATCTTCCATGATGCTCAACCACTGATTAGGTTGTCTGAGCCTTTTGGGAAATGTAGTTCCAAAACATCTGGGTGGCCATGTTTGCTTACCCCAATCTTAGACACTCAGCAAGTGCAGGTGTTTCCAGACAGGAGTAATCATTTTGGGATGGACCAAGGTAAGGCCAGGTCACACTGAGATGGTACACGCTCTTTGACTCACGTACATATATATATATATATATATAAAAACTTACAGAACATGATACATGTAATATGAATATTCAGTCACTTTTGTTCCTAGAGGTTAAAGACAAACAGAATTGAAAATTTAATCGGTCCCCCCCCCCCCCAAAAAAGGAATCTACTTGTAATTCTCAAAGTTCCAAGTCACATTTTCATGAGTAATCAGATGCTGGTCAAATGTTTTAGACCTACGTGCGGTACACTTAATATTCACTATGTCCCCTTCTGGAATCATTTCCAGCCTTTAACTGGGTAAACCAAAGAATGCCTAAAGAATGAATGAAACCATGAATGAGTTTCTGCCTAATGGACTACCAGCTAAACAGATTTACCGATTCCTGACGGAGCATAATAATCTTTCACCGACCAGCAAAACTAAAAAGGGTTATCCAAAGAGAATCGGAAAGTCACCGCAGGTTCGGTGACTTTTTGTGCTCTTCAATTCGGTGGAATTTGGCGATCCCATTTCGGCGACCCTGCGGTGTATTCAGTAAGCGCCACAGGGCCGTTGTGCAGGGAAAAGCCGCCGAAAACTCACCGCAAAACCCGGCCAACGCACACCGAAACCCGCAAAAACATCTGGATTAACCCCGCCGAAAACGCCGGAGAAACCCAAGCAGCCGCCGATCACAGCGCAGAGCAGCCGCCGGAAAAACCCGACACCGCAGACGAATGGATTGAAAACCCCCCCAAAAAAAACAGTACGCTTGAAAAGTGAAACGCTGTTTGCAAAGAAACTACAGAACGAAAATGTCTGAAATTTACATATAAGATCCAATGAATGATAATAAAAAGGGCTGTTACAGAAAAAACGATTTAAAAAGACAGAATACATTTTTCTCAAAAATATCCCGAAAAAATTACTAAATGATCCTAAAAAAAAAAAAAATCTATAAGAGATTTTTTACTGCACGATAAAATAAATGGTTTATTAGATATTGGATTAAAAACGGGAATATTTTTAACATTGAAGCCTATGGGATTCGCCTGAATAAACCTGTCGAATGAAACCACCGAACAGCAGGGCAATTCGGCAACCTTTACTGCTGGTTTTTGCTCTCTGAATAGACAAAGCATTGCTTCTCTATGGGGATTTCACTGCCCTCGAGCAGGCAACGAAAAGGCACTGTATGTGCAGGCAATTCGCCAACATTTGGTGAACTGCCTGCTCTCTGAATAGCCGAATGGCCAGGAAAGGTAACCGAACGCTGAATTTCACTGTTCAGTTTCCTTTCGGCCACAATTCGGATCTCTTTGAATAACCCTGTTAGCTAATATAATGGTCCTCGCCGCCGGAGCTGTAAAAAGGCGCAAACCATTGCTGCACCAAGTTCCACGGGAAAGGTGTTGCCTTGTTTTTTGGCCTTCCTCTGCTACAGGTACCATGAGACTAATTGAGCCCTGACTGCCCCTAATAAAAAGACACCCCCCCATGCAGTCCGTGCTCATTCATTCATGGTAGCCACTGCAGCACACATACACCCAAGCCCTGTGTGCAGCTAGAAAATACAAAACCTGATTCTCTGTCCCCAAAGTTCTGTGTTTATCACTTTGGATCCTCGCCCCTCCAAGTCTCCAGACCTCCAAGTTTCCTGTGTTCACCAAACCTCCTTTGCGTCTACAGCATTCCTGCTGTGTTCAACCCTTTTCCTGCATTGTCCTTCAGCCATAACCTGGTTATAGGTCTATAGCCTGGAAACTACCTCTACCCTTTTCTAAAAGTAAAGGTTATTGCACATTGGCCACACCAACCACCTTGGCCATTTCTCAGCCAGCACCGAAACCTGACAGCTAAACCCATAAGGGGTTATTCAGAGCACATTGAAATTTCAATGAATTTCGGTGCCCTCTCCGTCGACCTCAATTCACTGACCCTGAGGCAGATTCAACATTCACCACAGGATTCCCAATGTGCACTGAACAGATCCGCCAAAAAAAACCAAAAAAAACCAAAAAAAAAAACAACGCGCCGCCGAACAGGAGTAAAAAAAACCTGCAACTTTTAAAAAGGCATTTTATAAAAAAAACTAATGCATGAAATATATAGGGTACTATAAAACAATAAAAAGGTCTGTTAAAGAAAAAAAAAAATATTAGATATCAGAAAAAAAAAGATTTCACTGAAAAAAATCCACAAAAATGCAAAGACGTTTTGCTGCAAATCAACAGAATAAATAGTTGATTTAAAAAAAAAAAAAAAAAAAAAAATGAATTTTGTTTTTACATTGAAACATATAGGATTCGTCTGTTTAAACCTGTCGAATGAAATCACTAAAAATCTGGGCATTCCACCAACTTTTCACTGCTGTTTAGGCTGGGGTCACACCAGCGCACTTTTAACGTGCGTTCTGGCGCACATAATTACGGCCGCACTAGCAGCAAATGACGGCCAATATACGAAGTACGGTCGCATGAAAGTCCGGCCGCGCAACGCAAGTGGAAAACGCATTTTTTCGAGAACGCCGAACCGCTAGTACGGACGTACAGAGTGCGCAGCTGCGGCATAGCGGCGTGTTTGCGTGATTAGGAGACGTCAGACACTGCTAATGTCCAGCCTACATAACGTCCAGACGCAAAAAGAGTTTTATTGACGATCTGAAAAAAATCACGCACGAAAAATGCGCATCGTATGACCGTTTTCGCGCACCCCATGAAAAAATACGTCAATTCGTTCGGACGCACTTTTTTACGTTCGCGTGTAAAAATGCTTTTGTTTGACCCTAGCCTAAACCCTTACCTCTCTATGGGGGAATCTCATTGCTGCCGAATTGCACCATATTTTTTTCAAGAAGGGATTTTACCAGGAAGGATACATTGAGATTTCTCTAGTTTTCAAGTATGTCCTGGGTGGCGAGTATGTACCGTTAGGTGTCTTGCCCAAGGACACTTACTGGAGAGGTGCTCTTGCCGGGATCGAACCCATGTCTCCAGAGGCTCTCTCCACACAGAGCAGTGAGGTTACCTCTACTCCACCCAGCCGGCCAATATTTGGTGAACTGCCAGCTTTTTGAACAGCCGAATTGGCACTAAATTGCACCGTACAAGGAAATTCACCATTCGGTGGACTTTGGTGGCCAATACAGCTCTTTGAATAACCCCTATAGTGTTTCCTAACACCAGATAACTTGCCAGGTTTACCGGATATTTGAAGCACAGCACAGGTGATTTGATTTGCTGTTCCGTGATTGCAGGATTCAGTCTGCATTTTACCAACAGGTCTATTCAAAGAAAGGTGAAACTCAGGAGAATGACTGGAGAGGTGAAAATTCTAGGTCAAAATAGCCAAACCAAAAAAATTCTCCCATTTATCTGACTTTCCAAATCGACTATTTGGTCTAGATTATTCTCTTCTCCTGTCAATTCTACTGATTTTCACCTTTCTCTGAATAGCCCTGAAGGTCTTAAAATCTGGCCTGTTGTTAGCGGGTCCTGAGGACAAATAGTACACAACTACGCATGAGAGGTAATCTCAAGAATCTGAAAGTCTGATGCCTACAGCAAAACATTCAAGGTTATTCAAAGAGAATCGAAAAGTCACCGCATGTTCAGTGACTTTTCGTTCTCTTCAATTCGGGCCGGTTCGGCAACCCTGTGGTGTATTCAGCAGGTACCACAGGGCCGAAGTGCAGGGAAAAGCTGTCGCAAACCCGGCGAATGCACGCCGAAACCCGCAAAAATATCTGGATTAACCTGCCGAAGATGCCGGAAAAACACAAGCAGGAGCCGATCACACACAGGGAAGCCGCCGGAAAAAGCCGACACCACAGACGAGTGAAGTGAATAAATTAGCAGACCAGTTAGCTTGAATGTTTGAAAAGTGAAACGCTGTTTGCAAAGAAACTACTGAGCAAAAATGTCTGAAATTTACATATGAGGTCCAATGAATGATAATAAAAAGGGCTGTTACAGAAAAAATAAGTAAACTTAAAAAAATGAAAAATGCTTAAAATATCCCAAAAAATCTATAAATAAAGAGACTCTTTACTGCAGAATTTTATAATGGTTTATTAGATATTGAATTAAAACGGGAATATTTTTAACATTGAAGCCTATAGGATTCGCCTGAATAAACCTCCCGAATTAAACCACCGAATAGCAGGGCAATTCGGGAACCTTTCACTGCTGGTTTGTGCTCTCTGAATAGCCGAAGCAGTACTTTTTTATGGGGATTTCACTGCCCTCGAACAGGCACCGAACGTTCAGGCAATTCGCCAGGATTTGGTGTATTGCCTGCTCTCTGGATAGCCGAATGGCCAAGAAAGGTAACCGAACGCTGATTTTCAGCGTTCGGTTCCCTTTCTCCAGCCATTCGGATCTCTTTGTCTAAAACCAGTGGTCCTTCTCTATATTAAATGGATTGTGGCCCGAGTTGCAATTGTGAAAGTGTTGACTATAAACGGTTACTGGTAAATGTCTGAAACCCAAATGGCCTTCTTGAAATAACAAAAAAAAAAAAAGAAAAAAAACCTATTGTATGGTGGAACTGTAAACATTTGGAAGAGAAGCTTAAGGGTAAGCGGTGCTAATCACAACACCATATTACATTTCTAGTTTTCTGAGGTCATTTTAAATGCAGCTGTCCAAATTGCTTACAGTGAAGAGAGTGAGGGGAAGAACTGGAAGAGGGGTTTGTGATGTATCTGTCAGTGCTCCTGGAAGCCTGGCACTGTTTGTGGCTGGAAAGAGCATGATGTCATAACCAGAGAAACACACTTCCCTCACACAAACACACACTGACACTTCCTCGCACCCTGATCTGTATGGATATAAGGAGGAATAGCTAGAGGAGGACCTCCAAGAGCTATGATGGGTTCCTTGCACGGCTTTAACAGTGAAAGCAGCAGGTATCCGCAAACTGATTTTGCTTCCCCACAAGCACAAAAAAATAAAGTGTGGCATTTTTTTGTGATACCTTGTGCATATTCACACACGTATACTTCTAAAAGCAATACTTTTGGGATCACAACATCTGGTTATCCTGGAATCTCAGAGATCTAACTATAAAAAAAACAAAAGGAAATATTGTGCAGTATGTTCAGAGATCCAAAGATTTAGAAGAAATGTTTAAGAAATATATATCAATCACATGACCAGTTTTGTTTAAACAGCATTGCATGGAGTCAGCTTCTGGGCTGACACAGCCCTCTCTGTACAGTTCTCCTGGCAATGTCAATTTTGGAGCCATTGGAGAACCTTGCTCTGGTATGTGTGCTTGGACATTCTTTGGGGTGGTGTCAGACCTTCTCTGTATTCCATATTAGAAGAGGATTAGGTTGTTTTCAGGTGTAATTAGGGAGATTGTCTTTTAAAAGACATACATATAGTCTAACAGGGTAATTCAAAGAGATCCGAATGGCTGCCGAAAGGTAATCGAACGCTGAAAATCAGCGTTCGGTTACCTTTCTTGGCCATTCGGCTATTCAGAGAGCAGGCAATTCACCAAATGTTGGCGAATTGCCTGCACATACGGTGCCTGTTCGAGGGCAGTGAAATCCCCATAGCTTAGTCTATTCAGAGAACAAAAACCAGTAGTGAAAAGTTGCCGAATTGGACTGCCATTCAGTTGCTTCATGCGGCAAATTTATTCAGGCGAATCCCATAGGCTTCAATGTTAAAAATATTCCCATTTCAGTTCAATATCTAATAAACCGTTGATTATAATATTCTGCAGTAGCAAGTCTCTTTATAGATTTTTTGGGATATTTTAAGCATTTTTCGGGATTTTTTTGCCAAAACATTTTGCCAATTTTTTTATTTTTAAACGTTTTTTCTTTTTTCTGTAACAGCCCTTTTTATTATCATTCCCTGGACCTCATATGTAAATTTCAGACATTTTCGCTCATTAGTTTCTTTGCAAACAGAGTTTCACTTTTCAAACATTCAAACAAACGTTTGTTTTGTTTTTTTAACTCCATTCGTCTGCGGTGTCAGGTTTTTCCGGCGGCTGTGCTGCTTGTGATCGGCTCCTGCTCGGGTTTTTCTGCGGGGCTAATCCATATGTTTTTGCGGGTTTTCGGTGTCCCTTCGCTGGGAATTCGGGGACCCTGTGGTGCTTGCTGAATACACCGCAGAGTCGCCGAAATGGGATCGCCAAATCGAACCGAATTGAAAAGAACGAAAAGTCACCGAACGTGCGGGGACTTTGATTCTCTTTGAATAACCCTGTAAGTCTACTGAATACTGCATTGACTTGCCCAGTGGTAATGATCAATCTTGACATTGTTACGGGAGAAATGCTGGATATCCATAACGTTATCCTTCCCAGGACCTTAAAAAGTTTATGTTATGGATCCCTTTCATTCATTGATGCCACAAAAGGCATGTCTGAGATCCAGCAAAGTGAACCAGGTTTCAACTTTTGACTCAACTCTGGTCAATCTTGGGCTTTAGGCTAGGGTCAGACTAACGCAGTATCAACGTGCGTTTAGCAGCACTAAATCACGGCCGTGCTAGCAGCAAATGACGTCCAATGCCGGGCAGCATACGACGAACGGCCGCACAAAAGTGCGGCTGCGCAACGCAAGTGGCAAACGAACGCATTTTTTCGAGAACGTCAAACCGCTAGTACTGACGTACAGAGTGCGCTGCGTCCACTAGCGGCGTGTGTGTGATTAGGAGACGTCAGACGCTGCTAATGTCCGGCCAACATAACGTCCAGACACAAAAAGTGTTTTATTGATGATCCGTACAAAATCACGGACGAAAATGCGCATCGTATGACCGCTATCGCGTATTCCGTGAAAAAATGCGTCCATTCGTTCGAACGCACTTTTTCACGGACAACGGGAAAAATGCGTTAGTCTGACCCTAGCCTTACTCGTCCAAGAGACTATAGGCTTACTTGTATTGCCTCTACAGAGTAGCAACCCGTTACAGTAACTAATAATGGATGTCTATATGGCAGGTTATTGCAGAAGGATACTCTTGAATAACCTAATCGACAGGTTTAATATCTCCAAACTGACCGCTATTTAATACTAAGCCCTCTACTCAAAACACCCATACAGGTCAGTGAGCCAAGCTTCATTTGTCAAAAAATATAAAGAATTTACACTTCTTAAATAGATTGGCTAAATAATGAGAAGACGTTAACACATTAAGGGCTCTATTGCACTCCTCGCGCATCGGATTTGCGCGCACGCAAATGTGCGAGGAGAAAACCATTTGCGCAGAACGTCGTATTGCGACGTTCGCGCAAACGATGCGCGGAATCGTCTACCGTGATAGACCCTGCGCAAGTCCGTTCGCAAATCCTATACTTAACATTAACTGCGCAAATGCGCTCGTGCGCTGGTAGGCGGATGGTATTACAATCTTTGCGCAACGAAAGTTTGCGCACATTTTCGTAACGTCTTTGAAAAGCAGGTGGTAACTGTAAATTTGATCGTCCTGGCCGAAACACACCAGCACAAAAACCCCCCCAAAAAAAAACAGCACAGTACAGTTACACATTCTACACATACCCAAACATTAACATTTATAAATTGTGACATTAATTTCTTCTTTTTTTGGTTGGTGGTTGTTAATTTTTTTTCTCTTTTTTTTTTAGTTTGTAAATATTTTATTGGAAATGGGTGATTGATGTTGGCGGATTCCTGTGACAAAACAGTCTGCCCACCGATTCCTGCACGCAACGTTAATTTGCAAACGGCTTTGCGCGTTGGATTTGCGCACGAAAAATCTTGAAGGAAGAAAAAATGCGTTCGGATCGGAATAACACGTTAATTTGCGCGCGATAACATTTTTTTGCGTGCGGAAAAAAAATTGCACTGCGCGAGCGCATTTGCGCGAAGAATGTAATAGGGGCCTAAGAGGTCAAGGACTTGGAGAGAACTCCGAATCACTAGTATAGGACATGAAGGCTCCTCTTGTTTAGTTAGTCGAATACAGTGCACATGCTGTGGAAATAAAAAGTTGAGGACATTGACAGAACTAAGGCTAGGGTCAGACGAACGCATTTTCACATTGTCTGTGAAAAAGTGCGTTCGAACGAATGGACGCATTTTTTCACGGAGTACGCGACAGCGGTCATACTATGCGCATTTGCGTTCGTGATTTTGTACGGATCATCAATAATGCCACTTTGTGCATCTGGACGTTATGTTGGCCGGACATTAGCAGTGTCTGACATCTCCAATTCACGCACACACGCCGCTAGCGGACGCAGCGCACTCTGTACAACCGTACTAGTGGTTTTACGTTCGACAAAATGCGTTCGTTTGCCACTTGCGTTGCGCAGCCGGACTTTTGTGCGACCGTACTTCGTATATTGGCCGTCATTGCCCGGCATTTGCTGCTAATACGGCCGTGATTAAGTGCGCCAGAACGCACGTTCGCACTGCCTCAGTCTGACCCTAGCCTTAGATGTCCAAGCAGGTTCATCCAATTTTGAAAAATATCATCCGATGTAGGCTTAAAAACCATGTCTGAATCGTTGAACCCTTTAGATGCACAGCGGGTTTAATCACATAGCTTGCAATACTCAGACTAGTTTGGATGTTCAATTTCAATACAGCAGAGCTCTAGCCCAGAAATGTGGCTCCAGAGATATCAGGTATTGGGAGGTCTGTGTCCGCACTTTGCTATAGTACAAGAATTGACATTGGTAACGGGAAGTATCACTGTATCTCAACAACACTTGTAGGAAATGACGGTAACCTTATCTGCGACAGAACAGTGCTGTGACTTACATATGTCCATATTGATAAAGCGTCAATGTCTCAGGATACTGGAGTAGACTTTTACAGAGTTCCCAGCACATCATTTCTGAAAGTCAGACTTATATTTGTGACAATGAACAGAATCCACATCTATATTTCCTTTAGCTATGACTTATGATAGCTTTATGGATTATTGAAAGAGTGCAAGGACAGGGTGTGGGGTATTTTTAGATGTCACGTTGTGCTAAAAATAACCAAATACAGATTACAATTTCATGTAGTGTAAGGTGAGGTGAGGCAAGGTCTATTAGACAAACCAGGACATACTTTTGTACTTATCCAAAAGCTTTGCTCTCATAGGTTAATTGACCACATGCTTTTATTTTTAGAGAAGGCATGACAACACTGCATCTGGGTACCACCATAACAAGCTTGTGTGGAGGCCAAAAGTCACATGCAACACAACAATCAGGGGGTCAAGTCCTGGGCAAAAAAGTGAGGGAACTCACCCAAGAATTCCACAACCCACCATTACCTGAAGAAAAAAAGATGTATATATACACCCACCACCCCAAGAATCATGTGTAACCAGGCATAGACGCCCCTCAGAATTATATATATCCAGCACAGACCCCAGAATTATATATATCCAGCACAGACCCCAGAATCATATGTACCAGCAGAGCCCATAAATTTTATACCAAAAGAGCCCATAAATTGTATGTACCAGCAGCAGAGCCCAGAATATATATACCAGCAGCAGCGCCCAGAATGTATATACCAGCAGCAGAGCCCAGAATGTATATACCAGCAGCAGAGCCCAGAATGTATATACCAGCAGCAGAGCCCAGAATGTATATACCAGCAGCAGAGCCCAGAATGTGTATACCAGCAGCAGAGCCCAGAATTGTGTATACCAGCAGCAGAGCCCAGAATTGTGTATACCAACAGCAGAGCCCAGAATTTGTATACCAACAGCAGAGCCCAGAATTTGTATACCAACAGCAGAGCCCAGAATGTGTATACCAGCAGCAGAGCCCAGAATTTATATACCAGCAGAGCCCAGAATTGTGTATACCAGCAGCAGAGCCAGAATTGTGTATACCAACAGCAGAGCCCAGAATTGTGTATACCAACAGCAGAGCCCAGAATTTGTATACCAACAGCAGAGCCCAGAATTTGTATACCAACAGCAGAGCCCAGAATGTGTATACCAGCAGCAGAGCCCAGAATTTATATACCAGCAGAGCCCAGAATTGTGTATACCAGCAGCAGAGCCCAGAATTGTGTATACCAACAGCAGAGCCCAGAATTGTGTATACCAACAGCAGAGCCCAGAATTGTGTATACCAACAGCAGAGCCCAGAATTGTGTATACCAACAGCAGAGCCCAGAATGTGTATACCAGCAGCAGAGCCCAGAATTTATATACCAGCAGCAGAGCCCAGAATTTATATACCAGCAGAGCCCAGAATTGTGTATACCAGCAGCAGAGCCAGGAATTGTGTATACCAGCAGCAGAGCCAGGAATTGTGTATACCAGCAGCAGAGCCAGGAATTGTGTATACCAGCAGCAGAGCCAGGAATTGTGTATACCAGCAGCAGAGCCAGGAATTGTGTATACCAGCAGCAGAGCCCAGAATTGTGTATACCAGCAGCAGAGCCCAGAATTGTGTATACCAGCAGCAGAGCCCAGAATTGTGTATACCAGCAGCAGAGCCCAGAATTGTGTATACCAGCAGCAGAGCCCAGAATTATACTTACCCAGACAGACCTCCTCCTGCGTGGTCTTCCGAGCTCCTGCACGCTGCCGCCGGCTTCTGCTGATGTGAAGGCTGTGACGCGATCTCGCGAGATCTCGGCAGTAGGCCGCGTCACAGTCTTCACAAGGCTGAAGACGGCGGCTGCGCGAGAGGAGCAGGCACTCCGGAAACATGGGCCAATCGAGGGGGCTGCTAGTGGAATGCGGTTAATGAATTCCGCTAGCATCCCCAGTGATAAACTAAATCGGCCCACAGCGGGAACATGCGTTCCCGCAACGTTCCCGCTGCGGGAGAAGTGCGGGAACACTGTTCCCGCAGGACTCGAGCCCTGGCACCAATGCTTGGTCTTGACCCAAATGGTCGCAAAGTTCAGCAATTTGCCCATTCCAAGGGACAGCGGGAGTTATAATGGATGTTCCGCAAAAAAAAAAAAAAAAAAAAGTTCAATTTACATTAATAAAAAAAACAATTGTTCAGCACTTTGACTGTATGCATTAATAACTACTCAACTATTTGGTCTCAGAAACTGTTGACAAGCAGAATGTTTATGAAACAAAATATAACTGGTTCCTCAATTCTCTGGGATTTTTCCAGATTGTTGTAAAATGACTTTGCAGCCAGTCAGAATGGATTAACATTTTAATCTCTCTAAACTATAGGGTATGTGGCTGTAATCTCCATTACGGAATATGACCTTTTATTCCTGGATGTTGTCATTATATTGCAATGGTGTTTTTTTTAAGGTTTCATGGTACTATGCTTCTTGAACTCTTAGGGCTACATTACATTCCTCTCGCTGAAACGGGGGCGCTAGGGAGAAAAACAAACTGCGCCTGCAGTTTTCTCCCTAGCACCCCCGTTTTAGCACGAGATTACAATGCAGTCGCTTAAAAAGCTGCCTGCATTGTTACCGTGCGCTAAGCCCCAGGATGGAGTTTCTCCTGTGCCGGTCACATGACCTGCCCGATCTCTCCTCGCAAGATTCGGCAGGTCGGCGTGGTGATCCGCAGGGAGAGACTGGGGGAATTTTTCCCCCAGTCTCTCCCTGCTCCCGCCGGATGGAGCTGCGATCCTCGCCGCCGGATAGGAGGTGAGTATCTGGATTTTTAGGGGGGAGTTTCTAGCTGGTGCAAACGTATTCTACACCAGCGGAATCCGTTAACCACAGCCTGGACTTGGTGCTAACTTTTTGTTAACCGCAGCCGGACATTACTCATCGTTAGGACTTTGCGCTCCCCATGTTAAGTATAGGGAGCGAAAAAGTACAGTATCCTCTCGCTGAAAAGCGCAAGGTACCAAACGCTAAGGGGTTTCTTAACCCGATAGCGTTTGGGCTGAAATATGCGGTGGCTACCAGAGCTAACGTTAACGCTCACTCAGGTGTAATGTAGCTCTTAGAGTTCACTAAAAATGTTAACTCCGTTGCCATTCCAGGTCAAGCTACAACTTGTGTTGCAGACCAACCACCATTGTTGCCAACAGTCCTAATTTTTCCAAGAATAGTTTAAGGGGTGTGCTCATGTTCATGGGATTGTCCCCAGTCTCTGTCCTGGGATTGGGACTTGCGGCAGATGAGTCAAGTTCAGAGTCCAGGAACAATAAACCACCCCGGACATGGAGCACAAACCTGGAAAACTGGGACTGTTGGCAACTATGGACGAGTGGGTCAAGTTACTGCATACACAGGTTGAGCACCCCTTTTCTGGGAGTCTAGAATTCCCAAATTCCGAAATCCAGAATGCTTGGGGTCCCGTGAATTCTAGATAAAAGGTGCTCAACCTGTATGCATATCCTATAGAGATTATACACTGGGAGCAGGTGAAAAAGATATTGCTAGTGGTTAGTGTTTATACATGCTCCCAAAATATGGTTTTAAGTGATCCTGTAACTGCAGAATTTTTCCATTTGCCAGGCTGTTTGGAAAACATAGCTAAAAGGCTAAGGGCTCTATTACATTCTTCGCGCAAAAGTGCACGCGCAGTGCTATTTTTTTGCGCGAAGCGTTAAACCACGAAAAATAACAGTGGTATTACAATCTGTGCACATTTTTTCATCCGTCAAAAAATAACGCGCGTAAAAAGACGCACAAAAACGCGCGCGTTTAACTCTTTAACGTTGCGCGCAGAAATCTGTGTTTTTTTACGAGATTCAGCCAATTAAGAACCAATTAAGAACCACAATTGTCTCCCGTTAGATTGATTTTGGCAGGCGCAAAAACTGAGTATATATGTGCTGCAGCAATAATAAAAACACACGAAACTTATCAATTTTATTGTTTGGGTATGCGTAGAATGTGTAACCATACTTTCCTTTCTTTTTTTCGGGCTGGTGTATTTGGGTTCGGCCAGGACGTTCAGATTTGCAGTTACCACCAGCTTTTCAAAGACGTTAAAATTATGCGCGCAAACGCTGTCCGTTAAAATTTGTGCATAGATTGTAATACCATCCGTGTACCAGCGCACAAACGCATTTGCGCACACAATGTTAAGTATAGGACGGGCAAAGTACATTACGCTCGCAAAGGGTTCGCGCAGGTCCACCCGTGTTAGACGTTAACGTGCATTTTTTGTGCAGACGTTGTAATACGACGTTCAGCGCAAAGGGTTTTGCCCCTCGCTTTAATGCGTTTTTTCGAACGCGTTAACGTTTGCGTGCAGAATGTAATGGAGCCCTAAAATGGTCCAGTCAGTGCATTATATATAAACAGCATGGATATTTTCTACATCTTGAATTAAGAAAGCAAATAATGGCGCTCATTGGCACTGAAGGGGTTACAGGAGGAATGAGATATGGCACATGCTCAATTAAAAAAAAATAATAATAATCATAATACACACACCTACATCCTGCTGCTACCCATGTGGTTAGAAGAGGCTTTATTTGATTTTCATGAAGGCAATTGTAAATCAGATCAGTCTGGAGTCACATTTATTGTGGATAACTCAGGAATGAGAGAGCTACTGGCCAGCACTGCAACTGAGAGAAGGATTCATGTATCGCATGTGCCGAGTGTTCATCAGACGTGTTACATAAAAGTAAACAGATGAGTGACATGAGAGAATAGCCAAATATTCGAAACAGACAAAAATGAATGCGAGATTTGTGTCATAAGAAAATAAAAATCTTTATTTCGAAAATAAAATAAAAACACACACACTAAAAATACACAGATATAAAATGAAAGTCAAATTCTTCTTCAATATTGGTTACATAAGGAAGGAGAGTATATGACATGCCTTTCAACTTAATGGGTAGTGCTGCCCATTGCAGTAATTGGGTATTACAAATACCCTGCCTTGGTCAATATTATATGTATTGAGTGCACTGCACCAGATGTGTTACATAACAGAAGTAAACAAATGAATGGGGGCGGGGGGTAGAAATGGGGGTAGCCAAATAGTCCAAACAGGGAACAAATATGAACTTGCTAATTGACAATACAGGTAAAAAATGGTGATACTGGTGCACAGTTCTATAGACCGCCGCTGCAACCAAAGTAATGATTTTAAGACGGATTATCCAATATGTTGTTGTGGATCTACATCTCCCATTATAATAATGATGGTGTGTGCTTGACTAAGGCTTGCAGCCAATCGGAAGACTCTCAAAGCAAAAGCCGACTCCATTAAAATTTTACTGGTGCACTGACATACAGTAGCTGTTGCACCAAGATCAGGGCTGACCCGTCCATGGGTCCTGATGGGGCCATGGCCCCAGGCGGCACAGATCACCTGCCGGGGCCTTGGCCGGGCCAAGCAGTCACCTGGGCCTCAAAGCCTGTTCACCAGGCCTTCCATTGTCTCGCACAATCATATGCTCATACACAGAGCAATTGTGGAGCTCTGTGATAAAGTAACATGTGCAGTGTATAGGAGTGTATCAGAGCACCACAGCAATAAAACTCAGTAATATGTGGTGTGTATGAGTGCGAGTTTTATTGCCATGGAGATCTACAGATATATGGGTAGATTTTCTTGGCTGTTTTGGGGGTTTATGTGTGTGTGTGGGGGGTATCATTTCATCTTTAGACCCAGGCAGCACAAGGTCTTTGTCCAGCACTGACCCAGATAAGGTCAGTCCCTGGAAGACTGTCCTGTAGCCACTGGTTGACAGTCTTCAGGGCATAGTGGAGAACTCTAGACATGTGCATTCGTTTTAGTACTAAAACGATTTAGTCCGAATTTTGGGATAATTTAGTTTTCATTTGACTCAAGAGATACGAAACTGCTCAGTACAAAAAATGAAAGAAACTAAAATAAAATGCACTACATTTTAGTTTCAGTCCTTTTTGTGATATTACATTGATGAGTGAAGGAGACCAGCAATGAAGAGCGCAAGATCGCAAAGCTACAGAAAAGGTTTGTATGCGTAATCCTTCCCGACCCCTACCCGAGAATCTGACAGTGATAGAGCTCCAGAATACTCACTTGCAGCACAAAAAAACATTTATAACAAGCAGCGCTGGGAGAAGAAAGGGACTTTAGAAAACGTGTGTTATCTCCCCTCCCGCTCTGCATAATAGGGGCTTAAGTCTGATACATTTTATATTATCCAGAGCACTATCCCCCTTTCCTCACCTATAATACACATTTTATATAAAGTCCCTCTTCTCTCCCAGTGCTGCTTGTTATAAAGGGTTTTTTTTTTGTAAATCCATTTTTATTAGATTTTCATGAACACATTTTAACAAAGTATAATAAAATACAGCAAAATATATTGCATCTTAGCAGTGTACAAGAATACTATTGGACTATCTGATCTCGTAAGGTCAGTCATATTCGACGATGCGTCAGACACGAGAAAGCGAAGCAAAACATAATAAGCATACAAAGCATAAAAAGAAGGGGGCATAAAAAGGTATTGAAACATATAGGGTAAGGATTTAAGGGAAAGGATGTGGGCTGTGGTATCGGCCCCTTACCAATAAAAGGTGTATATTTAGGTGCTGGTATGGGTACGATCGTAACATCTTCAATCTCGGTGTGTAGACATTATAGCTTTAAAAGAGGATGAGCACGTGATCAAGGACCATCTGGACCAGATTGTAGTATACAGCTCTGCCTGGTCCGTTGAGTTAAAAATCAGCTGCTCTAGGGTGTGCAGGTCTTCCATCTTAGACCGCCAAACTGGTAAAGGCGGGCAGTTTATTTGTCTCCAATACAATGGGACAACACTCTTGGCCACATTTAGAATCCTAACCAGTATTGATCTCTTGTAAGTGCGTGTGGATATTGAGGTTTGGTGGAGGAGCATTGATGCAGGGCTGAAAGGTATTGGAGGGTCTACAAATTCCGAGGTTACCGCGTGAATGGCTTTCCAGAAGGGTACAAGGATTGGGCAGCTCCACCATATATGTAGCATCGTGCCTTCATCCCCGTTACATCTCCAGCATGTTGGGGGCAAATCCGGGAACATCTGGTTAAGTTGTGTGGGCACTCTATACCATAACGTTAAAACCTTATATGCCGCTTCCTGAACCTTTCTTGCTACGGAGCAGTGATGTGTGAGGTCTAGGATCTTATTCCATTGGGGTTCAGAGAGGGGCATTTCCAGCATCATTTCCCAGCGTCCCATAAAAGGGGCTGGCGTGTCCGCAGCCGCTGTTTGGAGCAAAGAGTAAATGTAAGAAATACCGTGGGCCAAGGGGTTAGGCATCATGCATTGTTGTTCAAAACCAGTGAGTTGTCTAGTGAGTTTATGTTGTTGCGGGATTGCTCGTAGATAATGACATAACTGGCTATATTTAAAGCTAAGCAGAAAAGGTGGTGGTCCTGTTGTATATAATTCCCTTAATTGTCTATACCCGTTGTTTCGTAATAGGTGATGTGCCCTTGGGATCTCAGTCGAGAACAACGTGCAAAAAGTCCCCGACTGCAATCCCAAGGTGAAATCTCGGTTATGTACAATTGGTAGCATTGGGGACGGAGAAGTGGAAAGGGAGAAGGTCTTAGAAGCGAGTCTCCAAATGGCCATAGTGGCCAGTGTGTAAGGGGATGTGATGTCATGATGTTTATCTTGGGATGGTGGAAGCCATGGTAAGGTGGCCAGGGGCACCTTCAACAAGTCTTGTTCCGCGTCTTTCCATCTCTTTCTGACCCCTGATTTTGACCAGTCAAGAATGCGTAACAGGTGACTCGCTATATGGTAGCACCGGAAGTCAGGTACCGCCAGACCTCCCCGTGACCTTTGTCTAGTGAGTATGTCAAAACGAAGCTTGGGGGTCCTGCCCCTCCAGATGTATTTGATCAAAGCAGATTTAAGGGTACCGAAAAACAGTTTGGGCAAACGGATGGGTATCGTTTGAAAGAGGTATAGTAATCGCGGTAGGAGATTCATTTTAACTATGGCCACTCTTCCCAACCATGATATGTGTGCATAGTTCCAATTGGATAAGTCCTTTTGTAGTGCGGCTAGAAGTGGTGCAAAGTTGTCTCGGTAATTCTCCGCTGGATCTGCGTTTAACCAAATCCCCAAGTACTTGAGTTTCGTGAGAGAGATTGGGAACGGGAAATGCTGGAGATGCAACGGGTAACGTGCGTCTGCTGTCGGTATACTCAGGATATTGGATTTGCCAAAATTAATTTTCAGGTTGGATAAGATCCCGTATTCCTTAAAAGTGGATAAAATGCATGGTAGTGACACTCGCGGGTTTGTCACGAAAAAGAGCAGGTCATCTGCGTATGCTGCTATTTTGTGTTGAATCGTGCCAATGATGGGTCCCGTTATGTCTGTATAAAGGGTTTTTTACGTCTGTTACATTTAGTATCCAGCTCTCACAGTTACTCTGTCCTTATGAGCCTTCAGTGTGATTTATTTGAATGTTTTCCCTGGATTTAAAGTGCTTTATTTTATTATAAAAATAAATTTGCACCAGTCATCTCTTCTCTGAGCTTTCAGACCGATTTACGTTAATATTTTCCCTCTCCCCTGCTTTTATATTCCTGTGTCTCCCCCACAGAGATTCAAAGTTTAAGTAAAAGTTACCTCTCCTGTGCTGGATAAGCATTGCATTCCGAAGTTCTGCACCCTCCACATGCCAATGCAGAAGGATGTTCTATACAGAGAGGGGCATTAATTAATGCAGGAGGATGTTATATACATTATACAGAGAAAGGTATAAATTGAGGAGGATGTTCTATACAGAGAGAGACATTTAATTAATTCAGTAGGATGTTCTATACATTATACAGAGAGGGGTATTAATTAATGCAGGTGGATGTTGTATACATTATACAGAGAGGGGTATTAATTAATGCAGGAGGATGTTCTATACACTATACAGAGAGGAGCCTTTTTTTTTAGCTCTTTAAATCCAGTGGCTGTGAGGGCTGAGGTCGGCTGCTTGTTATATTATCTCTCAGTACAATGTATCATGCTCAGCTGTTACAGTAACTGACTGTAACAGCGCTCAGTTTCAGTAAAACAAGGAACTAATATTGTTATAACCTCTTATATATAAAATATTATTTACTAGTTTTACTGAAACTCTGAGCGCTGTGATGAGCAGCAGTCACTTACTGTAACAGCTTTGCCTGGCACATTGTGCTGAGAGTGAGAGATACTGTAACAAGCAGCGATCTCAGCCCTCTGAGGAGCCACTACAATAGTAATGGTATCCACTGGTTTTCGAAAGAATGAAATTAGTTTTCATACTAAAGAACTGAAAACAAATTTCTTTAGCAACTAAATAAATTGCATTTTAGGACTAATCCATTAGTTCAAAACGAAATTTTGTGCTGTGCACATGTCTAGAGAACTCTGCTTTGAAGGTTTGTCAGTGTCCAGGGCCAGGAGGGAGCTGGGTAATTATGTCTGCATTCAATAACTGTCAGGGCATAAATGTCATTTGAGGCCAAATCATAGTGGCTAGAGTGTACCTTTTAATATATTTTTTAATCTACCCATTAAAAACTTCTATTTCATTAGATTTCCCCAATACACTCAGATGGCCAGGTAAAAGAGCCATATGCATATTCTCCATAGAAACATCACTTTACTAAAAATTAAATTGATACAGTTAGTATACATGCAAATTTTGAAGAGAAACGTACATCTCTGTTAAAGCAAGTCTTCAATATGAATTGCTTTCAAAAGGAAGAAACATTCTAGTCTAAAAGTGGATGAAGGGGGACAAGTAGAATTATTAATCCCTCATGACCTGCAGTTTTTTGATTAGAGTGCAATAAGTGTACCTTAACTCCTGTGTCATGGTCTCAATCAGCACTCTTCCAGGCGGATGACCTGTATATTATGATGCAAAAGCAGAGGGGAGCACATATGGACATATACTGCACCAGCCAAGGATCCAACAGCCCAGGGTGACCACTTCAGGAGTAGATAATAAAAAGAAACATCTACAGTTGCAAGAAAAAGTATGTGAACTCTTTGGGATTACGTGGAGTTTTGCATGAATTGGTCATAAAATGTGCTCTGATTCTTCATCTAAGTCACAACCATTTGAAAAACACAGTCTGCTTAAAATAATACAACACAAACATATGTTTTCATGTGTTTATTGAACATAACATGTAAACATTCACAGTGCAGGGTGGAAAAAGTATGTGAACCCCTAGCCTAATGACTTCTCCAAGAGCTAATTGGAGCCAGGAGTGAGCCAACCTTGAGTCCAATCAGTGTGAGATTATTGGAGGTGTTGCTGAAAGCTGTCCTGCCCTTTATAAACAAACACACACCAGTTTTGGTTTTACTGGTTTCAAGAAGCAATGCCTGATGTGAACTATGCCTTGCAGAAAAGAGCTCTCAGAAGACCTACGATCAAGAATTGTTGACTTGCATGAAGCTGGAAAGGGTTACAAAAGTATCTCTAAAAAAGCCTTGATGTTCATGTCCACGGTAAGACAGACTGTCTACAAATGGAGAAAGTTCAGCACTGTTGCTACTCTCCCTAGGCGTGGTCGTCCTGTCAAGATGACTGCAAGAGCACATCGCAGAATGCTTAATGAGGTAAAGAAGAATCCTAGAGTGTCAGCTAAAGACCTACAGAAATCTCTGGCATATGCTAACATTTTTGTTGACACATCTACAATGAGGAAAACATAAAAGAATGGAGTACATGGGAGGACACCATGGAGGAAGCCATTGCTGTCCAAAAAGAATATTGCAGTATGTTTGAAGTTTGCAAAAGAGCACCTGGATGTTCCACAGCACTACTGGCAAAATATTCTGTGGACAGATGAAACCAAAATTGGAGTTGTTTGGAAAAAACACACAACACTATGTGTGGAGAAAAAAAAGGCACAACACCAGTGGTGTATTTTGGCCTAGGCCAGCAAGGCCTAGGCCTAGGGCGGCACTTTCCAGGGGGCGGCGGCCCGCACTGGTGGCCCACCCCTAAATTTATTTTTTACTTTTGCAAAGTATTTTGCCAGGAAGGATACATTGAGATTTCACTAATTTTCAAGCATGTCCTGGGTAGGCAAGACCTAGGCTTTCACTTTCCAGGGGGCAGCAAAAAACCTCACAACTAAGGCTAGGGTCAGACTGAGGCAGTGCGAACGCGCGTGCAGGCGCACTTAATCACGGCCGTAGTAGCAGCAAATGCCGGGCAATGACGGCCAATATACGAAGTACGGTCGCACAAAAGTCCGGCTGCGCAACGCAAGTGGCAAACGAACGCATTTTGTCGAGAACGTAAAACCGCTAGTACGGTTGTACAGAGTGCGCTGCGTCCGCTAGCGGCGTGTGTGCGTGAATTGGAGATGTCAGACACTGCTAATGTCCGGCCAACATAACGTCCAGATGCACAAAGCGTTTTATTGATGATCCGTACAAAATCACGAACGCAAATGCGCATAGTATGACCGCTATCGCGTACTCCGTGAAAAAATGCGTCCATTCGTTCGAACGCACTTTTTCACAGACAACGTGAAAATGCGTTCGTCTGACCCTAGCCTGAATGGGTTACTCACAGAGCACCGAAATGACGCCAACATTTTGGTGTTCTGTAGTTCCATGCACTGCGGGGAATAAAATTTCCCCACCCTGCAGTGAATTCACCATTCACCGCAGGGTCCCCAAAGTGCATGGAGTCGGCCGCTGAATGCTGCCACCGCAAACCTGTGGGGCTGCTGTTTTCAAAATAACTACTGAACGAAAATGTCTGGAATTTACATATAAGATCCTATGATTGATAATAAAAAGTTCTGTTACAGAAAAAAGAAAAACAGCTATAAAAAAAAATAAAAAATAAAGACTTTTTACTGCAGATTAAAATATATGGTTTATTAGATATTGCATAAAAACGGGAATATTTTTAACATTAAAACCTATGGGGTTCACCTGAATAAACCTGCTGATTGAATCCAAACATCAGGGCATTTCACTGCCATTTCTCTGCTGTTTTCTGAATAGATTAACCATTATTTCTCTATGGGGATTTGCACTGCCTTCAAACAGCACCGTACTTGCTGGCAGTTCGCCAAAACTTGTGTGTGAGCATATCACAGAGCAGTGGTGTACTTAGGGGAGTGGCGGAGGGTGGGCCGCCCCAGGTACCAGTGATTATTTGGGTGTCATTAGGGGTTACTAGGAGGTGCCACTGTCACGGTGTGTCAGCTTTGAGCGGTGTTCTCAAACAACGAGCAGCGGAGCAGGGCGTTTGCATACGGAATAAAAATCGAATAGAATAAAAATCTGATGCACTCATACACACCGCACATTGCATTGCTGGGAGTTTTATTGCTGTGGATTCAGTGATACACACTGCACATTACTGTGAGTTTTATTGCTGTGCAGCTCTGATATGCTCATACACAGTGCCCATTTCTGTGGGTTTTATTGCTGTGCAGCTTTGTGATACACTCATACACAGTGCACGTTTCTGTGGATTTTATTGTTCAACCAATTAGAGCGGCTGTGATCCAGTATACTTGACATGCGTGGCATGTTCTTTGTAAAAATGCTTGAATTTAAACATGTCATAATTTTATTTATCTCAATAGATACATTTGAAATGGTATACAAAATATACAAGTAGGCACTTGGTATCCACTTTTAATATGAAGAGAGGAAAAGGCGGAGCTCTAAGAGGAAAAGGTGGAGCTTGGGCTAGGGTCAGACGAAAGCATTTTTCCCCGCGAACGTGAAAAAGTGCATCCGAACGCATTGACGTATTTTTTCACGGAATGCGCAAAAACAGTCAGTCAGACGACGCACATTTTCGGGCGTGATTTTGTACGGATCGTCAATAAAACTCTTTTTGCGTCTGGACGTTATGTAGGCCGGACATTAGCAGCGTCTGACATCTCCTAATCACGCAAACACGCCGCTATGCCACAGCTGCGCACTCAGTACGTCAGTACTAGCGGTTCAGCGGTCTCAAAAAAATGCGTTCAAATTCCACTTGCGTTGCACGGCCGGACTTTTGTGCAGCCGTACATCGTATATTGGCTGTCATCTGCTGCTAGTGCGACCGTAATTATGTGCGCCAGAACGCACGTTAAAAGTGCGCTGGTCTGACCCCAGCCTTAAAGAGGAAGGGTGGGGATTAACCAGGAAGAGGTGTGCCCTTGACAGGAAGGGGTGCCTCAAATTTAAATTAGGGGGTGCACGAGTTTAGTCAGGCCTAGGGCAGCACAAAACCTAAATACACCACTGCACAGCACACCAACATCAAAACCTCATCCCCACTGTAAAACATGGCGGAGGGAGCATCATGGTTTGGGGCTGCTTTGCGGCCTCAGGGCCTGGACGAATTGTTGTCATTGATGGAAAAATGAATTCCAGAGTTTATCAAGACATTTTGCAGGAAAATGTAAGACCATCTGTCCGCCAACTGAAGCTCCACAGAGGATGAGTGATGCAACAGGACAATGACCCAAAGCATACAAGTAATTCAACAAAAGAATGGCTTCAACAAAACAAAATACGCCTTCTGGTGTGGCCCAGTCAGAGTCCTGACCTCAACCCGATTGAAATGCTGTGGCATGACCTTAAGAGAGCGAATCACAGACATCCCAAGAATATTGCTACACTGAAACAGTTTTGTGAAGAGGAGTGGTCCAAAATTACTCCAGATCGTTGTGCAGGTCTGATCTGCAACTGCAGGAAACGTTTGGTTGAGGTTATTGCTGCCACAGGAGGGTCAACCAGTTATTAAGTCCAATGGTTTACATACTTTTTCCACCCTGCACTGTGAATGTTTACATGTTCTGTTCAATAAAAACATGAAAAAAATAATACAACACAAACATTATATGTTAAGCAGACGGTTTTTCAAATTGTTGTGACTTAGATGAAGATCAGAGCACATTTTATGACCAATTCATGAAAAACTCCACGTAATCCCAAAGGGTTCACATACTTTTTCTTGCAACTATCTGTATGGCTGAGTGCACTCCACTTGTGCTGTTCAGATGGACGTCTTCTGCTGCTTCCTACAAACACAAGGGTTGGAATGCAAAGGAGCATTTATTTGGAGCAGCAATGTTTCAGTTCTGGCACAGGACCTTTCTCAAGAAACCATGCAAACATTCTTGCTAGAGAAAGGTCCTGTGCCAGGGCCAAAATATTTCTGCCGCTCCAAATAAACACTCCTTTGCATTCTGACCAGTGTTCTGTCTGTTGTAGGAAGCAGAAGACATCCATTTGACCAGCACAAGGGGAGCGTACTCAGCCATACAGATACCTCCCAATGCTTCCACATTGATCATCATTGGATGATCATCTTAGCAAAACTTTGGTAGGAGGGACCCAATCCAGGGAAGAGGGTAGCTCTTCACTTTGGAAGGCTGTCACAGGCCCTAGGAACACCTGGGAAGAGGGATGTGGCGCTCAACACACCATGACGCTTTAATTCAATTAAATGGTGAAGGTGCCGAGAATGTCCCTTTTAATGCAGTTCCAAGGATAATGCACCTCCAGAACAATATATTAACCTTCAGGTACCAACAGGAATCACAAAATGTTACATCAACTACATAAACCTGCTCCAAAACTAAAAAAAAACTGAATCTGTCCTCGAGCATGTCACCTCTCCTCCGTTCCTCTAAATCAGCTCTCTTGTATGTACAAAAAGGAAAAGCTGCTAATCATCATCCCAGATGGATTTGGCATTTTTGTTCTAAAAACATCTCCGTAGAAGAAATACTATTTCCAATCTGCCTCTGCCTTAAGTACCATAAATCCTTTAGATACTCTGTCATTGGAGAGAAGATATAGCATCAGAAAAGGCAATTATCTGCCAATATAATATGCATATAAAGTGTGTATTAACCTCGCATTATCAGAATAAAAATCGTAGACAGAATAACAATTGGAAATTTCTCATACTGCAATGGAGGATGCAATATCATCCTAAGGACTGGTACACAGTAAAAAAATACATTTTTATGATCTAATTTTTTTCCTCAAAACAGCTAATTAATAACTGGAACACGATCCTACGTAGAACAAACCTCCTACATGTCTGGTGTCTGGGTTTCTTGAGATTACTCATCTCTGTTAAATTGTTGGTCTTTGTTTTTTTACACTGTTTTTTTTAAATAAGCATACTACTGGAATGACTACTTGTTTACTACTAGCTTACTAAGCAAAACTGCCTGTTCCTCACATAAGGAACTTAATACACTGAATCAATACATTTACGGATGCTGTAGCTTTAGTGTGTCACTCTAGCAAAAACACATTTCCTAAAAAGGGGATAATACCCCCCAAAAAAAAAAAAAATTTAAAAAAAAAAAAAAGGTATGTTTTTAGGATGGTCTTTTAAAGTAGAAAGTGCCTTTGAATGAGAGTAATTCATTATGTAGGGGGGAAAAAAAAAAAAAAAAGTGTACCGGCTGGATGGAGTAGAGGTAACATAACCGCTCTATAACCGTGGAGACCCTGGTTCGAATCCCGGCCAGAGCACCTCTCCAGTAAGTTTGCCTACCACACAATATCAGCTGTGGAGTCCAGTGGTAACATCTCTGCCCTTTGACCGTGGAGAAGCGAGTTCAACCTAGCCACCAGATCTCTGCTTTACAATCATGGAAAGACGACTCAATGCCACTCAGAAGACGCCACCAACGAGTGTCCTTGGGCAAGACACCTAACGCCACTGGTGTATTTTGGCCTAGGCCAACAAGGCCTAGGCCTAGGGCGGCACCTTCCAGGGGGTGGCGGCCCGCCGGGTGGCCCCACCCCTAAAAAAAGAATTTTTTTTTTTTTTTTACTTTTGCAAACTATTTTACCAGGAAGGAAACATTGAGATGTCACTAATTTTCAAGTATGTCTAGGTAGGCAAGGCCTAGGCTTTCACTTTCCAGGGGGCAACAAAAAACCTCACCACTAATTGGGTTACTCACAGAGCACCGAAATTACGCCAACATTTTGGTGTTCTGTAGTTCCCTGCACTTCGGGGAATAAAACTTCCCCACCCTGCAGTGAATTCACCATTCACCACAGGGTCCCCAAAGTGCATGGAGTCGGCCGCTGTATGCTGCCACCGCAAACCCACGGCCTGTTGTTTTCAAAAGAACTACTGAACGAAAATGTCTGGAATTTATATATAAGATCCTATGATTGATAATAAAATGTTCTGTTACAGAAAAAGAGGAACCGCTATTAAAATTAAGGGGGGGAATTTTGCCAAAAAAATCTGAAAAATTACTAAAAGGTACTAAAGAAATCAATAAAATAAAAGACTTTTTACTGCAGATTAAAATAATAAATGGTTTATTAGATATTGCATAAAAAAGGGAATATTTTTAACATTGAAACCTATGGGGTTCGCCTGAATAAACCTGCTGATTGAAACCACTGAACATCAGGGCATTTCACTGCAATTTCTCTGCTGTTCTCTGAATAGATTAACCATTACTTCTCTATGGGGATTTGCACTGCCTTCAAACAGCACCGTACTTGCTGGTAGTTCGCCAAACTTGTGTGTGAGCATATCACCAGAGCAGTGGTGTACAGGAGTGGCGGAGGGCGGGCCGCCCCAGGTACCAGTGATTATTGGGGTGTCATTAGGGGGTACTAGGAGGTGCCACTGTCACTGTGTGTCAGCTTTGAGCTGTGTTCTCAAACAACGAGCAGCGGAGCATGGAGTTTGCATACGGAATAAAATCGAATAGAATAAGAATCCCCCTCTCCTCCCTCCATAGCTCCTCCCCTGCCCCGCAGCAGCTCTACGAGAGGGGAGGGGGATGTGATTACTGTCATCTTCTCTCTCTGGACACCAAACGGCAGGTAAAGGGGGGGGGTGGTATCAGCAGAATATGAAGCCCTGTCTGCTTACTGCTGTTTAAAGTGGACCTTTCCTTAACCAACACCGCAGTGATAGAAATTTGTCATTGAGCTGCCTGGCTCCTGGTGAGGCTGCGTGTGTGCAGGTCACACTCGGTCCAGCCAGTCAGGTGGTACTGAGTCTCAGTACCACCTGACTGGCTGAACCACGTGACACGCTCACAGCTGCCCGCCCTTTCCTTAACATGGACTGTCACTCTATTCTGGACTGAACACCCACCGGGAAGGGAATCAAAGCCACGGTGCACCCTCTGGCTGTGGCACCCCACTGCTGACAAGATGGCTCCACGCACAGCCGTGATCCTAACGTGGCCTGGAGGGACCTCCTGCAGAGTCTGCACACAGTCCCTGCTGACTCTGCACACAGCCCTACCGCGGACGGAGGCCGGTAAATGTAGAATAAATAATTGCTGTGTGCTCATATACACTCGGTTTCATGGGAGTTTTATTGCAGTGGATTCTGATGCACTCATACACACCACACATTGCATTGCTGGGAGTTTTATTGCTGTGGATTCTGATACGCTGACACACACCACACATTGCATTACTGGGAGTTTTATTGCTGTGGATTCTGTGATACACACTGCATAGTACTGTGAGTTTTATTGCCCTGGAGCTCTGGGATACACTCATACACACTGCACATTACTGTGGGTTTTATTGCTGTGCAGCTCTGTGATCTGCTCATATGCAGTGCACGTTTCTGTGGATTTTATTGTTCAACCAATTAGAGCGGCTGTGATCCAGTATACTTGACATGCGTGGTTGTTCTTTGTAAAAATGCTTGAATTTAAACATTTCATCATTTTATTTATCTCAATAGATACATTTGAAATGGTATACAAAATATACAAGTAGGCGCTTGGTATCCAAATTTAATATAAAGAGAGGAAAGAGTTCTAAGAGGAAAAGGTGGAGCTTAAAGAGGAAGGGTGGGGATTAACCAGGAAGAGGTGTGCCCTTGACAGGAAGGGGTGCCTCAAATTTAAATTAGGGGGTGCACGAGTTTAGTCAGGCCTAGGGCAGCACAAAACCTAAATACACCACTGCCTAACGCTATGGATGCTCCTACCTCAAAATACTTGTACTTCTCAGATTGTAATTTCCCTTGGGAACAGGGTCCCCTAAATCAGGTCATCATCCATGTGCCGCTTGTACGGCCCCACCATTCCCAAACCACTGGCACTAATGATCCTGCTATCTAGTGCAATTCCTCTTGTCTTCCTCAACCCCAATCCCTCTAGACTGTAAGCTCCTATGAGCAGGGCCCTCTACACCTCTTGTTTCCATCCTATGTCCGTTTATATTTCGTTCCCTTTGGTTATTGTAAAGCGCTGTGGAAACTGTTGGCGCTATATAAATGATGACAATAATAATAAGTGATATTCTAATGTATCAACTCGTTGTACAATGATCTTGTAAAGTGCTGCAGAATTTGCGTCTCTATATAAAAAGGTTAATATAAGTAACGGCCATGAATAATGTTAAACCTTTGGTGTAAATCTTAAATACAATTCGATTATAAAAGAAAATTAAAAACAAAACCTACATAATAGAATGCATGGATATATTTAAATAGTAAATCAATAAATTAGTCCTGGAAGGAGAAGTCTCGACATACATGACAGGAAAGGTTATAAAATGCCAGTAGGCTTTCCCTGGTGATGTGCATGGTTATTATCTTGTGTTATTTCCGATGAGGTATTTGGCAGGCATAGGAATACCTGTCGTCATTTAATGTTAATCATCACCTTTATTACTCACTTAAATAGTCTTAAAACATCCAGATACGTAACCAACTGGGTGATATTCCATAATGCTCGGCCTGAACTGGTATCCAAAACAATGTGCATCTCGGCTTAAGAGATATGGAATTATTTGTCTTCCAAAAAGGACTTGTTTTGTTCAAAGGGACCCTTTCCCCAAATGACCCTCAAAGCACCGCCAAGCAGTATTGGAAAGGCTATGCTATTATTCTGACCCGCACTTTCCATAAAAAGGCACAAATGGAAGGATTTGAGGAAAAACTAGGGTATGTTGGGCAATGGGCATCAGAGTTCAGAACCTCCTCCTGTTTTGAGTACAGGAGGAAGCAGAAAAACATAAAAGCCTACTGCACGTTTCCCATACTCCCTGTAGCCTTCCTCTTCCCTTGCACCAAGTACCGTATTTTTCGCTCCATAAGATGCACTTTTCTCCCCCCAAAAAGTATGGAGCGAATGCCCCATGATATGCCCCAGCTCACCTGCCGCCGCCGCGTTCGGCTCCCTCTGAGCATGCGTCGGCGGCAAGGAGCTTGGGCACTCGCCTGGGGGAGCCACGTGACCGCGGTCACGTGGCTCCCCAGGCGAGTGCCCAAGCTTCCTGCCGCCGGACGCACGCTCAGAGGGAGCCGAACGCGGCGGCGGCAGGTGAGCTGAGGCATATCCATGAGCTGCTGGGGCACACCCATGAGCTAGCTGGGGCACACCCATGAGCGAGCTGGGGCACACCCATGAGCGAGCTGGGGCACACCCATGAGCGAGCTGGGGCACACCCATGAGCGAGCTGGGGCACACCCATGAGCGAGCTGGGGCATTATCCATGTGCTGGGGCAATATCCATGTGCTGGGGCATATCCATAAATTGGGGGGCATATCCATAAGTTGGGGGGCAAATCCATGTGCTGGAGCATATCCATGAGCTGGGGCGCATATCCATAAACTGGGGGGCATCTCCATGAGCTGGGGGACGGCATATCCATGAGCTGGGGGACGGCATATCCAGGAGCTGGGGGACGGTATATCCATGAGCTGGGGGGGGACGGCATATCCATGAGCTGGGGGGGGACGGCATATCCATGAGCTGGGGGGGACAGTATCCATGAGCTGGGGACAGTATCCATGAGCTGGGGGACAGTATCCATGAGAGGAGCTGGGGCAATATCCATTATTACACTATTTGATTTCAGAATATTTATTTTCCTGTTTTCCTCCTCTAAAAACTAGGTGCGTCTTATGGTCAGGTGCGTCTTATGGAGAGAAAAATACGGTATTTGTTCACTATATTATATCATTCCAAGGTGGCCGTCTTCTGACTAAGACACTGACAGTTACAAGATTTTTAAAGTGCTAACAAGTTCCGTAGCGCTGTACAATGGCAGTGGCGGAATAACAAATATACATAAAAGTTAAAACAAACAGAACAGTAGGAGAGAGGAGGACCCTGCTCAAGAGCTTACAATCTAGGAGGCAGATCCTCAAATGGATAATTACTGCTGAATATTACTTGCATCAACCAAACAAGCATAGAAGTCTGTTAGTGGTACTCTTTAAGGATTATAATCCGGGCTTCTTTTCAGGGGGTACTCCGTACCGGCACCTCACCACTCTGTACCGGCACCTCACCACCAGCCTGAACTAACAGGAGAGAGCATGATGCTCCTCCCTCCTCCTGCAGTGGCAGGCAGAGAATCGGAAGTGCTCGGCAGCTCATGTTGCTCCTGAACGCTTCTGATTGTCAGGAGTGTATGTAGGGACTGATAACCCTCCCTCCCCAGTATGTGACAAGGGAGGGCTGCCCCCCCTCTCTGCAGCCGCTGAAACTTTGAACAGCATGGGGAGGGGGGTGCATCATGTTTACACGCATCTGCCAGAGCTGCGGATTGTCAGGCAAGCGGTGTGATCAGAGGGGCTGGCACTGTAAGGCGGTAGTGAGTTTTATTGCTGTGGAGCTCATACGCACTGCGCATTACTGTGAGTTTTATTGCTGTGGAGTTCATTCATACTCAGCAAAACTGAGTTTCATTGCTGTGGTGCTCACAAATACTAGGGGATTATCCACTCAGTGCCAGCGTTGCAAAAAAAATAAATTAAAAAAACCAGCTAACTGCCCTGCAATACAGATTTTTCTTGCAGAGGCACTTAGTGGATAACCCCCATAGGGCGACAACAATAGTTGTAGTTCATTTAAAAGGAACACAGTATTAAAAAATATGGTTCCCTTTTATAGTGTCTTCCTTTAAGTGAACTACAACTATTGTTTATGAGGACATAAAAATAAATAGTCATAAATATTATAATCAGTGCTTTTTTTCTGGAAAAATAAGTGGGGGTACTCTCACGTCCGGGGAAAAACTGATTATTATAACAATCACTATGAATTAACCCTTTCACTGCTGAGACATTTCACCCCTGTGCGGATCTCATTTTGAACACTCCCTCATCACATTTAAAGGCTATTTGAAGATAGTAATGAGATATTTCTATGCCCTAATACTAAAGAGAAATGATATATATATATATATACACACACCAAGATGCTAGAACAAAAACAATAAAAAAGTGTTAATAATTTCTGTTTGAATTTCAATAATTTACACCATGTAAATGTATTTTCTCATATTATCGTCCAAACCTGTTTAGGTTTTACAAACAAAATAAAATCAAAATATGGATTCCATGTTTAGATTTTAAAATTTCCCATGGTCATGCTTGGCATCACTGGAAACACCAAACCCTGGCTTTTCTATTGACACCTCACTTGAAGTAGTAGGGTGCACAGGAGTGCATTTACAGGGATCCAAATGACCCCTCGTCTCCATGAATAAATCCTGTAGAGCCATGCTAGAATTAGGGGGTGTAAAGCATGTAATTACAATCGCAATTTCCTGATGTATCCACACTCTGGTGGTTTCCCCCGACTGGTCAGAGACTCTGTTTACAATTCCATCATTGGAGAAGCGGACTGTGGAGAACAGCAGAAAAGATAGTGAGCTTGTGTGACCTGAGCCTAAACTGAGTGCGTCCGTGTGGCCCCTCCACCCTGCATCCGTTGCAGCTTTGAGAGGTTTCGACGGGGTGGACCACACGGTGTAGCGTATGCACAAAAATAAAAAGGGATAACCACGTCTAACAGTGTCATCACCTGAATGGGAGCAACAGTACCCGGAGCAGCTGGGATTAAACTATCACCACCACACATACAAACCCCCCCCCAAAAAAAAAACACAGGAGAGAAAAAGGCCACAAGAATATCTCCCCAAACTCAGGTACCCCAAAATAAAAATAAAAACTTTATTGTAGATAGTATTTTTGTGATTTGTTTTATCTACAATAACGTTTTTTGATTTTATTTTGAGGTACCTGTGTTTGGGGAGATGGAGAAAAAAAAAAGGTCTGTTTTTTGTATTCATGTGTGCACTAGTTGCACGCTAAACCAGACTTGCTGAAATCCACTCCGTCTGAAAGCCATGACGCACGTTCAACGAGGCTACAAAATTGCAATCCTCCATAGGAGGATCGAGCTTTGTAGCGCTGAGCGCAATAACGTCTCAGTGAGGTGGCCACACAGGCGTCGAGTGGAAAGAACGTTCACTCTCATGGACTTTCCTTCCGCTTCCAAGTGCGCTCGTGTGACACCGGCCTTACTGAACAATATATAGGGATTTCGTCGGCAGCGAACGCTAGAAGAGGTCTCCCACACAACTGCATGGAAGAGGGCATAACTATAATAATTTCCGTGAACACAATCTTAGATTATAGTGATGCTTTAATCCAGGTTGCCATGACAGATTTACATTTAAAAAATTTTCAAAGATTATTAAGAAACATTTGAAAGGATATTACATGAACATTGTTTTCAACTCAATGTGAATAATTCTCCACATACAACACAAAATTCCCAATGAGTAAAAGAAACGACTGAATAAGGAAGTTGAAAAGGGAAGGAACGTCACGGAGAGCATTTTTGACTCCAATAGCTCGACAAACGTATTACTACACAAAAGCTATATTATTCTGCTCCCTCATTAAGTATTATATGAAGAATGATGCTTTATCGCAGCGCTACCCACGAAATACCACCATGCTGGCTGTACCACCTGATGCCTTTTGTATAGCTTCCAGGACAACTACCGTGGAATAAACACACGATTATAAAAAGTGAAAAGTCTTTGACCCCCAGCATAATATCTTGAATTATATTGTTCACAAAGCTTCAAGGTGTTTGATAGACCCCATCCATCCACCCACCCACCCTCCCAATGCAATCAAGTGAAACTATGGTATACCACCTACTACAGAAATTTTAAAAAACAAGATAGGAAGGTTTTTGAGGTAAATTTTTTTATCAGATAAATCAAGGTTAATGCTTCAAAAAGAAAATTTAGAATAAACATGATCTCTCTGGTTCTGTAGAGTTAAAAGGCCACATTCGATGGCACCAAGAATACTTAAAGTGACACTCTAGCACTTAAAAGTGGTCAGGCTGCACAGAGTACCCTCCGTTCTCACCATCCCTCCTCACAAGCGTCACCAGGCAGACAGGATTTGACCAGTCACCAAGTTGGTCAACAAGCGGACGTCATCCCGTATCCGAACGCTACCAGCAGTGAACGCTCTAGGAGACAGGAGCAGAATGATTGGTCCTGTCCTATAGTTCCTAGTCTCCTCTCCCTCACATACTCAATACCCTACAGTTCCCTTTAATACGGACCCATTGCCCCTTAAAAATGAAAAAAAATGAACATCTAATTTTTCACTTGGAGGCCAATATCCAAGGCTCCACATTATAAAGTAACATCCCCTAGTTAGAATGCCAATACATTGAGCCAACAGCCAGAACGTGCACGTTATAGACCTGGTTCCCTTTATCATCTTATTTGGTATGGCTTGGGATCTGGGCTATAAATATATCCATTAAAAAGGAAAATTTCTATTAGACTAGCAATTTCTAAAATAAAAATGCCCCCACAGATCTCTCATTCGAGTATTCTGTACAGCGGTATAACCTTAGAACCAGGCACTGATTAACAGGTGAAAGCAACAGAAATCTCCTATAGTTCTCTCTGCTGACCAATCAGTGCAGGTAGACATGCTGTCAATGATAGGTCAGCAAAGGTATGTCATTTCCAAGAATGGTCAGACACCCAGCAGGGGTTTGGGATACTAGAACGGCCTGGCGAGAGCAGCAAGATTTAAAGGGACATCACTGAGACCAAGGCAATATTCAATGTTTTAATTAATAATTGATCACTCGTACACTCTATAACAGACTATTATAGTGTTTTACAACATCATAGGCACTATTCCCTAGTGAACGCCAACTGTAGCGTTCGGATGAGTAAGTGTAAACGCTAGAATAAGGGACTTTATCGCATGCCCCCATATCGCCCTCCCAACACTAAACTCATGAAAAATCACGCATCAGTGATTGCGCTAGGGAGCGCAATCAGTAATTCGCGCTAAGATAAGTAATTACAAAGTCCTAGCGCCACTTACCACAGCAATGCATAAAACCAAAATTTTAGATATACCTAGAAGCTGGTGCTAACTGATTGCGCTTTTGCGAAATCACTTAGCACCCTCTAAAACTCCCAATAAATCCGATACTCACCTCTCATGAGAGAAGGGTGGCCTGATCCGTAGCTTCTCCTGGTCGTGAGCAGAGAGAGACTGGGGACAAATATTCCCCAGTCTCTCTCCGTAGTGCTGTGTAATCTTGCGAGAGCGAGATTGTGCAGTGCTCATGGCCCAGAAACGCAACCCTCCATGGAGGTGAAACAGTAGCGCTGCTGCGAGCATCAATGAGGGTAGGGGCTTTGTACAGGGACGAGGTGCTAGAGTAGCGCCTGCCCCAGAATCCAACGTCAAAATGGGGACGCTACGGGGACACCTGCAGGCACAGGTTTATCCTGTTAGGGCCCCATGACTTTCAAATATTCCAAAATCTTACATTTCTTTTAGGAAACCGCTCATACATTGTCAACTTGAACACAATGGATGTCGACATCTGTCATTAGATATCTTCCCTGAATTTCTCTGTGTGGCATATCCGGATAAACTGATTATTAATGCAGATTATTGAGAGATGTTCAAAATTAGCATATCTAACTTCCCCTCTCCTGAACAGTCTAATGGATTTTTAATTCGGGAGGTTCCTGCTGGTATGAGGCATATGTAGTGCTAACATATGCCTGTTCAAGTCATAACATTTACTACATTAATAAGTCAAACTGGGAAGCCAACTGGGAAATGTGCTGTACAGAAAAAAAATATTATTAATACAAAATAATACAGATGGTCAAAATATTTGCAATATTTAAACATAAATAATGAATGCTCGTTAAAAATAAAATAAAAAAAAAGAAACATAATTACTATATAAAAAAAAGTCATTGTACAGAACCAATTTAAGTACTGGCTGGGTGGAGTAGAGGTAACATCACTGCTCTGCGTGGAGACAGACTGGAGTCATGGGTTTGATCCCAGCAAGAGCACCTCTCCAGTAAGTGTCCTTGGGCAAGACACCTAACGGTACATACTCGCCACCCAGGACATACTTGAAAACGAGAGAAATCTCAATGTATCCTTCCTGGTAAAATCCTTTCTCAAAAGAATGTTCTTCAGTTGTTAAATACAACATTGAGGGAACTTCATTATACATTGTAATGAGTTTGTAGCAATATGATTTAAAGTCAGCTCATTTTCAGTTCTACTGAGCAACAAAAATTAAATCCAGCTTTCCTGAATATATTTTGTTTGACCAACATAACACTAGTAATTATTACAATTCTGCCAACTAAAATGAATATATGCCAAGCTGAACTCTTGTTCACTGCAAGGATTTCAGGTTTGTAACAAAAGCTGCAGAATGTAGAATGAAATTGGTCTGGGGGTTGACCAGACGTTACAGTATGGGTTTAGAGGAACATGGATAACTAATGGGTTGAGGTGGTTTTTTTTGGGGTTTTTTTACACTACACAGTGTAATGTTTAAACCAGTGACTCCCAACCCTGGTCCTCAGGTAGCCATAACAAACCCGATCTGGCATATCTCTGAAGAACAGCACAGGTGATGGAATCGCTGAGCAGCAAATGCTAATATTCAGTCTGCACTTCCCCAAAGTGATCCTTAAAATCTGGCCTGTCAGGGAGGGGTACATGAGTAGGGATGGGCTGCCGGTTCGAAGTTGGATTCGAACATCGGCTGTTCGCGAACTTCTTGGGACGTTCATTGAAGGTGCGAGAAAAAAAAAGTTGTTTTTTTAAAAAAAAAAATGCTTAAAAAAGATCCTAATTTTTTTTTCTTAAAATAGACTCTTTACTGCAGAATATAATAAACGATTTATTGATATTGAATTAAAAAACGGGAATACTTTTAACATTGAAGACTATGGGATTCATAAACATTTCCCACTCCTTGTTGGTCAAACATTTCCCATGGCTTCAAATTGCATTTAAACATGAGCAAAAGTGGTAAAAATGAGCTCAGCGCACAGCGGTGAAATGGCTCAGCACTCAGCAGTGAAAGGGTTGAAAACCTTTTTTTTTTTTTTAAATTTTTTCATTGTTTCCTGTCCCCCAGGGCAGTACCCGGACCCCCATACACCGTTTATGGCCAATATCTTGCATATATGCCCTCTGGACGGGATCTTAATTTTCGAGCCCCATTGACTTGCATGGTGCTCCAATTGTGTTTGAGTTCGCGGTCAAACTTTTTCAGGTGTTTGAGTTTGAATGCAAACCGAACACGGGGGTCTTCGGCCCATCACTGTACATGAGGACCAGGGTTAGGAGCCACTGATTTAAAACATTAAGAGCAATGTCCAATCTAGGTGGAATGACCCCATTTCCATTAAAATCCCTCCAACAACAGTAGATACAGTCCACAAAACTGGACAACAACGATGTTCGATAACCTGTAAGGATAAAGCTCTAGAAGCAAAAAACAAGTAGAATATTACAATACCTCTATTAAATGAGAATATAAAAAGATAATAATGCAGTCCGATTTTTTTTTATATTATCCCCCAATAGTTAGGTAAATGAAGGGACATCTTCGAGGATCCCCATCCCATAGTAGAAATATGAAGTTTCTGTATATTCTGGGTCAGTAACCTTGGCCCTTCCTTTTCTGCACTACATTTCCAATGAGACTCCGCTAACTTTATGAGAGCCTGGGAATCATGTGATATGTAGTTTCAAACCATCTGGAGAGCCATGTTTGCTGACCCCTGGTTTAAGAGTTTATTTTACACGTAGCAGAATGTTCCCCGCTTCTCCCCAAACCCATCCTCTTCCCTTATCACAACTTTGTTCCTGCTTATCATCAGGTCTATTCACTAAAATTGAAACTCGGGAGAATTGGCAGGAGAAGAGATCAATCCATACCAAATAGCCGATTGGGAGAATTTTTCTGGTTTGGCTACTTTGACCTACAATTTTCACTTCTGCCACTTCTCCGGAGTTTCACCTTTAGCGAATAGACTTGTATGTATTGTCTTTGTCTCCGTGTGTTCTCCTTTCTGATATCTGTATGGCCTCTGAGACTCGCCGTCCATCAGGTCTCACCCATATTTATATGTGGACATGTACCTACATGACCTGGAACCAAACACTGATAAAGCCGCATCCAGAGGGTCTTCAGAATATGGGCTTCATGCCCAAAATATGTCAAGGGTGGTTCACCCGAGTTGCGGCTTACCGGGCTGCTTTATGATCTGTTAAAAGATATTTGGATTAAAATTCTATTATTCCTGCATCCGTTTACGTACTTTGCTGCCACTGACGTCCATCAGGTTCAGCCAACGAGATCCTCCTCTCGAGCTGTTTATTAACTCCAGTTTTGCTAAACCAGCAGGTTCGAAGCCAACAGCTGGAGACGAGTTAGCATGCTCAGATTTAGACAGTTCCTCTATTGTTTGCAGCAGAACCATAAGACCATTAGGAAGCCACTGCCGACACACCCGGAAGCAGTAACACCTCCAGTGCAATGCCAAGCATTGCTGAAATGGTTCATGAACGCGAGACACCTGTTTTCCAAGAAATGGTGGATTATGAATAAATGCCAAGGTCTTACATGTGAATAGGCACAAAGGCTCTTTGGTTTCCATTGCCAACGTCACCCCAAAACACTCTGAATATGCACCAACAATTAAACCAAGGAAATGTCACGAAAGATGTATTCAAAACAAGTGGAAATCAAATCAATTGAGTCCAACTCAATGTAAAAATTATAATAAAAACTGATGATCGTCCGGATCAGAATTGACCCAAGACTGGACTTAAGGTTTTTCATAAAGGACAAGAGAGTTCAGGCTGGGTAATATAGAATTGACAGCATGCATGCACTTTTAGCTCAAAATGGAAGAGAAAAAGACGCAGGTTGCAGAAATGATCTCATTTCACTAACTTTGAGGCTTTAAAATTCCCTACCTCAGATTTTTTAACTGAGCAACGGACAGTTGTAAACGTCTAAACTGCGCTCCTTAGAGGGACACCTTAACCGACAGGGGTGTGGAGAAAACCAGATTGGATAAATATGTTAGCTCTGCACGTCTGCAGAATTTAACCCCATTACGGCTGTGAGCCGATTGACAGCCATTCATGCAGAGGGAAGCACTTTGCCTCGGAAGGTAGTCACAACACACAGGAACAGAGGAGATGGTGTGTGGGCACCAACCACACCATGACCATGAACCAAGTTCTTTTAGTTATTGTGCCTAGTGTATACCTTCAAGTAAAGAATACAATACAAACATACGCGAAAAGAATTAAAAACACCAAAAGGGATAAATAAATCTGTTTGTGTATCGATTTCCCATGTTTTTGGGCGATGTGGCTGAAATTTGATGTACGGGTGGATGACACTAAAGCAGGGGTAGGCAAACTTGGCCCTCCAGATGTATACCCATGATGCTCAGTCACTCAGGTCTCAAAAAAAAAAAAGATTTTCTAAACATCTGGGGGGCGATGGTTGGTTACCTCTGATTAAGGCCCCGTTCACACTAAGCGATTTATCACGCAATTTTTGCCGCGATATCTCGCATATTTCCACGTGGTATCGCTCTATGTAGCTTCTCCAATGGAGCTGTTCACACATCGCTCAATGTCGCCTGTAGCTCGTCGCTGGTACGACCCTTTTTTCGCGAATTTGCGATTTTTGCAAAATCGCGTATGAAAAAAAAACAAAAAACGAAAAAAAATGCACGATTTTCATGTTGCTCAGGGTGAACGCGGCCTTAAGGATACAGAGTCATATAGTGGGTAAAGGAGTGTGGGTGTTTGGTTGAACAGGTTAATGAACTGAGCTAATGAGTCGGTATGTTGGCCAGGTAGGAGAATGGTGAAACAAGGTTAGCAAGGAGCATGGGTTTAGCCAAGGGGATGTGTCATGAGGGGAGATGGGCAGGTTGGCAGGAGTGTATGGTAGGTTAAACAAGTGGGCTGTGATGTAAAATTGGGTTAAAGGGCAACAGAGGAAAGCTTTAAAAAGCTCCACTCTAACCGCCATGACCATTTAATGAATTTTAAAAGGTTGTGGTTGGCCAAGTGTCACCCCACTGCAGCAGTGATTACCAAAGCAGTGTCAAGGAAGCCCAAAGCTGGAATAACTGGAATGAAAGGGGAGTATAAAGCTCCCTCTAGGTCAGGATGTACGTAGTTTCTGGCAGGTTGCGTAACATCAATGCTCTATAACTGGAGACACAGGTTTGAATCCCGGCAAGAGCACTTCTCCAGTAAGTGTCCTTGGGCAAGACACCTAACGGTACATACTTGAAAACAAGAGAAATCTCAATGTATCCTTCCTGGTACAATACTTTCCCAAATATATACTATATACACTGAGCTTGCGAATGAGCTTTTGCCGGCGTCTGTCTCTTTAACAGCTGGACAGAAAGTCAGTGGTGACAGGCTCTGCTTCCCCTGGCTCACGTCACTGACGCCAAGGTTAACCTGAACAGTAACATTTCCGTCACAGCTTAAGACAGAGGGCAATTTCATTGACGAAGCTTCTCCTGCCGTTGCTTGATTTTCCGGCTGTGATCGCTGACGTCTATTGCAACTGCAGCAACGCCAAACAGCGATTAGCGAATGACCCCATAAAATCAACATAGAACATACTGCTTTTCTGTCAAAGACTTTTAATACAGTCCATTTTTCACATATCACAACGCGCGGCATATTCTCTATGATCTAAATAAATGTAGACACCGGCACGCGTTTGTCACATCATATTACGCAGAGAAAGCTCGCCTGGCTACATCTCACATCACAATCCCTGACACACATGGCTGGCTGCCGTGTCATGTTCACAGAAGTGACAGCGAGGATAGATCATGGTTTGCGAGCAAAAGCAGCTTGAAAACAAGCAGTCGCTATCCCAGATCCGCATGGGGTACGGCTTATCGCGCAGTATTAAAGGATATTTTCCAACCAATTACCCGTACGACATAGAGGAGGCAATAAGATAGATTACTGCATTCTGTTTGCACATTTCACCCTTTACGAATAATTTATCAAGGAGGCGCTAAGTGACGGACACGACATTAACAATTTCCAGCAATTTCCCGTCACATCGCTTAAGTTCAAACCACTTCTTTTACATCAAAAAGGTAAATATTTATAGGAGATAAAATGATCGGAATAGATCAGGGTTAATCATTCTTTTCATACATAGTATTTACTGCTGGAGGCTGTACAGGGATACAAAGCAAACAAACACAGTATCAAAGAATATAGCAATATTCACTAATAATAGTCAGCAATCTTTGGCACCCCAGATGTTTGCAAAGATTTCCATCCATACCCAGACACTCTGAGCACGCATCATGTGATTCGTAGTCGCAAAATATCTAGGGTGCCAAGATTGCTGATCCCAGGAAGGGGTTAAATTACATTTTTCAGGGCAAAAATGACATTGTGAAGGATTTTTAGAATTCTTATCATCATTCATTAAGTGGGAACAGGTTCTGCGGCACATTACGATTAGGAGTTGTATAAGCGAGATGGAGAAAAATGTCTTATTTGGCTTATTTGGCACTAATAAGCAATTTTCTCAAAATTCTCCTGAAATGTGAGCGAATGACCCTTTGATAACAAATAAAGCAATCACATTGAAAGCGCTGATGCACGTCTGGGTGTTTACGCATATTTGGAGCCATTGAGACATTTCTAAAACAGTTTATAAAGCAGTCACAGAGTGCATGGAGTTACTGTAAACGTTATGAATCCAGAGATACAGACGGACAATGAGGTCATGGGGATATAATCTACAGCATTGCGGGGACATGCGGTGCAACGGCCTATGGGGTGCATAGGGTATTAGTTGGCCAACGCACTTTAAATGTCATTTAAAAAAGCAAAATGAATATAGACTTTGTGAACCTTAACTCCTGCTACAGCAGGTACAACCAGTCAGAACTGCCCATATGGTGACGTGGGACCTGAACTTCAAGACGCCAATCCGTTTAAGTCCAGATTCATTTTCCCACCCCTGGATCCTCCAGGATAACAGCTCCGCGTGTCCTAATCTGCCATTTTTTCAAAGGTGTCAGATACACAGGCTGCAGATACACAGGCTGCAGATACACAGGCTGCAGATACACAGGCTGCAGATACACAGGCTGCAGATACACAGGCTGCAGATACACAGGCTGCAGACACACAGGCTGCAGACACACAGGCTGCAGACACACAGGCTGCAGACACACAGGCTGCAGACACCTCAGCAGAGATCCTGTATCCTGGGAGTGTTAGGGTACCAAGACACAGGAGAGCATCCCAGTATCGAAAAATATTATTCATTCATTTATAGAGCAATTCTGGGACAAAGTTCTATATGTAGAGCCATCAATGGGGACATTCCACCGGTTTCCACGGCGATTGCTTCACTTGTAGAACTTTGCCCTGGAGCTGCTCTTTGCAAAACACATAACCCATGCATTGTGTGAATACGGGATGGGGGGGGGGAGGTTATAATTCAGAGGATCTACATGTACAGTGAGAAAAATTATAGTTATCCGTACATTTAGGTTTTCTGCTTGCGGTACTAATATACATATTATATTCTCCATTCCGATGGCAAGAGTATTTTTGCATTTGCTCTTTACAGTTTACATACACACACACAGAGGTGTCACACTGGGAGCAGTGCTCAGGACATGGATATATATATTATACACACAGTAAGGTGTCACACTGAGAGCAGTGCTCAGGACATGGATATATATATATCTTACACACACAGTAAGGTGTCACACTGGGAGCAGTGCTCAGGACATGGATATATATATTATACACACAGTAAGGTGTCACACTGAGAGCAGTGCTCAGGACATGGATATATATATATCTTATACACACAGTAAGGTGTCACACTGGGAGCAGTGCTCAGGACATGGATATATATATTATACACACAGTAAGGTGTCACACTGAGAGCAGTGCTCAGGACATGGATATATATATATCTTATACACACAGTAAGGTGTCACACTGGGAGCAGTGCTCAGGACATGGATATATATATTATACACACAGTAAGGTGTCACACTGGGAGCAGTGCTCAGGACATGGATATATATATTATACACACAGTAAGGTGTCACACTGGGAGCAGTGCTCAGGACATGGATATATATATTATACACACAGTAAGGTGTCACACTGAGAGCAGTGCTCAGGACATGGATATATATATATCTTATACACACAGTAAGGTGTCACACTGGAGCAGTGCTCAGGACATGGATATATATATTATACACACAGTAAGGTGTCACACTGGGAGCAGTGCTCAGGACATGGATATATATATTATACACACAGTAAGGTGTCACACTGGGAGCAGTGCTCAGGACATGGATATATATATTATACACACAGTAAGGTGTCACACTGGGAGCAGTGCTCAGGACATGGATATATATATTATACACACAGTAAGGTGTCACACTGGGAGCAGTGCTCAGGACATGGATATATACATTATACACACAGTAAGGTGTCACACTGGGAGCAGTGCTCAGGACATGGATATATATATATATATTATACACACAGTAAGGTGTCACACTGGGAGCAGTGCTCAGGACATGGATATATATATATATATATTATACACACAGTAAGGTGTCACACTGGGAGCAGTGCTCAGGACATGGATATATATATATATATTATACACACAGTAAGGTGTCACACTGGGAGCAGTGCTCAGGACATGGATATATATATTATACACACAGTAAGGTGTCACACTGGGAGCAGTGCTCAGGACATGGATATATATATATTATACACACAGTAAGGTGTCACATGGCATGGATATTCCATCCACATCCAATCTTTTCCTCCCCCCTGTAACATTGTCTCCATCTGACACACTGAGCTGTCCTGCTGAACATGACCCTGTCCCTCAGTCAAGGTGCTGGAGGGGCCCTTCCTGGCCTGATCCTGGCCCCTGGGTGTCAGCTTTGAACAGATGGCTTGTAAAGCTGGGGCTGAGGGCTCGTAAAGTTTAAGGACAATGACAGCCCAGACACTAGAACAAACATCTCACAGCAGCCCCCCCCCCCTGCAGTCCCCCTCACACACACAGACACTGGGGAGAAGTTCAAGACTGACCATCAAAAGGTCCAGCAGCAGCAGCAGAATACAGATAGCTGGGGGCTCGTACAGGAACACCCCAGAAAAAAACACAGCTATGGCTGGGGTATCTACATGTACCTGTGTGTGTATACACGAGATATATGTGTATAGAATTATATACACGAGGGGTATATGGGTATGAGATATAGGTGTGTGTGTGTGTGTAGATATTTGAGGTGGTGTAAGTGTTTGGATACATTGCTAGTGGGATGTATACGAATTTCTGTGTGTCTGTAAACCCCCCACACACACACACACCAGGGTTGCACACGCCGAGTAATGGTTCACACAGGGCACAGGGTCTCCCCCCGGTGCACTCACCCTAGTGGCCGGATCCTGTGCAGGAGCTCGCTTGCCGCACGCCGCGCTCACTGGCCGCCGGGACTCAGCGCTGCCGGTGCTACCCGCTCTGTCAATTCATTGACCTGCCAGACGGGGAGGCGGGACACGGGAGATGACGAACAGCCGAGTCAACCTATGCTAGAAGCTGACTGCTGCGGACACCGAGCAAGGCAGCCAGTAGTGCGAGGCGAGGAGGCGGGGCCAGAACAGGGATTCATTCAAGTCTGCGTGCTGTGGGAAAGTGAGGTGAGTTCAGAGGTGTGTGCAGGCCGGGGCTCCGGGAGACTGAGGACCCCTGGCGGCCGCAGAGCTCGATGCAGGCAGAATGGTGACACTGCATGGAGGGACATGGAGAGGGCTGACCTCACACAGGGGCCACATCCAGAGGCAGGCGGGCTCTGACACTCTGCTATTGCTTAGGGTATGGCTGGTTTACAGCAGCGGCCAGTCAGATGCAAGAAACCTGCCTGCTTATAGCCTGGGGTTTGGTTATACACAGGGCTGGATTCATTTTCATGGACCTCAAAATGAAGATTTTGGTGGGATCCTGCCCAGGGACATCACGTGACTAGACTAAAAAGACCAACGTGCACCCCTCACCCCCCCCCCCACGCACTGCCATGTAGGTACAAATATACATGTGTGCACACATACAGACACACTTGTCATATAGCTACACAAACACACACTTGCTCATACACACAATGCACATTACTGTACACATACTTGACCTACATGTGCACACACAGACACACTTGGTGGCATGCTTGCTGTCATTAGAGGGAGGCACACCCATACCAGTCAGAAGAGCTATCACCATGCTGTGGATCCCATGATACAGTAATGTGCGCGTTGTGTATGAGAGTAGCACAGAATCCACTTAAATAAAACTCACAGTAATATACACTGTGTATGAGCAGATCACAGAGTACCACAACAATAAAACTCATAGTAATGTGCGGTGTGTATGAGCAGATCACAGAGTACCACAACAATAAAACTCATAGTAATGTGCGGTGTGTATGAGCAGATCACAGAGAACTTCAATAAAGCTCACAGTAATGTGCGGTGTGTATGGGTGTTCCACAGAGGTCCACAACAATAAAACTCACAGTAATCTGCTCTGTATGGGTGTATCTCAGAAACCACAGCAATACAACACACAGTAATGTGCTGTGTGTATGAGTTGTATTGCTTCGGAGCTCCATGTTACGCTCATACACCACACATTACTGTATCGGTAATGTGCACCATCTTTTAAAACCTGTAACGAGATTGGCAATTTCCCAAGTGTGTCACTGAGACCTTGTGTGCTGCGGCCCTGCAGTGTGTGGGCGATGGCTGTGGCAGCAGGGTGGGTGGTGACTGTTAGTCTGGAGGGGGTGTGATGGCGTCCTGTGTTGACATGTGGGCACGTGTGAATTTTATTAATTTAAAACATTTATTTTGAAAATAGTGTGAAGAAATAAACTCTGTAACGCAACAATGTACATATTGGTGTTGAGTTATGTGGGTGGGGTGAGGCAGTCTGAGCGCACTCTGCGTGCTTGCATAACGGACGGACATACTGACGGAAGATACTGTAGACACCACACGGTCCGTTTTTTTGACGGATGTAGAAAAAAAAGGGCAATATGGGAATCAAAATTAGTTAAAATTAAATGACAGATACAGTCAGCAGGGCCGCCATCAGGGCATTACAGCCCATGCTGCAGTAAGGGGCCCGGGCACTGGGGGGCCCGCCGACAGCAGCTACATTTACTTTAGGCCACAGGCCTCGGAGGAGGTGCTGCAGCCTACCTGGGCCCCGGCCGCCTGCGAGCAGAGACTCCAAGATGGCGGCCGGTGGCTGACGGGCCCCCTCTGATGAGGTCAGAAAGGGCGCGCCAGACTTCTGCCCATCATCTGAGGCCTGTTCAATACCTCAGCAGCTGCTGAATTGCTGCAGCGCAGCAATTCAGTTTGCTGCAGCAGTGTCGTTGAACCCTTTGGATGCGAATTTTGAATCCAAAATGGCCGACAATTTCTTAATGAAAAATTCAGATTGTTTTTCGGATCACTCGGGCAAAATATAATAAAGAGAAGCAGTCAGCACAATTCCGTTTTGTATGCACACACCACAAATGATAGTTTTTAATGAATAAACGTTATGTTTACTTCTGAAACAATATATAAATTGAACTGTAATATATGTCTATGTGCAGGGGGAAATAATAAATAAATATTTTGTGCTTTGGTGAACAAAAACCTCAAAATTAACATTGCTGTAGGGAATTATTACTTGCTTCGAGGCGGCGGCCATCTTGCTGTAGGGCATTGTTACTGGCTTCATGCGGCGGCCATCTTTAATACGTCACACGAAGCATCTCCTCGGGTCGCTGCAAGTGCTAGGTTAGCACTGCTGAGCGCTGAGCGGTTGAACGGCGTTCAATGCAAGTTGCTAACTTAGCACTTGCAGCGGCTGAGGTATTGAACAGGCCTCTGTATTCTGCAGCGCTGGGAGTAAGTGGTCATAAATGTCACTTCCTCCCAGCGCTCCATGATGCACATGCTGCTGCGGAGAGCACCGGCGCCCAGGTAATTTGGGAGGGGGCCAGGGTGAAATATACTGAAAAAACAAAGGAAGAGGGGGATGGAATAAGATTAAAATGGAGGAGGAGAAAATGAAAGGAAAACGAAGGGGGATTAAATAAAATTAAAATGGAAGAGGAGGAGTGGTGAAATAATTAAAATGGAAGAGGAGGAGTGGTGAAATAAAATTAAAATGGAAGAGGGGGTGAAATAAAATTAAAATGGAAGAGGAGGGGGATGAAATAAAATTAAAATGGAAGAGGAGGAGTGGTGAAATAAAATTAAAATGGAAGAGGAGGAGTGGTGAAATAAAATTAAAATGGAAGAGGAGGAGTGGTGAAATAAAATTAAAATGGAAGAGGAGGGGTGAAATAAAATTAAAATGGAAGAGGAGGAGTGGTGAAATAAAATTAAAATGGAAGAGGAGGAGTGGTGAAATAAAATTAAAATGGAAGAGGAGGAGTGGTGAAATAAAATTCAAATGGAAGAGGAGGAGTGGTGAAATAAAATTAAAATGGAAGAGGAGGAGTGGTGAAATAAAATGGAAGAGGGGTGAAATAAAATGGAAGAGGGGGTGAAATAAAATGGAAGAGGAGGGGGATGAAATAAAATTAAAATGGAAGAGGAGGGGGATGAAATAAAATTAAAATGGAAGAGGAGGGGATGAAAAAAAATTAAAATGGAAGAGGAGGAGTGGTGAAATAAAATAAAATGGAAGAGGAGGAGTGGTGAAATAAAATTAAAATGGAAGAGGAGGGGGATGAAATAAAATTAAAATGGAAGAGGAGGGGGATGAAATAAAATTAAAATGGAAGAGGAGGGGGATGAAATAAAATTAAAATGGAAGAGAGGAGTGGTGAAATAAAATTAAAATGGAAGAGGAGGAGTGGTGAAATAAAATTAAAATGGAAGAGGAGGGGTGAAATAAAATTAAAATGGAAGAGGAGGAGTGGTGAAATAAAATTAAAATGGAAGAGGAGGAGTGGTGAAATAAAATTAAAATGGAAGAGGAGGAGTGGTGAAATAAAATTCAAATGGAAGAGGAGGGGGGTGAAATAAAATGGAAGAGGGGTGAAATAAAATGGAAGAGGGGTGAAATAAAATGGAAGAGGAGGGGATGAAATAAAATTAAAATGGAAGAGGAGGGGGATGAATAAAATTAAAATGGAAGAGGAGGGGGATGAAATAAAATTAAAATGGAGAGGAGGAGTGGTGAAATAAAATTAAACTGGAAGAGGAGGAGTGGTGAAATAAAATTAAAATGGAAGAGGAGGGGGATGAAATAAAATTAAAATGGAAGAGGAGGAGTGGTGAAATAAAATTAAAATGGAAGAGGAGGAGTGGTGAAATAAAATTAAAATGGAAGAGGAGGGGATGAAATAAAATTAAAATGGAAGAGGGGTGAAATAAAATTAAAATGGAAGAGGAGGGGATGAAATAAAATTAAAATGGAAGAGGAGGAGTGGTGAAATAAAATTAAAATGGAAGAGAAGGAGTGGTGAAATAAAATTAAAATGGAAGAGGAGGAGTGGTGAAATAAAATTAAAATGGAAGAGGAGGAGTGGTGAAATAAAATTAAAATTGAAGTGGAGGGGAGTGAAATAAAATTAAAATAGAAGAGGAGGGGGATGAAATGAAAATGTAGGGGGGGTGAGATGGACATGATAAAGGGAGAGGGACCTGAAAAAGGAGAGCCTCCCTGCCTTTTCCATTAGAGGTCCACAGCTGTGGATCCTGTGTATGTTCAGCTCCCTTTACTGTTGTAGGTCTATTGCTGTGGATGCTGTATACGTTCATGCTCCCGTTACTGTTGGATCCTGTGTATGTTCATACTCATTGCCTTTAACATTAGATGTCTTGCTGTGGATTCTGTGTACGTTCCTGCTCAATGCCTTTACCATTAGAGGTCTATTGCTGTGGATTCTGTGTACTTTCATACTCACTGGCTTTACTATTGGTCTATCGCTGTGGATCCTGTGTACGTTCATGCTCCCTTTACTGTTAGAGGTCTATTGCTGTGGATTCTGTGTATGTTCATACTCACTGCATTTACCATGAGAGTTCTGTTGCTGTGGTGCTCTGTGATATGCTTAACCAGTGGAGTAATCTAATTATACTTTATGCTACATTGTTTACACTAATACACATTTTATGTGATTTTAAGGTATTGGGAGCAACACTCTGCAATACGATCTTGATTCATATTATTTTTTTAATCACAATTTCATACTTTCTTAAACTATTTGAACCAGATAGAAACATTTTTATGTTACATGTGCTGTTGTGCGAGCAATATGTGTGATTTTAAGATATTGGGACTAACTCTCTGTAATGTGATCACGATTCACAGTAAATATTGATTTCCTATGGGAAGAGGGGATCATGTGGGGGCCCTATTCTGCGGGTCAGTAAGGGGCCCCAAAATTTCTGGTGGCTGGCCTGACAGTCAGCCAGACCAAAAAACCTCTGAGCATCAACGTGATGGACGTCGCAAATGCGCTGCGTCTGACGTCGCAGCATAACGCACACAGGCCGCTACGCGGACGTGGCGCACTCTGCGGCTCCTTCTTAGCAGTTTTACGTTCTTGCCTAACTTGCGTCCCTCTGCCACGTGCGTTATGCGTGTGCAGGCTGGTGCGCACATACTTCGTGTGTGGGTCTATTGATCATGATTCTATGCTACACGGATGTTAAACTGTGTGGCAACACGGACGTGATAACTGTGTTCGTCTGACACGGACCTTTATGGATGTGACCTCTCTCTGTCCCCATAATCCTTTTTTTGCCCGGAGGCCCTATTAGTTGTCAGTCCACCTCTGCTTACACCTTGTAAATGTGCCCACTTCTCTCACCCCCATGTTCTTAAACCCATCGCTTTCAAACCATGTACATGTGCCCCTTACCCCCTTGTTTCCTAAGCCTCGTCATCTCTCACCCCATTTTCCTAAGCCCCATCTCTCTTACTCACTTGTTCCTAAGCAATGTGTCTCTCACTCTGTCTTAGCCCATCCCTTTCGCACCTTATTACTATACCTATATGTTTGCCTTTATTTTCAAATCTCCCTCAATTTCTGTTAGAAAAAAGCCTCTGTTCCTCCTCCCCTCCTCCTCCCCCATGCATGGTCACACAGTGTGCTTTTCCATAAACGTATTCACTGTATTCACAGCATACACAAGACAGACTGCATGGCTCCTTCCCCTCTGCTGTCCCACCCAACCCTCCCATCCACCCTCCCACCCAGGGCAGGTCCATAACTTAAGGTCTCTCTTCCAGCTGTCTCCACTTCTCTCTCTAATTACTCTCACTAAGCCCAGGCTTCTGGTTCTTCCTATGCTGCCCTGCTAACCATCTTTACATTCCCCCTGCCCGCCGGGCACCAGCAGCGCCCTTTTTAACAGTTCCGGTAAGAGTCTGAATCCAGAGCTGACTGTGTTTCCTGGCAGGCTGACTGGCTGGGCAGGCCAAGCAACGTGCATGGGCCTCCCAAGCACGCTGCTTTGGTGTCGCCCCCTCCAGTCACACACGAAAAGCTGCCTGCGACGGTGGGCCTGGCCGGGAGAAGAGCAGAGAAGACGGAGGGCCTGAGAGAAGAAAAGAAGAAGGAAGAAGAGAGAAGAAAAGAAGAAGGAAGAAGAGAAGGAGGAGCAGAGGACAGGGACAGAAGATGGCGGAGTGGTGAGCCAGGGCCCAGCCAGACCCCCAAGGCCCAGCCAGACCCCAAGGCCCAGCCAGACCCCCAAGGCCCAGCCAGACCATAGGGCCCAGCCAGACCCCAGGGTTCAGCCAAACCCCAGGGCCCAACCAAGCCCCAGTGTCCAGGCCAGCCCCAGGGCCCAGCCAAGCCCAAATGCCATCATACAGACAGCACATTACTGTGAGTTTTATTGCTGTGGATTCTGTGATACGCTCATACACACTGCACATTTCTGTGAGTTTTATTGCTGTGGAGCTCTGTGATACACTCATACAAACCACACATTACTATGAGTTTTATTGCTGTGGAGCTCTGTGATATGCTCATACACACTGCACATTACTGTGAGTTTTATTGCCGTGGAGCTCTGTGATACGCTAATACACACCACACATTACTGTGAATTTAGTTGCTGTGGAGCTCTGTGATACACTCATACACACCACACATTACTGTGAGTTTTATTGCTGTGGAGCTGTGTTATGTCCTCTTTTTTGTTTTGGAAGGGGGCGAAAAGCTGTTACAGGTTGAGGAAGTTTACGGGGGGCCCCATCTTGCGGTTCAGTAAGGGGCCCCATCAGTTCTGATGGCTGCCCTGGCTGGGGAACCCCTAGCTGCCCTGGGATTTCCGAAGGAAATGCCCTGGTGGAGAAAGGGGGTTCCTTTGAACTAGAGCTAGAGGGTCATGGTTGGTGTCATTTGAAAGGATATATAATATGTCTGGGTCATATAATAAAATGTGACATCAAATCACATTTAAACATGATGAGCAAAAGCGGTAAAAATGAGCTCAGCACACAGACGTGAAATGGCTCAGCAGTAAAGGTGTTAAACAGGCGAATCCCATAGGTTTCAATGTAAAATAAATGCCCTGTTTTTATTACATTTTTATTCAACTGTTTATTCTTTTCATTTGCAGCAATAAGACTCTTTATTTTTTAGGCATTTTTCGAGATTTTTTTCGTTTCTTTTTATTTTGTAACAAACCTTTTTATTATTATTCGTTGGACCTTATATATTATTTCCACGCATTAGTTTCTTTTAAAACGCCTTTTAAAAGTTGTGGGTTTTTTTGGGGGTTTTTTCACCCCTGTTCGGCAGCTGGTCGGCTTTTTTCAGCAGCTGGTCGGCTTTTTTGGGCAGCTGGGCAGCTTTTTCCTGGCAGCGTTCGGCGGTTCTTCGGCAGCGTTCAGTGATTTTTCAGCAGGTTATTGGATGTGTTCAGTGATTTTTCTGCAGCTTTTCGATTTGTTCGCTGTTTCTTTGACGGTTTGTGGCTGAGTTTGGCTCTTTTTTTGGCGGCATAAGTTGGAACAATTCGGTGCACTTCGGGGACCCTATAATGAATGCTGAATTCACCACAGGGTCGACGAATAGAGGTCACCAAAGGAGACAGCACTGAAATTTTGCTCTCTGAATAACCCCTTTATTTTGAAGCCCCACTACTCCCACCACCTTGTTCTACATTCAATCTCTCTCTCTCCCCTGGAACATATGCCCCATTGCTCTCATCCCATTGTTTTGAAGAATAAAGTTCATGGTGATATTACTCACAGTTTCTTTAATTATTAATACATATATTGCGTTTGGAACCACTAACAGTTGTAAGTGTACCGTTACCCAGCTGAATGGTGCTCTTTCTGTTTACCTTGTACCGACGAATTGCATCTTAACCCTTCACTTATCTATCTCTAAAAATCTGCTAGCCCGTCATAGGTTTTTTCAAGAGTCTTTTCTTAAACATTCTTTGACATTGGGAAAAAAAGCTAATTGATGGATTGTTGATGTTGCTATGGTAACATACCATTTGATTGGATTATATGAGTTATCCAATATAAAAAAAGACATATGAAAAGCTGATGCCTCCTGACAGCTAAGAAACTATGTAATCATACGCACTGTGCACGTGGAAACAATCACAGTGGTTAAAAATAAACATATATTCTGCCTTATGTGTTGATAACAATGCATAAATTAATAGAAATAAACTGTATATAAGATAATCACCGCAATATTTTTCTGTATATAAATATAACGTGCAGCAATTAAATGTTATATGAACGTGTAAATGAATATAAATATTTTGATGCAGATTATATGTGTGTAAAGAAAGCTAATGGATGGGAAAATAGTTTAATTATATTTCTATTATAATCAAAGGCGCATTCAATGAAAACACAATTACGTACTGAAACTAATATAAATATGAATCTGCAAATTTGAGGTAGACTAACACAAAGTACAAAATTAATGATGAAATTAAGGTTTGGATTAATAATATACATGTTGATGAGCATTAAATAAATTGGCCACTTCGTTTAATAACAATAATAATATCTGAAAATGTGCTTACATGGTTCATTAGTTTTCACGTTGGATCCCATGGAATTGTAAATCATACTTTAACCTGCAGAACCCAATTTACCTTACCTACGCTCCAGCACTGATTGTCACCTTGCAGAAAATTTCAATTTTCTGGTAGGGTTGAATACCTTGCCTCTGCTGAATGCAAATGGACAATTTCTGTTTTCTCACACTGTAGCAAGTTTTGGTGGTTACAATATATGGTTGGTGTTACTGTCACTTTTCCACCTTCCAGCCAGGTCCCCTGGTGGTGAGAGGGATCCGGGCCAGCTCTTTCCTGTTCTGGGATAGCCATTCCACCCCGTACCACTCCTGTGTTTCTCTGTAGCTGTTCAGGTCTGGGATCACTTGTCTGAATTGCCCAGACCTGTTCATTCACTATTTAAATGCAAGCAGCAGAGAGGCCTATTGCTCTTGCATGAATTCTGGTTCTTGTATCCTGTCCCTGAGGATACATGTTGCTGGTTCCTGTGTTGCTACATTCCTGCTTAGTATCTTGGACTTTCTGGTTTATGATCTTTGTCGTATATCTTGACTTCTCTTTTTGTCTGCTCCCTGAACTCTGTATTATTGATCTGTGTACCGACCTATGCTAGTCTGACGTTCCTTCCTGGTTTTTGTTCCTTTGGCTCCAGTCTTGAACATTCTATATTTGTTCCTTGTTTCATGTTCTGTTTATATAGTTATCCATAGCTCAGAGGCCAGTATAAGGACCTCATTTCGGTTCAGGGCTCCCTGTGTGTTGTTACTGGTTGTCTTGTTTAACCCTCACCCTGGTTCTCCTGCCTCTGTTATTCTCTTCTTAGGTTTCCTCAGGCAGAAGACCATTCAAGGACCTTACCCCCGTGTTAGGGATTCTTTAGATTTCTTCTGCGTTCTCCTGTTCTTTTTGTTACAGTCCTGTTACATCCTGTCCTGTATCTGTGTATCTGTCCATGCAGTCAGCAGCTAACCTGCCTCGGCTTAACTTCTTCCTGAACAAAGGCCCCACCATGGCCCAAGCCTGGTGCCACCGTGACAGTTACTTTAAGACAGTGGGGATATTTGACTCTTACTGAGCATACCCAAGGTAGCCTCAGCTGGGGCATATTTAAAATATGTCTGAAAAATAGTTGACATGCTTGGTTACTCATGACAGATTTTTCAGAAATCAATAAAGGGGAGAGTTCCTGCAGGACTGTAATCAAGAAAGATCTACAATACAGTGTAATCTCTTAATTGTGTTTGTTTGCAACATTTGCTGGTGGGGTAGTGCCTTAGCTGGCCCTTTGTAGGAAAATGATAGACATGCCGCCTTGACAACGCACTTAGGTATATTAGTGTGCAGCATCCAATATTGTCTCCAACTGCCCCTTGCAGTCACTATTGGAAAATGTAAGCAAACTAGACATGTTGACAGCCGAAAAATTTGGTTCAGAAAAATTGGAAACTCCAATATTTCAGATTCTAAAAAGTTTTGGTATTGCCATTGCGGCCATAACAAAAATTGTCCACAATTTTGTGACTTTACAAATTTTGGATATGCTCATATTTAATGGAGTCATTTTACCGACACCAGTAAAGTTGAAATAATTTACTCTAGGCTTATGGTAAAATATACAGTAAAACCTTGGATTGAGAGTAACTTGGTTTGAGAGCGTTTTGCAAGAAGAGCAATTTTTTTTATAAATTTTGACTTGGTATACAAGCGATGTCTTGATATACAAGCAATTTCAAAGTACGTACGCTTTGTCTGTCGAGCATCACGTCACGACTGAGGCCATGGTCTTCCTATGTCCATCGCAGCATTCTGGCAGCTTGACTGGGATAGCCACACGGTGTAACATGCGTAATAGTATCGCACATTTCAGTTGACGTGCTGAAACCCTCCCAACAGATAGCAGTGATCCCGTTAGTGTACACGCATGCGCACTAAGGATTTCCCTGTATTCATGGGATATTACTGGACTGGCGCATGCGCAGTGGGTCCGTTTTCCGCCATCTTGGTAACGCCAGCTGGCGTACACGACACAATTGTGGGTTTACAAGAGCGTTTGCTGCCTACGAAGGATAACAGTATGTAGTGATCTACACTGATTTGGCTGCTACAGAATCCGTCAGCACCAGCCAAAAATCCCCCCAAATTTATTAGATACTCATCATCTATCCCGCAGCAGGAACGGTGGCTCCAACCGGCTCCTCTGGCCGCCGGGAGCAGGGAGAGACTGGAGGGAAAAGTCCCCCAGTCCCTCTCTGCGGATCACTACGCCGACCTGCCGGATCTCACAAAGCAAAATCCGGCAGGTCATGTGACCGGCAGCATCTACCTCAATGGAGTCCTATAGAATCCATCTTAACGCCAGATTACAATGCAGGCAGCTTTTTTAGCACCTGCATCGTAATATCAGGCTAAAACGGGGATGCAAAGGAGAAACCTGCAGGCACAAGTTTTTCTCCCTAGCGTCCCCTTTTTAGCATTTAGATCGTAATAGTGCTCTATATGTCTAGTTTGCTTATGTCTTTCAATAAAGGCTCCGAGCGGCAGTTGGAGACAATATCGGATGCTGCACACTAATATGAATTGTCAAGGCACGTCTATCATTTTGCTACAAAGGGCCAGTTAAGCCACTGCTCCACCAGTAACTGTTACAAACAAGCACAATTAAGAGATTACACTGTGTAGCGCTCACCCCCGAAGGAGCCGCTTAAAATATTAAAACAATTTGGGCTCGTCTCCCCATGGCAAGAGAAATAACGGACGCGACACAGGTGGATGGGGTTAAAGATTTGGTGCGTTACTGTTCCCAGTGAACGGGGAAAAAGGCAGGGTAAATAAAATGCACATACAGGTGGGACAATAATGCAAGGGGGGGATAAATAATAATACAGTACATATAACACAACTTTAACAAATACTCCCTCGATCCCGAGTAGAAAGCTAAATAGAATGTTCCTCTCTAACATACACATATACATATAGATAACATAGGAATGTAACTCTTCCTCACCGTATCCATTAATCCCAACCCCGAATAACCCTCCCCAAACACCCCAAAGTGTAGGTGTGCATGTGAGTGTAGCGGTTGCGCTGGCCAGCAAAAATATAAATATATCAGGGGGAAAAAAGAAAAAAAATCAAAATACTCTTCGTGCACAATCTTGAAAAAAACAGTCTCGGTCACTAGAGATCTCTTCAAAAGAAATGTAAGTCCCAACCGTTGGGGCCCTTGTTGCAGAAAATGCGGTGTTGTACCCCGCTATGGTCTATGCAGTGGTGGCAGAGATGCGGTATCGTACTGCACTATGGTCTATGCAGTATGTAGCATTTGCAGGTTGTACTGCGCTGTGGTCTATGCAGGTTTCGGGGTTTGTGGGTTTGTACTGCGCTGTGGCCTATGCAGGCCTCTCACCCTTCCAGACGCTCGGGCGACACGGGTCCCAGCCTCCCCAGTCAGCCTTTCCAGCCTCTGAGTCGGTCCTCTGGCTCCTCAGACGGTGATCCGGCTCTCTCTCCCAGGCGCGCGTCCGCACCCTGTGCTTCGTGCTGGTCCCTCCGGCTTGTAGCCTTCCGATCTTCGGACTGTGCAGCCTCACAGCCGTTTCGGTGTCCGTGGCCGGGTCCCCGGTCCGCGTCCTCCGCTTTTCCCCGTTTTCCTCTTCTCCCCTCCTCTGCGTGCTTCTCTCCTCTCTCCCCGGCTCCCTCCCTCCTTGTCCGTTTATTTTCAAAAACTCCCGCCAAAAAAAACGGCTTTCTCTTCGCGAGCCGGCCCCTTGCGCCCGCCGTTGGGGCTTTCCTTGCACACTTCCTGCATCTCCCGGCGCTAGGCATGCCGGGAGATGTAGTCCATCGGCGCTACAACTGTATTGTAGATCTTTCTTCCTTGATTACAGTCCTGCGGGGACTCTCCCCTTAATTGATGGCTATCTGTAGAATCTGTTGAGAGCAAGTTATTTAGCGAAAGAAGGAATATGTCACTCTTTATTTAACTGGGTGCTCCAATAACCAGAGCCAGGACTTTATGGCTCTGCTATATGTGAGTGTTTAGTACAAAGATGGATGCAGAAAAAAAATTGCTTTAATTTATTCGTGCGATACTGTACCATTGTTTTTTTTGTGTTCCCTGTGCTTGCATTTGAAATCCTTGGTGCTATATAATTGATTATTTTAAGTACACCTTTATTATATGCTTTCTCACATATTGCACTTGTATGTACATCATTTTTATTTGTTTTGCACCACAGAGACCCCCACTTCTATTTTATATTGTACTTGTATGAGGGTACCTATTTCTGCTTGTTTTTAGGGTTACTATTTGTTTTAGCATTAGAGTTTACTATTTTTGCATGTTTTAGGGTTGGTTTTAGGGTTATTGTCAGTATTAGGATTAGTATAAAGTGTTGTTAGGGCTACTATTTCTGTTGTTTTTTTGGTTACTATTTGTGCTTGCTTTAGGATTAGGTTTATTGTCAGTTTTATGGTTAAGGTGGTTTTATGGTTAGCGTAAGGGTTAGTATAAGGTTTGTGTTAGGGTTTCTATCTCTGTTTTAGGATTAGTCCACATTTATGTTTGTTTTAGGGTTAGGGTTACTATTTGTACTTGATTTAGTATAAATGTTATGTTTTAGGGTTTAGGTTAATATTAGTATTAGGATTTATGATTGTCAGGGCTATTCAGAGAAAGGTGAAAATCAGGAGAATGACTGGAGAAGTGAAAATTCTAGGTCAAAATAGCCAAACCAGAAAATTCCCGTTTATCTCACTTTCCAAATTGGCTATTTGCTTTAGATTGTTCTCTTCTCCTGCCAATTCTCCTGGTTTTCACCTTTCTCTGAATATCCCCCTTAGTGTTAGGGTTACTGGTTCTGCTTGTTTTAGGGTTAGGACTCTTATAAGTAAGTGCAATATTTTTTCAGACATACTAAATGAAAATGAATTGATCCGAATATATTCATATCGATTCGGGTTACATTAATTTAAGAACAATTTGATTTGGCGTTTTGGAATTTCGGTTGCTTATGAAATTGATGAGTTTCCATTTGGTCCAAACCAGAATATACACATCTAATTGATTCTAGCAGGACGGAGGGATGTAATTATATTGAGGACATTTCAGTGATTCTGTGCAGACTACAATAGCAATCTGTGATGCACGGTGCAGTGCAGGTGCTGGATTTTTACTGTATATGACATGACACTGTAATGCCCATGTAAACACTAATTTTACATTTTAGGAAGCTGCACTATCACAAAATGACATCAGCATGGCCACATGTAAGTTATTTGATACATTTTGTTTATTTTTGTCACAGCAGATGTGTGTGACAAAATTGTATTTATGCGTCTATGCTAATATTTCAGTCCTGTCTAAATTATTGCAAAAATAAAGAGATGTTTACTTTTAACCCCTATTTACGAGAAGAGATCAAATATGTAACAATAAATATAATGGCTGATTCAATTTTCTTTTTCAAAATTGCTGGGTATAAAATTATGCATGAATTTGCAGTTTCATCCTACATTTCTTTAACCGTAAAGCAGCCTGCATTTGACATATACAGTATTATGCTATTTTTCTACTGTCAGGTGGAATTTAGGAGTGAAGTGGTTAATATTCAGTGAAAGTCAGGACATTATCATATATATTTGTATTTTCATATTTCAGCTTTCAGTTGCATACATAGAAGTAAAAGATGATGGTCTTGAATTATATGCTTTGAAAAGGTACGTTGGAATACATTAAATCCTCAGGACATGAGGCACTTAGCATGTGAAATAAATTGTTATCTAACTAGTATTATTTTAAAATGCCAAGTATATCTACATCGTATGCATTTCTTCTATGCCATGCATTAATTCCAAGCGATGCCTATTCACTTTCATATCTTTGAACTTGCACTTTGTTGCTTTATGTAGGGATACATTGCTGTTTTAGCATCATTTTAGCAGACTCCTGATTAAGAAAGGAGCAGACGCGTGCAATGCTTGTTAGGTGGAAGTATTAGGATTTGTTTAGTGACTGAATGTGAAAAGTGAAGGAGAGATCAGAGGTTAGGAAGACACCGAGGCAATGAGCCTGAGACGTAGAAGTAATGGTGGCACCAGGTTAGTATCCTATCCACAGCCTTACCTGTACCATCACCTGAAGGCAAAACCTCTCCTGCATCATCTCAATTCCTGTCCAGGTTTTTGGTGTAGCCTTGTGTCTCAGCCAACCCTCTGCACTCCATCCCTGGTTTTCCCTACAGTGAAACACAGTAACACATACACTCACCTGAAATAAAAGGCTACGCCTCCAGTCAGGGCTTCATGATTGTTGCTCATTGTTCATCAGAACAAGACTTGCTTATGAAAGCTCCTGAAAGTCCTGTGATTACCCTGCTAAATTACCAGTTCCCTCAGCCTGCTCCTCTCCCTCAAGCCCCTTGGTTCCAGCTCAAGACCCCCGTGTTCTTTCAAGGCCCCCCCCCCCGTGTTCTCCCAAGACCCACTGTGTTCCTCAAGATCATCTTCTGCCATCTCTGGATCTCCTGTGTGGGCAGTACACAAGAACTATGTTTCCCACTATCCTCAGTATCCCAGGAAGTCCTATACGTGTCCTGACCCACAGCCCTCCTATCTGGTTCTCCTGCAATCCCTCTCCACCCAACCGTCTGTGTGCATACCACCCTGCATATTGGACTCATTACCTACAAGGCCAGTACCGATGCAGTGCGTACCCTGACACACCACTAGAGGGAGGGAAGATGAGAAGTTCAGTTTTAGAGAGGTTGAGCTTTAGGAAATGGGAAGTCATCCAATCGGAGACAGCTGACAGGTAGGCAGTAACACGGTCCAACACGGGAGGAGAGAGATCGGGAGAGGAAAGGTAGATTTGTCTGTTCTCAGCATAGAGATGAAATTGTAATCCATAGGAAGAGATGTAGTTACTAAGAGAGGCGGTATAGATCGAGAAGAGTAGGAGACCCAGAACAGAGCCTTGAGGTACCCCAACTGAAAGAGGAACCGGCTTCAGCAGCATCTGCACAATTATTTAATGGGGAAAATGGGGGGTGCATTTTTGTTAGAGTATCCCTTTAATGGTGCAGACCAGCACCTGTACATTTTACAGTGACCTGTAACTGTTAAACAGTGTTATACATTTGTTGCGAAAAAACTGGACTATATCTGGAGAGGCCAAACCACCAACTCACAACAGAAATCCACGCCATGAGCCATCCATTGCGCAGGCCAAGTTTATGTCCAGCAATGGCCCTGCAAAAAATTATTGAGTGATCATAGCAACATCGTTCTATTAAATACACATGCATTGCCTATATGAATAAAAGATACATTCGGCACCAGCTCATTTTATACTTCTCATATCCTGAATAATTCATGCGTACGAAAGATGTTCACATTTTTCTGTTTGCTAGCGAAGTGTGTGTTTTTTTTTAGATATCTTTCCCTCCAAGGTTCAAAATTTATTTCTATCTTCTAGAAATCATTTTGTTTCATGATAACATCCCCTTTTTTATTTATTGCCAACAGTTCACTTGTCTCATTAATCATGAAACGTTTCTTATGATGATGGAGTGGACATTGTGATGAAAGGGCAGAGAATCTAGAAGAAAAGGTGGCATCACACTTCACACTCCATGGATCTTTTATTTTCTTGGTTTCAAGGACATCATATTGTGTTTCCCCATCTGGGGCCTTAACTGTGATGAGCCCGATTGGATTTATGAACAAAATGAAACTTGGCAACTGTCTATTTAATCAGTTTTGTTTCTTTTGCAGAAAGTGATTGGGGACGTTATTATCCTCCACCTGATAACAGAGCATCTAAGAGACTCAAGCGCACATCTCTCTTCATGAAAGTTGTGTATACGGTGATGGTTTGACTAATACACAGCTGTATATTCCGAGTCGCTTCTCTTGTGGGACCCTACAAACAGCCAGCTGCTGCAAACTTCAATCATGAATTCTGAATACATAAAAATATTTGCAGTTACACTTTTTTTTAAACGCGGCAAGTCAATTTATTGTTGTCTGGAATTTTTTTTGTTTCCTTTTTTATACTGTTTTATTTTGCACTTTGTTTAAACATTCCTTGTTTATGAAAGCTAGTAATGTTTTTCTACTTTATACACAATCTGCGACTCCAACCTGCATTTTTGATACCTTTTTGTTTTATATTGCAGACACTCTCCTGTTGAGTCACATTGTGCCACCTATGACAACCACCCGTTATCGGCCCTGTTGTCACATGCAGAGGGAGGGTGAACTAGGGGTTAACAGCTAGAAGCCTCTAGACTTACTAATCCTCTCAGGGCCCCACATTATGCCAACCTAAACCCCCCAAAATCGTACACACCCTACCAAAAATGTGATGCCACCACAAAAGTAATAGGGCACTTTCCAAACCCCCGTAACTGTATAGCACCCCCAATCCAGGAGCCTAACCATATACAGCTAAAATATCTCCCAAACGGTAAACCAAATGGTAAATTCTATGGTAACGCTAAAACCAAAGTTATATGATGAGAAACATGAATCATCTAGAGCCAAAGACGGTAATGGGTCACAAAGTTTTAATGGCAAAAGACAAAAAATAAAACTTTACACAGTGCCAACATCACATAATATAATAAAATGTGCAAATACAGTTCTTGAAATAAAATGGGACTTAAACAAAAACACAGAAGCCTAACTTACATAGTGTGATTGACCGTCACAAATTAGGGATCAGTCTGCATAGTTTTCTAGGGCAGGTTTGACAGACACTGGAAATCCTTTTAACAAGACTTTATTTGTTCAATGACAAGCAGTTCAAAATAAAATTAAACAGAAAACAAATCCTCGCTCTCACCAGAGCACTAACTAAACAGTCAATTCCTGACTCACACTGGATGGCTAACTCCATTTACCATTAAAAGAAACCGCTTATGACATGGAAACACATATATACCTTTCAGTCTTTTCACCTTGAAAGTTCTGCCCTCTCTTGTTCACCACCAGAAAAGGAAGACCCAGACAATGAGCAGTTCCTGCTCTGAACTTTTAAACAGCATTTTTTCCTCAATTAACCTTAGGTGTGGCTTGATTAATCCCACACCTGCAGAGCTGCCTGCTGGGAAATGTAGTTCACCCATGTAGTGGGTACAGGCTATGCAGAATCCTAGGTCTCAAATACCTGCCTTCCACAACCACACCTCTGACACAGTCACAATAGATAGCATTAAGGCATTAAGAAGGAGGCTCCCATGGGTATTTCGGCTCTTTAAGTCTCCCGGAATGTTCTTAGGTTCATTTAACAATAATCTTTGTGAATATACACTGATTTGGGTGAGCATACTGTATAAAGAACTGGCCCCATCAACCACCAACCCCCCCCCCCCCCACTATCTGGTTCACGGATGGGTCCTCTGATCAAATTCCCATCCAGCCCTCCATCTAAGAGAGCGGATTATCATATAAGGGGTCATAAATACCACAAGCACATGGCCATTGAAGCACCTCACCTGCCCTATTGGGATATTAAGAATATCTTAATAACCCTGCCAGTTAGGCTTTGCCATCCCCATTACTCTGATATTATTATTCATCAGGACGAATGCTTTCATTTGAGTCTAAAGACGACCTAGTTACCATATTCATTTGACCACAGTGCCACGTAATGAGAGTTAACTTCTTTGATAAAAAAGACAGTAACCCCCCCTCCACAAATTCTGCATTTAAATCTGGCACAGCACAAAAACCAGGCCTATGCATGACACCGCCGATCATCACATGAACGACTAAAAATATGTTTCCTGACGTATAATCTCTATACCTGCAATACGTCATGCTCATACACATGCAGACGACTTTCATGGAGTTCCGTTCTTCACTATTGCACTTGTTTCACATTTCTTTCTTTATTGAACTAACTTGGTCCACCACAGATTATTGTAGACTCTGGGTCCACAACCCATAATACTGTTACCCTAACGTTGATAAAAATATATCAGTAATGATGCACAAGCAAGCTGGTCATAATTCTGCATTGTCTTTCACACTTGGAACTGACCTGGATGACGATTTCTAAACGAAAACTTTGGGTATAGGAACATTGAATATTTTTAAAAGTTATTAGAATTCGTTGGGAAGCTTCACCCTGGACACCTCAAATTAGATTTGGGTCAATTGTGACATCACATAAGATATATTTTCAGTTTTGTATGCCATCGTTTCCATCTACAAGCATAGAGCAACTCCAAATTGTTGGGCAGATCTCCTCTTCAAGTTCTTGACCCAGTATTGCCACGTGATATACCTAAGGCTAGGGTCAGACGAACGCATTTTTCACGTTGTCCGTGAAAAAGTGCGTTCGAACGAATGGACGTATTTTTCACGGAATACGCGATAGCGGTCATACGATGCGCATTTTCGTCCGTGATTTGTACGGATCATCAATAAAACACTTTTTGCGTCTGGACGTTATGTTGGCCGGACGTGTGCAGCGTCTGACGTCTCCCAATCACGCAAACACGCCGCTATGCGGCCGCAGCGCACTCTGTACGTCAGTAGTAGCGGTTTGACGTTCTCGAAAAAATGCGTTTGTTTGCCACTTGTGTTGCGCGGACGAACTTTCGTGCAGCCGTTCGTCGTATGTTCCCCGGCATTGGACGTCATTTGCTGCTAGCACGGCCGTGATTTCGTGCGGCTAAACGCACGTTAAAACTGCTTTCGTCTGACCTTAGCCTAAACCTTCAAAAAGGTTTCTTTTGAGAAAGGTAATTTTAATTACTTTTTGGCATATTTTATGTTTGTGCAGTGTGCTTTGATTTCTTTATATGTAATTTGCAGAAGCAGAAATAACTTCAGTAGCACCACTGGATTGTGCTTCCTGGAGTTTGTTTTTCCACTGCAAAAGGAGCATGGAAACTGTGGATTTATTTTTGAGTTTCTTGTAGCTTACATTGGTGGGAATTCTTGACTTTGTTCTTTGCTGAGATATTAAATTAATACTATTTCATACGGCAGTTTTATAAAGCTCTTCTCTATTGTCTGTAGCGGGAGATGTCTGACATGATGAGACCTTTGGAGGGCTTTATTCGAATACTTGAGCCCACAATAAAATATTGTGCCTCTCTTAAGGTTATTTTATTATTATTATTATTCTTTATTTATAAAGCGCCAGCATATTCCGCAGCGCTGTACAATAAGCACAGTATAGACAGGGTTACAATACATTGAACAACATTTGACAAACAGTACAGGAGGAAATGAGGGCCCTATTCCCGTAGGAACTCACAATCTGGGAGGGTTGAGGTTGGAAACAGGAGGAGAGGACTGTAAGGTGAGAGTGATTGATGGTTGCATCAGTGAGTTGGGTGGTAGGCTTCCCTAAATAGGAATGTTTTCAGGGAGCGTTTGAAGGAAGAGAAGTTAGGGGAAAGTCTGACAGTACGAGGGAGAGCGTTCCAGAGAGTGGGGGCTGCGCGTGAGAAATCCTGCAGTCTATCATGGGAAGAGGTGATGCGGGGAGAAGCTAGGCGTAGGTCACTGTTTGACCTTAGGGAGCGGGCTGGGGTGTATTTGGTGATTAGTGAGGACAGGTAGTGGGGAGCTGAGTTAGTGAGGCTTTTGTAGGTAAGGATAAGGATTTTGAACTTAATTCTGCAGTGGATGGGGAGCCAGTGAAGGGACTCGCAGAGGGGAGCGGCAGAGACAGAGCGGCGGGTGAGGTGAATTAGCCTGGCGGAGGCGTTCAGGATGGATTGTAGGGGGGAGAGGTGGGACAGAGGGAGGCCAGATAAGAGATTATTGCAATAGTCAAGTCGGGAGATTACCATTGTTCAGTTGTGAGATCTGGAGAGTTATACCAGCAATGGAGAAAAGCTCAAGTATTTCATACCCACATCCCTTCATTGCCAAATATGTGCATACAAGGGTATTTATGGAAAACATTAAAAAATGAAATGAAAACCTTTTTTTACAGTCCTACTCGATTGGACCCCCCTTTTTCCCTATATCTTACCAAGTAATTTAATACCCATAAGTTCCATTTTATTGGCTATATTTATGCCCCATTTCCTCCACTCCAAATATTTATATTTTCCCTTACTGCTCAGTATATTAGAACCCTCCACCAAGTCTCTAGGTTCTTCCTTCTACTGTCCACCATTAATGAACCTAGTTTATAATTATTTATATATTTTTTTTTAAAAAATATATATTATTTTTTTATTATTATTTATTTCTTTCACCTTGGACCAGTAATGTCACACCCTCCTTGAATTCCCTAAGCATCACCACCACCTTTTATAGATATACAGTAGTACCCTAAGAATTTCTGTACATAGGTCTCATTCATAGACTTTATTAAGTTATGTCCTCATTATTGGTGTGATTTATTATACACTTCACTTATATCCCTTATTGAAAAAACTAACATTTTTATATTACACTCTAGGGGATTAGCACCCTGTTTTTAATAACATTACCCTGGAACTAGGATTTTCTATACCAAAGGAACTGTGAACTCTTTGTTCTGTCAGCCTATGGCTACCTATATAAGCTGTGAATTTAACCTTTTAATGGTAATAACCTTACTGGTTTTTATAAGATGTGTGCTTTTATTGTATTTATTACCTTTAATGATAAGGAATTGTAAGCTATGTGAGCAGCCATTTTGGTTGAGGAGGCCAGCATAAGAAATGAATGCCTGCATGTGGAGAATGTAATGAGATTCACCATCTTGGAAAGTGATGTCGGACACATGCACAGTCATGTGACTGGCAGCCATCTTGGAAAACACACTAAACTGAAAGTGGAACTCTTCATTAGGACATGGCTATTTAAAGGAACTGCATTGCTATTTTAATGAATTGCTTTTCTGTATTTTCATTATACCCACTGAGGAAGCCTTTACGGCGAAACGCGTCTGTGGTATATTGTTTCAATGATAAATTACTTTTTTAATCGATACTGCCTGTCCTGCTCCTTACCTGGAAGACCTAGAATCCAGCTGCTTCCTGAGGACTACCCAGGAGTGATGGGAGATCCAGTGCTCCCTTGATTCACTGGCTGCCAGTATTTCGGTGCCTCTTATCCAAGGGCACCAAGAAATGTGAGTAAATTACCATTATCTACCATTTAAATCCAGGTAAACAGTCTGCACACATTCTATATGTTTTATATTGAGGTGTACGGCCTAAAGGAATACTGGAACCAAAGGAGGTCCTAGAAGATAGAGCCATTGAGTACAAGCGCTGATACCCACCATTCTTTGGATTATCTTGACTGTACGATATAAAAGCAGGCCAGTACATTAAAGATGCAGCCATGCTGCAGAAGAGCTGTTGGATTTTCAGTCTGCCTGCAGTATGTCATCTTCCTAATCCCTGTGGGCAGAGCTAAGTGTGCCGAAGTGCACGCAGCACAGGCAGTCACATGCCTAAAATGTCTGAGCCTCCTTTTGCTACTAGGTGAGAAAAGTAGCAGCCGTCTGTCGGGCACTCACTGCAGCCTGTTAGAACATAGCTGTCAGCTCTCCTGGAATTGTGCTTGGAGTAGCAGGGTCCATCTGTCTCCCAGAACTGTGTCCCAATTGACCAGAGCAAGAAGGTTCCTGGAGAGAAGAGAGGGGGGCACAGACACTGTACTTTGTGAGACCCCCCAGGACATGTGCAGCACTGGAATTGCAATTTTATACTATGGCTACAGACAGCAAGTAGCACTGCATGTCTGAATACTGTGAGCTGCAGGCAGGAGCTACAGTACATGAATTCACTCACTGGATTCTCCTGTGAGCGATGGGTTAAGAGCCCAGATGAGCAGGGAGGCTCTGCGTGCGCCTCTATAATGTATGCATGTGCGGCTCTGTGTGTGCCTAAATACTGTGGGCACTATTCCCTTGTGAATGCTAATGTGTAATGTGCAGATGTGTAAGCGTTACCGCCAGGATAAGTGACTTTAACTCATGCCCCCCATAATACCTTCCTGACGCTAAACCCAAAAGAAATCACTTGTTTTTTTGCGCTTGCTTCCGTGAGCTGTACTTTGCACATCCTATACTTAACATGGGGAGTGTAAACTTTAATTAGCATTTCGATAAGTAAGGTATTACAAAGTGCAGGCGCAAATTGCCGTTGTGACGTGCAAGGAAAGATTTTAGATACACCTAAAAGCTGGTGCTTAAAATTCTGCTTTTGCAAAATCATTTAGCACCCAATAAACCCCCACAATAAATCCGATACTCACCTCTCATCCCGCGGCTAGAAGGGTGGCCCAATCCTTCTTGTCGCCGGGAGCAGATTGAGATTGGGAACAAATAGTTCCCTTCGCAATCACTCCATGGCGCTGCACGATTTCGCGAGGGCCCAATCATGCAGGGCTCAGGCCTGGAGCACAACCCTCCATGGAGTCTTATGGACTCAAGGAAATGGTAGTCACAGCATCACGAAAGCAATAGCGTGAGTATCCCTGCAGATAGTGCTGAGTTCCAGGGCGAGGTGCTCAGCAAGAGCCTGCCCTGCAATATAGCACTAAAATGGGGAGGTTACTGGGAACCTCGCTGGCGCAGATTTTCCCGTTAGCGTCCTTATTTTAGCACGACGCACATAATAGTGCCCTGTGTGTATTAGGCTCCGGCACCCTGTACTCCTTTTTTAGTGGTTTTACCATTTTTCAGGCAAATAATACAGAAATGAAAAGTCTTTGGGCTCTATTCCAAAATTGGTGCTAACTTAATCAGAGCTGTTGTAAACTTCCCAGAGCCATTATAGTCTGTGGAGTTGTTAATTTTACAACAGCTCTGGTTAAGTTAGCACCAACTGTGGAATATTGCCCTTTATGTGTCAAATCTGTATTTGATTTCCCACTAACATAGCAATGTATTCTGTCGTTTTATTTTCTGGGAGACTCACATTAAGTAGCGCATTGCAGAAGTTCAAGGTGACAGCACAACCACTTGACAAGTCTTAGTTATGGGCACAGGTGATTGATCGACAAAAGAAGAGACTTCCTCAGATATTATCATTTAATTTTACACTGTAGCAATTTAGGACTGGTAATCATTTTCTAAAATTGCCATCAGATTATGCTGATTGCAGTATGCGTGACCCATGCTGGATATGTTTTCTATTTTAAATTACATCAAATTCCGATGCAATAAATGTGGTTTATTTGTGATAATCAAATAATGTGGTTTATTAGTAATAAATTAAAATGCTAATTCACATTTGAATGCGCCACTACTGACACCATTAGCAATATGTACACTTGTTTATGTATTCCTTGCAAATAACCACCTGCCATGCAACTAATTCATGATTCCAGCAGCCACAGGCTCGGAAATAATTGGCATTAGGTCAGAGATCCAGGAGGCTGCAAAAAAAAAATAAAAAGAAGAAAAAAAGTCAACAAACTCCATTTGATCTGCTTCTCACCCTTTACTGTGCTGTGTATACTGCATGCCTTGCTGTAGTAAAAGGATGGCTGATTGACCTTGATCTCATGAAGGCTAAGAACTGGACTCCCCTGTGAGTCTGGAATTTCTGTTGCTGTAATGTCAGTAGACCTATTGACACAGCAGACAGTGTAAAGTAGCAAGCAGAGCCAAAGACTCAATAAAATAACAGCAGTTTAGGGCGCTGTAGCAAATGTTAAAGGGTTAAAACCTTTGGTGAGATTGTCAAGCATGCATTTTATATGGCTTGTATTGTGCAATGATTTAATTAGTGGACTCCATCCAAAGTCATATATTTATTCTTATTTATATATCAAAACATTAAACAGCAACTTAAAATTTAAATCTATCCTACCTTATTTGCACCTATAAACATGCATATACCTATTTCTGTGTGTGTGTGTGGAATACCTGCTTTTTTTAAAAAAAAAATTCAGGTAGAGGTGTGCACAGGTGAAAAATGAGTTTGGTTTCCCAATAAATCAAATCCTGCTCAATTGCTGTTAGTTAAGGCTAGGGTCAGACTAACGCCATTTTCACGTTGTCCGTGAAAAAGTGCGTTCGAACGAATGGACGTATTTTTTCACGGAATACGCGATTGCGGTCATACGATGCACATTTTCATCCATGATTTTGTACGGATCATCAATAAAACCCTTTTTGCGTCTGGACGTTATGTTGGCCGGACATTAGCAGCGTCTGACGTCTCCTAATCACGCACACACGCCGCTAGCGGACGCAGCGCACTCTGTATGTCAGTACTAGCGGTATCACGTTCTCGAAAAAATGTGTTTGTTTGCCGCTTGCGTTGCGCAGCCGCACTTTCGTGTGGCCGTACTTCGTACATTGTCCATCATTGGCTGTCATTTGCTGCTACTACGGCCGTGATTAAGTGCGGCTGCACGTGCGTTCACACTGCGTTAGTCTGACCCTAGCCTTAGGGTTAAACATGAGGGTTAAAAAGCAAGCTAGGGTTAAATATCGAGCTGTCTATTCGCCTGTGGTGCTGAATAATCTGGCCTTTCCAATGATACCTCATATGTCCCTCTAGCACTTAGGGCGCCAGAGATACAGGGGTCTAAATTATTGTAAATTGTGTAAAAAAAATAATAATGTTATTTTTTTTTACAGAGCAAGGCGCCCCCATTGTGGCAGGTACCTCTAGGCACCTGCCTACTCTGCCTAATTATAAATTTGGCCCTGGGCACGGAAGCACTACTGCAAATGCTTCGTTATGGGGAAGGTGCTGAAGTAGCGCCTGCCTTGGAATCTCACGCTAAAATGGGGATGCTACGGGAAAATGTGCAGGCGCAGGTTTTCCGCGTTAGCGTCCCCATTTTAGCATAAGGAATGTAATCTGGCCCATTATGTGTAACGTTTCCTGTAGTTTATTGACAACTAGGGAATATAGCCCCCAGTTTGGGGAGTACAGTCATCGACCATTATATTTTTCAATGCTTGTGTTTTAAATTATACAGCACTTTACTTACACTTTATCACTGTTTTCCATGTAACGTTTCTACAAGAAATCCCACAATTCCTCTGTGTCTTTCCACAACAGAGATATATATAGAGAAAACTGTAGCAGCAGCTGATCCGTAAGGCAGAGCAAATTGGAAAACTTGGGGAAAGAAGGTTGCATTAATTAAAAAAATTGTGAAAATGAAATGACTAACAAATTCACTGTGCATAGATTACAGCTACCTCATAACATTATTCCACAACTGTGTAGAAAATGGCCTCAGATTTGATGGATAGTCTAACCCTTATGTGGAAAAGAAATTAAGTTGTGATTTAGAATTTTGTGGCAAACATAAAAAGGTTAATTGATGACATTATCTCTCAAAAAGATAAAATAATTAGATGTTTTAATAGATAAAAAAAAGGAATTAAACTAGAGAGCTGGAGCCTGGTCTCCGACCAAGTGCAAACCTATTCTATATTCTTTTTCATGTTTACACATTTGCAGATGAAAATCAAGTGTGTGTGATTTTTAGCCCCTGTTGTGTCACATATGATATTTTAACACAGGTTTTGTCACCTAAGGAAATGAGATGATAAGTGAGATTCTCAGAATATGTTTTGGATTTTCTTTCCAACTGTCTAGTGACAGAAAAGCTGATCACTTTCAACAAGTTTACATCTCAGATTACAGATATTTAAAGGGTTATTAAGAGAGAGAGACGATCTGGCACAGAAATGGCACCAAACAGTGAATTTCCCCGTACGGTGCAATTTTATGGCCATTCGGCTATTCAGAAAGCAGACAGTGTGCCAAATTTTGGCAAATTGACAGCTAATTACGTTGCCTGTTCGACGGCAGTAAAATCCCCATAGAGAATCAATGGTTAATCTATTCAGAGATCACCGAACAGCAGTGAAAATACCCTGCTGTTCGGTGGTTTCATTAGGCGAATCCCATAGGCTTCAATGTAAAAAAAAAATCCAGTTTTTATTCAATAGCTAATAAACCATTTATTCTTTTAATATGGAGTAAAATGTCTCTTTATTAATTTATTTTTAGGATTTTTTTGGGGCATTTTTGGGGATTTTTTAGCAAATTATTTTGGTGGTTTTTATTAAATAGCGGTTCTTCTTTTTTCTGTAACAGACCTTTTTATTATCATTCATAGGACCTTACTGTATATCTTAATTCCAGACATTTTCGTTCAGTAGTTCTTTTGCAAACAGCGTTTCAATTTTGACACTGTCAATCATTAATCCCCCCCTCCCCCATACATCAGCTTGTTGGCTTTTTCCGGTCACTGGTAGTCACTGTGTTCGGAAGATCATCGGCTTTTTCTGGAGGGGTTTAGCGGGTTTGCGGCAGATTATCGGTTCGGATTGGATAATTTATCAGATACGATCTTCTCTGCACATTTTAAAAGAAAAAAACAGCAGCAAAACAGACGAAATCCGATAATTTCGGCGCTTTTGCGGCTTTTCTTTTTTTGCGGCAGCTTAGCAGTGGCTTTTCCCCGCACTTCGGGGACCCTGCGGTGAATGCAGAATTCAGAGCAGAGTCGAGAAATTTGATTCCCTGAAGTGCTGGGAATGAGAGAGCACAGAAATGTCGGTGACATTTTGGTGCTTTCTGAATAACCCCTTTAGTGACTCAATCCCAGAGTGCTGAGATATCATTATACCTGATAGTTACATAGTTACATAGGCTGAAAAAAGACATGCGTCCATCGGGTTCAGCCTCTCCCACATCACCTACTGCTGTTGATCCAAAAGAAGGCAAAAAACCCGGTCTGAAATGCTTGCCAATATGCAACATACTGGGAAAAAATTCCTTCTTGACCCCAGAATGGCAGTCAGATTTCTCCTTGGATCAAGAAGCTTTTACCTTGATAGAACTTGGCAAAAAAAATTATATATATATATTTCGAAGTATAATGGCACTCCAAGGTCTTTATGTAGGTTACACACTACTGTAACATGTCATATTTATATAGCCGTGTTCCCCTTACCTCCACGCTGTAACGTAGGGGGCTTCCAGCCTCTCCAGTGTGCTTGAAGGCAGCATGTCTGATGCTGCTCGCTGACCAACACCCGGTTTAAATAGAGACAGGCAGGGAAGTGGCTGCATGAGGCGCGGCTTGAGAGGGGGGCGCGGTCTGGTGAAGGTCTTTAAAAACCCACAGTTCCTTCTAAGCAGTGCCAGATTGTGGTTATCCATACCTGAGCTCCTTGTACCTGAATTCTCTCGTGATTTAACCTGTTATTGACCTCTGCTTGTTTACTGACTATTCTGCCTTCCGTTGCTCTAGACTATTTTCTTGTACTACGCTTCTGCACTGATATCGACCCGGCTATTCCATTTCACTATTCTATACTCTGTATTCCTGATTCTGGCTCATCTGACTCCCCCCGTGTTGCTAACCTGGTTTCGTATTACGACATTGTCTTTGATTAACCCTTTCTGTCTAGCTAGTATACCTGGCCAAGTCTAAGGACCAGACAGTTAGGGATTCTTCTACGGCTACCCTGTTGCTAGCTTTTGGGCTCTGTGGAGTGTTGGGCTTTAAGGACTGTGTGGTGGGATCCGGGAACCGTGACACGCGCACCCGGTGATTTCCGAACGCCAAAGCGGCGTTGACGAGTCGAGAAAGGTGTAATTTCTTGCATTGATAAACAGGTTAATCTTTTATTTATCCATGAATAGTTAAATAATTAGGGCTATTAAATTTGGTCTGAATTATTCTCAGACTATAGAAGTTCTTGGAAAAATCCACAAATCTGATATTAGAGTACCAGTCAATCATTCATTATAACACCCATTTTGAATGTGACAAATTATCTTTCAAATATTTAATAAAAGTTTTACCTTCCAGGTTATTCAGAGAGCACCGATATGTTCCTGTTTGCTGCACTTAGGCCAGTTCAATTCACCGGCCGGCGGTGAATTCTGCATTCACCGCAGGGTCCCCGAAGTGTAGTGACCGACCCGGCGAACGCATCCGAAAAACCGCTGATTCGATTGGAAAAACACAGAAAAACCACTGATTCAATTGGAAGAACACAGAAAAAGCACTGAATTGATCTGAAAAACCCATGAAAAAAACACTGAATCGATCCAAAAAATGGCCTAAAACCGTTGAATGGATCCAATGATCCGCCACAAAACCGCCATATCAATCCGAAAAAAGCTGTCAACCAGCCGCCGTAAAAAGCCGACAAGCCACTGAACAGGGGTAAAAAAAACAACACACTGCAACTTTTACAACGCATTTACAAAAAACTACTACACGGAAATAATACAGAAGATCCTATGAATATTAATAAAAAGGTCTGTTACAGAAAAAAAAATGCCATTGAAAAAAAAGACAGGAAAATAATTAGGCAAAAAATGGCTAAAAAATCCTAAAAAATTTATAAATAGACTTTTTGTTGCAAATGAAAAGAATAAATGGATGAATAAATATTTAAGAAGGACAGATTTTTTTTGCAGTGAAACCTTTGGGATTTGCCTGCTTAAACCTGCCGCCTGAAACCAACGAAAATCAGGGCATTTCACTGACATTTCGGTGCTATTCGCTGTACTCTGAATAGATTAACCATTATTTCTCTATGGGGATTTCACTGCCACCAAAGAGATCCGAATTGTGGCCGAAAGGTGACCGAACAGTGAAATTCAGCGTACGGTTACCTTTCCTGGCCATTCGGCTATCCAGAGAGCAGGCAGTTCGCCAAATGTTGGCGAATTGCCTGCACATACGGTGCCTGTTCGAGGGCAGTGAAATCCCCATAAAGAAGCAATGCTTCGTCTATTCAGAGAACACAATACAGCAGGGAAAAGTTGATGAAATACCCTGCCATTCGGTGGTTTAATTCGGCAGGATTATTTATCCAATACCATAGGCTTCAATGTTAAAAATATTCCCGTTTTAATTCAATATCTAATAAACCGTTTATTATAATATTCTGCAGTAAAAAGTCTCTTTATATTTAGATTTTTTAGAAAAAAAAATCCGTTTTTTTTTTCATTTTTCTGTAACTGCCCTTTTTATTATCATTCATTGGATCTTATGTGTAAATTTCAGACATTTTAGTTCAGTAGTTGTTTTGCAAACAGCGTTTCAATTTTCAAACTTTCAAGCGTACTGTTTTTTGTTTTTTCACCTCCTTCGTCTGCGTGTCGGGTTTTTCCACGGCTGCTTTGTGATCGGCGGCTAGTCGGGTTTCTCCGGCGTGTTCGGCAGGGTTAATCCAGCGGTTTCTGCAGGTTTCTCTGGTTAAGTTAGTACCAACTTTGAAATATTGCCCCTTGTCTGCAACTCGACACAGTTTACACACAGGTCATATGGAAAGAGGCCACATGGTCCATTTTGATGCTGAATACAGTGCTCCTGCTGTTGCATGTTCCATGCCAAATATTGAGAAAGGCATATCAAGGCTAAATAAGGTTGCAGCGCCTTGCCTATCCTCAAGTCATTCTGTTAGTATTGTTGACTTGGATTGCTCACATATGGCTCTTAAAATGTAGCTCATGTAATACCCAGAAACGACACAAGTCTCATTGTGTTTTTACAGTTTTCAATGCATGTGCATGTTTCGGCATACAATGAAAGACTATGGCCATTCTTGGCAGATTGTTTAAACTCACCATCTCCCATTGACCAGTGTCTTGTTATGATTTCTGTCTTGAGCCCTATAGCATGTTTCTTATACTACGCTGCCCTTTCTAGCTTCTGACTAGGCTAGGTCTGGCCAACTCTGCTCTTTGATAGTCCGTGACTCGCCTTTTGCTTCCTGATACCATGATTTTCTCGACTTCCCTTGTCCCTGACCATTCTTAGTCTTGTTGTTGATGCCACATTTTTAGTTCTGCCACTGTAAGGCCTGGAATTAGTCCTAGTAATTCGAGCTTAGATTTCTTTGTGATTAAAATTCTGCATATTAGGCTTACGACCTAGGTCTGACTTATTTCGAGAATTCAGTTTTTCTTTCATATGTGTAAAATAAAAGACACCTGCACTGGAGGCCTCACATTGGAAGTAAGGGCAATGTCCCACTGGTTTTTGGACAACAACTATTTCTTGAAGCAGTCATAGTACTAATATTATGAAGGCCTGGAACAGGTGGAGGGCCCTTAAGTTGCCCATGATGCCAGGACGCAAGGAGAATTTCCAGCTAGGGAAGCAGAGCGGGAAAAATAGGGGCGGGGTTACAGGAGCAGATAAAAGGTGCGTGCTCAATGGCTCTGAGCGCCTTTTTCCTGAGGTAACTGGAAAAGCAAGATCCCCACCCTCCCTCCCTTTTAGATAGGGATTATGTTGGGGTTGTTTTCAGGATACTGGGTTTTTTACTTCCCCCTTTTGTCACAGCGGGGGTTGGTAGGCAGTGCTGAGGTAGGGTTACTTGGTATAAGGTGGAATTTTGCAGATTAGAAGTATGGGAGTTAAATTGATTTTGGTTTAGGAGAGGTATGGTTGAAGTGTGGAGTATTTTACTGTTTATATGGTAATATATGTTTATTTTATATATTATTTTATATTTGGTGGGGTTGTAGCTGTGGCCGATAATAAATATAAATCATTCCACAGTACAAAGTAGTTGGAGTTATTATTGTGCTGCGTCTTTATTTATCTCCTTGCGGACGACCGGTCATCAGTGGGCGACTTATGTACGGGAAGTTAATATCTGGAAAGAGTTTTTTTTTTTTTTGGAGAAAGTATTTTACCAGTAAGGATACATTGAGATTTCTCTAGTTTCAAGTATGTCCTGGGTGGCGAGTATGTACCGTTAAGTGTCTTGCCCAAGGACACATACTGGAGAGGTGCTCTTGCCGGGATTCAAACCTGTGTCTCAACGGTTATAGAGCAGTGAGGTTACCTCTACTCCACCCAACTGGAAAGGTTGATTGAGGCTCTATCCAACTCTATTGTTTGTTTTTATTAAACCGGACACATCCCACGTTGTAGCGTCCCATATGCTTTTTATGTTAGAGAAAAAGAACAGTATGATAAGGGTTTATATGCTAATTTATGATAATGGAATTGTCACCAGGGTCAGTATAACATATTTCTGACAATATGTTCCTTAACAGAGCTGCACATATTGCAGAAGGGCATCCAAAGTGGTATGATAACATGAATTTTGTTTCAGCAGATTGCAGAGCAGATTGAACAGCTCTACATAGGACAAATAACATTAAATGCTACGGAGGCAGTCTCGTGTTTTTGGAAACTTACCTAAATCAATTCAACATGTTAAAATAAGTATTTTCTAAATTATACACATTATTCATTTCTTACCTTTAGCAAATGATTCCTCTGTAGAAGAAGAGTCTTTGTTCTTCTCCCTGATGGTCTGAATGCAAAGTTTGCTTGCTGGCTGAGTCACTGTGCCGCTCATGACACCAATGGACCTGAAGACCACTCAGAAACAGGGCCGCCATCAGGGCATTACACCACATGCTGCTGTAAGGGGCCCGGGGGTGTCCCGGGCCCCCGTCGGCAGCGGCGTCGCCCTTTTACAGCTCCGGTATCGGACTCAATGAGTCTGAATCCGGAGCTGTGTCTCTGCTGCAGGAGCCGGAGGAGACACTGTCTCCTCCGGCTCCTGGCAGCTTCACTGGCTGGGGCCAAGCAGCGTGTGGGGGGCCTCCCAAGCACGTTGCTTTGGCTCCGCCCCCTCCACTCAGTGAAGCTGCGCGCCTGAGATGGAGGGTCCGGGCTGAAGAGCAGAAGACAGAAGAAAAGAAGATTGAAGAAAAGAATAGCTGAACGAAGACAGCGGAGTGGTGAGCCAGGGCCCAGCCTAGACCCAGGGCCCAGACCCCAAGGCCCAGACCCCAGGGCACAGACTCCAAGACCAAGGCCCAGATCCCAAGGCCCAGACCCCAGGGCCCAGACCCCAAGGCCCAGACCCCAAGACCCAGAGCCCAGACCCAGGGACCAGACCCCAAGGCCCAGTCCCAGGGACCTGAGCCCGGACCCAGGGCCCAGACCAGACCCAAGGGACCAGAGCACAGACCCCAGACCCCAAGGCCCAGACCAAGACCCACGGACCAGAGCACAGACCCCAAGGCCCAGACCCAGGGACCTGAGCCCGGACCCAGGGCCCAGACCAGACCCAAGGGACCAGAGCACAGACCCCAAGGCCCAGACCAAGACCCACGGACCAGAGCACAGACCCCAAGGCCCAGACCCAAGACCCAGACCCCAGGGCCCAGACCCCAAGGCCCAGGGACCTGAGCCTAGACCCAGGGCCCATACCAGGGCCCAGACCCCAAGGCCCAGACCCAGGGACCAGGCCCAGACCCAGACCCAAAGGCCATCATATACAGCCCGTTACTGTGAGATTTATTGCTGTGGATTCTGTGATACGCTCATACACACTGCACATTACTGGGAGTTTTATTGCTGTGGTGCTATGTTATGTCCTTTTTTTAATTTTTTTGAAGGGGAGAAAAGCTGTTAGAGGTTGGGGGGGCATCGTGAGGTTTAGTAAGGGGCCCCATCATTTCTGATGGCTGCCCTGCTCAGAAACAAAATGATTAGTATAAAAATGCATGGAAACTCAGTCAGTACATAGACTGATCTGGGGAGTTAAATGGAATAGGGTTTAGATCAGGTGGGATAAGTAAACAAACTCATCTAAAAAGGAATAACATGGCAGTAAAGCGGATAAATTGACTATGGTAAAGCTCAAAATGAATGAATAAAATGCAACTGTTATACAAAAAATAAACAGGGTCTTCTGTTCATATTTTATTTTACTCTTATTTTTTATTTTATTCTTATTTTTATTAACTTTTTTTCAAAAAGATTTAAAAAATGTAGAGGCCTCCTTGTGTGAGGAGAAAATAGAATGTATAGAAAATAATAGAAACGAAAAAGAAATTGGACACAATTATGAACAAAAGGAAACAAAAAATACCCTAATGCAACCGTATGCTTAGGATGGACTAAGTCAGTGATATTTACACTTACGAGATGGCTACAGATTGCCTTGATATACAGTAGGGAACACCTTTATTATTGATGCTGCCTTGTAGAGAAAGCTGGACATATTTCGGAATAAAGTGCAGAGTGGAAAGAGGACTCCTTTTTATAAATCTCAAAGTCTTGTGTAGAATAGATACAGGCCTTGAAGGGCCTGTGTACTAGGAAAGAGAAGAGCCTTGACTTGACAGGTGCTGTGGCAGGGGAATTTAGGAATACAAAGAAATTGTGTGATAGGGATTACTGCGATGAGTACTCTGATTTAGATTTACCCCTGACTGTGTGAGGGATCGCCACCTAGAGCAGAAGTCAGCATCCGTGGCCCCCCAGATGTTTTGGAACTACATTTCCCATAAGACTCTGCCAACATGACAAGTAGCTGAGTATTATGGGTGATATACAGTTGATTAAAACTATCAAAGGGAAAAGGTTGCTGAACAGTGGCCTAGAGAATCCGACCCTTAGACTCCTTCTTTCTTTGCTGTAAAACCTAGTCAGTTGTATCGCTTAACTGGCCATCATGGAACCCTATTATTATACTGAAGGTTAGGGCTATAATAAACATCATTTCTTGTATTAGTACAGTCCTTGTTACATTATGTTTTAAAAGTTTGTCATAGTATGATTCCTCTTGGTGCTACAAAACATGGCGTTTGTAGTAATAAACCTGCATTGCTGATCTCAGATTCCAACATTAAAGGGGTTATTCAGAGAGCACCGAAATGTTACCGACATTTCAATGCTTTCCCGTTCACCGCACTTCAGCGAATTAAATTCGCTGACCCTGCTCACCGCATTCAGCATTCACCACAGGGTCCCCGAACTGTGACGAATCGACCTGCTGAACGCATCCTCAAACTGCCGCAAAATCGGCAAATCGGAAAAACGCTGCGAAACCGCCAAACAAATACAAAAAAACTGCTGAATCGATCTGAAAAACTGCTGAAAAACCGCCGAACGCATCTGAAAAACTGCCGCAAAACCGCTTAAATCTATCCCATAACGCACGGAAAAAAAAAACGCCAAATGCATCCGATGATCAGCAGAATCGATCCAAAAAAAGCCGACCAGCCGTACAGGGGTAAAAAGATACAAACAAGAACTACTGCAACGTTTAAAAAGCGTTTTAAAAAAAAACTACTGCATGAATATGCATGGAAATCATATATAAGGTTCTATGAATAATAATATAAAGGTCTGTTACAGAACCCCCCTTTAAAAGGAAAAAAAAATGTCGCCAAAAAATCCAGAAAAATGCCTAAAAAATCTAGAAGAATAAATAAGGAGACTATTTGCTGCAAATGAAAAGAATAAACGGTTTAATAAATATTTAAGAAAAACGGGGATTTTTTTTTTAAAATTGAAACCTGTCGAATGAAGGCAACAAAAATCAGGGCATTTCAGTTACATTTCAGTGCATTTGGTGACCTCTGAATAGATTAACCATTCTATGGGGATTTTACTGCTGTTGATAGTCACCATATTTTGCTGGCAATTCGCCAATATTTTGCGAATCGCCCGATTTTTGAGTAGCCGAATGACCACGAAATTGCACCATAGAGAGAAATTCACCATTTGGTGCAATTCTGAGGCCAATTCGGTGCTCTCTGATGAATAACCCTTTAAGAATCCAATAAATGTACTAATATTCTAGCATTCAATCCTCGGTATTAGGAGAGAAAATATTGCAGAAAAGTAAGGTCTAACCTGGAACTGTAATAAAGTAATACTAAAATGAAATAAAAGCTGGTTGAATGATTTCAGCTAAGGGGATTAAGAAAATCTGCGAGCATGCCAGCTGAATAATTAGCTTTCTTTTTTTATTCATGCCAAAGGAAGATGTGCTTCTATTAGCACTGTCATCTCCCACTGGCGAGAGCTAGGTCAGATATCAGTACGCAACATAGAATGCACACAGGAAGAAAACTTCTTGCAGGCACGATCTCACACATACTTTATCTAATCCATTAGTTTAAAAGCATTGAAAAACTACAAGAAATTAATTATTTACTTATACCAAACAAGAAAGATTACCACATTTGACATTTCTATTTTTCTATATTTTTTTTCTATATTTTTCTATATTTCTATTTTTCATGTATTTTTCCAAACCATAAAGCTTAACGGGGGTCACCAATATAGGCTTTCAATTGGATTTAGAATGCAGTGCATTTTATTTTCAATAATATAATTACATGGTGTGTTACAGTAGCGTCCATCTTGCTTCTGTTGTTAAGACAAAAAAAAATTTACAGTTCTGTTTATTATTTTTATGTTCGTGGGATGAATAATCCAAAATGTAGAACTCGAGATGAAATGAATTAACTATACAAATTAAAAAAAATATTACAAATCTATATATTCATGCCGAAATGTCACTGTACTACTGTCCTGCATGCTGTAATTTGCTTTGTAACTTTGTATCTTCATGCTGCATTACATTTTTAAAAAGATTTCTTTGGAGTCTCTCTTTTTGCTATATACTTAGATTGTTGAGAGATGGCGTAGGCTTTAGTAAGCTCTGACTGGAAGGAGTGTGTGTGTGTGTGGGGGGGGGAATAGCAAAAAGTGAGGTTTCCAGATAACATCCCAGAAGGTTGTTCACCTGCGGTGCCGGTCTTGTCTTTCCTCGTGATGTGAGATGGATGGAATGAGCAACAGGAGTGCTCCTTGCTGCCAGAAACCAAAGACACTGCATAGTATTTCTGATGCTCAAATGGGTAGATAAGGGAAGGGTTCAGACTATTCTGCAACCCCAGGGTCATATGCGAGAAGTGAATGTCACGTGCAAGATATGATTGAAGTCAGATAGATTAACTCATCCCCTTTTGAAAGCACACAAAGTCCTTTGTATTTTCTTCACTTCATTGGGAAAGTAACAGCAAATAAAAAGTATCTTTATAGATAGAGAGGGCTTCTCGGGTGTTCCTTGTTATGGGAGGACGGTAAAATCAGGATGCAATCATCCAGTACAGTCAGAACAGAATCTTCACTTACATTCCGCTGTGGAAGACTGACAGAAAGAGAAGCTTTCTAAGGAAGCAAATGGGGCTGGGCCAACCTAACTATGTGAGTTAGAGAGGGGGAGTGGACTAATCCATTTCAAGTAAAAACACAGGGGAAAACACATAAGGAATCTGGTTCCATGACACAGACACTGTCCAGTCCACCATTGCATTTCCCTGAAGACTTGGGATACTGAGTAACGAGAAAGGCTAGAGGCGATGGTTGAGGTGTGGACACATGTATGGCTATATATGTGTTTGTAAGTGTATGGCTTAGTGTGTTTCACTGTATGGCTATGTGTCAGTGTGTGTGTATGTGTGTGTGCATGAGGTCCCTTTGGATGATTTTTAAGCCCAGTCTAGACCAGAACAGAGCATATTATAAGTAGGGATGGGCCGAACACCCCCGTGTTCGGTTCGCATTCGAACATTTTTTTTTTTTTTTTGGAGAAAGGATTTTACCAGGAAGGATACATTGAGATTTCTCTCGTTTTCGAACGCAATGCAAGTCAATGGGGATCGAACAATCGAAAATGAAGGTGCCCACAAAGAGGGCATATATGCAAGATATTGGTCATAAAAGGTGTATGGGGTCCGGGTACTGCCCTGGGGGACAGGAAACAATAAAAAAACAAATTTAAAAAAAAAATATCCAAATTTAACCAAAAAACGTTTTTCTTTTAGCCATTTCACCACTCTGCGCTGAGCTAATTTTTACCACTTTTGCTTATGTTTAAACGCGATTTGAAACCATGGGAAATGTTTGAGCAACAACGATTGGGAAAAATTACGATCTTAACGCAAACGTTAACGCTCACTTGTGTGAGCATTAACATTTGCTGCGGCGTTCATCGCATATTTGTAACGATTCCCCAGGACAGACCTGGTAGGATCCCTGGTAACAGACCTCTAACCCTCCGATCCTTAGGATGGTCGGGACTTGGGACCACTAAACCTAACCTTTAGCAGCCACACAGGCCAGGGAGACAGCACCAACAATATACACCACAGACTGAGATCAATATATGTTTGTACTGTGCTATAGTATATGGCAGGATGGAAGCGCACCAGTAGTAACAAGCAGCGGAATATACCAGACAGGGGTGCAGAGCGAGAGTAGTTGTTATAACAAAACCAGGTTAGCAACGTTTAGGCACTTGTACTGCGCTACTGTATATGGTGAGAATCGACGCACACCAGTAGCAACAGGAGGCAAACAGAACAGGCATGTAGTACACAGAGAGAATAGTCAAAAGGCAGGCAAAGCCGGCAACAGATCGGGTCCTCAGAACAAGCAAGGTAAGTAACAAGTATACAAACTGATTCGTAAGCTAGCGATGCGGGAATGAAATTTCACGGCAAGACGAGGTGTAAGCGCGCGCTCCTGATTTAAAGGTACCGGCGGCTCCGCGTCATCACGCCGCACCCTGCCCCCTGATCACTCACAGCTGCGCCGGGTGCCACCGGAGCTCCTGGCATTCAGCCAGCTGGTGGAACCATGCGTCTGAGGGCCCCCTGATCGCCAACCGGGGCCCCCGATGTCACAATATTACAATCCAAATGCAAAAGGGTTAAGTAACGAAATTTGTAAGAAGAATAATTAATGCAGCATATGAATCCTCACACTGTCTGACGCTAGCTTTTACCGGCGGGCCGTGTGCAGCTTCTGAGAAGATACGCTATTAGTGTAGCGAGGAAGCCGGCTGCGCATTTTGCATCGCTCCCTCTACACTAATAGCGTATCTTCTCAGAAGCTGCACACAGTGCGCCGGTGTATGCAGCATCTAACAGCGTGGGAGACGGGAGGCTGCGCTTGTTGGTGGATCCAGGAATAAATGTGTTGCCTTACCTTAACCTAGTGGTCAGTCAGTGGAGGCTCCCTGGATCCTGGTTGTGGAGGGGGGGGGGTCTGCCGTGGCCGCAGGTGCAGTGGCTCCCTCCCTGCGCCACCTCTCTGCCACATGCACCTGGCTGGCCTGCCCGCACAGTCACAGCTCTGTCATCCGGCGGTCGCATGCTCCTCAAGGGATCCTTGGGAGGCCCTGGCGGGCTGCCCTCTACAGTGCCTGATTAGAGGGCCTCGTCTGCCTGATGTTTTAGCAACAAGATTGTTTTATCCCATAGGCTTCAATGTTAAAAATATTTCCATTTTAATTCAATATCTAATAATCCGTTGCTTATAATATTCTGCAGTAAAGAGTCACTTTAGCTTTAGATTTTTTTAGGATTTTTTTAAAAAAATTCAAAATTATTTATTTTTTTCTAACTTTTTGCGAATGGCATGAAAAGTTTGAAGTTCGCAAACTTTCGAACAGCCGATGTTCAATGCGAACATCGAACCGATTAGAACCGGCAGCCCATCTCTAATTATAAGCAGACACTCAACCCGAGAAGCTAAGGCTAGGGTCAGACTAACGCATTTTTCGCGTTGTCCGTGAAAAAGTGCGTTCGAACGAATGGACGTATTTTTTCACGGAATACGCGATAGCGGTCATACGATGCGCATTTTCGTCCGTGATTTTGTACGGATCATCAATAAAACCCTTTTTGCGTCTGGACGTTATGTTGGCCGGACGTGTGCAGCGTCTGACGTCTCCCAATCACGCAAACACGCCGCTATGCGGACGCAGCGCACTCTATACGTCAGTACTAGCGGTTTGACGTTCTAGAAAAAATGCGTTCGTTTGCCACTTGCGTCACGCGGACGGACTTTCGTGCGGCCGTTCTTCGTATGTTACCCGGCATTGGACGTCATTTGCTGCTAGCACGGCCGTGATTTTGTGCTGTTAAACGCACGTTAAAAATGCTTTCGTCTGACCTTAGCCTAAATCCATAGCGAACCATAAGAGCTAGGCATTCTATTCAATGTTCTCTAATGATTGAGAGATGAACATATAGGAGTTATAGGAGTAACAGAAAAGTATATTATCACTAATACTCAAAGACTTAATACAGCTTTAAGAATTTGGATTTAAGTGGTTATAAAGTGATTTGCAAATTCAATATAAATGGAGGAATTTTGTCATTTCAGAGTTTTTGAGTCAACGATGCCAATCAAGGTTTATCTTTATAGGTTTATTATTGATTTTATCCATCTGTAGAGTGTGACTGCGTGACTTAGGTTGACACATTTGCTGAGATTGCTTGGTTTGGTTGAGTTGATCTACTAAATTGATTGGCGAATAAGCCATTCAATGTCCAGAACACTCCACTATTCATCGTCGCCTTCCGTGCTATGTTTAATACTACAAAGAAATTGTCGCGTAGTGTTAAAGTACTAAAAACATTGAAACAACGTGTTATTTTAAAAAAAACACACAATAGCATTCGAACATTTTTTTTACTTTATTTTTTATAATTATCACTTAATTGTTATCCAATTCCACAATATAATTAGCTACATGAAACCCCAGAATTCTAAACACAATTAAAGGCTATCTGGCTCCATTTAATTAGAAAAAAAATGTACACAAAGTGCTCCCTTGTGTGTGAACTAAATAAAAAATAAAATAAAAACAATTATCAATAAACAATAATGAGATTACAGACTCCAACCCTAATCACACAATCAAGCACCCGTATTAAACAGAACAGATAAAATGAAGTTATATCAGGGTCATCTCTGTTAGGCTTTTCCATACTTGGAAATAAACATCTTTTCTGTGAAATTTCTAGCCTGAGAGCTAAATATCACACATATACACAGTGCCTCATCATTAGTAAATCAATATGCCTCTAGTCACCTTGATGCATTTTGTTCATGCTCTTACTCAGAAATAAACGGGGAACCTACAGCTCCATTTCAAAAGTCAAAAGCTCCTGCATCATTATTCATGAAACTGTTAGTTCAGGGGGAGATCACCAGCACGCCAGAACTAAATGATGGAGCCCAGGACATTAATAGATTGAAGATATGTCATTAAAATTATTGCCTTGACTATTGCCTGTGCAGAAGTGTGGCATCCCAGGACATAGTTGAAAACGAGAGAAATCTCAATGTATCCTTCCTGGTAAAATCCTTTATAAATAATAAATAAATAAATACATTTCTGATCCAATTGTTTTAAAGGTAAACCTTTATACATTTATTCTAATAAAATAAGTATTTTACAGTTACAAGCTTTTATAAAGCGCTAACAATGTACAATGGGTGAAAAAAAGTAAACCTTTATAAAAGTAATCCTAAATTTAATGTAATAAAAGAAGTAAGTTTTTTTTTTTTTTTTGTATTCAAATTTTTATTTTGTAACAATGTCAGCGGTACAGTAAATAGAAAAAGGCCACGCAGGGCCACAGACTAGTCATCAGGAAAATCAACGTAAATAAAAATGACAACAATAGGCAGCTAGGGTCCGCAAAGTTAACAATAAGGGGAGGGGAAATAGAGGGCACTCAACATAAGTGACCAGGGAGGCAGTCTCGTCGTCAGGCAGACATGGGGCAACCACATAAAAAAAAAAAAAAAAGGGGGGTGGACGGGTAAAGGTGGAGGACAGCCCGGGAAAAGGTGGCATTCCTGGCTCACTCCAGCAACCTCACAAGGAGGCTGGAGGCCACGGAAGAGGTCACAGGGCCAGGCGTCCTGGGGCCAGAGGAAGCGGTCAGAGCCATGGTATCCGCTCCAATGGCTCGCCCAGGGCAACCTATTGTCCCGCACCAAAAAAAAAAAAAAAAGGGGGAACAAAATAAAAAGGTGGCTAGTTGCCCAGACCGTCACGCCAAACCACAGCTTGGACTGATGAAGCAGAGTCCGCAAAAAGTGTCCGGGGGGGGTTCAACTCTCAAGGGATAGAGGGATAAAATAAAATCTCTGAGATGGCCCCAGCCGGGGACATCCACTTCACATCAGGAAAAGGGGGGGGGGAAAGCCATAAAGAAAGGTCATCAAAAAGGCAAGGTGTCACAGGGAAAAAAGCCAGGGCAGTCCTCAGCCAGTGTCACGGAATGGCAGCGAACTCTCAGCAGGTAAAGCAAAGCCGAGCAGGCCAGGTGTCCCCATCAGGAACGCAGGGCTGGAAGCCTTCTCAAACCCGCTGGTAGCGCTCGGCGTCAGGCTGGTCGCCAGTTTCAATGTCGTCACAACAGTCGTCGCAGCGGCCCCACTCCAAGACCCGAGCCAGTACTGCCACCTCTCAGCGCAAAGCCATCGGTCCCCGTCAGCACCGCCAAAAACGGTCTCAGGATCCGGCATCAAGGTCTCAGCCGAGACGTCAACCTCAGTACTCCTCTTGGCTTTAGCCTCAAAATCGACCTCCAAGTGGCGCTGGTCCAATGCGGCCTCTCCCTCCTCGGCTCCTGCGTCCTCCACCTCTCTGCAGCCCCTCAGAGCGAGCATCGCCCGACGCCAGAAGCCTCTGGTGACCGGCCCTTCCTCATCCTCCCCTTCGAATAGCTGCAAGCAGGCCTCCAGGCCTGCAAGAAAGGTGTCAGTACCTGCTGCGTGAGGGGGAGGAGGTCCGTCACGCCGAACATCCTCCAAGTCACTCGCTGCTCCCACCAGGCATCCATCCAGGTTCATCAGGAGACGTGAGCCCACTGTCTCCCCCATCTTCAGCGAGGGCTCCAGACTAGCCAATGCTCCAGGACACCTGGGCAGAGATCCGTTACAGGCTGGAGTGAAGGCCGAAAAATGGCCGCCGGTACCTTGCTCCACTGGCATGTTGGCGGGTGTGCGTCTGTCGTCCGGAGGGGGGGGTTAAACGGCCTCCGGACTGTACAGATCCGATGGCCAGCTCCTCGGGCACCTTTACTGTAAAAATCGCCGTGAATGAAGTCCTCTTGAGGCACCAAAAAGGAGAGGACATGCGGAGCTCCATTAAAACATGTCCGCTCCTCTGAACAGCCGGCCACGCCCCCCCAAAAGAAGTAAGTTTTTATAAAGCACTAACGTTGTACAGTGGGTGAGACAGAATAACAAAAAGGCATACAAGTCAGGCTCGTGTCAGACGAGCGCACTGATCACGTCCGTGTTGCCACACATTTGTACGTCCGTTATAGCATATAATTATGAACAATGGAGCCCCACACACACAGTACGTTCGCACCGAACTGCAGACGCACAACACACGCGGCAAACGGACGCAGGTTAGGCAAGAACGTAAATCCGTTAGAACGGGCGCACAGAGTGCGCTGCGTCCGCATAGCTTTGTGTGTGAGTGATGGAATGTAGTCAGACGGACTGCATTTATACGTCCAGCATTTTTGACGGACAAAATGGTTTTCATATTTAATTTATTTTCCCTGCTACATCAGCCAAAAATAATGTCAGTTAAAAAAACAGACTGTGTGGCCACTACTGCGTCTTCCGTCAGAAATTGCGTCCGTACTGCACAGACGCACAGTCCGTACAAAATGCGCTCGTCTGACACCAGACTTAAACACAGAACAGTAGGAGAGAGGAAAGAAGAAAATGTTTCCCAATGGCGCAATGGTGTGAGGAGGTGAGAGGACCCTGCTTAAGAGTTTACAATCTTAGCAGTCAAAACTACAGCTGGGTGATCCTTATCCTACTGGTTCACAGCAGGGATAAGATTTTCTGAGTTGTGTGAAAGGAGGAGGATGGAGAAGGAGGAATACAACCAGGTTACAAAGGGATAGATGAAGATAGAAAGATCAAAACAGGAATGAAGGCGACAGTGATGGAACTAGGTCATCATAGGGAGCGGAAGCCATCATGACTAAACAGTTTGAGCAGCTAGCTGTCCAGCTCCTCTGTCCTTAGGTCATCTGCTTTCCTCCTACATGCATCTGTCCCCATACAGACAACCTGTTTTTCTATTTTTTTTAAATGAGTAATATGTCTCCAAAAGAAAGTATCTCCCCTAATTTTTTGCATTTCTTTTTTAGATCTTGCCCTGGTGGCAGTTGTTCTTCCACCAATTTAAAAGGTAATAAAATGCCATTATTTGGCAAGCCTTTTCAAAAGATTTAAAAGGAATCTAAAAGGAGTTTGATAATTGATAAAGAGATATTCTAGTGTCATAAATATATTTTAAGTAAACTTTGTCCTATAGCTGTAATGATCCTCTGTAAGTTCTGATCTTTCCTTCATCCCTCACATTCAATCTCTTTCCTCCTCCTGCTGCTACCAACTATGCAATATTTCTATCGACTATTTCTTACCGCTGACACCACCAAGCAACTCATCCACCCCCTTGTAATATCCCGACTTGACTATTGTAATAATCTCTTAGGCTGGCATCAGACGAGTGTATTTGCAGACGCCCATCTGGCCACCTCGCTGAGCGCACTTAATGCGTTCAGCGTTGCAAGACTCGACCCTCATGGAGGAATGCACTTTGCAGCTCCGTCAACACGCATCCTAGCGCTTTGATGGAGAGGGCTGCTGCACGGACGCAGCACAGCCACTGTTGCGTGCGCAATTCATGCTCGTGCAACAGCGTGTGGCTGGCCCCGTGGCAGCGCCTTAATACTGCAACGGACGCCAGAAGGCACGTAAGTACGGGCGCACATAGTGCGCTCGTCTGATGCCAGCCTTAGCTGGTCTCCCTCTCTCCCCCCTACAATCCATTCTGAATACCTCTGCCAGGCTCATCCATGTCACCCACCGCTCAGTCTCTGCGAGTCCCTTCACTGGCTCCCCATCCACTGCAGAATTAAATTCAAAATCCTTACCCTGACTTACAAAGCTCTCACTAACTCAACTCCCCACTACCTGTCCTCACTAATCACCAAATACACCCCAGCCCACTCCCTAACGTCAAACAGTGACCTGCACCTAGCTTCTCCCAGCATTACCTCTTCCCATGATGGACTGCAGGATTTCTCATGCACAGCCCCCATCCTCTGGAACGGTCTCCCTCATACGGTCAGATTTTCCCATAGTTTCTCTTCCTTCAAATGCTCCCTTAAGACATTCCTATTTTGGGAAGCTTACCACCGAACTCCCTGACACAACCAGTCCATCACTCCCACCTTGCAGTCCATCACTCTCACCTTGCAGTCCTCTCCTCCTGTATCCACCCCCAACCAGGGGCGGACTGACAACTAATGGAGTCCCCAGGCAATATGAGACCATGGAGCCCCCTTGTGCTGCACACACAGGAGACCACACCCATACAAAACCCCACCCCTACAACCCTACACCCACATGTACATTTTTGTGCTAAAGAATTTATTTCTTAACTCATTAAAATAATCTTTTTGAAAATTGTGAGAAGAAAATCCACTTGGACCCAGCAGCGAATTAGGGAATTTATTGTGCCCCCTCCAGACTTACAGATGGCCCCCGCACTGCTGCAGCTGCCATCACCCACTAATTGCAGCTAAGGCTGCACCGCAGCACAGAATGTCCCTGTGGAAAACGTGGGAAACTACTGATCATTTAAAGGATACTGAATTACTGATACACTGCACATTACAGAGCTCCACAGCAATAAAACTCACAGTAATGTGCGGAGTGTATGAGTGTATCATAGAGTAACACAGCAATAAAACTCACAATCATACACACCGCACATTATTGTGAGTTTTATTGCAGTGGAGCTCTGTGATACAGTAATGTGTGATGTGTATGAGCGTATCAGAGCTTCAAAGCAATAAAACTCACAGTAATGTGCAGTATGTATGAGTTTTATTGCTCTGTTACTCTGTGATACGCTCATATAATCACACATTACTGTGAGTTTTATTGCTGTGGAGCTCTGTGATACAGTAATGCGTGGTGTGTATGAGCGTCAGGGGCGGACTGGGCAAGGGGGCAAATGTCCCCCGGGCCTCTGCAGTGCTCCCATCTTGGGCAGCCGTGTAGAGCTAAGAGCTGCAGCGTGTCTCCCAGATTCAAACCAGAGCAGGCTGTATTGGCGCCGCACCCCCTGCTCCATCCATGTGATGCTTAAGGGCACGCAGAACAGGAAGGGCATGGTCAAGCCTGCAGATGCAGATGGAGTTAGCCAGCCTGCGCGAAGGAGCAGTCAGTGGAGGAGCTGTGGACACTCTACACATCAGACAGAGGCTGGGGCGCAGAAACCCAGTTGATTGGTGAGTGGCCCACTGTCCGATGAACTACTACCACCTCCTCTGTATTGTGTGTCCCTGCACCTGCACTCAGGTTGGATTTGAGAGGGGAGAAATAAAATAAAGTGAGGGAGGCCTCGGGCCTGTCTGCTGTGGGGACAATAAAGTGAGGGGCCTGCCTGCTGCGGGAACAATAAATTGAGGGACCTGCCTGCTGTGGGGACAATAAATTGAGGAGCCTACTGTCTGCTGTGGGGACAATAAATTGAGGGACCTGTCTGCTGTGGGGACAATAAATCAAGGGGGCCTGTCTGCTGTGGGGACAATAAATTGAGGGGCCTGCCTGCTGTGGGGACAATCAATTGAGAGGCCTGTCTGCTGTGGGGACAATAAATTGAGGGGCCTGCCTGCTGTATGGGGACAATAAATTGAGGGGCCTGCCTGCTGTATGGGGACAATAAATTGAGGGACCTGTCTGCTGTATGGGGACAATAAAATGAGGAGCCTGTCTGCTATATGGGGACAATAAAATGAGGAGCCTGCCTGCTGTGGGGACAATAAATTGAGGGACATGTTTCCTGTGTGGGACAATAAATTGAGGGGCCTGCCTGCTGTGCGGACAATAAATTGAGGAGCCTGCGGTCTGCTGTGGGGACAATAAATTGAGGGACCTGTCTGCTGTGGGGACAATAAATTGAGGGGCCTGTCTGCTGTGGGGACAATAAATTGAGGGGCCTGCCCAGTGGCGACTCTAGGAACAATATTTAGGGGGGGGCACATAGGATACCGCAGTCAAAACTGGGGGGGGGCACTAATAATTTTCTCCGCTAAATCATACCACTGAATAAAACTAAGGGCTCTATCACCTGGTGTGAGCTAAAACACCATCACTAAAGGAAAAATTTATCGCGAGTCGCTAAAACGTAGTGCCTGACGACCTACTAACAGATCACCTTGTCCGCGGTAGTCCATGAACAAGGTCGTTTAGCGCACGCTAGGGAAACTAATGTGGCTGTGTACAGAATAGAACTATTTTTTTTTCCCAGTGCAGAGTGCCAGACCATACCTATCCCCTGTCCTCCCAAGCTTGAATATGTACACATCCAGTGAATAACCTCTCACCCCTGCATTATTAAAATCCTCCCCAGTGTTCGTATCATCCATGTTTTGATGCACACATAAAGGCTGATGGGCATTGCATGATAAATGCCACCGAACAGCATGTAGAATCATTAGATTGCATTTAATAGATCCAAAAGGAAGGCCAGGTGAGCGACACAAATTTCCCTGCTGCAGCATATAAAGAATACATGTTTCAGGGCAAGACTTAATCATGTGTCCCTTTAAACATTGTCCACACAGTCACCCTAATAATCAACCACTTACATAATATGAATAACCCCCAGCATAAAATGTTTAAAATTAGGCAATATATTAGAATTAAGATATATGTCGATAAAGAATACATTTATAATAGAGCCTAATGCAACAGCAATGACGTTGCTGACCAGATCCATTACTATGGTGTATGGGGCCAAGAGAACACCTGTGCTGAATTCCTTTCAATTGCCTGTTAATTGCTTGTTAATTTTGGGCGAGGACCTGTTTTTTCTGTCTTTTTGGAGTTAGCACCAGGGTTGAGCAGTAGATAAAATGTTGCAATTAACGCCCCTCAAAAAATTAGCGCTGGCACCAAGTGATCGGTTAGCTGCAAAAGCGCTAGAGATCTCTAGCGCTCCCCATGTTAAGTAAAGGACGCAGAAAGTACAGTATGCTCGCAGTACAAATCGCTAATAGCGACGCACCAAGTGATTTTTCCCATTTGTAGTGAGAGGCAGACGATTTGTTGGTCCGGCACTAGACTCAATTAACCTGGCGCTAACAGAAAACCATGCCGACGCAAGGGTTAGCTCACACCAGGTAATAGTGCCCTAAATAAGTATATATAAATAATATTGCAAAACCCGAGAGTAATGTGATGCAATGAGTAATGTGCGCGGTGAGTAATGTGACACAGTGAGTAATGTGATGCAATGATACCTTTTTGTTGTACTAACCTGATACTTAAATTCAATATTTTATTTGCTGCAATTCGGCAGTTTTCGCTGAATGTCTGATTGCTGCTTCAGCAACTCAACTTTTAGCAAATTACAGTGACCATTCGCTAAATAGGGAATTCACCTTATTTTCGGCGAAATAAATTCCCCGAAATGTGACAAAAAGCAAAGGATTTAAAGATCATTAGACCCTTTAAATTCTAACTTCCATAATAACCCCAAAAATGCCATAAACCCAGGGAAATACAATAAAAATAATAAACAATGTGACATTTAGCTACCCCTTAACCCCTAATATGCAATTAATCAAGGGAAAACATGAAATGAATACACTGCGGCATGTAGCCAACCCATTAACCCCTAAGATGCCATTAATCAAGGAAAAAATAAAATGTATACTGTGAGGGATGAAGCCTACCCATTAACCCTTAATATACAACTAAACCAAGGCAAAAACTAACGTAATACACAATGTAATGTATAGTCTGAACATTAACCACTTCACTGCTGAGCCATTTCAACCCTATGAAAATGTTTATGTTTAATGCACGTTTCTATTTAATGTTTTATGACTTTTGCTTTACACCAAATATGGTTATCATTGGAAAGGTCAGAATCTGCCCTTTCCAATGACACATAGAACATCCATATACGATTCACAGGAGCGGAGATATCGCGGTCTGAAAAGTGTGGGCAGCTGGATGCTGATTTTTGGTGGGGGGCACATGGGGGTAAGGAATAACCTAGGGGGAGCAATTTCCCCCCTTGCCCCCCTGTAAAGACGCCTATGCCTGCCTGCTGTATGGGGACAATAAATTGAGGAGCCTGTCTGCTTTGTGGGACAATAAATTGAGGGGCCTGTTTGCTGTGGGGACAATAAATTGAGGGGCCTGCTGTGGGGTTGTAAAAAAGAATGGGATGGGCCCAATGTTATTTATTACCAAATTTGCTTCCCATTTTTTTTTTTATTTAAACAAGGGCCTGAGTTGCTGCACTACGGGCCTCTGGGTTGTACTTGCCCCTGGGCCAAAAGTTGCCAGTCAGCCCCTGATGAGCATATCACAGAGTTCCACAGCAATAAAACTCACAATAATGTGCAGTGTGTATGAGTGTATCACAGAGCTCCACAGCAATAAAACTCAGTAATGTGCACTGTATATGAGCGTATCACAGAGCTCCACAGCCCCCCAGCAGACCCCCTCATTTTATTCCCCCTCAGCAGCCCCCTCCTCACTGTACTCCCCCTCCTCACTGTATCTCCCTCCTCACTGTATTCCCCCCTCCTCATTGTATTCCCCCCTCCTCACTGTATCCCTCCTCCTCATTGTATTTCTCTCCCTGCTCATTTAACCCCCCCCCAAAAGAAAAATCTTACAGGCTCTGTGTCCTCTGGCTCCAGATGCAGGCAAGCTCTGTTTCTCTTCTATCTGCATCATGTGACACGGAGGGGCGGAGCCAATGCAGCGTGCCGTGCTAGCAGTTTCAATGAGGAAGGCACGCTGCATTCTAGATGACGGAAGAGCAGGATGTGGGCTGAGACCAACGACTGCGCGACATGCGCCGCTGGGCTGCACAGCCAAGAGGGGAAATAAGAAACCGATGGCCACGGGGCCCGATGGAACAGCCAGCCCAGCACATCCCAAGACTGGGCCCTTACCAGCTTGCGGGCCTTCAGGCAGTGCCCGAGTGCCCGATGGGTCAGTCTGCCCCTGTCCCCATCCCTTCTAGATTGTAAATTCCCACAGGAATAGGGCCTTCGTTTTCTCCTGTACTGGTTTGTCAAATGTTGTTCAATGAATTGTAACCCTGTCTATATTATGCCCATTCTACAGCGCTGCGGAATATGTGGGCGCTTTATAAATAAAGATTAATAATAATAATAAGCAGAAATAGAGCATAGAGCAGGAACTCACAACTGCAACGGATGTGCTGTGACACTATTTAAATAACAAAGCACAAATATCTTGCTGAAGCATTAATTCTACTCAACGCAATGTAATAAATATGTTTCTAATAATAACATGAAGGGAGAGGAGAAAATAGAACAGACTCTGGGAATCTAGGTACAAAGGTCTTTCGCACAGCTAGGTATGCCTAAATAAAAGGATGGTTAGATGTTATGAGATTGATGCTCTATCGGCATTCGGACAGCCGCCCCTGGAGCTCTCCGGCATACTTACCTTCCCGAGCGGCGAAGGGAAAGTTTCCCCGCTTCCGCTCGTTGAAGGACCCAAGCCGCGGTCACGTGGGAGTCCCACGTGACCGCGGCTTGGGTCCTTCAAAGAGCGGAAGCGAGGGAACTTTCCCTTCGCCGCTCAGGGGTTGGATGCGCGTGGCAGCCGGGTAGAGGCTGCGAGCGCAGCCTCTACCCGGCTGCTGTGTGCATCTTGTAACCGCCGCAGCGAGCGCACAGCCGGCTCGTGCCACGGTGGTTGCATGCGCGCGCAGCCAACCACCGCTGGTTGCGCGCGAATGCACAGAGTAGGCTTGGCGACGGACACGCCAAGCCTTACTCTTTTATAGTATAGGATATTACACTAGGTAAGACACACAGGATCTGTATTAACTTGCCTAATAACGTACATTTAAGACCCTATCTGCAAAAAGCAACTTGTTAATACAGCTTGATGGTGTCAGCCAAGTTAAACAATGGAGCCGGTTATCAAAATTAGTAGCTTTTCCTTTTATGTTTCAGCAATTCGGAGCAAGAGCAACTCTGGGACAAGTCACTGGTTTGTGAACAGAAAAGTTACTGCAGCTGACAGTAACAGTAACAATAATAATAAACAAAAGAAAATGTGTTTTTTTAAAACGTGAAATGGCTCAGCAGTGAAGGGGTTAATGACTATATTTGCCTTTTATAGATGGCTAGATACCCTAGCCTACCCAGTAATGGATCTGGAGACATCCCATTTACATGTAAAATGTCTTATCTTTTGCCATTTGTTTTAGGATTTATTTACTTCTTTCCTTAATGCTGATGGCAATTTCCGACTGCTCTGTAAAACCGAGCAAATTATGAAAAGAAAAAGTATTGATAGAGGTCTGTTAACTATCAAATCTGAATATTCAGCGGTCAGTAGAACCTATAATATTTTACAGATAATAAATTAATACCACGTATTAAATGCACATCAGAGTAGGGATTCTGAATATTTCATGGCACTTCAGGGATGGAATTCAATTCAATTGATTATTATTCTAAGAGTGTTAAATATATTTTATTATAAAGCAGGACTTGCGTGAAAATATAAAAGTGAGGAATTGAATGGACAGGAACAATACTCATATATCTCAATCAAGAGAACAATCAGCTGAAATTGGTAGCCATTGGGGATCAACCTCTTGAACAATGTAGAATTATATAGACATATATTTATTTTGGATAAATAAACTCTTATCTAAGGGTAAATGTGATAAATGGACAGCCTTCTTGGTGAATATGTTACAGGTAAAGCATGAAGCGCGGTTAATCCTAGGATCACCCGGGTAATCCTGACCTCACCCAAAACCGCTGGGTAAAGCTGCAAAAAAAGAAAATTTCAGACTTTACCCGGGTAATCTTAGCACTAACTAACTGCCCTTGGGTAACAGTCTGAAAGAGCTGAAAAATTCGCACTTTACCCGGATAATGTGCAAGTGTGAAGCTTTACCTGGGTAATCTGAGGACTATCCACAGCTTCACCTGGGTAATCTGCAGAGCATCCAACCCCGCTTGGGTAACAGTGAATTTTGCTATTATCTATGGATATTATCAATGAAAATGGCAAAAGAGAAACATTAAAATGTATTAAGGATACAATGAATATACTGTACATAGTGACCGGATATGTTTCTTATATGAATGTGAAAAAGTTACATGATCTTTATTATGTGTCATATGTGCTTATATATCATTTATAAAACATAATAAACCATTAGGTTACTCTTTATGTAATATCTTCATAAATTAATTTTCAGACAATTAATGCACAGAGAGTAACATCATGGTTATTCAGTGTGGTTTGTGACTGTGGATACAATTTCATTAAAAATAACAAAAACACAATTTTATTATCAGTCAGATGACAGTTTGCAGCTTTATCCGGGTAATCCTCGGAATTCAGTCAACTGTAACCTGCTGAAAACCCAAGAAAACCGGAGAACCCAGAGGCGTTTGGATGTTTTGCAGATTACCCGGATAAAGTCCGATGTTTCATTGCGCATCACACTTTATCCAGCAACACTAGGGTAATGTGCGAATTACCCGGTTAAAACAGTGCAGAAAACCGGAGTACCCAGAAGCCTCTGGATACTTTACAGATTACCCGGGTAAAGTCCGAAATTTCATTTCACTTCGGACTTTTGCTAATGACGCCTGGGTAATGTCAGGATTACCCGGGTAATCCTAGGATTAACCGCACTCCTGGCTTTACCCGTAACAAATACATGGAAACCATTTTAACCTCTGTAAACATAAATGATTTAAGTGTTTGTTGTAGTGCATGGGTGAATGTATAGTCGCGATTCATTGCACACATAAATGTTCTTTCGTTATGTCTGCCTGGGGTGACCTAGTTTTATAAAATTATAGGAAAGTGAATCAAACCACGCTTCACAAGACATACATAATACTAATTAACCCGACTAACGCATTGTAATGCTGTCACAGAGTGTTTTGGATCGGAATACACTTAGACTTGCCATAGATGTGTTGGCGAAGAATAATAAGCGTAAAATGTTGTATACCGATGCTAAGAGTTCAGAAATAAATTGAAAATCTTACTATCTCTTTTACTTCGCACAGCAGGATGCTAGCAAGGAAATTGAAAGCTAGCCAGAAAATTATCTTCAACGCAAGAAAACTGCTATCACTCAGCTGATCATATAACCTTCCAGTCATATCAAATTATCTTAATGTTCCAAAAAGTCATGAAACGTCCTCTCCATGGATGTATAATATGTCTACATTATGATAATTAGATAAAAAAAAATCAGTGGAGGGTAATGCTTGCATGAAATTGTGATCTGCTGTTGTTTGAAAGGATAGCTTTCTTTCCTACCATCAGCTGATGCAGGAGAACGTGTCATTAAGAAATATAATCTTTTATGATTGCTAATATAAATGTATTCACAATAAAATGTTTAGCATTTATATAAAGATTTGTGATCCTAATGGAAAGTGTTTCTGTTTAGATACCACTTATCTTTTGACAGATTCATAGAAGAGTGATGATAAATAAAAAAGATATAGCAATTTATATATAATTTATCTACTGTATAGATAAGATACACACGGATATGTAAAAGTAAGGGCTATATTCCACTGTGGATGTTAACATCGTATTCCGGGGAAGGTACCATCTCAGCAGAGCAGCAACGCAGTGTTAACCAACCTGATACCCGCAGTAGCGCTTCCACGCCACCGCGAGTATCAGCTCCTGGAGTCCAGGACTTTATAGAGGCTTGTGCTTTCCGGGCCGCGAGATCAGACAGCGCTGCGGAGTGACCGAGGAACTTTTCATAACAAATCTCTGTGAACATTGACATTGTATTTTTTACTGTAACAAAACCACACACCTGGACAGCCAGATGCAGACTGGGATCTTGGTCCCTGAATGTAAGTTTTATTAAACAAAACTGACACTACAATATAAAAAACAAATAATATGGATTGAAAAGAATATATTAACAGAATATCATGTACACATGAGAGCAGAAAAAATCTCTGCTAATGATCGAAAGATAGCAACTCTGGTAATACCAAAACAAAGGAATTCAGAAAATTGTGTCTTAAAGAGAACCAATGAATCATCTAGAAAAAAACACCAGCGCTGGCAAAGGCTAGGGTCAGAGTGGGGCAGTCGGAACGCGCGTGCAGGCGCACTAAATCACGGCGGCAGTAGCAGCACATAACGGCCAATGACGGCCAATATACGCAGTACGTGCGTACAAAAGTGCGCCGACACCACGCAACCGGCAAATGAACGCATTTTTCTCAGAACGTGAAACCGCTGCTACAGACGTACAGAGTGCGCTGCGGCCGCATGGCAGCGTGTGTGCGTGATTAGGAGACGTCAGACGCTGCTAGTGTGCGGCCTACATAACGTTCAAACAGCCGGATTTCCCTAGAATTGCGTTGGTGAGTACCTGCGACTGTGCGACTGTGGTCGTCTGACCACTTAAGCGTATTCTGTGAAAAAATGCGTGCGCACGCATCGACGTACATTTTGACGGTGGCCGCAGAAAATGCGCTCATCTGTCCCTAGCCAAAGTCATTCTAGAGCACATCCATTGCTAGAGTTGCTTATGGTTTTAACAGTTCTTTAGGATACAGTTATCTGAGCACATGTACTATAAATTATAATGGGAATTTGGTGAGCCATGAAGCATCACCGTAGAAATATACTAGGATATGCAACCAGGATTTTGCCAGCGCTGGTGTTTTTTTTCTAGATGAACAGCTTGAGCTATTTCTAATCATGTTTGCCATAAAAGATCCAGCATTCTGAGGTAAAACCTTGTCTAGTACTACCCGCGGGAGATCTATGTAGATACTGTAGATAGATGCGAGTGAGATTTGGAATCCTAGATATTATATCCTTGTGACTTGAACATGTGGTGCACATCTGTTCCATGGAGCCTGTCCTGGCACTACCAGGCTGTTTAGTCTATGCTTGATTGCTCCATTTTAATCCAATGTTTGAAGCTCTATGTTCCTAATTTAGGTAATCTAAGGTTCAGCAAGGGGGGGGGCATTTATTTATAGAGTTTGTTTCTTTCTCCCTCCTATTCCCTCAGACTCAGAAGGCCTGCTTTTTACTTTTTCTCTACTATATTGGGCTTCGGGCCTGGCGCTCCGGACCAAAGGATTGAGTTACCCAACCCCCCCTTACTTTTATTGAGCTTTTACCACTCACTGTGCCACCTGTTCTTTTTTGGTTTTGTCTTTTTATGTGCTTTGTCTGTATAGGTTAGGTGACCTTTTTTTGTTTACACATATACGGAAACCAGTGATCCTGTATTACATTTAGAGCTATAGGTCTGTCATAGTTAACCTTGAAAAAAAGTTAGGTTTTAACCATATACGTCTAACATATCAGTTTTCTGTCCCACCATCGTAACTGTCCCACTTTTTAATATAGCTGCAGGTCTACAGCAATGGTTGATCTCTTTTCTGTAGCATCGCACTGTTTATGGCTGTGGCGGGCAGAGCAGGCTGTCATGGAGCAGCCAGGCATACTACAGCTCTCCAGCTGCTCATTCCTGGGCTTCTTCATTTCCTCTTCTACACATCTTGTCCCTGCTCACCGTGGGGAGAAACAGCATGCAGTGAGTGCTGTGGAGAGGTGACTTTTTCTGCCTTTTGTAATCTTGTCAGAAATGTATCGCTTGCTTTATCATTTTGTGGTATTGAATCTATAGTGATGGGTTATATAAAATTAATTTGAACATTTGTAGCATAACAAATGTAGTACCGGCTGGGTGGAGTAGAGGTAACATCACTGCTCTGTGTGGAGAGAGCACGTGGAGTCATGGGTTCGATCCCAACAAGAGCACCTCTCCAGTAAGTGTCCTTGGGCAAGACACCTAAGGGTACATACTCGCCACCCAGGACATACTTGAAAATGAGAGAAATCTCAATGTATCCTTGCTGGTAAAATCCTTTCTCAAAAAAAAAAATGTGAGAAAATTAAGGGGGTCTGAATACTTTATACTGAATGCACTGAAGAGAGGTAAGATAATTTATATATTATACTATAGCACACGAATATAAATATACCTGTAAACTGTGATTTTCAAAAAAAAAAAAACCATAAAAACATTGTCACAAACCAGTGTTTTTTTGTAAAATCATTTTTAATTAATTATAAAGTAAAAAATATTTGAGCATATACCCATTGCATTTCTTACTGTTAATAACCTATTTCTGGCCAGTAGATGGTGCTATGAGTTAGAGGTTTGAGTGGCTGGTCTATTTTCTTCTTTTTTCCCTGCATCAGCTGCTGAAAGAACGATATTTTAGCTCTTCGGGCATTGTGCCCACAGGGCTAAAACTTGGGGGGGGGGGCACCTTCTGCAGTGGAAAAGCAAATGAAATTCATTTGCAGCAAATGAATTTCATTTGCTTTTGGGCTGCAGATCAGCATATCGAGATATCAGGTTACACTTACCAGGTGGTGCCTTTGAAGCCCGAGATATCTCTATCGGTAGTGAAGGTGTTAAACAGATGACATAGATGGATAAATGCATGGCATCCAATAATTTCGAAATAAATAAATAATTAACACGCTATATAGGACTTATCTAAAACTGCCTAATTTACATGGAACATAAAAATAGATTACAGGGCATAAAGCTGTATTTAAAAGTAAACATGTTTTTGCAAAAGTTGATAGATTTGGGTAATCCCTATAAGCAAAGCACCAAAAGTTGTTGCAATCAGAGCGCATTTCATGAAACCTATAATTAATGTTTACAAACTGTTGAGTTGCTAGTAGTTACATTGTTATTTTCAATAGTGAATCCACAGCTTGAGAGAAATCAGCAGCTATTATTGTTTAAAAGGTAAAACAAACGTACATTATATATTCCGACATAATGAGAAATGTTGTTTGCATTGTAATTGCAATATTCATTGCATTAATGTTAGATTGTAAGTTATTTGGTAACTGATGCTTGGTATTCTATACATCTTATAAAATACTAACTTTTCAATTGTATATCTGAATTGTTCATCTGAGCAGACTCTATAAATCAGTCATGAAAGGACAGCTCGTTTTCTAGTGTAGCATTGTTACTGCTATAAAACATGAGATAACGTCTGCCTATATGAATGGCTGTTTATTTAATGGATGGTACCCAATTCCCGGGGCAGTTATGAAGCCATAGCTCAGTGTAGACTAGTTTCCGTTACACGCTCTTCTTCAAACTTTCCGAAGATATCAACTTGTACATAAAACAAACAAAAAAATGACACAATGTGATTTATAGAATTTCACGCGCTGAAGACAGAGAATGTATTTTCTTCTGTTAGGCGTGTTTGTTCTTTAACTGAGCGGAGATATTTTGGCGAGATTGCAAGTTGTACAATGGGCTGCTGCAAGCAGTCAGATAGTTTTGAAGAATACATTTCTTGTAATCAAGGATGGGCGTACAGCGATCATCACAATTCATGATGATGAGTCTTTCAAGAGACTGGATGACTATGAGAGATGCAGTCCAAAAGAACTGGTATGGCTTGCTTGCATACCCTTGCTTGGTATATTTTAGGCATGAAAACACTTCATGGGTAATTCACAATATTGCCGCACAGGGTCTGTCCTCCTGCTGCTCAGGTGGCACCGTACAGACTTCACAGCCTTCTGCAGTCTGCATTCTGGCACATGCCCTGCCTGTCGCTGAGATTTGAGCAGCATCAGTAAAACCAAGCCCAGACACACACTGATACCCATACATAGCATATGACACAGACATACATAGCTATACACATACATACACATACAGTACCATCTAGTGAAGCTGCTGGAGGCAGGCTCAGAAACTAGGCTATTCCCAGTCTTTTTAGATGGCATCATTTCCTAATGGGGCCATTTATGTCAATAAAAATGTAATTAAGAATGCATCATATTTACAGTGAGCATTTATTATAGTTCACAGACTTGTTGCTGAGAGATTTATTGCTTTGCATCTCTGTTATACACCTGCACTCCCTGAATATACGGAGGAGTCGTAGACACTTGAAGACCCTGAGCTCTTAAACTGAGGGACATTAGGAAAAAAGAGGAACAGATGGATTTGGGTCCAAAATAGAGCCATTTGGGAGGTATGCACCCAAATAAACAATGATATACATATACACAAACAGATATACATAGTATCTATATACAAACCCACATATACACACACAGATATATACACAGGCTTGGCATACACGCTATGGAGGTGTATAGATCTTGAGTATATCCAGAGGTTAGATACATAGAATTTAACCCCTTTGCTTCTGAGCCATTTCACCCCTTTGTGCTGACCACGTTTTGAATTTTTTTGTCAAAATGCATAATTTTATTTCCAGATTTCTGTAATTTTCATCATGTAAACTTATTTTACCACATTTTATCATACAAACCTTTGTGGTTATATTTTCTAAAGGGTACTCTTTTTTAAAATGTCAGAAATGGATTACCTGTTACAACATATTTCTAAGGAAATATGCAATTTTAACAAAAATGTTTTTAAAAAATGTATCAAATTTTTTATTAACATTTAACATGATCATTTTTGGTAGCCTTGGAAAGTCCAGACTGGACAGTTTCCAAAGACACCTCATTTGACTATATAAGGTGTATGGAACCAGAGTTAGAGGGGTCCAAATGACCCCTGGTTTCTCCTTCAAAGGGTTTTCAACTTGCTGGAGGCACATGCCCCCGATGCCCCCTCTCTTGATCCACAAGTGTGCTGGCATTCGCTAGAGCCTACATAACATTATGAGCTAAGCCACCAATACAGCAGCTGGCTCATAATTGAGGTTTATAGGTAGTCACTACTCAGCTTGCTCTTCTTTTTCATCGGTTTTATCATGCTTATGAATGCGTATATACAGTATACTGTATGTAAGAGTCTGAACTAAATAACTGCAACACCTCTCTTGTCCCTCTGGTCCTCGTCATGAAAAGTATTGTATTTAGTAGCAAAAGCGGAATCAGTTAGCACCAGGTCCTAGCTATGGTTAACCTTTCAGTTAACCGCAGCCGGATGGTAATTAGCGTTAGGACTTTGTAACCCGAACGCTAATTAACACTTTCAGGGTTATTCAAAGAGCTCCGAATTGCTTGAATCCGCTTCTGCCGAATCCGTTAACACCAGGCTGAAAAAATAAAAATCAAATCACATACTTACCCTCTGTCCCGCGGCAAGGACCGCGGCTCCAACCGCCTCCTCCATCCGGCGGGAGCAGGGAAAGACTAGGGGAAAAAGTCCCCCAGTCTCTCCCTGCGTATCACTACGCCGACCGGCTGGGTAGCGCAAGGCGAGATCCGGCTGGTCATGTGACCGGCAGGGAGGAACTCAATGGAGTCTTATGGACTCCGAAACAATGCAGGCAGCATTTTTTGCGCCTGCATTGTAATCCAGCGTTAAAACGCGGGCGCAAGGGGGAAAACTGTGGGCGCAGTTTTTCCTCCTTTGCCCCCCCGTTTTAACACGAAGAGTGTAATAGGGCCCTTAGTGTTTTAGCAACAACAAAATTAACCAATAAAAAAAACATAATAAACACAAATCCTTTTACAACAATACTATACTAGACATTTTTACTGTTATTATGACTTTGTTCCTGTTTTTTAGTGTATGGACATGATTTTCTTTTGTACAAAAAGTCACAATTTATGAACATTTGGTTTTCTTAAATTTTTAGCTATACATTCAAAAGTCAATTCTAATATTACCATTGCTATACCATTTTATTTAATATGAAGTTTATTCATTTTTGAAAAAAAGACAATAGAAAATGGGGGAATGGAAGAGGGAGGGTGGTACAACAAATACATAATTTACAATTCATATTGGTTACCACAATGAGATACATATATAGGACAATATATATATATCACAATATGTACGTATATAATACAACATGTACTTAAGTAGAGTATCGCTTAAATCAGTTACATCAGTTCCACACTTTGCACATTTCTTGCTATGCTATATAACATTTTGTTTTGTTAAAAGGTGACAGTAGTGCAGGGGTTAATGCAATGTAATGCTAATCGGTAACTTTAATCATAAGCTGATTATGGGTATTTTTTCTCTGTTATTGCGCACACTGACAGACTAATATGGCAGAGTCATGCTGGGCACCGAGACTCGTGAAGCCTGTGCGTACAGTTATTTTATGTTGAAAGCATTCTAGAATGAATTCTCGTGTTGATTTACTATGGATCCTAACCACTGGCATATTTATAATTCCCCACTGATCAATATCTCTATTTGGCTTTGAATAGCCAAAAAATTGTATTAGAATTACTTTATAAGTGCATAGTGTATTAATAGCAAATACTGTGCTCCAAAACAATCTGTGATTATTGCTTCAGAAAATAGATTGAAGCTAAACCCAGAGAGACACATTAAAATATTCAATTTCTTTCCATTCTGCAACAGGAGACTGTGGGGGCTTCCTGTACTAACTCACCGCAGAATAATGTTTCAGGCGAATGCTTTTTCCATTGATAGCGTCGGTAGATAAGTTCATTCTAAAAATGATCCTATGCATACACTGCTACAGGATTATGCCTAAACAATATCTGTATGGATTTTATGAGATTTATCACTTTCATATATAAAGTTATTAGTACAATGATGTTTGAAAGGCTACATGACCTTGTGGAGAGGTACTATGGAAAATAATAGAATAGATTGGAATAGGGATGCACCGATACCACATTTTTAGGACCGAGTACAAGTACCGATACTTTTGTTTAATGTCATGTGACGCTTTCCAATAAATAATTTAGGATTTTGCCAAAAGCCTGTCCAGTTTATGTTTATATTGAAATGTATGGCCAGACACCCCATTTACCCCTTGCATCTCAGATATATGTATACCCACTCAGCTACATATATACAGTTGTGTTCAAAATTATTCAACCCCCAATGCTGTAAAGGGTTTTTGGGAATTTAGTGTACATTTGTAATTGTATTCAGAATGAAATCCTACAAGGACTTTTTAAAGAACCATATGCAACTAAAATGACATCAATTGGTTTTGTAATACAGTAGTAAATGTTTCTTTTGTGAATTCTTCATTGACACAATTATTCATCCCCTTAAAGACTACCACTCTGAAGAACAGAGATTCATTCAAGTGTTTTCAATCAGGTATTGAAAACACCTGTGGATGTCACGGAGCAGCAATAAAGCATAATAAGCACCAATTAGGCAGCTTTAAAATGACTGTGATACTCAGCTCCTTCTAGACATTTACCGGTGTGGTTACAAACATGGTGAAGTCAAGAGAATGGTCCAGGAAGACAAGAGAAGAGGTGATTACTCTTCATAGGAAGGGCAATGGCTATAAGAAGATTGCAAAGATGTTAAACATACCAAGAGAGACCATAGGAAGCATCATTTGAAAATTCAAGGCAAAGGGCACTGTTGAAACGCTACCTGGTCGTGGCAGAAAGAAGATGCTGACTTCGACTGCTGTGCGCTACCTGGAGCGTAGAGTGGACAAAAGTCCCCGTGTGACTGCTGAGGAACTGAGAAAAGATTTGTCAGATGTGGGTACTGAAGTTTCAGCTCAGACAATACGGCGCACACTGCGTAATGAAGGCCTCCATGCCATAACTCCCAGGTGCACCCCCTTGCTGTCTCCAAAGAATAAGAAGAGTCGACTGCAGTATGCCAAAAGTCATGTGGACAAACCACAGAAGTTTTGGGATAGTGTTCAGTGGACTGATGAAATAAAATTAGAACTGTTTGGGCCCATGGATCAACGCTATGTTTGGAGGAGGAAGAACAAGGCCTATGAAGAAAAGAACACCTTGCCTACTGTGAAGCATGGCGGGGGGTCAATCATGCTTTGGGGCTGTTTTGCTTCTGCAGGTACAGGGAAGCTTCAGCGTGTGCAAGGTACCATGAATTCTCTTCAGTACCAGGAGATATTGGATGACAATGTGATGCAGTCCGTCACAAACCTGAGGCTTCGGAGACGTTGGACCTTTCAACAGGACAATGATCCCAAGCATACCTCCAAGTCCACTAGAGCATGGTTGCAGATTAAAGCCTGGAACATTTTGGAGTGGCCATCGCAGTCACCTGACTTAAATCCGATTGAGAACCTCTGGTGGGACTTAAAGAAAGCAGTTGCAGTGCGCAAGCCTAAGAATGTGACTGAACTGGAGGCTTTTGCCCATGACGAATGGGCGAAGATACCCGTAGATCGCTGCAAGACACTTGTGTCAAGCTATGCTTCACGTTTAAAAGCTGTTATAACTGTAAAAGGATGTTGTACTAAGTACTAAGATTGAATGTCACTTGGGGGTTGAATAAAACTGATAATGATGTGAGCACAGAAAAGACATTTGTGGTTATTTCATTATAAATGTTATGTTATATTTGTCTGACCTACACGTGCCTCTTTGATTTAATTGTAAGCAAGATGACTGAATGATCAAAATCAATGTCAAACTGGCCAAAACACTCAATTTCAGTGGGGGTTGAATAATTTTGAACACAACTGTATACAGACTTCAGACCAGACTTGCCTACATACATATACATGTGTGTATGTATATACATACACACCCATATAGGTGACCCTTAATGTCCTAATGTTCAATTCTAGGAACTGATCAGTAAGCATCCAGACCTGAGGAAGAGAGGATATACTCTAGAAAGCTTGTCTTTTAAATGTAACGTTAGTCCAATAAAAAAGGTATCACTACGTACTGCTATACTTGTAATTATATATATATATATATTATACAGTACTGTGCAAAAGTTTTAGGCAGGTGTGAAAAAATGCTGTAAACAAAGAATGCTTTCAAAAATGGAAGTGTTAAACATTTATGTCCATAAATGAACAAAATGCAGTGAATGAACAAAAGAGAAATCTGAATCAAATCAATATTTGGTGTGACCACCCTTTGCCTTCAAAACAGCAGCAATTCTTCTAGGTACACTTGCACACAGTTTTTGAAGGAATTCGGCTGGTAGGTTGTTCCAAACATCTTGGAGAACTAAGCACAGATCTTCTGTGGATGTAGGCTTTCGCACATCCTTCTGTCTCTTCATGTAATCCCAGACACACTCGATGATGTTGAGATCAGGGCTCTGTGGGGGCCATGCCATCACTTCCAGTACTTCTTGTTCTTCTTTACGCTGAAGATAGCTCTTAATGACTTTGGCTGTATGTTTGGGGTCATTGTCCTGCTGCAGAATAAATTTGGGGCCAATCATACACCTCCTTGATGGTATTGCATGATGGATAAGTATCTACCTGTATTTCTCAGCATTGAGACCACCATTAATCCTGACCAAATCTTCAACTCCATTTGCAGAAATGCAGCCCCAAACGTTCAAGGAACCTTGACCATGCTTCACTGTTGCCTGCAGACACTCATTATTGTACCGCTCTCCAGCCCTTCGACGAACAAACTGCCTTCTGCTACAGCCAAATATTTCAAATTTTGACTCATCAGTCCAGAGCACCTGCTGCCATTTTTCTGCACCCCAGTTCCTATGTTTTCGTGCATACTTTAGTCGCTTGGCCTTGTTCCCACGTCGGAGGTATGGCTTTTTGGCTGCAACTCTTCCATGAAGACCACTTCTGGTCAAACTTCTCCAGACAGTAGATGGGTGTACCTGGGTCCCACTGGTTTCTGCCAGTTCTGAGCTGATGGCACTGCTGGACATCTTCCGATTTCGAAGGGCAATAAGCTTGATGTGTCTTTCATCTACTGCACTAAGTTTCCTTTGCCGACCACTCCGTCTACGATCCTCAACGTTGCCCATTTCTTTGTGCTTTTTCAAAAAGAGCTTAGAATTATTATTATTATTTTATTATTCTTTATTTATAAAGCGTCAGCATATTCCGCAGCGCTGAAACATAGAAACTTAGAAAATGTCGGCAGATAAGAACCTTTCGGCCCATCTAGTCTGCCCAATTACATGGATACTTTACCTGGATTTATCTTTTATTTAGGATAGCCTTATGCCTATCCCATGCCTGCTTAAATTCAATCACTGTTTTGGCCTTGAACAGCACATCTTGAAACCCAAGTCTGCTTTGAAATCTTTGTCTGGGAGAGACCTTGTTGATGCAGTATAACTACCTTGTGTCTTGTTGCTGTGCTGAATCTTGCCATGACATGAAACGGTCTTTCACAACTTCACCTTGGTAGCAGAGTTTGGCTGTTCCTCACCCAGTTTTAAGCCTCCTACACAGCTGTTTCTGTTTCAGTTCATGACTGGGTTTCAACCTACGTGTGACATTGATGATCATTAGCACCAGTTTGGTATAATTGGTTGATCATACACCTGACTATAATCCTACAAAATCCCTGACTTTGTGCAAATGTACCTATGAGAACTGATGCTGGTTTGACGGCAAAAGGTAGTAACACCAAATAATGATTTGATTTAGTTTTTTCTCTTGTTCGCTCACTTTGCATGTTGGAAATTGACAAAAATAAACAATCATTTATATTTCTGAAAGCATTCTTTGTTTACAGCATTTTTCACACCTGCCTAAAACTTTTGCACAGTACTGTATATATATTATACAGACCTCAGACCAGACATAAATATAGACCTCAGACCAGAAATACTCATATATGTGTGTGTATGTGTATATATATATTATATATTACACAGACCTCAGACCAGACACGCACTATATATATGTGTGTATATATATATATATATATGTATATATGACATACATATCAGACCTCAGACCAAACGCTGGGAAAGCTGGCCGCATGCATGAAAAGCATTCGGCCAGAGTTCCCCTCCGGTGGGCCACATTACTTTACCCAGCGGTGGGTCCGGTCGCAGGGCTGTGACACGATCACGTGGCCGACGGGCAGTAGAGGCTGTGATGCTGCCGCCAGGCGAGATTTCGCAGGAGCCTTCCCCAGCCCCGCGAATACCGGCAAGCCGGCCCAGCCAGCACTGGCTTCCAGTATCGGGCCATTTGCACTAGTACCAAGTACTCGTTCAAACGGCAGTATTGGCACCGATACCGATACTAGTATCGGTGCATCCTTATATTGGAAGCGCAGACGGATAATATAAAAAAAATATATACATACATACAGAAAAAGCGGGGTCATGCCCATGCTCACCAGAGCGGCAGCAACAACCAGGAGTAATACCCAGTTCATGTATAAAATATAACAAGAAAAAAGATGTCATCTGTGCTTGTTTTTATACAATTCCATGTGAAACAAGACACAATTAGAGGTTTTAGTTTGCTTGAATGGCCATTGAAGCGCAAGCTCACTCGCCCCATCACGGCACCTCTTGGTATAGTGAGTACCTAACCAATGTAACCAAAACCAGAGGAGCGGCTTTTGGTTACATTGGTTAGGTACTCACTCCACCAAGAGGTGCCGTGATTTGGCGAGTGAGCTTATGCTTCAATGGCCATTCAAGCAAGCTAAAACCTCTAATTGTAATATAGAAAAAAAAATCAAAATCTTTTCTACGTTGAAAACTGTAGTTTTGTTCATGAAAATAGATGAATGAGGTGGTCAGGTTTTAAATCCCAATCATGGTGCCTCACAACCTCTTTGCCTACCATATATAACAGCACAACCAGTGTGTGTTGTGCTGAAACAGTTTCTCCTCAATCAGAGATAACTAGTTCCTCTCATATTCTATTATGGTCAAGAGTGAAGAATGATATAAAGGTAGTGCCTCCAGGGTAAATGGTGCTGGGTCCGGTACGAGCTCCAGTATGACTGGATATATTTGTCGCTAGTATGGGCGAATAGCTGTACAGGACCACCAGATATGAAATGTCAGCACATTCCTCTCTGCAATGCCAGCAAGTATCAGTTGTACCGGGGAAAATCCTCACTAGTCTAGCAGAGGTCGCTAGAATATTTTATCCTACTTCCATGTCTAGTTCATTTTAAAAACTGCAAAATCTAATGGGATTTTTTTTTTACGATATGGTGAACTGTTGGAGAAACACAAGGGAATTGCAAATTTTTAGTTAAGGTAGCTGAATTGGAATAATTTCTATCTGTGGTGTTCTTTTCTCTCAACATTTAGTAAATTAGATGTCTTTTGCATAGATAAAAATATAGAAAGAGTACAAAGAAAAAAAGGGGAGAAGGGGATCTGTCATGTACTGACTCAGGTAGGAATCACATTAGTAAATAGTAAAGATAGTTGTCCAAGCACTGAAGAATGCCATAATTAATACAAATAAAGCAGTTTATTTACTAGACAAAGGGGCTATCACCTCCTACATACGTGAGCGTTAGCACTAGGTAAAAAAGAGGTTACTGCAGGCCGGCCAGATCACATCCCGAATGCTAACGGTTTAAAAAATATGTTAGTGCATTGGTAATAGCGCTTTCTAGCGTGAGCTTACTGTACTTTTGCGATCCCTATACTAAGCATGGGGAGTGCAAAGAGTAATAAGAGTTAGGATCACAAAGTCCTAATTACGCACTGCTGTGGCTAACTGAAAAGTTAGCTACAGCTCCAAGCTTGTGACGCTGGCTGACGTGAGTGAGTCACGTGACTGTGATGCAGTGCTCGGGTGCCACTCTTCACTGCTGTAGTGAGGAAAGGAGCAGCTTGCTGAGCTGGAGGCTCCCTTCAGTTGGCTGGTGGGCGGCAGTGGCACAAACACCAAAAATTACCACCACAAGGTACCTGTGATGTCATCAGAATAAAGTGGCATAGATTTTTCAATGTATATGCTTTTCAACTCCTGACTGTAAAACTATACCCTGCTTCCAAGTGCCGGACTCGGCGCCGAATTGTGCAATTTACGCAATGCAAGGGCCACTCACGGACACCAGTGTCCATGAACGAACAACATGCCAGTCCTAGTGCTAGAAACTATTAGGGGTGCAAATTTAATCTGAAGTTATGCGCCACTAAGAAAATTGCGCCCGGGGCTACTGATCCCGTGCCCCCCCACGTTACGCCACTGCTAACTGCTCCCAATTGGTCAAATTTCCTTTAATTTTACATAAATTTCTACTTGTATAATTGAGTTGAGTAGAAATTCTGAGGTTTGATTTGATATATTTTAAGGCCGGGGTCAGACAAGTGCACTTCAGATTGGAAGGAACATCCATGAGAGTGGACGTTCCTTCCACTTGACGCCCATCTGGCCACCTCGCTGAGCGCAGTCAGCGCACTCAGCGCTACAAAAGCACGATCCTCCTATAGAGCATCGTGCTTTGCAGCCCCGTCAACACGCTCGTCCCCACTCCCTGTGATGAACCAGGAAGATAAGGATCACAGACCTGAGGCTCATGGCCAGTGATGAAGCTGAAGATACAAGTTAAAGGGACACTCTAGGCAACATGACCACCTAAGCTATTTTAGGTGGTCATGATGCCCGGAGTATCCTGCCCTTTGTCCCCCCTCCCTCCGCTTAGCCGATCAGCTGAAAATGCTGAAAACAGCTGAGAGAGGCGGAGAAGTTTACTCCGCCCTCCCAGCTGTCAGTCAGCAGAGCGGGAATCATATTTCCCGCTTCTGCCGACTTTTGCCGAGTAGGAGACGTCATCGCGCTTTCAGCGCGATGACGTCTCCAACTCCCCGCAGAAGCTGGCGGCTCCCTCTGAGGGTTAGTGTTGCGTGCATCCTCTTGCGCGCAACACTAATCCTCAGAGGGAGCCGGGAGGAAGCCTGCTGATTGGCTGGCTTATGTGAGAGGCGCGCATGCGCGCTTCTCACGTAAACCAGAAGCCAAGACACAGCAAGAAGAAGGACGGGAGCGGAAGAGGAGGGAGGTGAGTATAAAAAAAAAAAAAAACGCCGCTGGAAAGAAGAGGATTTTAGGGTAAGTATTGCAGTTACAAGAAAAAAAAAAACGAAAGTTTTATTAAGGGAATAGGGATAGGTTAGGGAAAAAAAACGGGGGGTGATTTTTTTGTTAGAGTGTCCCTTTAAGCTTCATGTAGGCTGAAAGTATGAAACCATTTCAATAGCTAAAATACTCATTGTACCAGAATGGATTAATCAGAACTTTCTTTAAAAAAAAACTACAGTGGCTCTTCAATAAATTATGAATAGATTTATCATCTTTATATCTTCCCTCTATTTATACGACTGTAGACCTGTACAATAAACCACTTCTGCATGACATTTTACTTTACCACTCAGCTGTAAATATGACAACTTTATATCATCTGAATGTGTAATTGGAACATTTTGATTGATTGCATATTTTACTTGTGGAACTCACAGATTGCTCATATGTGAGTCCTTTGTATTACTCTCCGCAGTGATTACAATGGAAGCATTGCAGGCAAAACTTAAATTAAATATTTTATGAACGTGTAATCATATGTTTATTTAATGAAAAAGAAAAACCTTTAGAATTGTTTTTAAGCTGGAAGATAAAATTTCTCTTGTAGGATGAAAACAGACTATTACCGATACATTGAATAAAGAATTGCTGTGAATACACAAATGAAAACAAACTGATAAGAAAATACACTTCCAAATATATCTATTACAATAATATATCATATTTCACTGAATTTTCATGCTGCAATGAAAAATGCTCTAATTTACTCAATCTCCTGGCAAGTCGTAATGCAAGAAGACATATTTGCATTTTCTCGAGTGAAGTTTTGGACCATATGGTAAATAAACAAATTCTTATTTGTCATGCATCAAGAAAAAATAATTAGCAACATGTACAAAAAATTACATCACAAGCCCCTCTTTCTGTTAGATGTTGCATTCCCAAAGAGTTAAAATAGGCCTAATTCTGCCTATGGGGCCAAGCCACTAAGTCTGGACTGGCCAATGGGAACAAATCGTACATTTCCTTTCAATCCTGTAGGGCGGGCATTAGCTGGAGCTAATGAGGATATTGAAAGAGCTTTCTAACCCTTGACAGGAAGCAGGGCAAGATTATAAATGGGAGATATGTGAGGCCTTATCTTTTGAACTGCATCCCTCCCTTCAGGAAATGGTGTATATCAGCCTGTGTACTGCAGCTAGGCATGTTGGGATTTGTGTTCTGGCTCCCTAAGGTTGGGATAATGGAGAGAAGGGTGGACCATTATCATAGCAGCCTGGATCACTAGTCAGCTCAGGCTTTCAAAGACCAGTTTGTGAATCACAGGTGTGGCCCATCCAATAGCTTGCTGAGCTTGAAGGCTGCTGTCACACGAGCGCACTTGAGAGCGGAAGGAATGTTCCTTCCACTCTGATGACTGTGTGGCCACCTCGCTGAGCGCAGATAGTGCGCTCAGCCCTAAAAACCACAAACCTCCTATGCAGGATCCTATGGGATCGGTCCTTCTAGGCCCGTTCTACGTCCGGCGTAGCTTTTGGATGCGGAGGGTTTCAGCACGTCCGGTGTAGCGTGTGATACTATTATGCTCCTTACACCGTGTGGCTCTCTCCGTTGAGCTGTCTGAAAGCTGCAATGGACTCAGGGAGGAGAGGTCACACAGAGTAGCCTATAAAAGGGAAGCGGATGTCTGTGTGCGAATGAGTGAATACCCAGCTAAGAGAAAGAGCTGGAGGAGACCAAAGTTTTTGTTGCCGTGAACCACTCTTACTGACGGGTGAGGAAATAAAAGTTGTCTAAAAGCAAAGAAGTCACCGTGTTGCTGTCTTTATTGCCCTAGAAGATGTGGTTAAAAGGAGGAGCCCTGTCACACAGCAGAAATGCTGCCTTACTTGTTATATACAGTTGATTTGGCTGCATAAATATATTGAGTTTGACATGAGGCTCAGGTGACAGTGACATCTACTTAAAAGTAAGATATGATTGTGTAGCGCTCACTCCCGGAGGAGCCGCTGAAAATGAACCACGGGTCAGTCTCCCCGCACTAGGGAATAAATATACTCCAACACCGCTGTGGGTTTTTATAATTTAAATAGTTTACTAAAATGTTAAGCAGACGTTGAGACACGATATTCACAGGCATTATTACAGTACTTTCGTATCGCGGTAAAAACGCGTAGCGGGAAAGAAACGAAACACGAGGCTTCGTATTTCGGAAAAATAATATATTCGCAACCGAACAGAAAAGAATGCAATTGCACGAAATTTCGGAAAAAGGGACACGTAGCGGAACCAAGAATACAATCTCTTCGTATTTCGATAAACGCGCAGCGGAAAAGAGAAAATATATTCGGAACGTATCTTTAACGCCTGTTCCGATTCGTAACAGAATGAGTCCTGCACAGGTTAAGTCCCGGAATGTAAAAGGTGTGTATGTGTGTGTGTATGGTACCCGGGTACTGTTCAACTGGCCAGTGAATTTACTTAAGGAATGTCTTCGACTAGTCAAGTTGGGGCCCTGTGGACTTTAGAGAGAAAACAGCAGCGTGTTCCTTATTTACAAACGGCCTTGGAGGCCTCTCACCCATCCACCGATTGCTTTAGGCTCCGCTGACCCAGGACGTCTCTCCGCTCGATATTGACTGGGGATACTTGCGGCCGGATCCGTTGTCTGACTTTCCGTAGCTTGTCCACGACTTGTCCAGCTCACCGCCTGCTCTCCGTATCCGATCAACTCGCGGCAACTCCTCGCTCAAGGTCTTTGGTTCCTTAATCTGCAGCAAATCTCGGGAACCTGGAGGTCTCCTTCTCCTAAGGCTGGATGACCCGATGTAAGGAACTGACAGGTCTCACTCGCGCTCTGGCCTAGGCCCTCTAGCGATATCTTGCACTGCGTCTGCTCTCCCTCGTTCCCTGGCGCGCTCTGGCGCGTTCCCCATGAGGCTCAGGATGTCAAGCGTCTGTGTCCCACCCACTTCCTGTCTGTTTGCAAAGCACGCCGGGAAATGTAGTCCCAATGTCCAGTGTCTCTGATCGCGATTGTCTCCATCTTGTGGCCAAAAATAGGTACTGCCACAGCAAGGTTTTAACACAGCGCTACACTCTCCCCCTCCTAGAACTCTTGGGTCTCTCCAAGGAGGTACAACAGTTACATTACATTTCCACAATATTTGAATACAGTTTACATAACATGTACAGGTTCAGCAGCATACATGCAGTGGGTTAGGAACACTTCCTCAAGTTGACTCATATTTTGGGCTACCTCAGCTAGCATAGCAGACACTTCGGGCAACCTCTGCACTGTGGTGATGGCCTCTTCAGTGCTATGTCCTGGTGAGTCGTAGGTGAGTCGTTGGGGCAGTCGAACAGAGCGTTTTGGTTCTGGCTCAATCAGTTCCTCTTCAGGTGGAAGTACTATAGGTGCTGGCTCAGTCCTTCTCTCTATCACTGGAGCAGACGTTTCTTCAGAGTATGATCCCTCCAGTGAAGGCATAGAACTATAATCACCTGAATAAGCTTCAGCTTCCGGAGCTACCGGGATCCCAACAGCCTCAGGGACTTCCAACTGAAATTCAAGAGCTTCAGGGGTTTCAACAGTCTCAGGGACTTCCAGCAGAAATTCAAGAGCTTCAGGCCTCAAGTTACTCTCCCACCCCTCAGGAACAACGACAACCTCCTCAGGCTCCGGTGAGCGCATCCAGTCTAAACAATAACTCTCTTCTTCACTGTCTCTTTCGCTCTCTTCGGCAACCCGGGTCTGTTGAGACCGAGTAACAGGAGGCAAACGTGGAGCAGGCGGATTTGGCAGAGGCAGTTCGTCCCCAACTGGCATCCTCACAGCCTCTCTCAAAGGTAACAAATGATTCCGGTGCCAGTTCTTGAGAGGCTCAGCCTTTCCATCCGGGCGAATCTGATACACTGGTAGACCCGGCAGTTGTTTGCAGACAATGTAAACCTGGGAACTCCACCTATCCACCAACTTGTGTCTCGCAGCAGCACCCAAGTTCTTCAATAGAACCCTATCACCGGGTTGTAGATCTTGTATTCGAACTTTCAAGTCATAGTTCCTTTTATTTCTTTGCTCCCTGTTTCCTGAGGTCAAACGGGCCTGTTCAAACGCAGAAGCCAGATTCTTTCGAAGTCTATCCACGTAGTTTCTATGGGAAGCTACTGACGTCTGGTCTAGAGATAACCCAAATGCCAAATCAACCGGCAGTCGAGCCTCCCTTCCGAACATAAGACGGTACGGTGAGTATCCAGTTGCATCGCTCTCCGTACTGTTATATGCATGCACCAGAGTAGCTATGTGACGACTCCAACTCTGCTTCTCCACATTCGACAAGGTCCCCAGCATGTTTAGCAGTGTGCGATTAAACCTTTCAGGCTGAGCATCACCTTGAGGGTGATATGGTGTAGTTCGGGTCTTTTGGATTCCCAACAGCTCTAACAATTGCCCCACCAGTCTGCTTTCAAAGTCTCTACCCTGATCAGAGTGTATCCTCCTTGGCAGTCCGTAATGAACAAAGAACTTTTCCATCAACACCTTGGCCACTGTCGGAGCGCGTTGATCTTTTGTGGAAAAAGCTTGGGCGTAACGAGTGAAATGATCAGTCACTATTAGAATGTTCCCTTGCCCACTAGCATCCGGCTCTAAGCACAAGAAGTCAATGCACACCAAATCCATGGGTCCCTGGCTCTGCAGATGGCTCATTGGAGCAGTTCGGGTCGGTAGAGTCTTTCTCTGAATACACCTCAGACAGGAATGACAATAACTTTCCACTTCAGCTCTCATGCAAGGCAATAGAACCTATCTCGCACCAGCTTAAAAGTTCTCTCAGCACCCAAATGTCCATGCTCATCATGTATGATCGCAGCACACTCTCCCTATGTTTAGTGGGGAGGAATAACTGTTGAATCTCTTCAGCGTTAGTTGAGGGGCCCCTTCGGTAGACCACCCCATCCAACATCTTTAACCGCTCCCACTCTTTGTAGACCAATCTGGCTCCACTCGGGGAGTTGGTTAACAAAATCTCTCACTGGTTTGCAGTCAGGGCCTTTATGGTCAAGGCAATTAAAGGGTCTCTGGCCTGATCCGCTTTCAGGTCCTGTCTCGAAAAGGTAGGTAAACTTTCATCCCTTAACTGCGTAGGGTTACAGTAAAACTCAGGAACAGCCGCAGCCATGACTCCTATGGCCTCCGCTTCAATCCCTCCTTTGACCCGGCGCTCTGTTCCTTGACACAAAGCTTGCACCCCGTCTGGAGTCAACTGAGTCCATTCTGTAGTGTAGGGTCTTCTCGATAACGCATCAGCATCTCGATTATTCACCCCAGGGCGATACTTCAGGCTGAACCGAAACCCTGACAGAGCGGCCAACCACCGATGTCCCGTTGCGTCCAGTTTTGCGGTAGTAAGGATGTAGGTAAGAGGATTGTTATCCGTCTTGATCACAAACTCGGCTCCATACAGATAGTCTTTTAACTTGTCTACCACTGCCCACTTTAAGGCTAGAAACTCCAACTTGTGAGTAGGGTAGTTCTTCTCTGAAGGCGTAAGGCTCCGGCTCACGTACGCTACAGGCCTCAGCAATCCACCATACTCCTGATACAGGACTCCTCCCAGACCTTCTCGGCTGGCATCCACATGTAGCTCATACGGCTTGTGAGGGTCCGCATAGGCCAAAACAGGAGCTCGGGTTAGACTCTCTTTCAGCTTCACGAAAGCTCCTTCACATTGACTGGTCCATTCACCTTGTATAGACTCTCGAGCTTTCCTTGGCCCTGGAGCTGACGGGTTTTGGTCAGAGACCTTGCAGCCTTCTTCTGTGGTTTCCTTCTGCAGGAGTTTGTTCAGTGGTTGAGCTATTTTCGCGAATCCTCCCACAAATTTTCGATAGTATGAACAGAATCCCAAGAAAGATCTAAGTTCAGTGACGTTTCGGGGTCTAGGCCAAGAAGCTACGGCCTCCAACTTCCGAGGGTCTGTCGAAACACCTTCTGCTGAGACCACATGTCCTAGATACGTAACAGACGGTAGACAGAATTGGCATTTCTCCAGAGACAGTTTCAGCCCCTCTTCATGGAGCCTCTTCAAGACCTTCTCCAGACGTTGCTCATGTTCTTCCAGAGTCTTCCCAAACACAATTATGTCATCCAGGTACACTAATACTTCGATTAGATTCATATCCCCGACTGTCTTCTCCATCAACCGTTGGAACGTGGCTGGAGCCCCCGTAAGGCCTTGAGGCATTCTGTTGAATTCAAAGAACCCCAGTGGACAGATGAACGCAGTTTTCTCCTTGTCTTCAGGATGCATGGGTATCTGGTGATACCGCTTCGCAGGTCTAGTACACTAAACCACTTTGCTCCAGACAAACACTGTAGGGCATCTTCTATCCGAGGAGTGGCATATTGATCGGGGATGGTTCTCCGGTTCAATGTGCGGTAGTCTATGCATAGGCGGACAGAACCATTTTTCTTCCGGACCAACACTATGGGAGATGCGTATGGACTCCTGGACTCTTGAATCACCTTGGTTCTTTGCAATTCATTCAGCTGCTCTCGCAGATCATCTAAGTCTCCTAGCGGAACTCGCCTTGATCTTTCACGAAACGGCTTGTCTTCTTGTAACCGAATGCGGTGCTCAGTACTCTTAGCTAGGCCCACATCGAACTCATCTTTCGAGAACAATTCCTTCCACTTTAGAACTTGAGACTGAAGACGTTTCTTCCACTCAGGTGAAATGGGAGCGTCCTTGGGGTAGAATCTTTCATCTGGAATCTCTTTATCCACTCCCCCTCCTAAATCGGTAGAGAGGGTTGTAGCCGACTCTACTTGCCCGATAGGCATTCGTGCTTTAAGGACTACTGGAGAATCCGTTACATTGCACACGCTGACCGAGACTCTCCCTCGTGTTCTCTTCAGAGCTTTGGTGGAGATTATTTCAGGAATTACTTCGACTCCGGTTTCACTCCCATGATTAAAATCGGTTCCCAGCACCACATAGGGACCTGGTTGCGATCCGTTCAACTTGACTGAAGCCCGGAAGCTCGCCACTTCTCCTGCTTGCAGAACCTTCTCTGTTCCCCCCAGTCTCCACAGGCGCCCCACCTCGGCAGGTGCCTTTCGTTCTTCGACCATCCTCTGATAGACCGGACGTAACATTGGGTGTACTCCTTGAGTCGAACCTTCTTCCAATACAATAGGTGTCAGGAGACGCCGCACTAGGTCAGTATTCGTCCCCACTATCAGGGAGCTTCTGTTCGCACCTGAGGGTCGAGGACACACAATGGCCAATGCATCAAACCCCAGACTGTCCGATGACTTCAGATCCGATCTCCAACTTCACTTGCAGGTACCCGTCATAAGGGAGTTTCTCAGTGCCGATACCCCATATTTCCAAATCCTTCAATTCTTGCAGAGGAATGTGCTTTAAGTGTTTCTCATAGAAGTCTTTGTAGATCAATGTCACTTGAGCCCCTGAATCCAACAGGGCATTAGTGTAGACTCCCTCCACTTGGATTGGCACAATAGGAGAAGGACCTATCAGTTGGTCAGGAAACTTGGTGGCGGTATCCGGACGCTTAGACCCAGTTTGCTGTACCCTGGCCTTTTTCTTGGCCCGTGTAGGTTTTGGGTGTGCATTGCTTCCCCATGACGTAGACCCGGATGCTAAGGGAGTGACTCTTTCAGTCCTGGCAGGCTCAGCAGTTGGCTCGGCTTTGGGCCCTCTCGCCCTCTTAGTCTTGGCTTGGTTTTTGGAGCGGGGTTCAACCTTCGGGCACCTAGGTTGCTCCTTCACTTGTGCCCTCTGGCGTTTCCCGCCGGTGAGGTAGATAACAGTCCTTCTAGGGCTTTCAACAGTCCCTCGACTCTATCCTTCTCAGGCTTTCGGCCTTTGCACTGTGCGCGGAAATGGCCCATTTCTTCACAACCGAAACATCTCTTCTTAGAGAGCGGAGACGTAGTTGCTTGTTGAGATTTGGTTAAAGGACTTGGACCAGACGCCACAGCAACTCCCGTCGTCTGCATACCTGTGAGGAATTTCTGCATTTCTGCCTGCATTTCGGTCACCTTCATCAACACTCGGCACAGTTCCGCGTGCGCTTGTTGCAATTCAGCTTGAGCTTCCTGTACTTTCTTGACGGTTTTGGACAATTCACCACGTTCAGGGAGGTTCGATTCTTTGGCAGCCCTCTCTGTAGATTTAAAAATGACTAGGTGTTCTTGTTCGTCCTTGTCAGATCCATAAGTATCTAGAGAGTCGCTTTCAGGCTGCAGACCGTCGTTATGTCTCACAGGTTGTGCATAAGCCCTTTCCCCCCACCTGAAGGATTTCTCTTCCAGTAAAGCCTCTTCCTCTCTTACAACTCGGATCAGTTCCAGGTACTTCAACTCTCGGTTACCTGCTCTGCTTCTCAGCTGCATCATTACTGGATCTAGAGGTTGAGAGCCCCTCAGGATCTGTTTTATTCGGATCTTATCTACTTCGGCCGGTTCGGCCCCTTTCTTCAGGAGTATCTGGTGTAGAATCTTATCTAGGCGCCTCATGTACTCGGTCATCCTTTCACCTCTTCTCTGATAGGTGTGTTCGTACTGATATACCAGTTCGGCCGCCTTTTCGGTTCGCCCAAAAACTTCTTCAAGAACGTTTAAGTAATCTAAAGCAGTACAATCTTTTCTACTCAGTTTCAGGTTTCTCACCGCTTCTGACGCAGGTCCCTTTAAGCTCTCGGTGATCCTTTGCTTTTTCTGGGCCTCAGGGACATCCCACTCATCCAGAGCCTGCATCGCCTGTTCCACCCATTCTTCAAAGGTTTCTTCTCCCGCCGGAGTTGGTACGTTTCCTGTAAAATTTCTTAACCGTCGATAACCGAAGTTAGTGTGAGGAGGGCTTGTTTTCTGACATTTAGCCAGTAGATCCAAATAGCCACAATAAATTCAGGCCCGATCATGGCCAACGGACTAGGCGTGGGAACACTTGATTTCGCCACGTGGCGCACTTGGCTGAATTAGTTGGACTTCCACCTCATCGGCCAGTTTCACGCTCGCGCCCTGAAAACATGATGGAACGCCCTTTCTCCACTCGAGAAGAACATACGTGTGAGAGGTATCTGGGTTTTTTTCAATGTCCAGTATTAACCCCCGATGATCTGGTGCTAGCGTGGCCACGGCCTGGCGAATCTGATCTTCAGCCCAAGTGTCTGCGGGAATATCCATGACTATACAACATTCTAACTGACTACTGTGCTCCCCACACCATTCGGCAACAGTGTCTGGATCCATATTTAACCCTTTAGATGCGGTTTTTCCAGAGACTGGATCCCGGAAACGAGCCCCCACGTGTAGCGCTCACTCCCGGAGGAGCCGCTGAAAATGAACCACGGGTCAGTCTCCCCGCACTAGGGAATAAATATACTCCAACACCGCTGTGGGTTTTTATAATTTAAATAGTTTACTAAAATGTTAAGCAGACGTTGAGACACGGTATTCACAGGTATTATTACAGTACTTTCGTATCGCGGTAAAAACGCGTAGCGGGAAAGAAACTAAACACGAGGCTTCGTATTTCGGAAAAATAATATATTCGCAACCGAACAGAAAAGAATGCAATTGCACGAAATTTCGGAAAAAGGGACACGTAGCGGAACCAAGAATACAATCTCTTTGTATTTCGATAAACGCGCAGCGGAAAAGAGAAAATATATTCGGAACGTATCTTTAACGCCTGTTCCGATTCGTAACAGAATGAGTCCTGCACAGGTTAAGTCCCGGAATGTAAAAGGTGTGTGTGTGTATGGTACCCGGGTACTGTTCAACTGGCCAGTGAATTTACTTAAGGAATGTCTTCGACTAGTCAAGTTGGGGCCCTGTGGACTTTAGAGAGAAAACAGCAGCGTGTTCCTTATTTACAAACGGCCTTGGAGGCCTCTCACCCATCCACCAATTTCTTTAGGCTCCGCTGACCCAGGACGTCTCTCCGCTCGATATTGACTGGGGATACTTGCGGCCGGATCCGTTGTCTGACTTTCCGTAGCTTGTCCACGACTTGTCCAGCTCACCGCCTGCTCTCCGTATCCGATCAACTCGCGGCAACTCCTCGCTCAAGGTCTTTGGTTCCTTAATCTGCAGCAAATCTCGGGAACCTGGAGGTCTCCTTCTCCTAAGGCTGGATGACCCGATGTAAGGAACTGACAGGTCTCACTCGCGCTCTGGCCTAGGCCCTCTAGCGATATCTTGCACTGCGTCTGCTCTCCCTCATTCCCTGGCGCGCTCTGGCGCGTTCCCCACGAGGCTCAGGATGTCAAGCGTCTGTGTCCCACCCACTTCCTGTCTGTTTGCAAAGCACGCCGGGAAATGTAGTCCCAATGTCCAGTGTCTCTGATCGCGATTGTCTCCATCTTGTGGCCAAAAATAGGTACTGCCACAGCAAGGTTTTAACACCGCGCTACAATTGTATGATTTTTATGGAAATGTTCAAGGCAACTATGGTAGCTGACCAGTGGTGTCACTAGGGTTGGTGTCACCCGGTGCGGTAACTCATGGTGTAACCCCCCCCCCCGAGGTTTTACGGTTTCTTTCAAGCACAGTGCCTGTTCGAAGTCCCCATAGAGAAGTAATGGTTAATCTGTTCAGAGAACACTGAACAGCAGAGTAATGTCCTGATGTCTGATGTTTTCATTTGGCAGGTTTATTCAGGCAAACACCATTGGTTTCAATGTTAAAAATATTCCCGTTTTTATCCATATGCAGTAAAAAGGCTCTTTATTGATTTTTTTTGTATCTTTTAGGCAATTTTCAAAAAAAATTCAATTTTTTTTTCTAATAGCGGTTATTCTTTTTTCTGTAACAGACCTTTTTATTATCATTCATAGGATCTTATATGTTAATTCCAGACATTTTTGTTCAGTAGTTTTTTTGAAAACAGCAGGCGACAGGTTTGTGGCGGCATTCGGTGGCTGATTCCCTGCACCTCGGACCCTGCAGCGAATTCACCGGGGAAATATGATTCCCCAAAGTGTGGGGAACAACAGAAATGTCTGCGTCATTTCGGTGCTCTGTGAATATCCCCTTTAGTGGTGGTTTTTTGCCGCTCCCTGGAAAGTGCCAGCCTAGGCCTTGCCTACCCAGGACATACTTGAAAATGAGAGAAATCTCAATGTATCCTTCCTGGTAAAATATTTTTGTGTAAATAAAAAAAAAAAAAAAAGATATATAAATATATAATTTTTTTTTAGGGTGTCACTCTAGGGGGTGGTGTCACCCGGTGCGGCCGCACCCCCTTGTGACGCCACTGACTTGATTCAATTACTGAGACAGAAATGTCTAAAGCATGTGCAAAAAAATCTTAACTATCAAGACATTTTATTTTGGGCAGTTTTATTATTCCGAGAAATAAATAAAACAACTTTCCACAGCTGTTGAGCCAGCAAATCACTGCTAATGTTGATGGGAACAGAGTTAAAAAAGTGTAAACATCATTAAACCTCGCTCACTGATCCTGGTTAAAGCTGCCACATCTAAAATTTATATTATTACAGAAAAATCATAAAGTAAAAGAAAAGAAGGTTTATAATTGCTTATGTGATATCACGGCCCACTTTTCTCAGAACATCTGTGGCACTGCTGAAAACTGACAACATGTCTCTCTGGTGTTAAGAGTATCAAAAGATATGCCCTGGAGAAAATATATTCCTGATTTATTTACATGTCATCTGAATGCAAGCAATTATTTTGCTTTTACACATCAGTGATTGACATCCCTGCACTCTACTTACATTCTCATTTTGTACATTTACACACTTTTTTGGCAAGTACCGCACATTGCATCTCCCATAATGGCCACAAAACCAGATAGCTTCAAATTTTACTTTTAGTTTAGCCAATAATTTTCAGCAGAGCTGTATACTTTCTATTTTATTGTGAACGTCTATTTATATAAACCATTCGTGTAGAAACCCAAATAAATCTGTAGGTGGTGGTGGTCATGGGCGTCCGCAGAAATTTTTCCAGGAGGGGAATTTTTTTTTAATGGCATCCATATTTTGCCCTTTTGATAATGTCATGAAGGGGACAGTCATAAAATAAAGTGTAGTAATAGAGAGGCTGCGAAACATGATGCAAGACTAATAGAAGAATAAAGGTGTAAGTGTCTGATCTGAGGGTTGCATTTTCTAGGCCATCTCTGTATACACGAACCATGACCCTCCCACACATACTGGCACACACACCAGGCCCCCTCTAAACATATACATACATACACGCACAGACACCAGCCCCCTTCCTTCACACATACATATATATATATATATATATATACACCCCCCTCTGTCTCTGTATACACAAAGCCAGCTCTGTATACACAGTGACAGAGCCGGCTCTGTATACAGATATACAATCTCTTTGCTTAGATTGTAAGCTCTTGGACAGGGTCCCCTCTTCTTAGATTGTAAACTCATCCCCACCAGATTACTATTAGTCATGGTGTCCCTCCTCCCCAGGCAGACAAACTAGACCTCAGACCAGGGGTCATCAAGCTTAATAAAGATTTGACAATCACCTTTTTTTGCTGTGTCCACCATTCCAATGGCCACTGCAGTAGCAGCCCCTGCATCTCAGCCCAGGCAGCCTCTCCCAGCGTCTAAAGTGAGTAGGAGCACGTGGTGGATTGGAGGCAGAGTGAGGAGGTGACATCACAAGATCCACACAGACCACCCCACACTGACCGGAACTCCTGTGCATACACCGGAAGCCTGCTATGAGTAACAAACACTCGAGCAGACTGCACACACAGCTGTCTGGGCAGAGGAGACAGGCAGCCCTGGTTCTGGGGGGGGGGCGAGTGCCCCCCCTGCCCCATCCTGCAGACGCCCATGGTGGTTGGTGGGGGAAAAGCAATGTCACTTTCACATAGGGCAGGGATGTCCAAATTCCAGCCCCCCAGATGTTCCTGAACTACAACTCCCAGACGCTGAGCGTGTCCTCCCTTTGCAGCCAGCGATCGGCCGGATTCCGGGCGATCGCTGTGCTCCCCGGTGCGGGCTGACATCCTTGATGTCAGCCCAGCATCTGGAACCACCGCGGGCACCAATAGATGTCATCGCGGCGGCGCGATGAAATCTATTGCAGGCGCCCCCCCCCCACGAGTGTGGAGGAGGTGCCTGAAAGGGAGGGGGTCCTTCGGACCTCTCACCCTCCCGATCGCCGGGGGCCAGTGATCAAAGCCAGGTTTGGAAAGGCACAGCCTGCCCTTCCAAACGGTGCCTGGCTTTAACCCCTTGGGTGCCGAATCACGATTCGGCGCCGAAAAGCGCCGGATCGTGATCCTCTCCCAGAGCTGGCCGACATCTTGGATGTTGGCCAAGCTTCTGGGAACTCCCCAGACGACTGGCGTCATCGTGCATAGCGCGATGACGTCAGTCCTGGAGTTAACCCCTAGCTGCCACCATTGGTGGAGATAGGGGGTTCCAATGAACCCATCTCCGATCTGTGGTAGCTAGGGGTTAACATTTGGTATCCTTGGATCGGCCAGAGCATGGCCTTTCCAATGATCCCAAACATGACCATGTAAAAAGTTAAGAAAAAAATAAAATAAATAAAAATGTAAATAAAAAAATATTAAAACTTTTTTTTAAAAAATAGGTTTTTTTTGTTAATGCAGCAATATTGTTCCCATTTCAATTATAATGTGAACAATCATGCTGCACTAACTTTTTGTATGGGGTGCGTTTGTTAAAAATCGTGTGATTTCCCCCCCTCAAAAAATGTAACGATTTCCCGTTTCTAATTTCTTTAACAAGCGCAACCCATAGCAAATATAACCACAAATGCTCGCATGTTAAAATGTGAAAAAAAACACTTTACACATTGTAAATTCTTGAAAATTTTAATTTTATTGCATTTTTTGTTATAATATACAGAAAGGACATGACGTATACATATAATAATGATATATTATGAATCTGCCGAGTCTGCCGGAAAGAACGATATACAGTGGTGTTCAAAATTATTCAACCCCAATGCTGTAAAGGGTTTTAGGGAATTTAGTGTACATTTGTAATTGTATTCAGAATGAAATCCTACAAGGACTTTTTAAAGAACCATATGCAACTAAAATGACTTCAATTGGTTTTGTAATACAGTAGTAAATGTTTCTTTTGTGAATTCTTCATTGACACAATTATTCAACCCCTTAAAGACTACCACTCTGAAGAACAGAGGTTCATTCAAGTGTTTTCAATCAGGTATTGAAAACACTTGTGGATGTCACGGAGCAGCAATAAAGCATAATAAGCACCAATTAGGCAGCTTTAAAATGACTGTGATACTCAGCTCCTTCTAGACATTTACTGGTGTGGTTACAAACAAGGTGAAGTCAAGAGAATGGTCCAGGAAGACAAGAGAAGAGGTGATTACTCTTCACAGGAAGGGCAATGGCTATAAGAAGATTGCAAAGATGTTAAACATACCAAGAGAGACCATAGGAAGCATCATTCGCAAATTCAAGGCAAAGGGCACTGTTGAAACGCTACCTGGTCGTGGCAGAAAGAAGATGCTGACTTTGACTGCTGTGCGCTACCTGAAGCGTAGAGTGGAGAAAAGTCCCTGTGTGACTGCTGAGGAACTGAGGAAAGATTTGTCAGATGTGGGTACTGAAGTTTCAGCTCAGACAATACGGCGCACACTGCGTAATGAAGGCCTCCATGCCAGAACTCCCAGGCGCACCCCCTTGCTGTCTCCAAAGAATAAGAAGAGTCGACTGCAGTATCTGCAGTATGCCAAAAGTCATGTGGACAAACCACAGAAGTTTTGGGATAGTGTTCTGTGGACTGATGAAACAAAATTAGAACTGTTTGGGCCCATGGATCAACGCTATGTTTGGTGGAGGAAGAACAAGGCCTATGAAGAAAAGAACACCTTGCCTACTGTGAAGCATGGCGGGGGGTCAATCATGCTTTGGGGCTGTTTTGCTTCTGCAGGTACAGGGAAGCTTCAGCGTGCGCAAGGTACCATGAATTCCCTTCAGTACCAGGAGATATTGGATGACAATGTGATGCAGTCCGTCACAAACCTGAGGCTTGGGAGACGTTGGACCTTTCAACAGGACAATGATCCCAAGCATACCTCCAAGTCCACTAGAGCATGGTTGCAGATTAAAGTCTGGAACATTTTGGAGTGGCCATCGCAGTCACCTGACTTAAATCCGATTGAGAACCTCTGGTGGGACTTAAAGAAAGCAGTTGCAGTGCGCAAGCCTAAGAATGTGACTGAACTGGAGGCTTTTGCCCATGACGAATGGGCGAAGATACCCGTAGATCGCTGCAAGACACTTGTGTCAAGCTATGCTTCACGTTTAAAAGCTGTTATAACTGTAAAAGGATGTTGTACTAAGTACTAAGATTGAATGTCACTTGGGGGTTGAATAAAACTGATAATGATGTGAGCACAGAAAAGACATTTGTGGTTATTTCATTATAAATGTTATGTTATATTTGTCTGACCTACACGTGCCTCTTTGATTTAATTGTAAGCAAGATGACTGAATGATCAAAATCAATGTCAAACTGGCCAAAACACTCAATTTCAGTGGGGGTTGAATAATTTTGAACACAACTGTATACTATGTCTGGGTCCTATAATAAAATAAGGCTTCAAAACGCATTTAAACATGATGAGCGAAACCGGTAAAAATGACCTCAGCATACAGGCGTGAAATGGCTCAGCAGCGAAAGGGTTAAACGTAATGGCATAAATTGGGGGAATTCAGTACCTGTAAAGTATAAACCAGGGATCAGCAACTTTGTCCCTCCACATGTTTTGAAACTACATCTCCCATACTGTCGAACCACTCATTAGGCTGAGTGTCATGGGAAATGTAGTTCCAAAACATTCTGGATGGCCAAAGTTGCTGATCCATGGTGTAAACTAAACCATAAACTATTCATATAGTAGATCCTTAATCGTAGAATACTCACTGTCTGTGAAGATAAATGGGTGAGCATCTATCTCCCCCCAATCCTCACTAGTTTCTACGCCCATAATATACTGTACATAAATAAGCATACATGGGCATAATGACAGGAACATACTTGAAAGTGAGAGAAATCTCAAAGTATCCTTCCTGGTAAAGTACTTTACAAATAAATAAATAGATTAAGGGGCCTGATTTAGGTGGATGGAGACCGTTTTATTGGACAATGAACGGGAAAATATTGTTGGGCGATGGAGATGGTTAATAATAGGGATTAGAGCCATGGACAGATTTAGGAGGAAATTGAAGGCAGGATAACTTTGATCTTTTTCATCTGGATCTTGGGGGGTAAGAGTGGGGTCGGTGATGGGAAGTAAGATTTGTTCTGACAAGTAGCCTAGGACCCACCACTATAAGTCATGTTGTGATGTTGCCATGATAACAATACCAAGGCTTAATTACAGATATCAATATGCTTAGCAACATTAACTTACATTGCAGTGGCATGGGAAACTTTTACCTGGGGGAGGGGTAGGGTTATGTCTAATGAGGTTGTAGAGAAAAAGAGACTAGCAGGTCTATTCACTAAAGGTGAAACTCGGGAGAATTGTCAGGAGAAGAGAACAATGAAGACCAAATAGCCGATTTGGAAAGTGAGATAAATGGGATAATTTTTCTGGTTCGGCTATTTTGACCTAGAGTTTTTACTTCTCCTGCCAATTCTCCCGAGGTTCACTTTTAGTGAATAGACCTGTGTAGCGCTGTGTTTGATTTGGCTCTCTGGACTAAACTGATATTGCCACTAGGGGGAGCCAGAGTATAACGTATGAAAGAGACTATGCTGGACTTGAGAACTACACCTCCCAGAGTCCATTGCGAAGTGGGCGTGCTGGCGCCAGGAAACACATCAGGAGCCTCGTGCAGGGCATGGGGAGAGCGAGCAGAGAAGCTGAAAGATCCACTGGATCCGTAGTCGGACGACCGACTTTTTCGTCAGACCATGGACGACGTCGGTCGTCCGACCAGGTCCGACGACCGACTTTTTCGTCAGACCATGGACGACGTCGGTCGTCCAACCAGGTCCGACTAGGGTCGTCCACTGCGTGCGATCTGTCGTGCGATCTGTCATGCGACCACAGATGATCCAGATCACAATCAGACAGAGGTGGAGTGCAGAGGCTGCCAAAACCAGAACTGGTTTTGTATATAAAACCAGCAAATCCTGCTTTTAGAAACACTCAGTCCTTTTTAAAAAAAAATAATTATAAAAATTGTTCAGAAAAAAAAAATATGGTTTTAAAAACAAAATTACATTTAAAACCTATGGGATATGCAGTTTCATAGTAGTGATTGGTCACCTGGTATTCCTTTTTTTTATTTACCTGCAGTGTATGGATTCTACATGTTGTAGGGTGGCACTTTCATGCAATGCCCATCAGCTTGAATAAGTGAAACATGGCCAACTTGGTAACCCTAGTGTCTGCATATTTATATATTTTGTTAAGTCAGTAAGCAGGTGGGAAGGCAGAACATGTTAAAATAACCTGCAACCTCCATCTGCCACTTCATTTGACCTTTCCAGATCAAAATCAATACAAATCACTCCCCTGATCAGCTTGTCCACATCCATCTTCTCTCCAGGGATCTGTCAGATGTCTGCGATTTTCCCCTCAAATGGAAGGCATCCCACATCTGATGGCATCTTTCTCCGTCGCTGGAAGTCTGACGTCGGACGCAATGGACGATGGTCCATTCACCTGCATGTTGTAGGATTGGTCGGACGACAAGATGCGATATCGGATGATCACACCATCGCACAAATACGGATCCAGTGGACGGCCAGCCTTAGATGCATGCAGCACATCATCCGGGATCACAACTAGGGATGAGCGGATCGGTTCGGAGTTCGATTCGAACATTGCCTGTTCGCATGTTCGCGAATTACAAACATTTCCGCGTGTTCGCCGCATGTTCGCCCACAATGCACCACAATGCACTTTTTCCACTGGCCTGAAGCTTGTAATTGGCTACAGCCTGCACCTGACCACAGTTTAGGTGCAAGACAGGTGCAAGACTATGCCAATCATGGCTCAGAGTCCTGATTGGGCAAATTTTGCCCATTCATGGGCTCACAGAGCTAAGTCCCGCAGCACACTATATAAGGCGTCCCTTGCAGCCCCAGCACATGTTTTTTGAGAGGAGATTGTTCTGTTAGCGTGTGTTCTCACTGCCAGTCTGCCACCAGCTATTGGGGGGGTTCTCACTTCTACAAAATATCTGGGAATTGTTCTAATCTGTGTGTTCTCACTGCCAGCAACTATTTTGGGGGTCTCATTTCTACAAAATATCTGGGAATTGTTCTAATCTGTGTGTTCTCACTGCCACCAACTATTTTGGGGGGGGGGGTAAGTCATTTATACTAAATATCTGGGAATTGTTGTAATCTGTGTTCTCACTCCCAGCAACTATTTTGGGGGTCAGTAATTTCTACAAAATATCTGGGAATTGTTCTAATCTGTGTGTTCTCACTGCCAGCAGCTATTGTGGGGGGTCTCACTTCTAGAAGATATCTGGGAATTGTTGTAATCTGTGTCTTGTCACACTCCCACCCATCAGGGGGCTCACTGATTTATAGGAGGTTCCTGGGAATTGTAATCGGTGTCTTGTCACTGGCTGCCAGCTATCAGGGTGTCTCACGGAGTTATACCAGAGTATCTATATACTATATATCACTCACCATGTCAGAAAGACCAAAAAGGACAGGCAGACGCTCCCAGACACAGATAAGAGGGCAAGCAGCCTCTGTGTCGGGAGGCTGTGCCTCTGGTCGTTGTGGAGGTGGTGCATCCTCTGCAGGGGCACGCTTGTCCTTTCTAACTGGTGCTGGCCGTCTTTTTTGATTTCAAAATATTTTTTATTGCGAGGTGTGTACATCGTAATCACTGTAAATAACATACAACAATCGTATGAAATAATCAAGTATAAGTGCCGCGGTATCTCTCAAACATTTTGTAATGACATATAAACTATAATAAAATAACATAATAATAAATAAAAAAATATAAACCGGAAAAGGGAGGGGATCTGTAAGGTGCTGGTTCCGGGGCGGTAGGTACGAGCCAATGTGCAATGAAGAAGTCTTGCAAAGCAGATATATATATATATATATATATGTATATGATGATTTATTGTAAATACACAATAAAGCAAAGGCAATAATAGATATAGAAGAGGTATGCAATAGATGGAGAATACTGAATAGGAGGGGAAAAGCTAAGGAATAGGGAAGAAGTGTATATATGTATACACAGGTTACAGGTCTAGAGAGAACCAAAGCAGAATATATACAGGTTACAGGGCTAGAGGGAACCAGAGCAGAATATATACAGGTTACAGGGCTAGAGGGAACCAGAGCAGAATATATACAGGTTACAGGGCTAGAGGGAACCAGAGCAGAATATATACAGGTTACAGGGCTAGAGGGAACCAGAGCAGAATATATACAGGTTACAGGGCTAGAGAGAACCAGAGCAGAATATATACAGGTTACAGGGCTAGAGAGAACCAGAGCAGAATATACAGGTATAAAAGGGAAACTACAGATCAAAAAGATACAATACAACAAGGTGTACTTAGGTTATATATATGTATATATATCCGAGTCCTTGGAGATATGGGCAAGTCCTTATAATCCAGGAAAGGAAAACTTGGGAGGTCCAGGAGGATAACAAGTCCAGAGGTCTGTAGTAAGTAGGAGATCCAGGAGGTTTACAAATAAGAAGTCCAGGAGAGATATAACAGATAGTCTTGAGAAAATAGGATCCAGCAGAGTATGGGTCCTAGGAGGCCCAACAGGTAGCTCCTTGCAGCTTGGATATTTCCAAGACAATGTGGAAGCGTTGGGCTTCAGGTGTGGCCTGGTTTTATGCAGGAATAGTAGGTGATCTAGGCAACACCTGAGCGATGCACAGGCAGAGGTGAGTAGTGGTACTGCTATATGAAAGTCCCACTACTATGAGCCAGCACTGGGTTTAGGCTTTTTATTACGCCGCCGGCGTTGATCCTTACATATGCCCCCTCCTAAGGGCACACTCTGGGTGCCCACAATGTCCTGTGAATCGGTGACGGTGTGATTAGACTCTAGAAGATCTTCTGATTCTGAAAATATGGAATCCAGTATAATTGTATCTGTTAATAAAGACACCTTTGGTTTAAGCCCCCTGGTACTGATGATAGGGGAGTCTATTTTAGATACTCCAGGTTTCCTTTCAGGGCAAGCTATTCCATACTGTTGTACAGCCCGGAAGATGGTAGGTATAGGTACGGTATTCTGGGTAGAATCAGATAATGGGGGCAAGACGTTATTTACACTGCTCTGTAGTTGATCCTGTAGGGACATAATGAGACTCTGTTGATTGATCACAGACTGGGCAATGTTACTGACTTGATTCGTGAGTGTAGTCATAACAGAGATCATAGTAGGTATAGTGGTGGTTTCAATAGATTCCTTTATAGGAATTATACTAGCAGCAACGGTCATATCAGGTAAAGAAAGGGTGGCATGGGTCTTTGTAGTCTCACCAGGCAATTTGATCCCCGAAGAAGGTTTAGCAGATGGGGTTTTGGTAACCGGTATTGGTCCGGTGTCGAGTATGTTGACCTGTAGATCCTCAGTACCGTGGAGCATCTTGGCGGTGGGTACAACTGGCGAAGTGTTGGTAGGAGGCACCTTGGCGATGAATGATGATACCTCAGCATCTGGAACTCTGGCAGCAGGCGCTTTGGCATGAACTGAAGCCTCGTCATGTGATAGTGTGGTAGCAAGCACCTTGGCGTGAAACAAGGTGTTGGCGACAGACTGTTCTTCACAAAGTGGAGCTTCAGCAGCGGGCACTGCGGCTTGGGTTGAAGTTTCCAGACACGATTTTATTTGCCCAGCGAAGGCCTTAGGATCGTTTGGCTCAACCTCCGATATTTTTTTGGAGGGAACCAGGTGAGAGTTACCGGGATCTGTAATTCGAAGGCCTGTAGGACCTTGATCAGCCACATTTTCAGATACTGTACCTCCTATAGGTGAAGGTATACGTTCGGTTTCAGTGAATTCGCCAGAGGAGGAACAATCAAAAGGAAGAAAGTCCTCTCGTGAATCTCTGCGAGGGACGACTATGGTGGATCCGACGAAGCCAGTACAGCACCCAGCACCACCATTAGGACGTCGTGCTGTTTGTATGGGTATCTCCATTGAATCATCACTATCCCAGCCTTCAGAACTATGGCTTAACATGGGGAACCGTGAGAGACATTGGTCTGTACGATGATGGCTGGAAGTGATTAGAACAGTGGCTGTAGCGGCATTAACTCTTTCAGATTGGTACACACCTTTCCTGGCCTTCAAGGCTGATTCAAATAAATTCAAGTCCTTTTTGCGAACTACTGTCCCATTGGAGGCAATTGTACAGTCAGTAGGTATGGGTTCCATAGAAATAAGGGCCTGTACAGGGTACTCCGTTGTCTTGATAGGGGTTTGGCTGTGAGCAATGGATGTAAAAGGTGCTGGCAGCAAATACAGGTGAAGTATCCATAGGAACATCATAGGAACGGGGTACCGATGGTTCATAATCCATGCTTTCATATTCTATAGATGCGGGTAGAGGAGTCTGCTGTATGGTGGGCCTTGGTGGAGATTCTGGTGGTATTACCTGTTGTGGAGTTGCAGGTTCTCGGTAATGCTGATTAGACACAGGTTTAGGCAATGGGGTGGATTTCCTGGTAATAGATTTTGTCACAGGATTCTTTGGTGCAGGTTAGGGGGGTCTTGGATTTTGGGGTCTGCTTAGGGGGTCTTATTGGGCAAAGCGGTATCCAGTGCCCCCTAGAACCACAGTAAATACAGACCCCCGCCGCTTGCCTCCTGGCGCGCTCTGCCGGGGTTAGAGGACCACGATGTATCTTGGTAAGGTTTTCTTTTGCAGCAGGGTTACAAAATCCTTGGAGTTGCAATTGTAGGAATCCAATCAATTGGGTGAGGAACTCATGGAAGGACTTCTGGATTAACCCCGTGAGTACTTGATTCATTGCTGGCTCGTTGGTATTACGCTTCCACATTCTGTAAGGTGCTGGTTCCGGGGCGGTAGGTACGAGCCAATGTGCAATGAAGAAGTCTTGCAAAGCAGATATATATATATATGTATATGATGATTTATTGTAAATACACAATAAAGCAAAGGCAATAATAGATATAGAAGAGGTATGCAATAGATGGAGAATACTGAATAGGAGGGGAAAAGCTAAGGAATAGGGAAGAAGTGTATATATGTATACACAGGTTACAGGTCTAGAGAGAACCAAAGCAGAATATATACAGGTTACAGGGCTAGAGGGAACCAGAGCAGAATATATACAGGTTACAGGGCTAGAGGGAACCAGAGCAGAATATATACAGGTTACAGGGCTAGAGAGAACCAGAGCAGAATATATACAGGTTACAGGGCTAGAGAGAACCAGAGCAGAATATACAGGTATAAAGGGAAACTACAGATCAAAAAGATACAATACAACAAGGTGTACTTAGGTTATATATATGTATATATATCCGAGTCCTTGGAGATATGGGCAAGTCCTTATAATCCAGGCAAGGAAAACTTGGGAGGTCCAGGAGGATAACAAGTCCAGAGGTCTGTAGTAAGTAGGAGATCCAGGAGGTTTACAAATAAGAAGTCCAGGAGAGATATAACAGATAGTCTTGAGAAAATAGGATCCAGCAGAGTATGGGTCCTAGGAGGCCCAACAGGTAGCTCCTTGCAGCTTGGATATTTCCAAGACAATGTGGAAGCGTTGGGCTTCAGGTGTGGCCTGGTTTTATGCAGGAATAGTAGGTGATCTAGGCAACACCTGAGCGATGCACAGGCAGAGGTGAGTAGTGGTACTGCTATATGAAAGTCCCACTACTATGAGCCAGCACTGGGTTTAGGCTTTTTATTACGCCGCCGGCATTGATCCTTACAGGATCTCAGGATCAGCAGGAGAAGGCAACTTCTCTGAGGCAGAGAGTGCACGAGGAGCTCTCCTTAAACCTCGTGTGAAAGTGACCTAGAGCCAGAATTCTATTATCAATATCATCATGAACCACATGCCTTGTAAATTTTATGAATATCCCATATAGCCCATGGATCTTGTTTAGGGGGGGCGAAAACCCCACGCCGAGTTAGCTTTAGAGTCGAAAGAACGATATTGAGTTAATAACGTTGCTATCTGTCTTTGCGTTGGGACGACGGTCAGTTTCCAGTTCCGGGCAATAAGCAACATTGTCGTAGAGACAATTATAAATAACATTTTGAGGTGCGATCGAGGAAGGTGGACCATTCCCTGCAATAGGATCTCTGGTGCGCACTGTATCTGACTGCCCAAGACTTCCGATGCAAGAAGAGATATATCTTTCCACAATGGTGCTATCAGTGGACAGTGCCACCAAATATGACCCATCGTGCCCGGGGCAGACAAACATCTCCAGCAGACGTCTGAAGCGTTTGGGGCAAAACGACTAATCTTTGAGGGCGTAAGATACCAACAGTATAGTACTTTTCTTTGCGTTTCAATCAGTGTTGCACACCTCGAGGCTCCAGACGAAAACAAATGTGCCATGGCCCATTGCGAGGGGGTAAATTGCATAGAAAGGTCTTTTTCCCAAGTGTTGTGAAACTTCCAGCGTATTATTCCAGTCGGTGTATTGAGCAATCGATAAAACAACGAGATGGGTTTCGTGGTGGTGTGCGGGTCTAGCCAAAAAAGTTCAGTGTCCGAGAGGAGCGGCAATGTGGTACGTAAATTAGATATTATTGCATTGGATTTAAAATAGGAATAGAGTTGCATGTATGACAAAAACATTGAGGATGGTACCTTAAATTTCGTTTGTAAAGTGTGGAAGGACACGACGTCCGGCAGCGAAAAAAGATGGTGCAGATGCGTGACCCCCGATTGAATCCAGGGCCCAGCTCTAAAGTGAGGCAGCAAATATGAAATAGATGTTAGAGGTGTGGCCATGGATAATGGTTTGTAGTTTTGAAATAAGTGGGCATATCGGTCCCACGCCTTAAGGTACAAAATCGTGGAGGGTAGGATCTCTGGCAGACGTGGTCTCTTTTTACGAGGCACGAGTAATAAGTCGGCCAAAGTGTGTCCGGGAATAAAAGTATATTCCACTACCAGCCATTGAGGCATAGGGTGGGTGTGAACCAGTTCAGCTAGTGATGCCAATCATGTGGCCCAATAATAGTTATGTATATGTGTAACGTTAAGGCCTCCATCCCTGTGGTGGTAATATAATAGTTTTTTCGGTATTCTGGGCCGTTTATGGTTCCAAATCTATCTCATTATAATAGATTGTAAGGTATCTAGGAAGGACATGGGCAGCTGCAAGGGGAGAGTGCGGAAAACGTACAAAATGTTTGGCAACACCATCATCTTCACCGCCGCCATCCTGCCCAACCACGAGATCTCTCGAAGTCTCCATTGATATAATTGTGATTTCACCTCTAATTATAATTACGATAGATTACTGTCAAACAGTTTTTCTGGAGTTCTAGCTATTTTAAGACCTAGGTACACAATATAATCAGTTTGCCAGTCAAACCTATAATTGGCTCGGAGGGCGTCCAGATGGTGAAGGGATATATTAACCGGGAGTGCTTGGGTTTTTAGTATATTTACCAAATAATACGAAACCTGACTATACAAGTCCAGTTCTTGTTAAAGGGAAGGGAGGGAAAGATCAGGGTCAGTCAAGGTTAAAAGGATATCGTCCGCGTATAGGTTGAGTTTATAAGTCACCGGGCCTGCTTGTACTCCACAAATGGAATCATTTTGACGTATGGCTTGCGCCAAAGGCTCCAAAACCAGGGCATATAAACGTTGGGAAAGTGGGCATCCCTGTCTTGTCCCATTAGTGATTACAAATTCCTCCGACACAAACCCACTGCAGAGTACCTTAGCAGATGGAGAATCATACAGAGCCTGTATCGCTGTTATAAAGGAGGGTGGAAATCCGAACTTGTGTAAAACTCGATACAGAAAATTCCAGTTAACCCTGTCAAAGGGTTTTTCTGCGTCCAGTGACAAAATCAAGCTGGAAGAGTCCCTACGTCCCATCAGGCCAAGTAAATTAACCAGTTTTTTAGTGCTGTCAGCTCCCTGGCGTCTTGATATAAACCCTACCTGATCTAGACCTATTAGAGTGGGAAGAATATGTTGAAGTCGGTTGGCCAATAATTTGCTGAATATTTTAACATCTATATTAGGGCGTAGGTTGGGACAACGGTCAGGAATTTTACCCGGTTTGGGCAAGGTAATAATGTGTGCTCTCAGCATGTCTACTGGGAAGGAGCCACTCTCCCACGCTTCGTCAAAGCTCGCACTTAAATGAGGTACTAGTTGGGAGGCGAAGGTGGAGTAATACAACCCCGTCAGTCCATCAGGGCCCGGGGCCTTCCGTTTAGGGAGGTTTTTAATGGCCTTCAAAATATCTTCTGTCAGTATGGGTGAGGATAAACTTGCTATATGTGTCTGGGACAACGAGGGAAGATGAACTCGCTCCAGGTAGGTATCTACAGTGGCAAGAAAAAGTATGTGAACCCTTTGGGATTACGTGGAGTTTTGCATGAATTGGTCATAAAATGTGCTCTGATCTTCATCTAAGTCACAACAATTTGAAAAACACAGTCTGCTTAAAATAATACAACACAAACATTATATGTTTTCATGTGTTTATTGAACATAACATGTAAACATTCACAGTGCAGGGTGGAAAAAGTATGTGAACCCCTAGCCTAATGACTTCTCCAAGAGCTAATTGGAGCCAGGAGTGAGCCAACCTTGAGTCCAATCAGGGAGATATTATTGGATGTGTTGCTGAAAGCTGTCCTGCCCTTTAAAAACACACACCAGTTTTGTGTTTACTGGTTTCAAGAAGCACTGCCTGATGTGAACCATGCCTCGCAGAAAAGAGCTCTCAGAAGACCTACGATCAAGAATTGTTGACTTGCATGAAGCTGGAAAGGGTTACAAAAGTATCTCCAAAAGCCTTGATGTTCATGTGTCCACGGTAAGACAGACTGTCTACAAATGGAGAAAGTTCAGCACTGTTGCTACTCTCGCTAGGCGTGGTCATCTTGTAAAGATGACTGCAAGAGCACAGTGCAGAATGCTTAATGAGGTAAAGAAGAATCCTAGAGTGTCAGCTAAAGACTTACAGAAATCTCTGGCACATGCTAACATTTTTGTTGACACATCTACAATAAGGAAAACATTAAACAAGAATGGATTACATGGGAGGACACCACGGAGGAAGCCATTGCTGTCCAAAAAGAATATTGCAGCACGCTTGAAGTTTGCAAAAGAGCACCTGGATGTTCCACAGCACTACTGGCAAAATATTCTGTGGACAGATGAAACCAAGATTGAGTTGTTTGGAAAAAACACACAACACTATGTGTAGAGAAAAAAGGCACAGCACACCAACATCAAAACCTCATCCCCAATGTAAAACATGGCGGAGGGAGCATCATGGTTTGGGGACGGATTGTTGTCATTGATGGAAAAATGAATTCCAGAGTTTATCAAGACATTTTACAGGAAAACGTAAGACCATCTGTCCGCCAACTGAAGCTCTGCAGAGGATGGGTGATGCAACAGGACAATGACCCGAAGCATACAAGTAATTCAACAAAAGAATGGCTTCAACAAACCAAAATACGCCTTCTGGAGTGGCCCAGTCAGAGTCCTGACCTCAACCCGATTGAAATGCTGTGGCATGACCTTAAGAGAGCAATTCACACCAGACATCCCAAGAATATTGCTACACTGAAACAGTTCTGTGAAGAGGAGTGGTCCAAAATTACTCCTGATCATTGTGCAGGTCTGATCTGCAACTACAGGAAACGTTTGGTTAAGGTTATTGCTGCCAAAGGAGGATCAACCAGTTATTAAGTCCAAAGGTTCACATACTTTTTCCACCCTGCACTGTGAATGTTTACATGTTATGTTCAATAAACACATGAAAACATATAATGTTTGTGTTGTATTATTTTAAGCAGACTGTGTTTTTCAAATTGTTGTGACTTAGATGAAGATCAGAGCACATTTTATGGCCAATTCATGCAAAACTCCATGCAATCCCAAAGGGGTCACATAATTTTTCTTGCCATTGTATATCCGCCACCGTAGGGCATTTAACTGTGTGTTTCGCATCCAAATTGTATAGGCTTTCGTAATAGGTGGCAAATTCATTCGCTATAATTTTGGGGTTATAGATAAGTCCATTGGGGGATTTAAGGGTAATTTGTTTACAGGGCGTGTTAACAGGTTGAAGTTTGCGAGCTAGGAATCTACCAGGTTTGTTTCGAAGGGCGTAATACATAGCATTGCGCTTGGTCAATGCCTTGAAATAGCTCTCCGCCTCCAAATCCCTCAACAGACCCATAGTGGAATCTACAGTTTCTATTATTTCTTGAGACGGGGCCGTTTTATTGCGCGTGTCTAGATCTTGTAATTTAGTAAGTAGGTCCAGTCTTCGTGATACATATTGTTTCCTAAGATGAGTCGCCCATTTTATACATTCCCCTCTTATTACAGCCTTATGGGCTTGCCAGATAGTAAGGCGGTTGACATCAGGCGTCACGTTTTCTTTAAAATAGTTATCTAAGGCTGCCTGTATAGCTATTCGCGCCGGTTCATGAAGTAAAAGGTCGTCTCGAAGTCGCCAAGGGGGCCTGTAATAAGTCTGATAAGCGTCGCCTAACGTCAATATCACTGGAGAATGGTCAGACCAAGTAAGGGGCAGTATAGAGCAGTCTATTGTGTATGGAAGGGCTGTGCCCGATATCAGAAAATAATCTATTCTAGAGTAGCTATTGTGGACTCTGGATCGAAATGTATAATCCCGTTCGGTGGGGTGTAGGAGACGCCACGCATCGTAAAGATTGTATCTATGTAACAATTGGCGAAATCTCTGGGAGGAGGTCCCATGCTGTCTACAAGTAACCGTGGACGAGCGGTCTTTTAAGGGATCTAGTCCCATGTTTAAGTCTCCACAGATTACAAGAGTGCCCGATTGAATATCCGTTACCTTTTGCAAAACCTGGGACAGAAACTGTGACTGGGCAGCGTTGGGAGCGTAAATTGACACTAGAGTATAAATTCTCGAGTTTAAAGTGCACACTAATATTATGTAGCGACCTTTCGGGTCTTTAACCCCTTAAAGACGGGAGTAATTTTACAAGTTTGGAACACTTTTGAACACTTCTAAAAGTAGAATTTCAGCTATTCGCTGTTCAACCATAATTTACCTTTTACATATTAAGTGTACCCACCCTTATTATATATCATTTTATTCAGGAGAAATAGGGCTTTCATTTTCCATCAAAGATTTATATATAAAATATATTATAGTATGAAAAAAAACCTAAAAACTATGAGAAAAAAGGAAATTTTGCAATTTTCAAAGTTCTCCATTGTATTTTTAGTGTGAATGACATTGTACGCTTAGCATTAAATGAAATAAAATACATATATTTCTGGTCGGCAATGTCTTACGAGTTCAACGGTACCCCCCATGTAGAGGTTTTATGAGGTTTTGAAAAGTTACAGGGTCAAATATAGAGTTTGCCCATTTCACGTTTTACAACTTGAAATTTGCCAGATTGGTTTCCTGGCCCTATGTTGACTTTGAGAGGTTATGGCAGCCCAGGTATGAAAAGTACCCCAACAGGTCATACCATTTTGAAAAGTAGACAACCCAGGCTATTCCAAATGGTGTACGTTTTGTTTTTTTATAGTAGTCACTTAGTCGCAAACTTGGTCTTCATGTTTGTGTTTTGCATTTTTGACACAAAAACTGTTATTTTACCGATGATATCATGCTCCCTCGACATTTTACTGGCCTAAAAACTCATATTTCTGGTCGGCAATGTCTTACGAGTTCAACGGTACCCCCCATGTAGAGATTTTAGGAGGTTTTGGAAAGTTACAGGGTCAAATATAGAGTTTGCCCATTTCATGTTTTACAACTTGAAATTTGCCAGATTGGTTTCCTGGCCCTATGTTGACTTTGAGAGGTTATGGCAGCCCAGGTATGAAAAGTACCCCAACATGTCATACCATTTTGAAAAGTAGACAACCCAGGCTATTCCAAATGGTGTACGTTTTGTTTTTTTATAGTAGTCACTTAGTCGCAAACTTGGTCTTCATGTTTGTGTTTTGCATTTTTGACGCAAAAACTGTTATTTTGCTGCTAATATCATGCTCAGTCAACCTTTTACTGGCCTACAACATTGATATTTGTGGTCGGCAATGTGTTACGAGATCAACGGTACCCTCCATTTAGCATTTTTAATTTGCTTTTTGGAAAGTTACACGATCAAATGTAGAGTTTGCCAGATTGGTTTTCTGGGCCTAGGTTGAATTTGAGAGGGTATGGCAGCCCAGGTATGAAAAGTACCCCATCATGGCATATCATTTTGAGAAGTAGACAACCCAGAGTGTTGAAAATGGGGTATGTCCAGTTTTGTATAGTAGCCACTTAGTCACAAACCCTGGCCACACTTAGTCTTCATGATTGTGTTTTGCATTTGTTTTACACGAAAACTGTTATTTTGCTGCTAATATCCTGCTCAGTCAACCTTTTACTGGCCTATAACATTGATATTTGTGTTCGGCAATGTGTTACGAATTCAACGGTACCCCACATGTAGCATTTTTATTTTGTTTTTTGGTAATTTGACAAGTGATTTTCAGGATTTATGTCGACTTTGAGAGAACATGGCACGCCAAGAAAGAATATTGCTCCAAAGATGACGTGCCAATGATTCTAAATTAGTATTTTGAGTTGTTTGGTGCAGCCACTTTAGAATAGCTGGGCTTAACGTAAACAGGGACAGGCCAAATTCAGGGGATTCCAGAAGTCAGAGTAGTCGTTATAACAAGCCAATGAGTCGGTACAGGCAGCAAACAAAGAGTAGTCGGTATAACAAGCCAATGAGTCGGTACAGGCAGCAAACAAAGAGTAGTCGATATAACAAGCCAATGAGTCGGTACAGGCAGCAAACAAAGAGTAGTCGGTATAACAAGCCAATGAGTCGGTACAGGCAGCAAAGGGTAATCGGGACAAAGCAGAAAAGGGGATTTAGTAATTTAGCTCGGTATGATAAATTTTGAAGCACTCGGTTATGCAGAGGCCAGGTAGAGATGGGCAGGTAGGGCAATAATAACTAGAATCCTTTCGGATTCCTTTCTTGCGGCAGACACAACACTTTTTCTGGGGGGACTTTTTACAGCGGGTGGGAGAGACTCGGGAAGGAAAGTGTCTGCCACTTAATCTTTGGAGATCTCCTGATTCCAAAGCGGATGTAACGGGGGCCGGGGTTAGGATAAGTTGGGATATGATCTCAAGCATGAATTCTAGGAAGGGATATGGCTTTTGTACAGCTGCCTGCTTGTAGAGCACGTACGCATTGAAAATTGCTATCTCGGTCAAATAGATGGCAATCTTCTTGTACCATGCCCTAGTCTTTCGGTTCACCAGAAAAGGCTGTATACATTGATCAGCCAAGTCTACTCCCCCCATAAACTTGCTGTAATCTACAATGCACTTCGGCTTTTCCAGTGGCTCAGTCCTCCCTCTCACAGGCACTGGCACTGTACTTTCATCGTGCACTGTAGATAGCATGTATACATCCTTCTTATCGGTGAACCGAAGGGCTAGCACTTCTTCCTGACGTAGAGATGAAGAGGAGCCTCTACTTCTTTTGCCTGCTGTCAGGATTTGGGGAAAACCTCTGCGATTCTTCCGCACTGTGCCACACGCAAGGGTCTCAAAACAATATAAATTTTTAAATAGGTCAATACTGGTGTAATAGTTATCGACCCATAAATGATAGCCCTTGTTGAATAGGGGATAGACCAGATCCCACACAATTTTTCCACTGGTGCCAATACAATCGGGGAATCCTAGGGGGTCAAGGTGGCTATCTTTCCCTTCGTATATTCTAAACGCCCAGGTGTAGCCTGTTGTGGACTCACACAATTTATAAAATTTGACGCCATACCAGGATCACTTGCTTGGGATATACTGCTTGAAGAGCAGTCTGCCTTTAAATTTCATAAGGGACTCGTCTACAGATATATTTTGGTCGGGAACATAATTATCGGTGAATTTGGCAGACATAAGACTGATAAGGGGCCGAATTTTATAGAGGCGGTCATGCATTGGATCGTTTCTTGGTGGGCACAGTGCGTTGTCATTAAAATGGAGGAATCGCATGAGATTTTCGTATCTCTCCCTCTTCATAACCCTTGGGAATAGTGGGGTAGCCAGGATGGGGTTTTTGTGCCAGTAAGACCGGATACTTGGCTTCTATACTATTCCCATTACGAGGGTTAGAGCCCAATTTTTTTTTAACTCTATCACATCCGTTGGGTGCCACTTGTTACGTCTGTGGCGATGTGAATCCGGATGCGCATCAAGATAATGGTTGGCAAACAGGTTGGTTTGCTCAACCACCATCTCGAATACGTCGTCCGACATAAAGAGATTAAAAAAGCTCACTGGCTCACAGTCCTCTACCCTTACTGTGATGCCAGGAGTCGCTATAAATGGGGGTATTTATGGGGCAGCCATATTTGGGGGTACCCAATTGCTCTCGCGCCTCCCAGTAGATGGTGGGGGGTCACCATCACTGGAGGATTCACTAAGGGGCTCTATATCAGAGGCTGTGAGGGTGTCACTGTCGGCGAGAGCGTCGCTCTCAGAGGCGGCCAGGATCTCATATGCCTCTTCTGGGGATTAAAAGCGGGAGGACATTTTTATGGGGATCTTGTTATAACTAAATTAAATGGGAGGTCAGGGAACTGATGGGGTCAAGTACACAAATAAAATATTAGAACACCTAAACTAAGCCCTTCCGGTCCTTGTAGTGGCCGGTACTTCTATCTATCTATCTAGACAAGGTAAGAATATTCCAAGGGGGGTCGTATGCCAATGCGGGTAGTCAGGAATGCCACGGGGTCGTATGCCAATGTGGGTAGTCAAATGCCAAGGGTCGTATGCCAATGCGGGTAGTCAGAAATGCCAAGGGTCGTATGCCAATGCGGGTAGTCAGAAATGCCAGGGGTCGTATGCCAATGCGGGTAGTCAGAAATGCCAGGGGGTCATATGCCAATGCGGGTAGTCAGAAATGCCAAAGGGTCGTATGCCAATGCGGGTAGTCAGAAATGCCAGGGGGTCGTATGCCAATGCGGGTAGTCAGAAATGCCAAGGGTCGTATGCCAATGCGGGTAGTCAGAAATGCCAGGGGTCGTATGCCAATGCGGGTAGTCAGAAATGCCAGGGGGTCGTATGCCAATGCGGGTAGTCATAAATGCCAAAGGGTCGTATGCCAATGCGGGTTCTCAATCAGGGGTACACTGCCAATCAGGGGTACACTGCAGGCCAGGGGGTACAGTGCCTGGGTTTTTTTTCAGTCAGGTTTTTTTTCAGTTATTTTTTTCAGCCAGGGGGTACAGTGCCTGCCAGGAGGGTACAGTAACAGCCAGGAGAGTACAGTGCCAGCCAGGAGGTACTGTACCTGGGTTTTTTCAGTTCTTTTTTTTCAGCCAGGGGGTACTGTGCCTGGGTTTTTTTTTTTCTTCAGCCAGGGGGTACTGTGCCAGGAGGGTACAGTGCCAGTAGGTACAGTGCCTGGGGGGTACAGTGCCAGTAGGTACAGTGCCTGGGGGGTACAGTGCCAGTAGGTGCCTGGGGGTACAGTGCCAGTAGGTACAGTGCCAGTAGGTGCCTGGGGGGTACAGTGCCTGGGGGGTACAGTGCCAGGTGGGGTACAGTGCCAGGGGGCGTACAGTGCCAGGTGGGGTACAGTGCCAGGTGGGGTACAGTGCCAGATGGGGTACACTGCCTGGGTGGGGTACAGTGCCTGGGGTTTGGGGTTTTCAGTTTTTTTTTCTGCTCCTTCTCTGCCTCTCTCTCTCTCTGCTCCTCAGATTGCAATGAGGAGCAGGAGAAAGGGGCAGAGACAATGTCTCAGCCAATGCAAAACTCATTGGCTGAGACATTCTGACAGTTGCAGCGGTGACAGCTTGTCACCGCTGCAACTGTCAAATCCAAGCGCCGGATTGGCTGCTTGGATGTTTCCACGAGGGAAACGGCCCGCCTCCCTTCCCACAATGCCGATCGCCAGCTGGGAGGGTCTGCCCGGGAGGACAGGATGAAAAAACTTGGACGCTCTAAAGCGACACTTGTGTAACACCTTTAGAGGCACTGGTAGGTTACCAAGTGATGACACAGGTGCTTCTGAGGCTGCGGTTGATCAGAGGAAGAGCAGTGAAAGGGGCCGCTTGACTGATGCCTTTTCCAATTTTTTAGTCCACGACACCCAGGGACGTCAAATGTAGGCACCCATTGCCAGCGTCTTCACCGTATGGTGCAGGACTACCTAGGGGCAAGGGCAGACCTGGATACCTTTCCAGCAGATGATTCACTGGTTTACAGGGTGTTGAGATTGGATCACTGGCCAGAATTTAGCCAATATGCTATGCAGCTACTAGGTTGCCCTTCATCCAGCGTGCTTTCTGAAAGGACGTTCAGTGCCGCTGGAGGTTTTGTCACAGACAAAAGAGTGGGTCTGTCCACCGACTCTGCAGAACGGCTGACATTTATAAAAATTAATCAGTCCTGGATCAGCAGCTATCAATCCCCTGATGCTGACGTAACTGAATAGATCGGGGATCTCTCTACATTCACAAAACCTCCATCACTGCACTCTTCCACAATACCACAAAGGGGTTACGGTGTGAAGGCACTTGCTGCCACCAAAGGCACAATATTTGGGTGCACTGACGCCTTTACCAGATTCATATCTTTTTAATATAGGACCACAGGGTCCAACCCTGCACTCTTTCACAATACCACAGAGGGGTTACGGTGTGACGGCACTGTTGCTGACACTAAAGGCCCAATTTTAAAGCAACTATTGCTACTTTCATCCAAAGCCTGCATAAGTTTCACCATAATTTAGCCCAAACAAATCACTAAACTTGTTCTGTGTGTCCTAAAATGTCTTTTTCATACAAGCAGTTGTTTATCAATAGATTAAAGGATAACCATTTACCGTAATTTGAAATGTCATTTTTTTGTTTTTAAATGTTTCTATACATCCTACAAATCCGCCACTTCAAGGGCAGGTTATGGGGACCTCCTAGGCACGATATTTGAAGGAATTTTTCGTTTTTATTTTGAACCCTTATTTCATGGAAAACTCACTGTTCCTTTAAAAAATTTTTTTTAAACACTTCTTGTCCTTGTTTCCTGTCCCCCAGGGCACTACCCGGACCCCCATACACCTTTTATGGCAAATATCTTGCATATATGCCCTCTTGGAGGGTACTCTAAAAATCGGACTTTTGAGTCCCATTGACTTGCATTGAGTTCGGTTCGTGTTCGAGTTCGAACTTGTTGAAGTTCGAATGCGAACCAAACACGGGGGTGTTTGGCTCATCACTAATCACAACCAGGCCGGAGTTTGGAGTGAGACCTATCCAGTGCTGGAGATCGGGGATGGAGTGTGCCTAATTGCAGATTACATTCCGCTGAACAGCTCGGAGGACAACCTGGTTCCAGAAAGACCTCGAGTAAGGAGAGCCGCGGATGATACGGGAGTGCAGGCGGCGGATCGGTTCTGGTTACGGAAATACGGCATCGGAGGAGCAGATTGTTGACACCGAGTTCCAGTCGCAGAGAGAGATGCTTTGGTCGAGTCATCGGTTCTGGACACTTCGTTCGCCGGATGGGTGAGAGGCCTCAAGGCCTACGGTTCCGAAATGAAAGTGCGCACTTGGTTAATTGCTTCAATTCACAGGGCCCCAACGTTGACTAGACGAAGATAATTCTATTCATTCACTGGCCAGTTGAATCTAGTGCCCGGGTACCCTAGACACCAATATACGAGCCTTTTTGAGGGGGACTTAAACTCACGAACTGAGGGGGGCATTAACCGTTTCTTTTCCGCCTCTTTTTTTTCCCCCGTTGCGCATTACGTCATTTATTTCCGCTTAATTGATTTATGTCTCAAAGTATATGTGTGTTCAATGCCACTTTATTGCTCCAGTAAAGTATATAATTTAGAAAATCCACAACAGTGTGCTGGTGTACAGTAATTCCTAGTGAGGTGAGACTATCGTGGGTTTATTCAGCGGCTCCTCCGGGGGGTGAGCGCTACACCTGTATGTGTCGATGGGGAGCTGCAAACTAGAACTCTTTATCTGGTACACCCTAGTAAAAATTGTTTTTTTTGTACATAAATTAAACTTCTCAAAAACAGAAAAGTGAGAGCTGTGGAGCTAAGAGACATAGCTATAAAAGTTATCATATACAAAAAGCTGTAGTTATAACAATATATTGCAGTCCATTGTCCCAAAAAGCAACAGAACATAAAATAAGTATAATGGTAGAGGAAGCATAGATAGAAGTCACTGTAAGAGACATGCACCTAAAACATTGTATGTTCATCTCAATAAGGCAGAGATGTACAGCTATACACCCGTGGAACTTTTTATACAACAAAGCTTATTCACATAAATACACAGAGAATTCAACAGGAAAATTTGCACTTCCGGAAGTGAATTCCTTCTCAAATTTAGGGTCATTGACAGCTAAAATACGTCACTTGGCAAGGGAGAGACTACAGTTCATAAAGAGTGCATATTGTATGGAGATTGCATTAAAAAAGAAATATATACATATATATATACACACACATTCACCTGTCACAATAATAGGTACACATTGCTAGCACCACTTGTGCCTTCAGAACTACCTTAATTCTTCATGGCAGCAAGGTGTTGAGACATTTCTCATACATTTTTGATAGCATCCCGTAGTTGCTGTAGATTTGTCGGCTGCACATGCATGATGCAAATCTCCCATCCACCACATCCCAAGGTGCTCTATTGGATTGCGATCTGGTGACTGTGGAGGCCATTGGAGTACAGTGAACTCATTGCCTTGCTCAAGAAAAACGTTTTAGAAGGTTTGAGCTTTGTGACATGGTGCATTATCCTGCTGGGAGTAGTCATCAGAAGATGGGTACTCTGTGGTCATAAAGGGATGGACATGGACAGCAACAATACTCAGGCCATGGTGTTTAAACAATGCTCAATTGGTACTAAGGGGCCCAAAGTGTTCTAAGAAAATAACCCCCACACCATTTCACCGGCCTGAACCATTGATACAAGGTAGGATGTATCCATGCTTTCATGTTGTTTACACCAAATTCTGACACTAACATCTGAATGTCGCAGCTGAAATTGAGACTCATCAGACAAGGCAACGTTTTTCTACTCTTCTATTGGACAATTTTTTGAGCCTGTATGAATTGTAGCCTCAGTTTCCTGTTCTTTGCTGACAGGAGTGGCACCCGGTGGGGTCTGCTGCTGTAGCCCATCTCCTTCAATGTTCCACATGTTGTGCATTCAAAGATGGTATTCAGCATACCTTGGTTGTAACGAATGGTTATTTGAGTTGCTGTTGCCTTTCTATCATCTCGAACCAGTCTGCCCATTCTCTTCTGACCTCAACAAGGCATTTTTTTCGTCCACACACCTGCTTCTCACTGGATATTTTCTCTTTTTCAGACCTTTCGCTGTAAACCCTAGAGATGGTTGTGCTTGAAAATCCCAGTAGATCAACAGTTTTTGAATGCTCAGACCAGCCCGTCTGGCACCAACAACCATGCCTCGTTCAAAGTCACTTACATCCCCTTTTTTCCCCATTCTGATGAGCGGTTTCAACTTCAGCAAGTTGTCTTCACCACGTCTAGATGCCTAAAAGCATTGAGTTGCTGCAATGTGATTGCTTTTTAACACAAATTGCTAATCAGCCAAACGAACAGGTGTACCTAATAAAGTGGCCGGTGAGTGTGTGTGCGCGCGTGTGTATATATATATATATGAGTATTGCAGTAGGTGGTGATATCTTTTTTTATTGGACTAACGTTACATCGTTTGTTTGGCATCTGGACTAATACGGCCTTTCTAATATATATCTATATATATTTAGGGATTTGACGGGAAGGGCTAAGTAATGTAGATGCAGTGTTAAATGCATAGCTACTTCCAGGAATCACTTTTCAAATCCAATAAAAAGTATAAAACTTATCAAAAAAGGCAAAAGTATACATAAACCAGTCTTTACGGTTATCAAGAAGTGAAGTTATTATTCTGTAATGTCACTATTTTACAGAGAAGAATGTCGCAATATCCTTACAATGTAATCATTATTTACTTTTAACTAACTTGCACCTGCTACTTTGTAATAGCCTGTGCTTCCATGCACAGGGCCAGATTTATAATTAGGCAGAGTAGGCATTTACCTCTTTGGAGGTTTTGCACTGCTAAATATTGTGTAGCGCCCATTGTGTTCACACAATTCACTTCTACTATAATGTACCTTGCTGCAAGGTACCTGGGTGCCTTGCTACATTAAAAATAAAGTTACATTTTACAATCATTTAGACCCATATATCTCTAGCCCTACATGCTAGACGGACATACAGTCAGGTCCAGAAATATTGGGACATCGACACAATTCTAACATCTTTGGCTCTATACACCACCACAATTGAGTTGGAATGAAACAAACACAATGTGCTTTAACTTCAGACTGTCAGCTTTAATTTGAGGGTATGTACATCCAACTCAGGTGAACGGTGTAGGACTTACAGCAGTTTGCCGATGTGCCTCCCACTTGTTACGGGACCAAAGGTAATGGGACAATTGGCTTCTCAGCTGTTCCATGGCCAGGTGTGTGATATTCACTCATTACCCCAATTACAATGTGCAGATAAAAGGCCAAGAGTTCATTTCAAGTGTGCTATTTGCATTTGGAATCTGTTGCTGTCAACTCTCAAGATGAGATCCAAAGAGCTGTCACTATCAGTGAAGGAAGCCATCATTAGGCTGAAGAAACACCCATCAGAGAGATAGCAAGAACATTAGGCGTGGCCAAAACAACTGTTTGGAACATTCTCATAAAGAAGGAATGCACCGGTGAGCTCAGCAACACCAAAAGACCCAAGAGACCACGGAAAACAACTGTAGTGGATGACCGAAGAATTCTTTCCCTGGTGAAGAAAATACCTTTCACAACAGTTGGCCAGATCAAGAACTCTCTCCAGGAGGTAGGTGTATGTGTGTCAAAGTCAACAATCAAGAGAAGACTTCACCAGAGTGAATACAGAGGGTTCACCACAAGATGTAAACCATTGGTGAGCCTCAAAAACAGGAAGGCCAGATTAGAGTTTGCCAAACAACACCTAACAAAGCCTTCACAGTTCTGGAACAAGATCCTATGGACAGATGAGACCAAGATCAACTTGTACCTAAGGGTAAGTAGTCAATGTAATAGAGCAGCAGGAAATGCTAGCAGAATGCTTGGTTGTGTAGGGAGAGGTATTAGCAGTAGGAAAAGGGAAGTGCTCATGCCACAGTACAGAGCACTGGTGAGACCTCACTTGGAGTACTGTGTGCAGTACTGGAGACCGTATCTCCAGAAGGATATAGACATCTTAGAGAGAGTTCAGAAAAGGGCTACTAAAATGGTGTACGGCTTGAAGGAGAAAAGTTACCAGGAAAGGCTTAATGATCTTAACATGTACAGCTTGGAAAAAAGACGAGACAGAGGAGATATGATAGAAACATTTAAATATGTAAAGGGAATCCACAAGGTAGAGGAAGGGAGTATATTTAAACGGAAACAAAGTAGCAAAACAAGAGGAGATAGTCTTAGATTAGAGGGGCAAAGGTTTAAAAGTAACATCAGGAAGCATTATTTTACTGAGAGGGTGGTGGATACATGGAACAGCCTTCCAGTTGAAGTGGTAGAGGCCAAAACAGTAATTGAATTTAAGCAAGCATGGGATAGGCATAAGGCTATCCTAAACAAAAGATAAATCCAGGTAAAGTATCCATGTAATTGGGCAGACTAGATGGGTCGAAAGGTTCTTATCTGCCGACATTTTTCTATGTTTCTATGTTTCTATTCAGAGAACACAAAACCGCAGTGAAAAGTTGCCGATATGCCCTGCTGTTCAGTGGTTTCATTCAACAGATTTATTCAGGCGATTCCCATAGGCTTCAATGTTAAAAATATTCCCGTTTTAATACAATATCTAATAAACCGTTTAATATTATATTCTGCAGTAAAAAGTCTCTTTATTTATAGATTTTTTTAGGATCTGTTTTTTGGGATTATTTTGGCAAAAAAAATCCCGTTTTTTTTTTTATATCGTCTTTTCTGTTTACTGTAACTGCCCTTTTTATTATCATTCATTGGATCTTATATGTAAATTCCAGGCATTTTCGCTCAGTAGTTTGTTTGCAAACAGCATTTAAATTTTCCATCTTTCAAGCGTACTGTTTTCGGTTTTTTCCCACCTCCTTTGTCTGCGTGTCGGGTTTGTCCGGCGGCTGCTCTGCGATCGGCGGCTGCTCGGGTTTCGCCGGCGTGTTCGGTGGGTTTGCGGCGACTTTTCCCTGCACTACGGCGGCCCTGTGGTGCTTGCTGAATACACCGCAGGGTCGGCAAAATAGGATTGCCAAATCGCACCGAATTGAAGAGAACGAAAAGTCAACGAACGCACGGTGACTTTTCGATTCTCTTTGAATAACCCTGTAAGTCTATATAAATAAAATTCCAAAATAGCAGAGTAATGTGATGCAATGATACCTTTTGTTGAACTAGAGTACATAAATTATTTTATTCGCCGTAGTTCAGTGGTTTTCGCCGACGTCCGATAACTGCTTCCGCGACTCAAATTTTTGCAAATTACAGTGACCATTTGGTAAATAGGGAATTCACCATATTTTCAGTGAAATGGATTCCCCAAAATGTGACAAAAAGCAAAGGATCTAAAGATGAGTAGACCCTTTAGATTCTAACTTCCATAATAACCTCTAAAATGCCATTAATCAAGAAAAAACGTGAAATATATACACTGTGAGGCATGTAGCCTACACATTAACCCCTAAAATGTCATTATTCAAGGGAAAACATTAAATGAATACACTGCGAAGCATGTAGCCTATCCATTAACCCCTAAAATGCCAGAAATCTAGGGAAAATTTGAAAGGCAGTATTACAAAGTTGGTGCTAACTTAACAGAGCTGTTGTAAACTTAACAACTCCATAGACCAGGGGTCAGGAACCTTGGCTCCCTGATGTTTTGGGAACTACATCTCCCATGATGCTCAGTCATCCATTAGAGCCACATGGGAAATGTAGTTCCCAAAACATCAGGGAGCCAAGGTTGCTGACCCCTGCCATAGACTATAATGACTCTGGTAGGTTTACAACAGCTCTGGTTAAGTTAGCACCTGCTTTGTAATACTGCCTGCCTACCCATTAACTCCTAAAAAGCCATTAATCAAGAAACAAATAAAATGTATACTGTGAGGGATGAAGCCTGCCCATTAATCCTTAATATAAAACTAAACCAAGACAAAATTTAGAGTACACAATGTAATTTATAGTCTGACCATTAACCCTTTCACTGCTGAGCAAGTTCAGCCCTGTGGAAAAAAATTTGTTACATTTTTATTTTATGTAGGATTTTTTATTTTACACTGAATATGGCCATGTTGGGTATCATTGGAAAGGCCAGACTCTGCCCTTCCCAATGACACCTCAATCAATCACACACGTCGCACGGGGAAAGAAAACCAGTCCAAAGCTGGATGCTGATCCCAGGTGGGGAGGGGGGCAAGAAATAATCTAGGAGGGGTAATTGCCCCCTGGCCCCCCTCTAGAGACGCCTATGGCCTACAGGCTCCTGAGCTGTAAATCTGGCCCTGTCTACATGACACGGAGATGTAAATTTACAGTAACCTGGCAAAGGGAAATGCTTGGCTTGTGGCTGGAATAGAATGGTATTTCCTGTCGATAAGCACAGGAGACGTTATGTGTAATGCTTCCTGTAGTTAGCTTATTGACAACTATGGAATATGGCCTGAAATCAGTGGAAACATCGACCCTGCTTTAAATTATGTATGGATAAAAGATTACTGCATACACTGGAGAGCACCCTCTATACACTGTGGATATATACCGTATACATATATATATATATATATATATATATATACACAGATAAATAGATTCATATGAACAGATTGTTGGCTGAAAATAACGGTTTTGTTTGTGCTTGTGCTATAAAGCTGATTTTGACGTTGGAACAGACAACAATTATTCATCCATTTTATTATTTAGTGATATCAAAGGCTTTTTCTGTCTCCCAGACTTGTACTTACACTTCTATTTCCTTTCAAATATCTTGTTCTGTTTAAAGTTACCCGAAGACATAAATGTTCTCACAAAATGAGGATATAAAATGTAGATCTTTACTAGGCTTGTGCACCGATTTTTTTTTCGGTTCGATTCGGTTCGATTTTTCGGATTTTTAAACTTTTCGATTCGGCCCGTTTCGACCGATTTCGGTTTCGATTCGATTCGGTTCGGCACGTTTTCGGGTACATTTTTTTTTCGGAATTTCGACCATTTTTCGTATTTTCGTGTCACTGTGCTCGGTTTTTGTATCGACTTTTCGTAATCTCGGAAATTTCGTTTTTCGGAATTGCACATTTTTCGGAATATCGACCATCTTTCGTATTTTCGTGTCATTTTGCCCGTTTTTTGTATCGACTTTTCGTTTTTTCGAAAATTTTCGTTTTTCAGAAATTTTCGTTTTTACAAAATTTTCGTTTTTCAGAAATTTTCGTTTCTACAAAATTTTCGTTTTTCAGAAAATTTTCGTTTTTCGGAAAATTTCCGTTTTTCGGAAAATCTGTTCTCCTCGTTTGACACATTTCAAATCCATTCGAAAAATCCGAAAATTTTCGTTTCGGCTCGGAAAACATTTCGGATCTGAAATTTTCGGATCTAAAAATTTTCGGAAATTCGGCCGCATCCGAAAACACGAATCGGGAAATTTCGTGAAAATTCCGAAATTCCGAAACCCGAAACGCACATCCCTAATCTTTACAAGGCAGGAGCCAGAGCAACATTTACTTGAATAAACAAGTACATTCCTAATCCACTGTGTGCATTTTCTATTATGAGGCAACGGAGAGAACTTTGCTTTTAATTAGGACTGCTTATGAAATGATGCATCTGGCAGGGCAGCGTTAGTGCAATGCAGCCGCACAGTATCCTTTGCCATTATTGCCATTTTAAATAGCCCGAGAAATGGCTAACTTGAATATATTTCATTCTATATTTTTTATTTTTTCTTGTGATAGGATTTTACCAGGAAGGATACATTGAGATTTCTCTCGTTTTCAAGTATGTCCTGGGTGGCGAGTATGTACCGTTAGGTGTCTTGCCAAGGACACTTACTGGAGAGGTTGCTTGCTGGGATCGAACCCATGACTCCACAGGCTCTCTCCATGCAGAGCAGTGACATTACCTATATATATTGAGAACAAGTTACATAAAAAGCAGGAATTTTGTGATGAAGAGACTAATCGTTATACTGAATGCTAAAGGTCTTGAAGGAAAACTAAAGGAGCAAATAAATAAATAAAAAGAAAGAAAGCCAAGTTATGATTTACAAAACATTTACACTAAGTAATTTAATTTGGACCAAATAGAGAAATATTTTATGACATTTTTTGTTAGTCGAGACTGACTTCACTGCTGAGCCCTTTCACCTCTGTGTGCTGAGCTCATTTTCATCGTTTTGTGCTCATCATGTGTAAACTCGATTTGAAGTCATGATTTATTATACGACCCAGACCAGTGGCGTAACTAGAAACCTGAGGGCCCTGGTGCAAGAATCCATGAAGGGCCCCCCCTCCCCAAAAAAAACAATCTATATTTTTACTTTTTTTTTTCCTGCAATATAAAAAGGATAGTATTGCCCCAGCTCACGTGGATATATATTGCCCCCAGCTCACATGGATATATTGCCCCACAGCTCACATGACATCTTGGATGTCAACCCAGCACTCCAGGACCCCAGCAGGGACAATAGATGTGATCGCGCAAGCGCAATGACATCTATTACAGGCGCCCCCCCTGCGAGTACGGGGAAGGTACCTGAAAGGGAGGGGGGAGGTCCTTTGGACCTCTCTCCCTCCCGTTCGGATGGGGGCAGTGGTGAAAGTCAGGCACCGTTTGGAAGGGCACTGCCTGCCCTTCCAAACAGTGGCTGGCTTTAACCCCTTGGGGTCCAGATCGTGATTCGGCGCCGAAAGGCGCCAGATCATGATCCTCTCCCGGAGTTGACCGACATCTTGGATGTCGGCCAAGCTTCCGGGATCTCCCCCTGATGACTGGCATCATTGTGCATAGCGTGATGATGTCAGTTCTGGAGTTAACCCCTAGCTGCCACCAATGGTGGAGATAGGGGTTCCAATAAACACCCTATCCCCCGATCTGTGCCAGCTAGGGGTTAATGTGAAGTCACTTCTTACACTCAAGCCTATGCAAGAAGTAGGCTGCACGCTCTGCTCCTGATGACGCTGGTTTATACCAGGGAATTGCGTTGAGCCAATAGAGATGTTCATTTTGTTTTAGGGACCCTTTAATCCTTGCTCTGGAAACAGTTTTTTCTGGCTTGATAGGAATATTCCTTACCTACTGGGAGTGCTCCCAATTTAGGCAACTAGCTCAGTTTCAATGCAATGAGACCAGGCTGTTTGTTTGTGGGGTTTTTTTCCCTTCCAAGCCTGTATTGTTTCTTTCTGATAGGGCTCTTCATAAAGACTGTGTGTTTTCTTATGCTTTCCTATACCCACAGACCCTCGAAGGTCTGTTTCCATCTATTATATTTGATACTTGCAATGTTTTCACACTGCCTTTTATTCCCTTTATCAGTTTCCAGGGAGGGTCCAGCATTGTGTTTGCATTTCCAATCTAGCATACAACCAAACTTTCTTTATGTCCTCTTTTTTGTAGTGGCCTGCTTTTACTTATGTTCTCGCCTCCGCTGAGACATGTATATGTTATGTTTGTCCTATGTAAGCACTGTGACTGTCTGTCTGCCTATTGCAATACAGCTTTGAAAGCATTTTGTTTAGTGCATTTCTGATTAAAAGCTAAGTTTTATTTTATTCTTTGGCTATATCCACTATATTTCTTTCAGTTGTTAAATTGGGGTTACCCCCCGTCACCAACAGTGGCAAGAGCCTTTTTCTATGTTCAATAGATTGCTTCCCACAACTATCTGTAATGGTGCGCTATGGCACTCAACTCGAATAGCGTATTTTGGATCCTTTTGGACAGATTTCTTCGACACAGAAAGCAATAAAGGCTGTAATACCTATATCCCAAGCCAGGGAGGTAATACAAAATTCTGAAAACCACTTCAGCGCCAAATGGTTTCGTGACCAAGAGGTCGCTGAGTGAAAACACATTAACTCTCTGTGAACTGATACAATGACTTAAGACGTGATCCAACAAAAAGCGTGGTCAAGATATGTTTCAGATTACTGATATCAATGGTCGTGATACATGAAGCACATAAAACAGAGGCAGTGCCTTATTTTTGTATTGAACCATACAGAGTAGGAACTTACTGAGTTCAGCAGCCTGCAGGGCAGGCCTACAGTCAATGACTGGATTCTGTATTATAACAATCACACAGAGTAGAAACTCAGTTCAGCAGCCTGCAAGGCAGGCCTACAATCAGATTGGATTCTGTATAGCGACTTGGAATACACAGATACTTTACGAATATATATTCAGCAACCTGCAGGGCAGGACTCTAATCATAAAACTTCTGGTTAATGCTGCAACCAGCAGGAACAAACCACCAACAACTGGATGCCTTGCGATTAGGTCTCAAACCAGGTTGTAGCAAACAGAAAACAGAAAACTTGCATCAAAACACGAACACCAAACCGCACAGGCAAAAGCACAATAGGGATAAGCAAGAGAATAGTCAATTGGAATAGCCGGGTCAAAACGTATACAGGGTCCTCGTACAAAAATAAGGTCAGCAACAGAGTAATAATAGCAATAATGCAGACAACAGGCGATGCAGGAACTTACTCCACGTCAGGGCGAGGAGCAGATCCTCTCGCCCTGCTTTAAAGGCTGGTGGCTCCTCATCATAATGCCAAGCCCCGCCCCCTCAGAGGCCGATCTGCCAGCTCTAACTACTGGCAACCGGCCAGCCAGCGATGCCACTGGGCGCCCTGACCCCCCAGGAAGCACCGCGGGGGCCGAGGACGTAACACTATCTTGGTACACCCTGCAAGTGTTTTTATCCAGAAAAAAAGCACTGGTCTTTACAGAAGGAAAGGAGAAAACACTAAAGATGGGATTCACACAAAGTTATTAGAAGAGCTGAGTGGTGTAATAGCAAAACCATTATCTGATATATTTAACCAATCCTTGTTAATGGGAGTAGTCACAGAAAATTGGTAATTAGCTCCTTTGGATTCCAGTACCACCTATACGCTGATGACACTCAAATATACAGTTGTGTTCAAAATTATTCAACCCCCACTGAAATTGAGTGTTTTGGCCAGTTTGACATTGATTTTGATCATTCAGTCATCTTGCTTACAATTAAATCAAAGAGGCACGTGTAGGTCAGACAAATATAACATAACATTTATAATGAAATAACCACAAATGTCTTTTCTGTGCTCACATCATTATCAGCTTTATTCAACCCCCAAGTGACATTCAATCTTAGTACTTAGTACAACATCCTTTTACAGTTATAACAGCTTTTAAACTTGAAGCATAGCTTGACACAAGTGTCTTGCAGCGATCAACGGGTATCTTCGCCCATTCGTCATGGGCAAAAGCCTCCAGTTCAGTCTCATTCTTAGGCTTGCGCACTGCAACTGCTTTCTTTAAGTCCCACCAGAGGTTCTCAATCGGATTTAAGTCAGGTGACTGCGATGGCCACTCCAAAATGTTCCAGCCTTTAATCTGCAACCATGCTCTAGTGGACTTGAAGGTATGCTTGAGATCATTGTCCTGTTGAAAGGTCCAACGTCTCCCAAGCCTCAGGTTTGTGACGGACTGCATCACATTGTCATCCAATATCTCCTGGTACTGAAGAGAATTCATGGTACCTTGCACACGCTGAAGCTTCCCTGTACCTGCAGAAGCAAAACAGCCCCAAAGCATGATTGACCCCCGCCATGCTTCACAGTAGGCAAGGTGTTCTTTTCTTCATAGGCCTTGTTCTTCCTCCTCCAAACATAGCGTTGATCCATGGGCCCAAACAGTTCTAATTTTGTTTCATCAATCCACAGAACACTATCCCAAAACTTCTGTGGTTTGTCCACATGACTTTTGGCATACTGCAGTCGACTCTTCTTATTCTTTGGAGACAGCAAGGGGGTGCGCCTGGGAGTTCTGGCATGGAGGCCTTCATTACGCAGTGTGCGCCTTATTGTCTGAGCTGAAACTTCAGTACCCACATCTGACAAATCTTTTCTCAGTTCCTCAGCAGTCACACGGGGACTTTTCTCCACTCTACGCTTCAGGTAGCGCACAGCAGTCGAAGTCAGCATCTTCTTTCTGCCACGACCAGGTAGCGTTTCATCAGTGCCCTTTGCCTTGAATTTGCGAATGATGCTTCCTATGGTCTCTCTTGGTATGTTTAACATCTTTGCAATCTTCTTATAGCCATTGTCCTTCCTGTGAAGAGTAATCACCTCTTCTCTTGTCTTCCTGGACCATTCTCTTGACTTCACCTTGTTTGTAACCACACCAGTAACTGTCTAGAAGGAGCTGAGTATCACAGTCATTTTAAAGCTGCCTAATTGGTGCTTATTATGCTTTATTGCTGCTCCGTGACATCCACAGGTGTTTTCAATACCTGATTGAAAACACTTGAATGAACCTCTGTTCTTCAGAGTGGAAGTCTTTAAGGGGTTGAATAATTGTGTCAATGAAGAATTCACAAAAGAAACATTTACTACTGTATTACAAAACCAATTGATGTCATTTTAGTTGCATATGGTTCTTTAAAAAGTCCTTGTAGGATTTCATTCTGAATACAATTACAAATGTACACTAAATTCCCTAAAACCCTTTACAGCATTGGGGGTTGAATAATTTTGAACACAACTGTACCTCTCCTTACCTGATCTCTCTCCTGCTCTCCTGGATTGAGTCACTGATTGTCTCTCTGCTGTCTCAAATTGGATATTTTAGCGCTTCCTTAAACGCAATCTTGCCAAAAGTGAAATTCTCATTGTTCCTCCCTCCAAGACAAAACCAATGCCACCTATCTCTCTAGGAGTAAATAGAACATTCACTGCCTCAAGCTCGCTGCCCTGGTCTCACTTTCGATTCCAACCTAACCCTTCTCTCCCCACATCCAGACAGTGACCAAATCCTGTTACTATCAACTCAAGAACATTGCCCGCATCTACCCCTTTCAGGCTCAAGATACCGCAAAGGTGCTGGTTTCCTCAACTCCAATCTCTCTAGACTGTAAGCTCCTGTGAGCAGGGCCCATGTCTGTTTATCTGTATCTCGCTTCTTTTGTTTATTGTAAAACCCTGCGGTAACTGATGGTGCTATATACGTATATAAATGATCAGGGGCGTAACTACCAGGGGTGCAGAGGGTGTCACTGCACCTGGGCTCTTGAGACCGGGGGGCCCACACTCGCCTGCCTGGGACTTATTTGTGAGTTTTACTTTGGAGCTCTGTGACGCACTCATACACACCACATATTACTGTTTTGTTGCTCTAAACCTCTGATTTATACTGATACACACTGCACATTACTGTGAGTTTTATTGCTGTGGAGCTCTTTGATACTTTCATACACAGCGCACATTACTGTGAGGTATATTGCTGTGGAGTTCTGTGAGATACACATAGTGCACATTACATTAAAAATGGGATGGACTGAAGAGGTCATAGTGGACCTGGAAAAAATGGGACACTGATTGTCTGGAGTCAACATTGTGGACCTGAGGGGACCAATGCATGCTGATGGGAGGGGGACAAAATATGTTTTTGCCTAGGGTGGGGGGCCCTGTCATGGTCCCTGCACCTGGGCCCTGAGGTTTCTAGTTACGCCTCTGTAAATGATGATAATAATAATAGTAAGTAACCAGGGTATAAAATTCCTTATAAAGAAAATGGCAGCTAAAAATGTGTGTTCTTTTTTATCCACTTGCAACACTTTAAAATGTTGGTAGTTTGAAATACTCAGAGAAATAAGGTTAGCAGTACAAAGGTGAATTTATTACTGAAAATGGCTCCATCATTTGTATAAATTCCTTTGATTTCAAATGTATTCTTTGCATTGTGTTTGTAGCAATGTCACGCAGGATCTATATGCAATACCTAACAGCAAGGGTTTGTTTCTCAGCAACCAAATACCCCAAAAAGACCTGTGAATTGATATTTGGTTTCAAAAAACATTATCTCCTCTACCTAAAAGCTTTAACATGAATTAGAAAGCTCTCACATCTCCTGACATAATTAATTATCACTAAAAAGTATTTTCTTCAACTCTCTTTGATAATTTCCTACACTTCTTAATGCAAATAGTGACACAGACACTCCGCTGCTGCTGAGACAATGTTCAGCTCACTGGTATAGATATACTGTAGGTCTGGAAGTTATTTTTGAGCTATACCTTTCATTTGGCGGAAAATGACTTCTAATAATTCAAATATTGAGTAATGTAATTGAGTAAATGTTCTTTTTGTAGTTGTTATATTGCTTCACATTTTAGCTTATGCAAAGGATTTGGTTCATACATTTGTTTCATCCTGTACAATCAGGAGCAAAATCTCCCACTTCAAAAATTAGGGGAATGTGTTGGCATTAAAAAATTACCAAATTACCATCAAATACTATTTGATGGTGACATTGGGGTGTGGCCTAGACATGAACTCGCTGACCTCACTGAAGAGGTCAATATATTGATAAGGTAACAAATCTCCATTCATGGATCCTCATTCTTTTTGGCACTTGTTCTCGGATATACACAAAAATGTGATGGCCGAACCTTGGACACATTAAATTGAACAGGTTATGGCACAAATGAACATACTTCACGATAAGAGAGTCAATCTTCAACACACTGTCCTCCTTCTCATGGGAATAATGACTTCCACCAAATCAAACTTCATTCCTGGGTATCCACTAGCATGGAAATAAAAAATTGCAGGTACAATTCCTTCGGCTCCTTTGTGACCCATGTGCCTGGATACCTGAGATGAGTAAGGGTGGCCAACACATGTCTCTGCATAGACTATAAGGGATGTGTAAGTCACTGCAAATGAAGCTAGCAGCCCTGAGCATGGTTTACAAAGCTGTATGAATGAATTTGAAGATATACAGTATATAGGTTGCAAATGAGCTACATTTAATTAAGACATTAAAGAATTAGAAAGAATATTATGAATTAACTGTATCTTAGTAATGTAGTTGAACCTGGGTATAGCAGAATGGTAACTCTATAGATTATCCATTAAAGCAATAAATGAGAAACATTAATACAAAGTATCACGGAGCACGGATATATCAAGTTAATTATGCTCTTTTTCAATCTAGGCAATGCATCTGTATTTGTAATTTAAGTCTTGCAAGAGAAAAGGTGTTACTTTTCACAGGGAAGATTAACATGACATATTGATTAAAATAGATCAGGCATTTTCGTATTATGTGAAAACAACAGAACTGGAAGAGTTTGTCATTTCAAATGCAACTATCTGAATTGCAGATAAAATATGTTAATAAGTACAGATATAGTGGTTTCCAGGATCCAATACGCGTTTTAATAATTTCTGAAATAATACGATGACTCGCAGAGCAAACTTTGGTCAAGGGTCATCTTGTCCTATAGTAGGAAACTTTACTTTATGAAATCAGGTATTAAATATTATTTAAATGTAGCACTTATCTAACATTGTCTTCAATTTTATACAACAGTGGTTCTTAATAGATATATTGAGATTCAAGTATTCTTTGCAGCATCTTGAGGCCCCTTCGGCAGAAGAAATCCTTATCAAACCCCAGGTAGTGTCTACATTATTGTCATTTATAGCATTACATACCCCAAGGACCTGTAGACTCACTGATGACGGTGTTTTGTGAAACCCATTTTAATGTGGCCCTCATGACTGACAATATCTACATATATTCATTTTGAAAAAGTAATGGAAAAAGTGGTAACATGCAAATTCCAGATGGCTGTCCACACTGAAACCCTGCTATATTTTCAAAAAGATTTTCTTGCCAAAGGAGGGGGGATTTTAGAAAGCTGGAAATTTTCAAATTTCCCCTCCTGTTCAGTAGTAAATTCTTTTTGAAGATAAGTCAAGGTTTCAGTTTCAGTGTTGGGGCGGCCATTTTGAATTGCATCACAATTTTGAAATTCTCAGTGCAGGTTGCTGATAAATCATGGAGATACAGGAATAAATGTTAACTAGTTTGAATTCGTTGGTAAATTAAAAATACCGTATGTGTTTAGAACACAATATGAATTCAAATCATACCTTAGAAATGTCTAAACTAATGGCACGTCCCTAGCTTGTTATGGAGTTCAGAATCTTTTTGGAAACTAAACACTGGCTATATAATTTCGAAATTTCTTTCTTAAAACATTCTCTTTTACATAAACAAAACAGGTAAAGCCAAACAATTCTTATTCCTGCTAGCATTAAGTCAATGTAAATATCTACCATTCCTGAACCTCAGTTATTTTTCTTAGAAAAGAGCAATTCTCAGGGGAACATTACTTTTAAACCCATTATGTATAATAAAGGAGAGTACCTGAATCTTGTTTGCCTTCGCATAGCGGAGCACTTGAAATGTTCTCCTTGTTCAGAAATAGCAATAGTTTCAAAAGTGAACAAAACAAATAAATGTCACAGCAGAAAGCACACAACCTCCATTTATTGGGCCATCGCTTTCCTCCGGCACTAGTAGAAAGAACGAATTAGGGTTTGGTTTGATGCGCCGCAACAAACTTTTATTGACACTTTTGGGAATAAATTTGAATCAAATATTAATGCACATATCATAAAATTATAGCAGATTTTATATAAAGTGCTAAAATAAAGCAATGCAAATAGAGGGACGCCAACCTGAGACCTAGCACTCAAATTTTATTGAAGACTGGCCTGTTCTACTGCTTTGTTAATCAAACCTCTAACAGGAAAATGTTTTAGCATAAATTCATAGGACTTAGAGGAATTGATCATAAGTTCCAAAGTTCCTATTTGTTTTCAGGAGCATACATTGTGATCAGTGAAACAAGTCTAATTGGGTTGATTTGAGCAAAAATATAAATTACAAAATCATATGCACCAATTTGTGTTTCATTTTTTTCTATCGTTTTTATGATTCTAGAAAGCCAAGTGAGAAATAAAACACCGAATATAATTTTCTCTGAATAATTTGTTACTTTAAGAAATATATAAATATCCATATTAACTTCTCGAATGCCACAATTCCTTGTCAACACACTTGTAACACTCATTGTATGTGATTTTAGCTGCGTGTTCAAGATTTTTTGTAGTATCAAAAGTCTTTATTTATATAATTACTAAATTCCAAGGATTATCTATGTTCATCATTCCCATGGTATTTTTTTCTGCAAAATCTCCCCGGCTCCTAAATTCTAGAAGCAGTTGTCGTAATTTGAATTAGGCAATATCTAATTTTTTTAAATAGTCATATACATTTATATAAATCAATAAATACAAATAATAATAATAGTTTTTTCTTGTGGTAAATAAAGGTATTGGCTTTCGTCCCCAATTGATTTATAGATAAAGGTGGCAGACACAGCAGATGGTTGGCTAGGAATCTTGCTTTGAAAAATACACTTCTTAGAGCTGTGTAAATGGATGTGTAAATCAATCTTTTAGTCAATGGCATGCATATGATATTATCGATAAGATATAAAATAACAGTAATAATTAGAGGTGGCTATACAGTACACAGATGTAACTGTAACATTATACAAGATGGTTAGTAAAATTTACAAATCTCAGTATAACAAGGCAATGGTGTGAGTGTGGTGCTCGTCTTAATATGTGAAAATGTGGGAGGACGTACTCAATATAGGCAGGTGCTGCAGGCCAGAATATGTGTGTTTAGAACCTCAAAAACACTGTTAAAATGGAAAAAAAAAAAAAAAAAAAAATCCGGGCGCACCTTAACAATTCAGACACAGGCTATTCCATGACCACTCTAACTCTGATTGATTTTGGCTTATACAGTATGATAGATACCCCTTGTGTACTGTTTTGGCTATTCCTGACCACTCTAACACTGACCTATTTGGGCTTGTGTTGGTATACAAGGATTTATTCTGTCTGACCTATTTCAGGTATACCCGGTCTTGTGTTTTGGCAAAACATTTCCCACTCGTTGGTAAAACATTTCCCACTCGTTGTTGGTAAAACATTTCCCACTCATTGTTGGTAAAACATTTCCCACTCATTGTTGGTAAAACATTTCCCACTTGTTTGTTAACAGTGTCTAGTAATCCTGTCCTGTGCATACCTGTACATATATGTGTGTCTGTGTCCCTAAGCGGTAGTCAGTTTACCGACCACTTTAAGGATCGAAGGGGTAGATAGGGACTGTCTAAAGGGACTTGAGTCATGTGTATAGAGGAATCGCGACAGTAACAGCTGCACAGTAATAAAGCACACAGTAATGTGCAGTGTGTAGGAGCGTATCAAAGAGCTCCATAGCAATAAAACTCACTCAAATCCACACACTGCATATTACTGTGAGTTTTATTGCTGTGGAGTTTGTGATACACTCATACACACCACGTATTATAAAGGGTTATTCAGAAAGCACAGAAATTTCAGTGAAATTTCAGTGCTTTCTTGTTCAGCACGCTTCCTCCATTCCATTTTGCCAATCCTGTGGTGAACTCAATAACCTATAGCAATAAATATGCATCAAGATGTGTTTAAATAATAAAAAAAGGTCCTTTAAAAAAAATAATAAAAAAGGTCTGAATAAAAGAATTTACAAAATAAATAAAAAACACCTAAAAAAAAAGAAGAAAAAAGCAGATCTTTTGCCCTCCCCCCATGGGGTATATAATATAAATCCTTATTGTGGGGGGTTGGGGAAGGCAAACTAAAGGGTTTATTCATAGAGATTAGACTAATTTGCCACCGAATTGCACCTAACAGTGCAGACCTTTTTATTATTATTCATAGGACCTTATATGTTCTTTCCAGGCATTTTTTTTTAAAAGCGCCTTTTAACCCCTTAAGGATGCATGGGTGGCGCCCTTAAGGGGTGGCTTTCAGCGGCGAGACGTACAGCTACGCCTCACCGACAAGTGCCGTCGCGCAGCACATGTCATTGGCTGCAGAGGGACAACTTCATCTCAGGCCGTCCCCGTGCAGCCAATCATGTGCGCCGTGAGTTGGCACGCGCAGGCTGCGGGACGGGCCAAGGTGGCCCCATTGAAGACAGCAGGGCGTACCTGTACACCCTGGATCTTCAAAGCCCTCCCGCCACCGGGATGGCATAGAACGTCCTGCAGCGGGAAGGGGTTAAAAATTGTGGTGTGTGTGTTTTTTATATATATTTACCCCTGTTCGTCGGCGTTTGGTGGCTGATCGATGCTCTGTTTGGTTGCGTTTGGTGGATAATCGGCTGCGTTCAGCAGATCGTCGGCTGCGTTCAGCAGATCGTCGCCTGCGTTCGGAATTTTGCGGATGCATTCAGCGGATCCCTACGAGGAGTCTGTGGGGAGGGGGTTAACCATTTTTTTAGTGGGTGGCTATAGGTTATATGGGCAGCTGACAGGTGGACCTGCCTTACTCTGCACTCACAACACCACCCCTCTCACACAAAACACGCCATCTGCACTCTCACAACCCCCCCACTCACACAAAACACTCACTCTGCACTATGACAACCCCCACTCACACAAAACACTTTGTATTCTCACAACCCCCACTCACACAAAACACTCACCCTGCACTCTCATAACCTCCACTCACACAAAACACTCACCCTGCACTCACACAAAACACTCTTACGCTGCACTTTGACAACACCCCCACTCACGCAAAACACTTTGCATTCTCACAACCCCCACTCACACAAAACACTCACCCTGCCTCAGACAAAACAATCTCACCCCCCTCACACAAAACAATCTCACCCCCTTACACAAAACACTCTCACAACATCCCCCCACAAACCCATCAATGTCTGCTGGAGGAGCTCTGCTCGACTGACTCCTCACTTCTCTTCCTCCACCACGGGGACAGGAAGTGCAGGAGGAAGGGGAGGAGTCAGGGAGGCAGAATGTCGGCCTGGAGCCGGAGGCACATGCTTTTGCTTTGTGGAAGCACAAACTACATTGCTGCATGGATGGCCAGTGACAGCAGGGCAGGCTAGAGGACATCCCCTGTCCAGCTGCACCCGGGGTGGTCCGCCCACCACCCCTCTGGTAGTACGCCACTAGACACCAAGATGACCAGGATGGGGTAGGGCTTCCAGATTGTCCAGGTTTCCCGGGACACATTTACCTTCAATTCAACATGCAATTGGGAAACCCATCCCTGTAGACTAGTGGTTCCCAACCCTGGTCCTCAGGTACCTCCTTACAGGCCAGATTTTAAGGATTACCATGTGGAAATTCGGACTGAATCACTGTGCAGCAAATCATATCACCTGTGCTGTGCTTCAGATATCTGACAAACCTGACCTGTTACTGCTCCCTGAGGAGATGGTTGGGAAACACGGCTATAAAATGTAAACTACGTAGAGTGCAGGGCTGTCTCTACTTCATTTCTGTATAACTGTATCCTGTACAACCCAACGTTTAATCCCTGTGCTACACTGTTGAATTGGTGGCAGTACAAATACCTGAATAATAATAAATACAACAACCCATCAAATTCTTCTCCTGCAGTATGTATAATTTATAAGCAGCAGGGGGCGAATAAACTAATTAAAATATAGGATTTCCTTCCTACTGCACATGAATTGGACAATGTGCCACTCTAAGCATGTAGAAGGTCTACGGTCCCCAAAAATCACAGCTGATCTGATAACATTGTGTTGGAGGCAAGCTAAGGAAAGGATCTGAGACAGGAACAGGTACAGAAACTATGAATGGGCTGATTCAGGAGTAGGTACAGGAACATTATATTTTCAAGGAAAAGAGGAGAAGCCTACTCAGAAATGGATGAGTAGTACTGGGTCGCTGAGCTGCAGCCTGTAGGACACCTGAGCATTGGTTGAGTGGTGCACTGGGATTTTATAGGGAAGGCATGTTTTCCTGTGATGTAAGGTCTGTGTGAAGTATTATTATTATTCTTTATTTGTAAAGCGTCAGCATATTCCGCAGCGCTGTACAATAGGCACAGTATAGACAGGGTTACAATACAATACATTGAACAACATTTGACAAACAGTACAGGAGGAGATGAGGCCCTATTCCCGTAGGAACTCACAATCTAGGAGGGTTGGGGTTGGAAACAGGAGGAGAGGACTGTAAGGTGAGAGTGATTGATGGTTGTGTCAGTGAGTTGGGTTGTAGGCTTCCCTAAATAGGAATGTTTTAAGGGAGCGTTTGAAGAAGAGAAGTTAGGGGAAAGTCTGACAGTACGAGGAGAGCGTTACAGAGAGTGGGGGCTGCGCGTGAGAAATCCTGCAGTCTATCATGGGAAGAGGTGATGCGGGGAGAAGCTAGGCGCAGGTCACTGTTTGACCTTAGGGAGCGGGCTGGGGTGTATTTGGTGATTAGTGAGGACAGGTAGTGGGGAGCTGAGTTAGTGAGGGTTTTGTAGGTAAGGATAAGGATTTTGAACTTAATTTTGCAGTGGATGGGGAGCCAGTGAAGGGACTCGCAGAGGGGAGCGGCAGAGACAGAGCGGCGGGTGAGGTGAATTAGCCTGGCGGAGGCGTTCAGGATGGATTGTAGGGGGGAGAGGCGGGACAGAGGGAGGCCAGATAAGAGATTATTGCAATAGTCGAGTCAGGAGATTACCAGGGCGTGTATGAGTTGTTTTGTGGTGACAGCGGTAAGAAATGGCTGAATTCTGGAAATATTACGCAGTTGGTATCGGCAGGAGGAGGAAAGAGACTTGATGTGGGGGATGAAGGAAAGAGCAGAGTCAAGTGTAACTCCAAGACAGCGCACTTGGTTTGATGGGGAGATGGTGATACCCTCCACCGAGATAGAGAAGTCAGGAGGTGGGGAGGCATTGGAGGGAGGAATAAGTAGGAGTTCAGTCTTTGACATGTTGATCTTTAGGTGGTGGGAGGCCATCCAGGAGGAGATGCCAGATAAGCAGTCACTGACTTTTGAAAGGACAGGGGGAGAGAGATCAGGGGTAGAGAGGTAGATCTGAGTGTCATCAGCGTAGAGGTGGTAATTAAAGCCAAAGCTGTTGATGATTTTGCCCAGGGAGGAGGTGTAGATGGAAAAGAGCAGAGGACCAAGGACAGAGCCTTGAGGTACACCAACAGATAGAGGCAATGAAGAGGAGGAGTTACCAGCAAAGGACACACAGAAGGACCTTGGATAAATAGGAGTCAACCCAAGCGAGTGCAGTGTCACTGAGACCCAGAGAGTTGAGGGTCTGTAGAAGGAGGGGGTGGTCAACAGTGTCAAAAGCAGCCGTGAGGTCAAGCAGGATGAGAATAGAATAGTGGCCGTGTTTTTTTAGCAGTTAGGAGGTCGTTGGTGACTTTGGTGAGGGCAGTTTCAGTTGAGTGTAGGGGACGGAAGCCAGATTGCAGGGGGTCAAGTAGGGAATTGGAGGACAGGAAGAGGGAGAGGCGGTTGAAGACTAGTTTTTCTAAGAGCTTTGATGTGAAGGGAAGCAGGGATACAGGGCGGTAGTTGGATGGAGAGTTGGGATCGAGGGATGGTTTCTTTAGTAAAGGGGTAACTAGCGCGTGTTTGAAGGCGGATGGGAAGGAGCCAGTGGAGAGAGATAGGTTGAAGGTAGGTATATATTCCTATTTTACTTTTCCTTTGACAAACCTCATCAAGTATACTTGTTAATTTAAGAAAACCATGAATCGGATGTGTTTTATTCTGTAGTGTCTGAATCGGTAAGATGAATAATTTTTTCTTTTAGTATTACTTGAGTTCTTTAATTGGTAGGTGTGTTCAAAAAATCCTTTCTTCCCCTCATATCCCTATTCAGATCAACCTCTTTGGCGTTAATGTACTACTTTTTATGTTGCTTTTGTACAGAAACGGTCATGCCACCAGACCCAAGAGCAGAAAGAAGAACTGTGCTGCCTCTGCCAGATCTGGATACTTTTCCACCCATTCTACATGGGTCAATCTGCTCCTGCCTTTCTAGGTTGCTGATCTGGAAACTGCTCCATGTAATCGCTACCCCTGGTCTTCCACCTACTCAGAGAGATACACAGGTGGAACCACTTTTTTTCTGTCGAGGAACTTGGTCCTCCTATTTAAGGTGTGTGAGCCAAATATACAATGCCTTTGCATTGTTAGGATGCGACAGTGTATCCTGAGCTTGCTGTTGCTGTAAATTTCAACCTATACCGAGACCCTTGCGGTGTGCCCTTTGCCAAAATCCTTGCAGTGTGCCCTTCACTGAGACCCTTGCATTGTCGCCAGCAGATCCTTGACCAGTCCTGTCTCCTACTGATCAGCGACCAGTCCTGTCTCCTGAGCCTTTGTGTCACCAAGCCCTGTGTCCCCCAGAGTGCCCACTGTCTCCTGTTACCCATGTATCATTTGTGTGCTGTACTATACCCCTGTTTATTTGCACCAGTCACCGCATTGCCTCTTATTCCTGTATCCTGGGCTCTTCCTGCTAACCTGGTACCGTGGGATATGTTGGCACTACATTACGAATACTACAACAAAACAGCATATGAAGAACTAGAGGAAAAAACAGGAAGACAAAGAACAAAGCAAGAGGAGTTGAATCAGCTAAGGTGTCACGGGTCTCCGATGCAACTGTAACTGACAACTGCGGTTAACGACAAGACCTTTTAATCTGTTCGACCACTGAAATTCTGCTGTGTTCTCAATTTACGTATATTAGTGCTAGATTGAAAAGCTTTACGCGTGCAAAGAGACGTGTTACCGAGACAAAGAGCCATGTTTCCTGGCCATATAGGTCGGTTCAGCATAAATGTCGGTTCAGCATAATCTGACAGGTGCAGCAGAAAAGGCTAAAGATCCAACGAAGGAATCATTTTTCATTCCTGTGTGCATGTTTTCATTAAAATTTATTATTTCATTTGATTTTTTCTGCTGCAAAGCCTATGGAAAGATTCTGATAGCAGATTTTCTCAATTACCCTTTGTTTAGGACTTATGATTTAGAGGCTTCTCTTTGCCGGCTGTTTCATTGACACTGGTATCTACATTAGGTTTGCTCATCCCCTTGCACAATCTTCTTCCATTGATCCGGTGGACATTGTTTTATTATTCTAGGACAGACAGTTCTATAATAGAATGTCTAGAATGTGTAGGTATTGTGCATGCACCGTAACAAGAATATATCCAGAAAAGATTAATGATGCTTTGTGGTGTAAAAAATAATAGCCATGAAACATCAATAAGGAGTAGAAATTGGGCAGGATAGCAAAGACAGCTCCTGCGAATGTTATTATCCTAGGTGCAGACCAGGCACACTGGTCATTGTTCAATTTGGAAATAAAGTGCAGACGATGCCATTTGACCATTAGCTCTGCCAACCTCTATCAGCTTCTTGACGAGATCCAGATATAAATCACATGCAGGACATTTACTCAAACTATGCCACGCAAAAAAAATCATTTTTTATATTCAATTTTAGATTTCTGGGAGGTGTTCAATCAAAGATGAAAAATTAGACCATATTATATAAAAGGTCAGTCCATTTACATGGCAGGTCTTACAATTTATAGTGTAAAATTGGTGAGCAGTGAGACATTGTTAATGGAAAGGGCTTAATTAGCATATTTAGCTGAAATATATAACTAAACCCTAAATCTTAACCTGATGCCAAGTATCGGAAACACAAAATGATGGTTTCAGGTCAGAATGTTGGAAAACTTTTAAATGTACAATCCAATAAATCATACTGTTTGACAGACTCTAGATTTAAATCAATTGTGTGACATAAAGAATGCCGGAGTGGGGGTGTTTAAGACATCCTGGGTGATTGGAACATAAGGTGTAGAATAAACGTCCTTGACAGCCACAGGAGTTCATGAACACTTTGAATGTTAAACTTGTGCCTTCAGTCATGATTTATTTATAATTCAATGTCAATACAGCAGATGATGTAGGTGGCCATCTGTACAGGTGTGATTTTGAAAACTTATCGGACCAGATTACGGCAAAGCCATTAACAGAGTTTGTGAGCTGTTTTCCATTAGCAGCTCTACTCTGACTGAGGTGCTGTATCAGAATCTCGATAAGTAATATTTTGGAGCCGCTGATCGTTGGTATCCAATCCATGGAGTCTAAGGGCTCCAGGAATTAAGAACAACCCTCTGTGAGGTCTGCACAAATTTGTGTAACAAAGGTTGCACAGGAGCCCAGGAAGAACACTGGGAACTATTTGTTTCCAGTGTTTTGTTGTATGTGGCAAGCATATTTTTTGGATCCTGCTGCACTCTGCACCCTGGAATCACAGGTCATTTTTGGATTTTCTAGCCTATTTATTTTAAGTGTCTTTATGGTATACTAGGGACTGTATTCCAATCCTGGTGTAAACTTAACCAGAGGTTGTAAACTTCCTGCACGCTAGGGAAACGCTAAGACTCGGGCTGAGACCCAGCACTAATGTGGTTGTGGAGTGCCGGGCCATACCTATCCTCTGCCCTCGCAAGCTTGTAAAAGTATGAGAATAGCCAGGGATTAGCCCTCACACCCCTGCATTATTAAAATCCTCCAAGGTGGACGTATCATCCATGTTTTAACGCACACATATACTAATTAAGGCTGATGGGTATTGCATGATAAAAGACACCCAACAGCATGTAGAATCATTACAATGCATTTAATATAGCAATACCCAGGACATACTTGAAAACGAGAGAAATCTCAATATATCCTTACTGGTAAAATACTTTATAAATAAATAAATAAATATACTTGCCATTCTCCAATCCGATCCCTGCGGTCACAGGTGGGGTTTATCTTGTGCAATGCATTTGATAGATCCAAAAGGAAGGCCAGGTGAGCGACAATAATGTCCCTGCTGCAGCATATAAACAATACATGTTTCAGGGCAAGACTTATCCCTTTAAACATGGTCCACATGGTCACCCTAATAATCAACCGCTTACATACTATGAATAAGCCCCAGCATAAAACGTTTAAAATTAGGCAATATATTAGAAATAGGAAGTATGTGGATAAGATACATATATAGAATAGAGCCTACTGCAACAGCAGCAACATTGCTGATCAGATCCATTACTATGGTGTATGGGGCCAAGACAACACCTGTGCTGCATTCCTTTCAATTGTCTGTTAATTTTGGGTGAGGACCTTTTTTTTTTGTGTTTTTTTGGAGTAAGCACCAGGGTTGAGCAGTAGGTAATATTTTGTGATTAGCGTCCGTCCAGAAATTAGCGTAGGCACCAAGTGATCTGTCAGTTACAAAAGCGCTAGAGATCTCTAGTGTTCCCATGTTAAATATAGGACGCAGAAAGTACAATAAGCTCGCGTTGCGAATCGCTAATAGCGACGCGCTAAGTGATTTTTCCCATATCTAGCGGGAGGCAAACGATCTGCTGGTCAGGCGCTAGACTCATTTTGCCTGGCGCTAACGCAAAAACATGCTGACGCTATAGGGTTAGTTCACACCAGGTGATAGTGCCCTAAATGTCTTTGCTAAACATGTACAATTACCACCTACTAACTAGTACATTGATCCTTGTTTCTACTTTTGTAATCAATCTTACTCATGCTTTGGCTTACCCCATCCCCTACTGCTTTCCATATTCAGAGTGTGAGAATTAACCCCCAATCAACTGAACAAAACCCTTGACACTATAAAAAAAAGTCCTATTACACAACTTCTTACTTTAAGCACGGCTAACTCTATCCATAGCTAGTACTGTACAATATTTTATGAGTACCATAAAGGTAGTCCATTGTTACAGCTGCACTATTTAGCATCACTGTAATGGCACTTGGCATAACAAAAGTACTACATTAAAGGTGTACCTACAGTTGTGTTCAAAATTATTCAACCCCCACTGAAATTGAGTGTTTTGGCCAGTTTGACATTGATTTTGATCATTCAGTCATCTTGCTTACAATTAAATCAAAGAGGCACGTGTAGGTCAGACAAATATAACATAACATTTATAATGAAATAACCACAAATGTCTTTTCTGTGCTCACATCATTATCAGTTTTATTCAACCCCTAAGTGACATTCAATCTTAGTACTTAGCTTTTAAACGTGAAGCATAGCTTGACACAAGTGTCTTGCAGCGATCTACGGGTATCTTCGCCCATTCGTCATGGGCAAAAGCCTCCAGTTCAGTCACATTCTTAGGCTTGCGCACTGCAACTGCTATCTTTAAGTCCCACCAGAGGTTCTCAATCGGATTTAAGTCTGGTGACTGCGATGGCCACTCCAAAATGTTCCAGTCTTTAATCTGCAACCATGCTCTAGTGGACTTGGAGGTATGCTTGGGATCATTGTCCTGTTGAAAGGTCCAATGTCTCCCAAGCCTCAGGTTTGTGACGGACTGCATCACATTGTCATCCAATATCTCCTGGTACTGAAGAGAATTCATGGTACCTTGCACACGCTTAACCCCTTAGTGACCGGGCGGTTTTACACAAATCCGTCTTTTAGTGACCGCTGCTGTTTTTACGTTTCTGCGCTGTTAGTGTTTAGGTCAAATTTTCCTCTTACTCGTTTATTCAACCCACACATATTATACACCCTTTTTCCCGCCATTAAATGGACTTTCTAGAAATACCATTATTTCCATCATATCGAATAATTTACTATAAAAAAAAATATGAAATATGAGGAAAAAAAATGGTAAAAACACACTTTTTTGTAATTTAATCCCCAAAATCTACAACCACCCAAAACGACGCCGGCTAAATAGGTTCAAAATTTTGTCCCGAGACTAGAAATACCCAATTTTTACATGTGTTTGCTTTTTAACCCCTTCACTGCGGAGACAGTTCACCTATGTGCGCTGCGCTCATTCTGACCATTTTGTGCTAATTATTTTTGGATGACAGCCTAGGTCCTATTTAATTAAACCCCCCCAGACAAAAAAACTTTTAAAAAAAACCCATTTTTTTATTTTATTTAATTTTTTTATTTATTTATTTATTTATTATTTTTTTTTTTAAAACCAAACCTGGTCATGTTTGGTATCATTTGAAAGGCCATAATCAGGCCTTTCAAATGATGGCAAATATGACCATCTAGCTGCCATGGATCGGGAGATAAAGGGATCCTTAGGATCCCCTTATCTCTACATGGCAGCTAGAGGGTTAACTGGCCCACTTACATCCTCACACATATGGTGAGGTTGTCAGTGGGTGGGGGGGACCTGGAGGCTTGGCTGACATCCAAGATGTCAGCCCCCCTCCAGGTTTGAATCGCGTTTTGGCGCCAATTGGCGCCGCAACGTGATCCGGCGGCAAAACGGTTAATGCCGGCTCTCCCCTCTCCAGCGGTGCAAACGGCATCTCCCTAGCTTCAATGGTTGGGGAGATAGAGGGCACCGAAGGAGCCCCCCCCTCCCCTCCATTGAAATGCATGGGGACGCCTGCTGATGACGTCACCACGCAGCGTGGCGATGTCATCAGCCTCGCCTGCCCATGTAAATCACGTGGGATCCGGCGAGGGAGGTGAGTATCGGGCGGGAGGGGGATTAGGCGCCGCTGATGTACCCTGTACGTCCGCGGGTCTAAGGGAGACCCGAGGACAGGACGTACAGGGTACGTCAGGGGTCCTTAAGGGGTTAAACTTCCCTGTACCTGCAGAAACAAAACAGCCCCAAAGCATGATTGACCCCCCCCGCCATGCTTCACAGTAGGCAAGGTGTTCTTTTCTTCATAGGCCTTGTTCTTCCTCCTCCAAACATAGCGTTGATCCATGGGCCCAAACAGTTCTAATTTTGTTTCATCAGTCCACAGAACACTATCCCAAAACTTCTGTGGTTTGTCCACATGACTTTTGGCATACTGCAGTCGACTCTTCTTATTCTTTGGAAACAGCAAGGGGGGGTGCCTGGGAGTTCTGGCATGGAGGCCTTCATTACACAGTGTGCGCCGTATTGTCTGAGCTGAAACTTCAGTACCCACATCTGACAAATCTTTTCTCAGTTCCTCAGCAGTCACACGGGGACTTTTCTCCACTCTACGCTTCAGGTAGCGCACAGCAGTCGAAGTCAGCATCTTCTTTCTGCCACGACCAGGTAGCGTTTCAACAGTGCCCTTTGCCTTGAATTTGCGAATGATGCTTCCTATGGTCTCTCTTGGTATGTTTAACATCTTTGCAATCTTCTTATAGCCATTGCCCTTCCTGTGAAGAGTAATCACCTCTTCTCTTGTCTTCCTGGACCATTCTCTTGACTTCACCATGTTTGTAACCACACCAGTAAATGTCTAGAAGGAGCTGAGTATCACAGTCATTTTAAAGCTGCCTAATTGGTGCTTATTATGCTTTATTGCTGCTCCGTGACATCCACAGGTGTTTTCAATACCTGATTGTTCATCAGAGTGGTAGTCTTTAAGGGGTTGAATAATTGTGTCAATGAAGAATTCACAAAAGAAACATTTACTACTGTATTACAAAACCAATTGATGTCATTTTAGTTGCATATGGTTCTTTAAAAAGTCCTTGTAGGATTTCATTCTGAATACAATTACAAATGTACACTAAAATTCCCTAAAACCCTTTACAGCATTGGGGGTTGAATAATTTTGAACACAACTGTACCTTCATTCACTATATTCTTGGACATAAATTTTTCTAACAATTCCTCTTTAGAACATTGCTCATCAATCACATTAGGTTTAGGTTTCTTCTAATTCATGTTTAGAATCTTCTCCTTAATGTTCTCCATTCCACACAGAACAAGTACAAGTAATGGCATCATTGATCGCTCTATGTGATGGGGCTCTGTGAGGAATAGTAGGGACAGATGACGGATGGAAACCTTCAGCTGGAACGTTTGTCGTAAAATGGGTATATGTACAAGACATAAAAACTTACATTGAAATACAGACTAATAACCATGCAATACTATTTACAAGCATTTTCTGTGATGAGTGCTCCTTCACGAGCACTGAAGCTGAAAGTATGATACTCTAAATCAATGGCTTTCTCAATGATTTCTAACAACTTAAGATATATATGCATTGCTACATATATGTTATCTGTCAGAATTAAAGTGCACCTGTTCTAGTCACCTGTCGGGACTCCTGATATCACCTGAAAGGCAAATAAAAGCATCTCTGATTGTACCACAAATTACTAAGGCAATGCCATTATCAAGGTGGTGGGACCATGTAGATATGACAAGTACTCGTTACTGATGTCCTATAAAGAGGTTCTATTTTCTATATATACTTAATTTTTTTTGTGTCAGAATTATAGATATAGTTTCTTGATGACCAGGTCTTGAACATACCATGGCAGCATTTACTTGTGGGTTATGCTGACAGCAGCTGTCCAATTTTTCTCCTATTTTTCTTTCTAAATATTTCCCTTTCCCTCGTTGCATGCTGCTTCTCCCTTGCAGTCCAGGGATTGCGAAAGGTGGAGATACCTGCAGAAATCTAACCACAGTATGCATAGGTACACAGCTTGCATTGTGTACCCTGCGCAAATTGCGTATCACACAGAACTTCCGTACTTAGGCATTTCCTCATTCAATAAAGGTGTTCCCTTGGTTAAGAGAAAAAAAAGAGAGGGGTTTGTTTTCATGCTTTGCCTGTAATTGTGTCAGGGGTTCAGCAGACAGGGGGTAGATTAGAAGTCTTTTAAATTTACTGTCATGTCTCATTCAGCTGTCATGTCAGACTGGAGAACAATAGCCTCCTGCCACCTTATCAAAACATTCCTTCCTCCACCTCCTGATTTTGAACTGTTAAATACTGTAGATCAGGGCTCAAAATTTCAAGTCCCAACCTACTAGCTAGGCCTTAAGAGTTACTTGCCACTAGTTGCCCCACCTAACCCCTATCCTGCCTGCGTCTGCATTCCCACTCGCCCGCATGTAATTTCCACTCGCCAAATGCGAGCAGGCGAGTGGAAATTTTGAGGCCTGCTGTAGATACATAGGGTTATTTAGAGAAAGGTGAAAACCAGGAGAATTGGCAGGAGACGAGAACAATCTAGACCAAATAGCCGATTTGGAAAATGAGATAAATGGGAGAATTTTTCTGGTTTGGCTATTTTGACCTAAAATTTTCACTTCTCCAGTCATTCTACTGAATTTCACCTTTCTTTGAATAGACCGGCAAATAAACAGCAGCAACAAAATAAAGCTTTTGCACAGATTTTGCTAAATGTTGCTTCATGGGAAAAATCTACAAAATTGAAACAGGAGATAAAACCCGTAATTTTATTATACCTTTTAACATGCAATTACTTCAAACAAAGGAAAAACAGCAGCATGTGTTTAATAATGTGTTTTTATTTGTAATGCACAAGTACTGCCAACATGGTACAAGTCAATCCTTGGTTAAATTAGATCGGAGTCAGATGAGTGCACTATGTGCGCCCGTACTGGCGTGCCTCCCGGTGTCTGCCGCAGCCTAGTGATGCTTCAACGGGGCCGGCCACACGCTGTAGCGCACACACATATTGCGGCGCTACAGCAGATGTGTCCTGCGGCCGTGCTGAAAGCCTCCCCATCGAAGCGCTATGACGCGCACTCGACAGGGCTGCAAGCGCGATCCTCCATAGGAAGATTGAGCCTTGCAGCACTGAGCGCACTAACTGGGCTCAGCGAGGTGGCCAGACAGGCATCAGTGGAAGGAACGTCTACTCTAACGGATGTTCCTTCCGCTGTTCAAAGACACACGTCTGACCCCGGCCTTAGTTCATTACAGGTTACAGGGACAGTGCACTCAAAGTACTCAGACCCCTTAGTTGCAGCCTTAAGCTAAAATTGCTAAATTTGTTTAAAGCTATTTTTTCACATTAATCTTTACTCAATTATCCATAAAGACAAAAGAAAAAAACCAAAATAAAAAACTGAAAAATCAAATTGAGATCTCAGTACTTAGTTAATGTAATTTTACAGGGATTGCAGTCTCAAGTTTTTTTGTGGTACGGTGCGACGACAAGCTTTGCACCTGGATTAGGGAAGTTTCTGCCATTTATCTCAAGAAGATCTTCTAAGGCTCCTTCATGTCGGATGGGTCAGTTGGTGGACAGACATTTTTGTTATTCCACTGGGTTCAAGTCCAGGCTCTGGCTGGGCCACTAAAGAACATTCAGAGTTGTCCATAAACCACATTTGCATTTTCTTCTTTGTGTGTTTAGGGTCATTATCCAGTTGGAAATGTAAACCTTCAGCCAAGTCTGAGGCTCTAGGCACCCTGGTCCAGGTTGTTACTGTATTTTTCTATGTCCAGAGTTTCCTCAACAATAACCATTCTCCTGGTCATAGCCCTGAAAAACATCCCAAAAGCATGATGCTACATTAGCAATACCATTGGGATGGTACTGCCCATTTGATAAGAAGCTTTGAATTGAGGCCAGACTGTTCAATAGACAATGGAACGTTTTGGCCTCAGTTCAAAGCATCATGTTAATCTTGACTGCTTGAGAGTCCGTTAATTGCTTCTTTGCAATTTCCAAGCAGGCTTTCATTTGTTTTGGTATGAGGAGAGGCTTCATTCTGGCCAGTCTGTCGTAAAGACCAGTGGCCTTATTCCAACCCTGCTGAAAACGTACCCAGAGCTAGTGTAAATTACCAGAGCCATTTTAGGGCCATATTCCATTGTGGAGAAGATAACTACTGGACACGTTACAAATTACATCTCCTGTAGTTGTCTTATCGTTGAGAATCACTATTCCACTCTTGTGGAAAATTGGACTAATGGCTTAAGTGGTGCATTTCCCTATGCAAGGTTACTGTAAAGCAGTGTTTCTTCGGGACCCTCAACTAGGCTAGATTTTGCAGAGCACCTTGGAGAAATGCAGACTGAATCCTGCAATCACGGAACAGCAAATCATATCACCTGTGCTGTGCTTCAAATATCTGGAAACCCTGGCTCATCAGCAGGTCCTGAGGACAGGTTTGGGAAACACTACTGTAAAGCAACGTCTTCTATACTTCGTATATAGGAGATGCTAATTTGCACCTTCGAATGGAAGCACCAGCTGTTCAAAGATAGCTTGTGCTTCCACCCGGGAGACGGTATTTCTCCAAAAAATACCATCTTCTCAATAAAGGTGTTATGTGATTTTGCAATACACTGACCTAGACCCCGCAAGAAAATCCCTTACTCGCATCTCATCCCACAGTGTAGAGTGGCGCAATCCACCATTTCCTCTCACTGAGAACAGAGTGAGACTGGGAACAAATAGTTCCCAGTCTCTCTCTGCGATTCCTCAAATGGTGCTGTGTGATCTTGCAAGGTCCTGCAGCGCTCACAGCAGGGACACGCAGGGCTCCATGGAGTCATGTGGACTCCACAAGCCAATACTGGTAGCGTGCAGTGCCGCTGCCGGTATCGAATAGACTTCCGCTTCGTTCTGGGTCTACCAGAGAGCATAGCCTAGAATATGTACGCTAAAACGAAGATGGTAAGGAAAATCTGCAAGCACAGTTTTTCTTTACCAGCAACGATGGAATAGGGCCCATTGTTTATGAAGTTGTTAAGTTTGCAACAGCTCTGGTAAAGTTTACACCAACGTTGGAATACAGCCCCAGATCAGGGGAGTGTTTCAGCCAGAGTGACCTCATATCCTGGAAGTTAGAAAGAGACCCTCTTGTGCCAAAACTGGCATCTGTGCGCCATATAATTAACAGATGTGTATGTATATATAAGTAATACAATCTTTAGTAGAGTTAAAGAAAGCAGCGTCAACTTTTAAATTAAAGACGTGGGTCATACAAAATTATTTATTCAAATAGCAGGTGAAATACATCATATATTAGTAGTTTGCTGCAGTATTAGGGTTTTCCATTTTGTTGCTCCAATTTTTCAAGCTGTTTCTGCAGTTTTTTCAGGTTTACTTTATGCATCATCAAGAACTGTCCGTTAAGGTGAAAAACAGGAATATCATTTTTATATCTTTCATACCAGGTAGAGTTTTCTGGGAGAGTGATGTCCACTTGCTCTAAAACAAACTAAAGAATAAAGTCCCAATTAAATGAACGAATCATTAGGTCAAAAACAATGGAGATTATCCAACAAATCTAGAATGATAGCGAGCCGTGAATTTATGTAACATAAACCTAGGTGGGGCAGGTTTTTTCTATTTTCCAAAATCCTTTCAGTATGAACAGAAATTAACAGATCACCTTCCAAATGGTTTCCTAGTCAATGAGAAATATTGAGAAAGGTTCAGCAAAGTGTGATAAATGGGGAAACCGCTGGAAAACTATAGTGGTCTTTCGGCTACACCATTGCCTCAGATTTGTTTATGTGTAATTTAAAAAAACTCCAGTTACATACATTTTTAGTTATTAAAATACACAGCTCGTGGATTAATGAGTTTTCTCATAACAGTTCTATTTATTCCCTGATCTCGGACATTTTTGATTTTGTGCTTTAGTTTCTTTCACTAACTCAAAAGGCAGCTTTTTTTTATAACAATGATATTTGGCTTCAGGCCGGGACTGGGGCAAAAAGTTGGCCCGGGCATTCTAAAGTGAGCAGCCCACTTTTGTCTATCACTATATAGAAACACAAACGCATATATATGTATTTCTACATTCCCCTATACGGGCATCTAAACACCCCTACTATATACCTATACTTATGCCTACACACCCCTACTACATACAAATACATGTGCCTACACACTTCTATTTTATACCTTTACGGGTGGGTATACACACACCTATTCATCCCCGTACACCTAAAAACCACACACTTAAGAATACCTGTTTTCCTAAACACACACACAAACACCTAATAATTACAGTACATTATATGTAAATAAACATACAAAAAATATATTAAAAGATTAGAAAACTATTTCATAATATTTCAGTACATTAAAAGAATTTCATAATATATACAATTTAATGTATTAGTTTTAAAAAATAAATCAAATATATATATTATAAACAATTTATAATGAATGCCCCCTCTCCTGCTTACCTTTTGTGCAGGGAGGGTGGCCAAATCACTAGTGGTCCAGTGGGCACTGGGCAGAGGTGTGCAGTTAAGGAGGGGGGCACATCTCCCTGAGGGGGTGTTCATGGGAAGGGACCTGTCTCCTCTCGCACTGACCTCGCGACAGTGAGCCCATCATCAGAGTGTGCCGGGTGCTCAGAATCACTGCAGGGCTGGAGCTATTGGCGAACGCAGTCTGCGCGAACAGAGTACAGACTACATTGCTCCAAGAGAGGTAGTGCAGAGATCTAAATCCCCGGTCAGAGACTGGGAATTCAGATTTTTGACCCCCTGCCCGAGCCAGTTGTTTGAGGGAACCAGTCATAAGGTTGGAACGTTAGCCCTCGAGTACTGCAAGGCCATTGTGTACCCCTTGAGGGCTGCCAGCTGACTGGCCTAAAAAGAAATGCCCGGTATGCCCAATGGCCAGTCCGGGCCTGTTTGTCTTTGTCTTGAAATTATTCTATATATTTTTCAGTATAACTCTGTTTAAGTTTACAATTGACTTGACTGGACACTGATAATTAAACTGCTTCGCGACCAACTTCTATTCTTGCAATGTTCCTTGGGGCGAGGAAGCAAGCTAAAGTCTGACTATAAAAGAATCAATACAGTTGCATGACCTTAGTGCCCCAGATGATATCTAGACTGAGATTTCAAATCCATGAATCATTTCTACATTGGACAGAACAAAAATATCTTTGTGCAATAAAGTTCCTACACCAGTAAACGAATGCGAGCTGGCTGTTCTCTGACATCTAGTGTCCCAGGATAAAGTGTCATATACAACCAAAGAAGATGATGGAAACCATATTTTAGAAACATCACATTTGAGTAAATGTCTACATTATTCATGCCCTTTTGGTGACATAATTTTCCCAGAGAGATTTCTTTGGTGACCTGAACATTACCCTACATGATCATCCAATGCACATTTATTTTGCTACCTAATTTTTACCTTTTAATAATGAAACCATAGCTCCAAAGTATCCCGTCTAAATTATAAAACACATTATTATTTTGTAGGTGTTCATTTCAATATATACTGTATATAACATTGCTGTTGTCTCTAGCAACAACAGGCTTATTTTTATTGTGCGTGACATCTGCCTTGTCCTTTATTCTAGGCTCATTCCGAGCACAGGCTGTTCTGTGGCAGAAAATTACATAATCCTTATGAAGGAAGGGCTTTAGAAGCTTTGGCTTTTTATTTTAGGGATATGTAGTATGGAAAAAAAGTAATAAATCAGAAACTACTATAATTCACACTTTCACAGTGAGATGTGTATGGTACATCTGGTGGCATCACAATTCTTGCAATTTTACATGAGCAGCAATGCTACCCCCCTGTCCCTTAATATACTGTACACCATTTGTTATTTGTTCTTCCTCCACTCTAAATTAAATGTACTGCCATGTCTCCAGGTTGTTGGGCATCACATCTATGGATCTCACTCCCTTCCTTCCAACAAGCCACTGGATCTGCACAAGTCTCTATAGACTCCAATGTCTTCTCTTCCTTGTCAGAGTGTAGGAAATCACTGAGACGGTCTGTCCTGGTGAATGAAAGTCTTCTGTAGGACATCTTTTTTGTGCTCACCTGGTAGCTAGCAGCCCAGACAGCGGTTCCTGAGGCTTCAACAGCTATGGATCCCAGGTGAGTATGTTTAGTTCTCTTAAGTTTTAAGCACATTTCGAATTTAATGGGGGATATACATTCTGCCTCCCATACTTCCTTATGTTCAGACTTTAGCTTCCACATTTTTCTCAAAGTTGAACCGGTCTGAAGTTAGTTTCGCTCAACAGAACATGTACAACAAAACCTGCGGCTGGTGGTTTAAGGTTGAACTTGCGGACAAAACTTGTGCAATGTGATACGTGGGAATATTTTACAATTCTTTGTGATGTATCACCTTGTACTGAATGAACAAGTAGATGTATATAAAGCTACAGGGTTTTTAAATATTTTAGTCTGGTGTAGCTTTCCAAGAATACAGTGTGAAAGCAAAAACACCGTGAAAGGTCACAGGATCCTGACGTACTGGAAGCTGCCCACCATTAGTACAGTCAGGTTCAGTAGATGACAGGTCATTCTTTGCCATAATGGTCTGTATATATAGTGATTTCATTTCTGTAAAACATTAGGCATTACACATTTATCTTAAAGGGATACTCTAATGTCCTCACACGTATAGTTTAAATAAATATAGCCCTATAAATTGTTAATGCTTTATTAAATTGTACCTGCAAGTTAAGAGTTAATAAAAATAGCATGTTTTAGTCAGAGAAATTGTTGTAAGGCAGGATTTCTAAATGTTTTGAATAATATGAGTCCAAGCAGTGCTTGCAGAAACCTGATCTCAGAGCATGGTGCAATACCACGAAAAAACACTTTCTTACCTCCTTTCTACATGACTCGATGGGACTCTGACCTCCACACACCGCTTACAGCAGAGGACTGGGGAAATGTTTTCCCATTTTACTTTTCACTCCTCTAGAGACTTCTCTGTATAAGAGTTCAATTTTAAAGTTCTCAGCAGATGGTATGCAATCCCCACTGTGCTTCATAAATTGTATCCGTCGGTCCCCTCTACATGCTGGCGGTGCCAAGCAGCTACTGGCACGTTTCCTCCATATCTGGTAGGAATGCCTGGATATTACCTCTTACCCGGAGGCGATATTTGGTTGTATCCATGACGTTGCTGGCCTTTCTTTGTAGGCGCCCCCTGCTGTGGCTCTATTGCACGCAGTTCCCTTCTCTGCCACCACATATCAGAAGTCCTTATTGATTAATTTGTTAAATGCCGCTAAAGCCTTGATACCTGTGTACAGGAGACAGACTTCTCCCCCTTCTGTCTGCCACCACATATCAGAAGTCCTTATTGATTAATTTGTTAAATGCCGCTAAAGCCTTGATACCTGTGTACAGGAGACAGACTTCTCCCCCTTCTGTCTTTGATTGGATAGGGTGGAACAGGTGCGACAACTGGTAGAATTTTATTTTTCACTAGAGAATCAATATGATAAATACCATAGAACCTGGTTTTGGTGGGGGGACTTTCTGTCGAAACGTCCCACACGTCCTGCAAATCCAGTCCACTGAACACCCCTAGCACTCCACCCTCTTACTCTACCTTATATCCTTGAATTCCTACTTTCTAAATCTCCATTGTGGTATATCTGCTACGGCATCTGACATGTGATATTGTTTCGCTACTATGCACGCACTTCGTTTGTGTTGCCCGTGGCCGCGTGGCTCTAGCTAAGCTATTCTCGTGTCTTGCACTTTTGCTATTTACGTACCCTGGTCGTGCCGCTTGATTTCTCTTACGTTTTTTTTTTTTTTAACTACAATAAAAATATATTAAAAAAAATAAATAAACGCTTCCTTAACCGAATCCAATCTCCATTGTTTGCAGCAATCACTGCAAAGTCATTATCCATTTTCACGCAAAGGGAAAAAAAAAAATCACTATATTTACCTTACAATTTTAGAAGCTTCTGGAATTATGAAATTGCTGTGTTGCAGCCAATTTTTTTTAGTTGGCCTGATCCAAAAAGCGTATATCTAGCCTAGGGATATTTAAGTCTTGTCTCTCCACTGGCTCACTGCCCTGTCATGGTTTCTGCAATTCTTTAGCTCATTGTATGTTCTCTTAGATTCCGCAGCATGAAAGAGAATGGAGGAGTGTCAATACGACTGACAGGTGCTAGACAAACAGAACAGAGGGATAGAGGAATGATATATTGTGCTGTGGACAGATCAGTGGCTCTTATAATGATATGCATTGCAGTGATGGAGCCCGATCCCAGCACATTCTCATGCTTCCATGTTAGACAAGGAATCAGGAGGACTCACATATGCTGATGGACTCAGGAGATACCCATCATTAGTTATTCAGCTTTAGACGTAAGATATAGAGACATACGCAAGTTTCAAATTTATAGTTTTACATAAATCTGTTGATTAGAACTTTTTTTGCAAAACAACTTCAATGTAAGCTCAAATGAGCAGGGTCCTCTTGTTTCCATCATATGTCTGTTTATCATAGGCGTACCGAGACATTTTGGAACTACATTTCCAATGAATCTCAACTATCTTAATTAGTGGCCGAGCAACATATGAGATATAGTTCCAAACGAGCTAGAGGACCAATGACCCCGGTATACATCATGTCACGTCAAAATGCTAGATCAAAAAATTTAAATTTCGATCACATACAGCGTGTAAATTTATTTTACCACATTTTTTTCATCCAAAAGATTGTTAGTTATATATTCTACGGGCCATATTACATTCCTAACGTTAGTGTCCACCTGAGTGAGCGTTAACGTTAGCTCTGGTGGTCCTAGCGTGGGCGCACCATATTACGATCCAAACACTAAGGTGTTAGAAAACCCGTTACCATTTGGAATCTTGCGCTTTTCAGCTCTCTATACTTAACATGGGGAGTGGAAAGTGTTAATCAGCATTACAATCTACTAGCGCTGATTACCGTCCGGCTGACTGTGTCAGTGTGGGCACCCACTAAGGAAGGATTTTTGTAAACTCCGCCCCAAAGGGGGTTGAATATTTTAAACAGGATACCTATATCTTAAAAACAGAACATGGTACAGAGGTGGAAAAAAAAATAGGTATTTAGATTCAACTTGACAAAAAAAAAAAAAAAGGATTTTACCATTTTCTGAAAATTCCTTGAGGGGGCAAAAAAGGGGGTTGAATATTTTTATCATAAACGCGAAAGTCCTGACTGACTGACTCATCAACGCCCAGCTGAAACTGTTTAACCTAGGAACATGAAATTTTGAAGGTGCACTGTTTTTATGATGTAGGCGCCCACAAAGGAAGGATTTTTGGAAAATCCACCCATAAGGGGGTGAAAAAGGGGGTTGAATATTTTAAACAGGATACCTATAGCTCCTAAACAGAAGATGCTACAGATGTGAAAATCGGTATTTAGATTCGTCTTGAAAAATAAAAAACAGGTGTTTTACCATTTTCCAAAAATCCCAGGTGGGGGTGAAAAAAAGGGGGGGCTGAATACTTTTAAACAGGATACCTATATCTCAAAAACAGAAGAAGATGTTACATACGTGAAAATTGGTATTTAGATTCGTCTTGAGAAACAAAAAAAAACACCTATTTTACCATTTTCCAAAATTTCAGTGGGAGGGGGTCAAAAATGGGGAGGTTGCATACTTTCATCAGTATACCTATATTTCAAAAAACGAAGATGTTACGGGTGTGAAATTTGGTATTTACAATCTTCGTGGAAAAAAACCAAACATGTGTTTTGCCATTTTCCACAAATCCAAATAAGGGGGGGGTCGAGGGAAAGGGGTCTGAATACTTTTATGAGTATATCTATAGGTCAAAAACCAAGATGTTACAGGTGTGAAGTTTGATAATTACCACCTTTTGAAAATAAAGAAACACGTGTTTTACCATTTTCCAAAAATCCAAGTGGGGGGGGGTAAAAAAAAGGGGGGTGAATACTTTTAAAAAGGATACCTACATCTCAAAAACAGAAGATGTTACAGATGTGAAAATTGGTATTTAGATTCGTCTTGAAAATAAAACAACACTTATTTTACCATTTTCCAAAAATCCAGTGGGGGGGGAATGAATACCTTTATCACTATACCTACATTTCAAAAACCAAGGATGTTACAGGTGTGAAATTCAATATTTACAATCTTCGTGCAAAAAAAAAACCATGTTTTACCATTTTCCGAAAATCCAGTTAAGGGGGGTGGGGAAAGGGAGGTGAATACTTTTATCAGTATACCTATATTTCAAAAACCAAAAGATGTTACAGGTGTGAAATTTGGCACTTACGTGTTTTACAATTTTCCAAAAATCCCAAGTGGGGGGGAAAGGGGGGGGTTCTACCAAAAAAACCTCAAGTTTCTTTTAAAAAACAATTTTAACAAATCCTAAAATCCACGTGAGCGAAGTCGCGGGCAAAAGCTAGTGTAAAATAAACGAACTACCCAGGACATGTGGTTGTAAAGCAGTTACCGGTAAATACGTGGTTTGAATGTTTTAGGCTGGGTGCACACGAGCACACCTAGTAAGCCCGTGCGCACGCACTTACCGGCGGCCGTCGCAGCCATGTGACGCTGTGACAGGGCCAGTTGCGCGCAGCAAGGGTCCACCTAGAAAGCCTCTCCGTCGATGCACTAGGATGAGCGGCGACGGAGCTGCAAAGTGCGATCCTCCATAGGAGAATCGCGCTTTGAATCGCTGAGGGGGGGGAGCAGGCGGGCATGGAGTGGAAGGAACGTCCACTCTCACGGACGTTACTTCCACTCTGAAGTGCGCCGAATTAGAGACTTGCATGAAAATCTAATAGAGAAGTGCTCCCATCAATATCATGGATTGTTATTTCAAATATTAATCCCTCCTGACACCAGGTCCTTAATTTTACTTGAATGCATACCTTCTTTCCAGCGGCTGGCTTTGTTTTGGCACTCTTCAGTCCTGGAAGATTCTACATCACCATGACTGTCACCTGACTTGGACCACATAGAAAATCTCTGGTGGGATTTGAAGAATGCAGTTGCAAACCCAAGAATATTACTGAACCGGAGACCACTGTTCATAAGGAATGGCCCAAGATCCCTAAGGAACGCTGCCAGAAGCTGGGTCTAGCAGGGCTGAATTTGCATACCAGGAGCCTGTAGGCACAGAAATGTGGAGTGCCCCTAACCCCCCCACCACCAAACCAGAAAAAAAAAAAAAAAAGGAAAAGAAACCTGCCAAAATGACTTTTCAAATGTTTGTTTTTGGGCAACCAAAAAAAAAAAAAAATTATAATAAATAATAAAAAACATTTTAAATACCTGAAAAACAGTTCCTCTCTGCACTCAAATTAAAAGAAGGGGCAGAATCAGTTGCCTTAGCGGAGTTAGTGCAGTGGGATTGTTTGTTTTAAATGTAAAAGCATGCCTCTGCTGTAAAACAGAACAAATAATTTATTTTATTTTTTTTACACATTACATGGTCATGTTTGGTAATACTGTAAAGAACAGATGCTGACCTTTCCAATGACACCTCACTTAATTGATCTTGTACTGTGAACAAATTAGAGATGCCGGTTCCAAAGTCCCTCCTCACTGTGATGCCATGGTCTAGGTCAGGGGTCGGCAATCCGCGGCTCCGGAGCCGCATGCGGCACTTTCATCTCCCTGCTGCAGCCCCAGGGACGGCCACTGTCACCATCATCACGCTGTGCTTGCTCTGGGTGCAGCGTGATGGCTGGAAGACGTTGGCTCGCGCGGCAGAAATGAAGATCTTTGAAACAAGGTATTTGTTAGCTGGATTACCTGGGCACGATTATTAATTTGGGGGGGGGGGCGGGGAGACCTGGGCACTATTATTAATTTATGGGGGGGACCTGCTGCTCTAAGTAGTCAATGTAATAGAGCAGCAGGAAATGCTAGCAGAATGCTTGGTTGTGTAGGGAGAGGTATTAGCAGTAGGAAAAGGGAAGTGCTCATGCCACTGTACAGAGCACTGGTGAGACCTCACTTGGAGTACTGTGTGCAGTACTGGAGACCGTATCTCCAGAAGGATATAGACATCTTAGAGAGAGTTCAGAGAAGGGCTACTAAAATGGTGTACGGCTTGAAGGAGAAAAGTTACCAGGAAAGGCTTAATGATCTTAACATGTACAGCTTGGAAAAAAGACGAGACAGAGGAGATATGATAGAAACATTTTAAATACGTAAAGGGAATCCACAAGGTAGAGGAAGGGAGTATATTTAAAAGGAAACAAAGTAGCAAAACAAGAGGACATAGTCTTAGATTAGAGGGGCAAAGGTTTAAAAGTAACATCAGGAAGCATTATTTTACTGAGAGGGTGGTGGATACATGGAACAGCCTTCCAGTAGAAGTGGTAGAGGCCAAAACAGTGATTGAATTTAAGCAGGCATGGGATAGGCATAAGGCTATCCTAAACAAAAGATAAATCCAGGTAAAGTATCCATGTAATTGGGCAGACTAGAGGGGCGGAAAGGTTTTTATCTGCCGACATTTTTCTATGTTTCTATTATTAATTTATGGGGGGGGGGACCTTGCACTATTATTAATTTAGGGGGGGGAGACCTGGTCATTATTATTAATTTATGGGGGGGGGAGGGCCCTGGGCATTATTATTAATTTATGGGGGGGACCTGGGCATTATTATTACTTTATGGGGGGGGGACCTGGGCATTATTATTAATTTATGGGGGGGACCTGGGCATTATTATTAATTTATGGGGGGGACCTGGGCATTATTATTACTTTATGGGGGGGACCTGGGCATTATTATTAATTTATGGGGGGGACCTGGGCATTATTATTAATTTATGGGGGGGGGAACCTGGGCATTATTATTACTTTATGGGGGGGGAGAGACCTGGGCATTATTATTAATTTATGGGGGGGGGGGAAGAGACCTGGGCATTATTATTAATGCCCCTTGTGGCAGGCGGCTGCAGGCACATGCCTACTCTGCCTAGTTATAAATCCAGCGTCTGGGTATGCATCTCATTTGTAGCCGGTCATAACAGCAAAAAGGTGGTCTACTAAATACTAAAGATGCTGGTCATGAAAGGGTTGAATAATTTTGAGACTGCAGAATTTATTAAAAGTTGAATTTTCAGTTGAATTTGGGAAACCACAGGAAGCATTTGTTCTGTTAAGCTATTTCAGTTGTTTTTGTTTTAATTTGTTCATTGCAAACAGCTGAGAATGTGTCAATTCTGAGAATAAAGCTGATTTGCATTGGGGAGTTGAATAATTTTGATTACAATTGTAAACATACATTTTTCTACCTACTAGAGAGCAAGATTTCTTCAGTAGCCTTCAGTGTTAAAGTGTCCTGCTGGAAAATAATACCTTTTGTAGTGCATATATATACACAGCAGCAACATTTTTTGAATTCTCCTTTTATACTTTTTTTTATTTTTATAAGAATGGTTACTTTTAAAAATTCCAATTGATGTGATTCAAGGGTTTCCTATTGTGTCATATCCCTCATGGTGCTAGTTCTAAAGCAAAGCAGAATCCCCAAAGTCGTTTGTCTTAACATTGAATGGTATGTTAAATAATACATGATTGGGCTTTATGACTGCAAAGAAAAAGAGGCACAGCTGCAACTTTTCAGTCTGAGATTTTTTTCCTTCAAACCAGAAAATACTAACATGACAAGGACTTCTGGCACAGTGAAGGGGATCTGAAAATCTTACAGGGTTATTAAAAGAGAATCGAAAAGTCACCGCGCGTTCGGTGACTTTTCGTTCGCTTCAATTCGGTGTGATTTGGTGATCCCATTTCGGCGATCCTGCGGTGTATTCAGCAAACACCTCAGGGCCGTCGTAGTGCAGGGAAAAGCCACCGCAAACCCGACGAACACTCACTGCAAAACCCGGCGACCGCTCACCGGAACCCGCAAAAACATCTGGATTAACCCCGCCGAACACGCCAAAGAAACCAGACTAGCCGCCGATCACAGCGCAGAGCAGTCGCCAGAAAAACACGACACGCAGATGAAGGAGGTGAAAAAAACAAACAAACGTACGCTTGAATATTGGAAAAGTGAAACGCGGTTTGCAAAAAACGAGCGAAAATGTCTGGAATTTACATATAAGATCTAGTGAATGATAATAAAAAGGTCTGTTACAGAAAAAACGATTTAAAAAATAAAAAAGGGAAATTTAAAAAAAAAAAAACTATAAAGAGACTTTTTATTGCAGAAAATTATATTAAACGGTTTATTAGATATTGAATTAAAACGGGAATATTTTTAACATTGAAGCCTATGGGATTCGTCCGAATATATCTCTCAAATGAAACCACCGAACAGCAGGGCATTTCGGCAACTTTTCCCTGCTGTTTTCGCCGAGACGGCCCATTGAAGACAGCGGGGGTACCTGTATGCCCTGCGTCAAAGCCCTCCCGCCACCAGGGCGGCATAGCACGGCCGCCACCGGATGTTCTATGCCGTCAGGAGTGCTTTGAAGATGCAGGGCATACATGTACGCCTCACTGTCTCCAACGGGGCTGCCCCGGCCCCTCCCTGCATCGACTTGCGGCAAGCGTCATCGGCTGCAAGGGGGGGCCTGAACTCAAGCTGTGCCTCTGCAGCCAATGACACGCACACCACATCAGCTGTGGGGCAGGCCGCAATCAGTGCCGCGCGACAGCACCTGCCAGTGAGGCGTACCTGTACGCCTCGCCGGTGATAGCCACCCCTTAAGGGGTTAAAATCTTTCTTGTTTTTTTCTGAACACATCCGATTAAACATTCACTGTGCTGTGGAAAACATGAGTGAACATGTAGATTGAATATCTAATTGTTCCTCCTTTGGCAACAATATCCTCAACCAAAGGGGTTATTCAGAGAGCACCAAATTGCACTAAATGGTTAATTTCCTCGTACGGTGCAATTTCATGGCAGTTTGGCTATTCAAACAGCTGGCAATTCTTTAAATATTGGCGAATTGCCAGCGAAATACGGTGACCTTCGGCGGCAGTGAAAATCCCCATAGAGAAATAATGGTTAATCTATCCTTAGAACACCGAACAGCCCCGAAATGCTCTGATTTTCAGGGGATTCATTCGACAGGTTTAAATCAGGCAAATCCTATAGGTTTCAATGTAAAAAACAATTCCCCGTTTTTCTTAAATATTTATTTAACCGTTTATTCCTTTCACTTGCAGCAAAACGTCTATTTCTAGGATTGTTGGGCAAATTTTTAATTCCGATATTTTTTTTTTCAAAGCTGTTTTTTTTTTATTCTGTAACAGACCTTTTTATTGTTATTCGTAGGACCTTGTATATTATTGCCAGGCATTATCATGGACTATTTTTTTTAAAAAAAACGCCTTTTAAACGTTCTGTGTTTTTTTTTTTCTTATTTCATCCCAGTTCAGAGGATGGTCGACTTTTTCCATATTGATTCAGCGGTCTGTTCGGCGGATCGTCAGATGCATCTGGCAGATTTTCGCTTCGATTCGGAGGTTTTGCGGCCGGTTATCGGATCGGTTCAGCGGTTTTGATACTTCAGTGGTTTGTGGCTGCCTACGGCGAGTTTATCGGCAGTGTTCAGTGCACCAATTCGGTGCACTTTGGGGACCCTGCGGTGAATGCTGAATTCACTGCAGGGTCGGAGAATTAAGGGTGCTGAAGAGCGCAAAGGGAGAGAGCACTGAAGTTTGGTGCTCTCTGATTAACGCCTCAAGCTCAAGTGTTTCTGGTAGCTGCGGATAAGTCCTGCACAACGTTCAGGAGGAATTTTGGACCACTCTTCCTTACAGGACCGCCTAACTCAGCCAGATTCTTAGGATGTCTGGTGAGAATAGCTCTGGAGGTCATTACACAACATGTCTATGGGGTTAAGGTCTGGGCTTTGACTGTTGAAGCCTTGGGTTTCGCATACTTTTCCAAACTATATTATTCAATATATCCTTCACATATATTCACAAGTACATGAAAATTACAATTATTTGTGTTGTTAGATAAAGCAGATGGGGTTTGATGATTACTGTAACTGTAGAATAATTTCAAACTAGATTTTAAGATAAATTTATACATAAAAGTTATTTCTAAATGGTTTCAAATTTAGAAACATAGAAACGTAGAAAAATGTCGGCAGATAAGAACCTTTCGGCCCATCTAGTCTGCCCAATTACATGGATACTTTACCTGGATTTATCTTTTGTTTAGGATAGCCTTATGCTATATATATATATACACACACACCCCCACACATACCCCCCGTGTGTTCCTTCATATTCTGCATGCATTTATATACATACACCTACCCCCGTGTCTGTGTGTCTACATATTATGTATGTATACGCCTACGCGTGTGTGTCTTCAGAATATATATATCTACCCACCCCGTGTTTGTCCTCATATTGTGTGTGTATAATATACATACACAGACATACACCCCCCCCGTGAGTTCCTTCATATTCTGCATGTATGTATATATACATACACCTACCCCCGTGTGTGTCTTCATCAAGCCCGTCTTTAATATTGATTGGACACTGGGCAAACATTTTCTCGGCCCCCCCCGAAAGCCTGCTCACTGCATAATTTTGCTCTCTGCCCCCAACATCCCAAAAAAATAATGTAAACATAAAGAACTGGCAAACAAACAAGTCCTTAGATTGATATGAAATAGTATTACATTTATACACTGCACATTACTGAGGAGCTCTGTGATACACTCATACACATGCCTTCATATTATGTGTGGGTATATACATATACACACATAACCCCCCCGTGTGTTTCTTCATATTCTGCATCCGTGCGTGTCTTCATATTATGTGTGTATACACCCGTGCTCCCTAAGGTCAAACAGTGACCTGCACCTAGCTTCTCCCCGCATCACCTCTTCCCATGATAGACTGCAGGACTTCACACGCGCAGCCCCCACTCTCTGGAACGCTCTCCCTCGTACTGTCAGACTTTCCCCTAACTTCTCTTCCTTCAAACGCTCCCTCAAAACATTCCTATTTAGGGAAGCCTACCACCCAACTCACTGACACAACCATCAATCACTCTCACCTTACAGTCCTCTCCTCCTGTTTCCAACCCCAACCCTCCCAGATTGTGAGTTCCTACGGGAATAGGGCCCTCATCTCCTCCTGTACTGTTTGTCAAATGTTGTTCAATGTATTGTAACCCTGTCTATACTGTGCCTATTGTACAGCGCTGCGGAATATGCTGGCGCTTTATAAATAAAGAATAATAATAATAATATGCCTATCCCATGCTTGCTTAAATTCAATTACTGTTTGTTCCATGTATCCACCACCCTCTCAGTAAAATAATGCTTCCTGATGTTACTTTTAAACCTTTGCCCCTCTATCTTGCCATTTTATATACCTGTATATGTGTAAGGGCTGGATATACCTACATAGGTATGCAACTATAAAATGATATCTTTAACTCTGGTGTTCATTTATTGCACTAAAAGTATTGAAAAATAAGGGAAAAGGTGCATTCATAAGGATTTGACCTAAATTGATTAATGTTTATCTCTCTTAGCTTTGGTTTTGCAATGTAATAACATATTGAAAAAAAACTCGTTCGGCGAACTTCGGGGATTCCAGTTCGCTGATCCTGCGGTGAACTCATTATTCACCTCAGGGTCCCCGAACGTGGAGACGCCGAAGACTGGTGATCAGCCCGTTGAACTGCAGAAAGGAAAAAAAAAACAAAAAAAACGGAAAATTGCAATTGTTTAAAAGGGGGTTTAAAACAATAAAAATGCATGAAAATGTGTAGAAATAAAAAGGTCGGTTACAGAATAAAATAAAAAAAATAAAAAAAGGCTAAAAGGGAAACAAATATTTTGCCCAAAATACAATAAAAAAAAAAAAAAGGTTTGCTGAAAATGAAAAATAAACGGTTGAATAAAATAATAATAAAAAAAATATACATATATATAAAAATCACGAGTATAGTAGTATGTGGTGATATCTTTTTTATTGGACTAACGTAATGTAGCGCTCACTCCCGGAGGAGCCGCTGAAAATGAACCACGGGTCAGTCTCCCCGCACTAGGGAATAAATATACTCCAGCACCGCTGTGGATTTTATAAATTATATAGTTTACTAGAGTAAAAGGCATATAATGAGACACGGTATTCATAGCTATATTTACAGTATTTCGTATCGCGGTAAAACGCACAGCAGAAAAGAAATGCGCAGCCGAACAGAAAAGTACAATGCTTCGTAATTTCGAGAAACGCGTAGCGGAAAAAGAATACAATATTTCGTAATTCGAAAAATGCGCAGCGGAAAACAAAACAATATGCGAATCTTTACCCCTTTTAGGGATATTAGGGAGTGAGTCCCGCACAGGTTAAGTCCCGGACTGCAAGTGTATGTGTGTGTTATGGTACCCGGGTACTATTCAACTGGCCAGTGAATCTCTTAAACGATGTCTTCGACTAGTCAAGTTGGGGCCCTGTGGGTTTTAGAAACAAACAGCAGCGTGCTTTCTTGACTTTATAAACCGGCCTTGGAGGCCTCTCACCAAGGTTCCTCTGATCCAGGACGTCCCTCCGCTCGATGCCTTGCTGGGATACTGGCTACTGGATCCGTTGTCTGGCTTTCTTTGCGCCGACAGTGATTCGTCCAGCTACCGCCTGCTCTCCAATCCAATGGACCTGCGGTACTCCTAACTCGGGGGTCCTCCGCTTCCTTGACAGCAGCTTGGGTAATGCCTGTGGATCACTGGGTCTCCTTCTTGAGAGGCTGGATAACCCAATCTGGAATCCCGGTAGGCCGCACCTGCGCTCCGGCCTAGTCACTGTTCCGCTCTGCAGTACTGTGTCCTGTCTCATGCATTCCCTGGCGCGCTCTGCCTGCTATCTCCACGAGGCTCAGGATGTACCTCGGCGAGTCCCACCCACTTCCTGTGTCCGTTCCCAGAGCATGCCGGGAAATGTAGTCCCAAAGTTCAGTGTCTCTTATCGCGCTTGTCTCCATCCGGTGGCCAAAAATAGGTACTGCCACAGTAAGGATTTAAACACAGCGCTACACTCTCCCCCTCCTAGAACTCTTGGGTCTCTCCAAGGAGGTACAACAGTTACATTTACATTTCAACACAGTTTAGATAACATATACAGGTTCGGCAGCAAACATACAGTGGGTTAGATACACTTCTTCAAGTTGACTCATGTTTTGTGCTACCTCAGCTAACATAGCAGACACTTCGGGCAACCTTTGCACTGTGGTGATGGCCTCTTCAGTGCTATGTCCCGGTGAGTCGTAAGTGAGTCGCTGTGGCGGTCGAACAGACTGTTTTGGTTCTGGCTCAATCAGTTCCTCTTCAGGTGGAAGTACTATAGGTGCTGGCTCAGTCCTTCTTTCTACCACTGGAGCAGACATTTCTTCGGAGTATGATCCCTCCAGTGAAGGCATAGAACTATAATCATAAGACTCAGCTTCAGGAGCTACAGGGATTCCAAAAGCCTCAGGGACTTCCAACTGAAATTCAAGAGCTTCAGGGATGTCAATAGTCTCAGGGACTTCTAACTGAAATTCAGGAGCTTCAGGCCTCAAATTACTCTCCCATCGTTCAGGAACTGAGATAACCTCTTCAGGCTCTGGTGAACGCATCCAGTCCAGACAAAAACTCTCTTCCTCACTGTCCCTTTCGCTCTCTTCGACAACCCGGGTCTGCTGAGACCGAGTAACAGGAGGCAAACGTGGAGCAGGCGGATTTGGCAGAGAAAGTTCGTCCCCAACTGGTATCCTCACAGCCTCTCTCAAAGGTAACAAATGATTCCGGTGCCAGTTCTTAAGAGGCCCAGCCTTTCCATCCGGCCGGATTTGATACACCAGCAGACCCGGCAGTTGCTTGCAGACAATGTAGACTTGAGAACTCCATCTATCCGCCAACTTGTGCCTCGCAGCAGCACCCAAGTTCTTCAACAAAACCCTATCACCGGGTTGTAGATCTTGTATCCGAACTTTCAAGTCATAATTCCTTTTGTTCCTTTGCTCCCTGCTTCCTGAGGTCAAACGGGCCTGTTCAAACGCAGAAGCCAGATTCTTCCGAAGTCTATCCACGTAGTTTCTATGGGAAGCTACCGACGTCTGGTCTTGAGATAACCCAAACGCCAAATCAACCGGCAGTCGGGCTTCTCTTCCGAACATAAGACGGTACGGTGAGTATCCAGTCGCATCACTCTCCGTACTGTTATATGCATGCACCAGAGTAGCTATGTGACGACTCCAACTCTGCTTCTCTATGTTTGACAAAGTCCCCAGCATATTCAGCTGCGTGCGATTAAACCTTTCAGGCTGAGCATCACCTTGAGGGTGATATGGTGTAGTTCGGGTCTTTTGGATTCCCAACAGTTCCAACAATTGCCCAACAAGTCGGCTTTCAAAGTCTCTACCCTGATCAGAGTGTATTCTCCTTGGCAGGCCGTAGTGAACAAAGAACTTTTCCATCAGTACCTTGGCTACTATCGGAGCGCATTGATCTTTCGTAGAAAAAGCTTGGGCGTAACGAGTGAAATGGTCACTATTAGAATATTCCCTTGCCCACTAGCATCCGGCTCTAAGCACAGGAAGTCAATGCACACCAAGTCCATGGGTCCCGGACTCTGCAGATGGCTCATTGGAGCGGTTCGGGTCAGTAGAGTCTTCCTCTGAATACACCTCAGACAGGAATGGCAGTAACTTTCCACTTCAGCTCTCATGCAAGGCCAATAGAATCTGTCTCGCACCAGCTTAAAAGTTCTTTCAGCACCCAAATGTCCATGCTCATCATGTAGCGATCGCAGCACACTCTCTCTATGCTTAGTGGGAAGGAATAACTGTTGAGTCTCTTCAACATTGGTTGAGGGGCCCCTTCGGTAGACCACCCCATCCACCATCTTCAACCGGTCCCACTCTTTGTAGACCAATCTGGCTCCATCCGGGGAATTGGTCAGCAAAAGTTCCCGCTGGTTCGCAGTTAGGGCCTTTATGGTCAATGCAATTAAAGGGTCTCTGGCCTGATCCGCTTTCAGGTCCGGTTTTGAAAAGGTAGGTAGACTTTCATCCCTCAATTGCGTAGGGTTGCAGTAGAACTCAGGAACAGCCGCAGCCATGACTCCTATGGCCTCTGCTTCAATCCCTCCCTTGACCCGGCGCTCTGCTCCTTGACATAAAGCTTGCACCCCGTCTGGAGTTAACTGAGTCCATTCTGCAGTGTAGGGTCTTCTCGATAAAGCATCAGCATCTCGATTATTCACCCCAGGGCGATACTTCAGGCTGAACCGAAACCCTGACAGAGCGGCCAACCACCGATGTCCCGTTGCGTCCAGTTTCGCAGTAGTAAGGACGTAGGTAAGAGGATTGTTATCCGTCTTTATCACAAACTCGGCTCCATACAGATAGTCCTTTAACTTGTCCACCACTGCCCACTTTAAGGCTAGGAACTCCAACTTGTGGGTAGGATAGTTCTTCTCTGAAGGCGTAAGGCTCCGGCTCACGTATGCTACAGGCCTCAGCAATCCACCATACTCCTGATACAGGACTCCTCCTGACCCTTCTCTGCTGGCATCCTCTCAAATACGTAATGCAAAAAAACAGGATGTGGAACCGACCTTGGAGATTAGTAGTCCTGTTCAAGACAACCACTGTGATAAGGGCTGGAGATGTACTGACACAGCGACTTATATACAGTAGCGGTGGTGTCAGGGTTGTGGAGGTTCTTCTATTCCAGTTCTCTTCCAGCGACAGTATGCAATATATATATATATGTAGAAGAATGGTGTCTTACTTTGATGGTAGGTGCGCAGACTTGGTAATAGATCTTTAGAGGCTGGTAAGGCAGGTATACTGGGGTCGTCAAGAGCAAGCAGAGGTTCAAAGAGGCAGGCGGCGTTCAAGAGTCGTTGGAGACAGGCGGATAGTCAAAGAGGCAGGCGGAGTTCAAGGATCGTCAAATACAAGCAAAAGGGTCAAAGAGGCAGGCGGCGTTCACGGATGGTCATAAGTTCACAGCAAGGGTATCAGCAACGGGAAGTCGGTAGGTAAGGTAGCTCTAGACGTTCTGGGATCAATAAACGAGCGATTACTCACCCTCTGCTGACTTCTTTTATGGGAGGTTGATTGGAGGCAGGTGCCGGCGTCTTCCCCTGTAATCCGTTACACTTCCGGGTCTGCGTCATTGGTGTGCGACGCCATTCCCTGGAACGCAAGCTAAAGGCGGCTGTGTTGTGCGCGCATGCGCGGCTTGCCTTGGACGTAACCAGGTAACCCGGCGGATTAAGGAGGACACGTTGATCAGAATCTGTGTACGACGATGCGGTACTTGTTGGAACCGGGGTCCGGGCACGCGAGGGCGCGGGCACATGACAGGCCCCCCCACCAAAACGACCTCTCCGAGGGCGATCAGGATGGTTTCTGTGAAAACGACGTATCAAAGCAGGAGCACTAACCTCAGAAGCTAGAACCCAAGAGTCTTCGTCCGAGCCGTAACCCTTCCACCGTATTAGATACTCCAGCTTGTTTCTTCGTATACGTGAATCTAACAGGTCTTGCACTTCGTACCTCTCATCATCGGAAGAGACAGGACCCGGACGAGGAGGTATCCTACCAGGGAAAGGGTCTTCGGACGCCAGTCGTAATAAAGAAACATGAAATACTGGATGTATCTTATAAGAATCTGGAAGAGAAAGCTGGACAGCTGTGGGTGAAATAATCTTGGTTATAGGAAACGGACCTATGAATTTTGGACCTAGTTTCCGGGAAGGACAATGTAATCTAATGTGTGTTGTATCTAACCACACATTGTCTCCTAAGGCATAAGTAGGAGAAGGGGATCGTTTTTGGTCTGCGTATACTTTATATCTGAGTTGGGCATGATGAAGATTATCACGGATGATCTTTAATTGTGGAGAATATCCTTGATTCTTTGGTCGGTCGTAGGCGTATCACTATTGATAGGAGCGCCAGGTAGCATAACAGGATGTCTTCCATAATTAATAAAGAAAGGTGAATATTTGGTGGCAGATTGTTTCTGATTATTATACACGAATTCAGCGATCGGGATATACTGAAGCCAATTATCCTGTAGATGAGTGATATAACATCTGAGATACTGTTCAAGGATGCCATTAACACGTTCTGTTTGCCCGTTGGTTTGGGGATGAAACGCTGTAGATAGGTTACTTTGGATATGGAGCCCCTTACAGAATGCTTTCCAAAAGTGGGAAGTAAATTGGGTACCTCTGTCGGTAGTGATACTCTCTGGAAGACCATGTAATGAAAAAATATGTTTTATGAATAACGTAGCTGTTTCAGAAGCGGTAGGAAGGTGTTTGATTGGTATGAAATGGGCCATTTTCGAGAATCTGTCAATAATTATCATGAGTGTGTTATGATTAGAAGACATGGGGAGGTCAGTGATGAAATCCATAGCAATGTCTTTCCAAGGACTGGACGGTACAGGCAAGGGTTGTAACAACCCTTGAGGAGAGGTGCGTAGGGTTTTTGCTTGTATGCAGATAGGACAATGCACTATGTATTCTCGTATGTTAGTGTTCATACCTGGCCACCAGAAGATTCTCCGTATCAGGTCGATGGTTTTATGGATTCCTCCATGGCCCCCAATGGTCGTATCATGAAAGAATTCTATGACCGGTACTCGAGCTTCTTGTGGTACTACGTATTTATCTTTTCGTAGTAGGAAACCTTCCTTTCTTTGTAAAGCAATATCTGACATGTCATTGGGTATTGTGGAGCTATGTGATTTAATTAGATTCCATAGGGTGTGGTCAGTCGTGGAAAAGCAAGATTTGGCTAATATATCTTCTTCCATGATTCTTGGTGGAGCGCATTCTTTCCGGGATAGGGCATCGGCCTTACCATTTTTGTTTCCTGGTCTATAGGTGATATGTAGATCAAAACGGTCGAAGAAAAGCGCCCATCTTGCTTGTCGAGGTTTTAGTCTTTTGGCTCTTCTTATATATTCTAAGTTTTTATGGTCTGTGAAGATAGTCACTGGATAGCGAGAGCCTTCTAGTAAATGACGCCATTCATCCAGGGCTAATTTGATGGCAAGTAATTCTCTTTCTCCAACGTCATAGTTTCTTTCAGCAGGATTTAATGTTTTAGAGTAATAGGCGACTGGATGTAGGATTTGTTTGTCACCTATCCTCTGGGATAGTATCGCACCGGTGGCATGTTCAGAGGCATCAACTTCAACGTAATACGGAGTAGTGGGATCCGGTAATGTCAGTATGGGAGCTGTAGAAAAACATCTTTTTAATTCTTCGAATGCTTGTTGTGCAGCCGGTGTCCAGACAAAGCGAACTTGCGAGCGAGTTAGTTCATTTATAGGTTTAGTTATGGCAGAAAAGTTTTTAATAAACTTGCGATAAAAATTGCAAAATCCCATAAAGCACTGTACTCCTTTTTTATTAGCCGGAACAGGCCATTCTTCAATAGCTTTAGTCTTGGAATTATCCATTTGGATCTCTCCGGGGGTAAGCACGAATCCTAAAAAATCAACCTTTTGACTGTCGAATATGCATTTTTCTAGTTTTGCGTATAGGTGATGTTCTCGCAATCTATGTAATACCTTTTTTACGTGATCATGATGCTGTGAAAGGGAAGCCGAATATATTAGGATGTCATCTAGGTAGATGACAACATATTGATCAAGAATGTCTCTGAAGATATCATTCAGGAATCGTTGAAAAGTTGCCGGGGCGTTACACAATCCGTAAGGCATGACTAGGTATTCGTAATGCCCGTACCGGGAACGAAACGCTGTCTTCCACTCATCGCCTTGTTTTATTCTTACTAGATTGTAGGCTCCCCGTAAATCCAGTTTAGTGAAGTAAGTAGCTTCACTTAGTCTATCCATAAGTTCCGTAATTAATGGAAGAGGGTATTTGTTCTTGATAGTGACGCTATTAAGAGCTCTATAATCGATACAGGGCCGGAGGCCTCCATCCTTTTTTCCCACAAAGAATATAGGAGCTCCTGCCGGGGAGGTCGAAGGTCGGATAAAACCTTTTTTCAAGTTGTCATTGATATATTCCTTTAATACTGATAACTCGGGTTGGGAGAGAGGGTATATTCTCCCAAATGGTACAGGTGAGCCAGGATACAGATCAATAGGACAATCATATTGTCTGTGAGGTGGTAGGTTGTCAGCCCCTTTTTTGAGGAATACATCATTAAATCCAGTATATGTATTTGGTAGAACAGTGGCTCCAATTTTCTTATGATATGTGTTAGTTATCTCAGTGATTTCCTTTTCTGTAAGGTCGGACGACTGTATCGTTATGGTACCTTGTTTCCAGTTGATAGTAGGGTTAACTTGTCGTAACCATGGAAGTCCGAGGATCACGGAGAAGGCAGGAGATTCTATGATATCAAAGGAAAGCTTCTGTTCGTATACTGGACCTATGGAAATAGAAAGGGGGATGGTTTCATATAGAATGGGACCCGACTGAGGAGGGTTCCCATCTAATAATTGGATGGTCACAGGGCGATTTTTGGTAACGAGCGGTATGTTGGAGATGGAAGCGAGGGTTTTGTCTAGAAAACATCCGCTGGCCCCTGAATCGATCATGGCCTTAAGGTCTATCCGTTCTTCTTTCCACTGGAGAGATATGGGGACAAGTAAATGAGAAGACATATAATTACTAGAGCCTTTTAAGTGAGTATTACTGAATAAGGAATGCATCTTACCCCTGGGGAGGTCAGGCCTTTCGCGACATTCTCTTAATTGATGCCCGGATCGCCCGCAATACATACACAGTCCTAGCGATCTTCTACGAGTTCGTTCAATATCAGATAAAGGACCCCTGGCAGTATTAATTTGCATTGTTTCTTCTTCAGACGCAGGCAGAGTGGACGAAGCTCGTGGAGGAGGAGTAAGGGGCCGTGTAGGCCTTCTTGGTACCAGAGAACGGTTGCTAGAGGCTCTTTCTGCTCGTCTTTCTCTGAGTCTTCTATCCATTTGGATACAGAACGACATTAAGGCGTTGAGGGAGGAAGGAGGTTCTATTCTAGCTAATTCATCTTTTAGATAATCCGACATTCCAGTTTTAAATTGGGCTAGGAGAGCTGGTTCATTCCACTCGGAATTTAATGCCAGATATCTGAATTCGGTTATGTAGTCTTCTACATCATTTTTTCCTTGCCGTAGGTCTGAAAGGGTTCGGGCCGCATTAGAGGTTTTATGCGGGTCATCGTATAAGTCTTCCATTGTTTGGAGGAAGGTATTCCAATTCAGTAGAACGGGGTCTTCGGTGTAGATTAGATGATGTGCCCAGCATTGAGGTTTTCCCGTCAGTAATGCTATGACGGTATGGATTCGTGCATAGTCAGTGTTATAAACTGTAGGTTGTAAGGAGAAAACGATTTGGCAAGAGGTTATAAACTGCCGAAATTGGCTTCTATCACCATCAAATTTCTCTGGTAGAGGTATATGAGGGATATGTATTTCGGCATTAGACGCTGGCGGTCTGTGCGGTGGTGGGCTGGTTGATTGAGGTAATGGTGTAGCAGTAGCAAGTCTGAATTCCAGACGGTCATAAGCGGTTTGTAAAGTGGTCTGATTTCTTTGTATGTCCTGCACAGCTTGTGTAAGCGTAGCCATTTGTGCTGTGATACCAGCCAGGACTTCAGCTATCCCCGTCGGTTCCATTTAGGCTCGTTTATTCTCTCAAATACGTAATGCAAAAAACAGGATGTGGAACCGACCTTGGAGATTAGTAGTCCTGTTCAAGACAACCACTGTGATAAGGGCTGGAGATGTACTGACACAGCGACTTATATACAGTAGCGGTGGTGTCAGGGTTGTGGAGGTTCTTCTATTCCAGTTCTCTTCCAGCGACAGTATGCAATATATATATATGTAGAAGAATGGTGTCTTACTTTGATGGTAGGTGCGCAGACTTGGTAATAGATCTTTAGAGGCTGGTAAGGCAGGTATACTGGGGTCGTCAAGAGCAAGCAGAGGTTCAAAGAGGCAGGCGGCGTTCAAGAGTCGTTGGAGACAGGCGGATAGTCAAAGAGGCAGGCGGAGTTCAAGGATCGTCAAATACAAGCAAAAGGGTCAAAGAGGCAGGCGGCGTTCACGGATGGTCATAAGTTCACAGCAAGGGTATCAGCAACGGGAAGTCGGTAGGTAAGGTAGCTCTAGACGTTCTGGGATCAATAAACGAGCGATTACTCACCCTCTGCTGACTTCTTTTATGGGAGGTTGATTGGAGGCAGGTGCCGGCGTCTTCCCCTGTAATCCGTTACACTTCCGGGTCTGCGTCATTGGTGTGCGACGCCATTCCCTGGAACGCAAGCTAAAGGCGGCTGTGTTGTGCGCGCATGCGCGGCTTGCCTTGGACGTAACCAGGTAACCCGGCGGATTAAGGAGGACACGTTGATCAGAATCTGTGTACGACGATGCGGTACTTGTTGAACCGGGGTCCGGGCACGCGAGGGCGCGGGCACATGACACATCCACATAGTAACTCATACACGGCTGTGAGGCGTCGCGTAGCGCAAGACAGGAGCCCGAGGTGAGACTCTCTTTCCAGCTTCACGAAAGCACCTTCACATTGACTAGTACCATTCGCCCTGTAGGACTCTCGAGCTTTCCTTGGTCCTGGAGCTGACGGGTTTCGGTCAGAGGCCTTGCAGCCTTCTCCGCCGTGTTTTCCTCTGTTAGAGTTTATGTTTGTTGAGCTATTTTTTGCGATCCTCCTACAAATATCGATAATAGGAACAGAACCCCAAGAAAGATCTAAGTTCAGTGACGTTTTCGTCTCTAGGCCAAGAAGCTACGGCCTCCAATTTCCGAGGATCTGTGGAACCACCTTCTGTTGAGACCACATGTCCCAGATACGTAACAGACGGTAGACAGAATTGGCATTTCTCCAGAGACAGTTTCAATCCCTCTCATGGAGCCTCTTCAAGACCTTCTCCAAACGTTGCTCATGTTCTTCCAGAGTCTTCCCAAACACAATTATGTCATCCAGTACACTAATACTTCGATCAGATTCATGTCCCCGACTGTCTTCTCCATCAACCGTTGGAACGTGGCCGGAGTCCCCGTAAGGCCTTGAGCATTCTGTTGAATTCAAAGAACCCCAGTGGACAGATGAACGCAGTTTTCTTTGTCTTCGGGATGCATTGGTATCTGGTGATACCCGCTTCGCAGGTCTAGTACACTAAAACCATTTTGCTCCAGACAAACACTGTAAGGCATCTTCTATCCGAGGAGTAGCATATTGGTCTGGGATGGTTCTCCGGTTCAACGTGCGGTAGTCTATGCTTATGCGGACAGAACCATTCTTCTTCCGGACCATCACTATTGGAGATACGTATGGACTCCTGGACTCTTGAATCACCTTGGTTCTTTGCAATTCATTCAGCTGTTCTCGCAGATCATCCAAGTCTCCCAGCGGAACTCGCCTTGACCTTTCACGAAACGGCTTGTCTTCTTGTAATCGAATGCGGTGTTCAGTACTTTTAGCTAGGCCTACGTCGAACTCATCTTTCGAGAACAATTCTCTCCACTTTAGAACTTGAGACTGAAGACGTTTCTTTCACTCGGATGAAATGGGAGCGTCCTTGGGGTAGAATCTTTCATCTGGAATCTCTTTATCCACTCCCCCTCCTAAATCGGTGGAGAGGGGCGTAGCAGACTCTACTTGCCCGATAGGCATTCGTGCTTTAAGGACTACTGGAGAATCAGACACATTGCACACGCTGACTGAGACTCTTCCTCGTGTTCTTTTCAGAGCTTTAGTGGAGATTATTTCAGGGATTACTTCGACTCCGGCTTTACTCCCATGATTAAAATCGGTTTCCAGCACCACATAGGGACCTGGTGGCGACCCGTTCAACTTGACTGAAGCCCGGAAACTCGCTACTTCTCCTGCTTGCAGAACCTTCTCTGTTCCTTCTAATCTCCATAGGCGCCCCACTTCGGCAGGTGCCTTCTGTTCTTCGACCATCCTCTGATAGACTGGGCGTAACATTGGGTGTACTCCTTGAGTAGAACCTTCTTCCAATACGATAGGTGTCAGGAGACGCCGCACCAAATCAGTATTCGTCCCCACTATCATGGAACTTCTGTTTGCACCTGAGGGTCGAGGACACACAATGGCCAATGCATCACAACCTCCGGACTGTCTGATGACTTCGGATCCGATCTCCAACTTCACCTGTAGATACCTGTCATAAGGGAGTTTCTCCGTTCCGATACCCCAGATTTCCAGATCCTTCAATTTCTGTAGAGGAATGTGCTTCAAGTGTTTCTCGTAGAAGTCTCGATAGATCAATGTCACTTGAGCCCCTGAATCCAACAGGGCTTTAGTGTAGACTCCCTCCACTTGGATTGGCACAATAGGAGAAGGACCAATCAGTTGGTCAGGAAACTTGGTGGCGGTATCAGCAAACACAGTTTGCTGTACCCTGGCCTTTTTCTTGGCCTGTGTAGGTTTTGGGTGTGCATTGCTTCCCCATGACGTAGGTCCGGATGCTAAGGGAGTGACTCTTTCAGTCCTGGCAGGTTCAGCAGTTGGCCCGACTTTGGGCCCTCTCGCCCTCTTAGTCCTGGCTTGATTTTTGGAGCGGGTTTCAACTAGGGATGCACCGATACCACTTTTTTAAGACCGAGTACGAGTACCGATACTTTTGTTCAAGTACTCACCGATACCAATTACCGATACTTTTATTTTATGCCATGTGACGCTTTCCAATAAGAACAGACCTCCTATAAAGCCCCCAGGTCTCATAGATATGCCCCCCCAGCTCATGGATAATTGCCCCCCCAGCTCATGGATTTGCCCCCCCAGCTCATGGATATGCCCCCCAGCTCATGGATATGCCCCCCAGCTCATGGATATGCCCCCCAGCTCATGGATATGCCCCATGCTCATGGATATTGCCCCCTTGCTCATGGATATTGCCCCCTTGCTCATGGATATGCCCCCTTGCTCATGGATATGCCCCCTTGCTCATGGATATTGCCCCTTGCTCATGGATATGCCCCCTTGCTCATGGATATGCCCCATTGCTCATGGATATTGCCCCCTTGCTCATGGATATGCCCCATTGCTCATGGATATTGCCCCATTGCTCATGGATATTGCCCCATTGCTCATGGATATTGCCCCCTTGCTCATGGATATTGCCCCATTGCTCATGGATATGCCCCCTTGCTCATGGATATGCCCCCTTGCTCATGGATATTGCCCCCTTGCTCATGGATATTGCCCCCTTGCTCATGGATATTGCCCCCTTGCTCATGGATATTGCCCCATTGCTCATGGATATTGCCCCCTTGCTCATGGATATTGCCCCATTGCTCATGGATATTGCCCCATTGCTCATGGATATGCCCCCTTGCTCATGGATATGCCCCATTGCTCATGGATATTGCCCCATTGCTCATGGATATGCCCCCTTGCTCATGGATATTGCCCCATTGCTCATGGATATGCCCCCTTGCTCATGGATATGCCCCATTGCTCATGGATATGGCCCCTTGCTCATGGATATGCCCCATTGCTCATGGATATGCCCCATTGCTCATGGATATGCCCCCTTGCTCATGGATATTGCCCCATTGCTCATGGATATGCCCCATTGCTCATGGATATTGCCCCATTGCTCATGGATATGCCCCCTTGCTCATAGATATGCCCCCTTGCTCATGGATATTGCCCCATTGCTCATGGATATGCCCCATTGCTCATGGATATGCCCCCCCCCTCCGCTCCGCTCATACTCACCTTCCTTCAGCGACGCCGGGAAAGTCTTCGCGCGCGCGCGCTGGTTGGAAGGACCCCAGCCGCGACCACGTGGGACCATGTGATCACGGCTGGGGTCCTTCCAACCAGCGCACGCGCGGAAACTTTCCCGGCGTCGCTGAAGGAAGGTAAGTATGAGCGGAGAGCAGCTGCAGGGCCTGTCTGCATTCGGACAGCCCTGCAGCTGCTCACTTTGTTTATACTTACCTTCCTTCAGCGACGCGGGAAAGTTTCCGCGCGTGCGCTGGTTGGAAGGACCCAGCCGTGATCACATGGTCCCACGTGGTCGCGGCTGGGGTCCTTCCAACCAGCGCGCGCTCGCGGAAGACATTCTCGGCGGCGCTGAAGGAAGGTGAGTATCGCAGAGCTCCAGGGGCGGCTGTCCGAATGCCGATAGAGCATTCGGACAGCCGCCGCAGCCCCTCGGATACCGGAAGCCGGCTCAATGCCGGCTTCCGGTATCGGAAAAAAATATCGGGGGTACTGCACGAGTACCAAGTACTCCTGCAGTACCCGGTATCGGCACCGATATCGATACTAGTATCGGTATCGGTGCAACCCTAGTTTCAACCTTCGGGCACCTAGGTTGCTCCTTCACTTGTGCCCTCTGGCGTTTCCCGCCGGTGAGGTAGATAACAGTCCTTCTAAGGCTTTTAACAGCTCCTCAACTCTATTCCTCTCAGGCTTTCGGTCTTTGCATTGTGCGCGGAAGTGGCCCATTTCTCCACAACCGAAACATCTCTTCTTAGAAAGTGGAGACGCAGTCGCCTGTTGTGATTCAGTTAAAGGACCTTGGCTAGACGCCACAGCAACTCCGGTTGTCTGCATGCCTGTAAGGAACTTCTGCATCTCTGCCTGCATCTCTGTCACCTTCATCAACACTCGGCACAGTTCCGCGTGCGCCTGTTGCAATTCAGCTTGAGCTTCATGTACTTTAACAGTTTTGTACAACTCACCATGTTCAGAGAGGTGTAATTCTTTGGCAGCCCTCTCTGTGGATTTAAAAGCGATCAGGTGCTCTTGCTCGTCCACGTCGGATCCGTAAGTATCCAGCGAGTCGCTTTCAGGCTGCAGACCGTCGTTATGCCTTACAGGTTGTGCGTAAGCTCTTTCCCCTCGCCTGAAGGATTTTTCCTCCAGCAAAGCCTCCTCCTCTCTGACAGCTCGGATCAGTTCCAGGTACTTCAGTTCTTGATTACCTGCTCTGCTTCTCAGCTGCAGCATCACTGGATCTAGAGGTTGAGAGCCCCTCAGGATCTGTTTTATTCGGATCTTATCCACTTCAGCCGGTTCGGCCCCTTTCTTGAGGAGTATCTGGTGCAGAATCTTATCTAGGCGCCTCATGTATTCGGTCATTCTCTCACCTTTCCGCTGGTAGGTGTGTTCATACTGATATACAAGCTCTGCGGCCTTTTCTGTTCGCCCAAAAACTTCCTCCAAAACGTTTAAGTAATCTAAAGCAGTACAGTCTTTTCTACTCAGTTTTAGGTTTCTCACCGCTTCGGACGCAGGTCCCTTTAAACTCTCGGTGATCCTTTGCTTTTTCTGAGCTTCAGGGACGTCCCACTCATCCAGAGCCTGCATCACCTGTTCCACCCATTCTTCGAAGGTTTCTTCTCCCGCCGGAGTTGGTACGTTTCCTGTAAAATTTCTCAACCGTCGATAACCGAAGTTAGTGTGCGGAGGGCTTGTTCTCTGACACTTAGCCAGCAAATCTCCAATAGCCACTATGAATTCAGGCCCGATCATGGCCAACGGACTGGGCGCGGGAACACTTGCGGATTCGCCACGTGGCGCACTTGGCTGAATCAGTTGGACTTCCACCTCATCGGTCAGCTTCATGCTCACACCCTGAAAGCACACGGGAACACCCTTTCTCCATTCAAAAAGAACATACGTGTGAGAGGTATCTGTGTTCTTTTTAATGTCCAGGATTAACCCCCGATGATCTGGTGTCAGCGCGGCCACGGCCTGGCGAATCTGATCTTCGGCCCAAGTGTCTGCAGGAATATCCATGACTATACAACATTCTAACTGACTACTGTGCTCCTCACACCATTCGGCAACAGTGTCTGGATCCATATTTAACCCTTTAGATGCGGTTTTTCCAGAGACTGGATCCCGGAAACGAGCCCCCACGTGTAGCGCTCACTCCCGGAGGAGCCGCTGAAAATGAACCACGGGTCAGTGTCCCCGCACTAGGGAATAAATGTACTCCAGCACCGCTGTGGATTTTATAAATTATATAGTTTACTAGAGTAAAAGGCATATAATGAGACACGGTATTCGTAGCTATATTTACAGTATTTCGTATCGCGGTAAAACGCGCAGCGGAAAAGAAATACGAGGCTTCGTATTTCAGGAAAATGCGCAGCCGAACAGAAAAGTACAATGCTTCGTAATTTCGAGAAACGCGTAGCGGAAAAAGAATACAATATTTCGTAATTCGAGAAATGCGCAGCGGAAAACAAAACAATATGCGAATCTTTACCCCTTTTTGGGATATTAGGGAGTGAGTCCCGCACAGGTTAAGTCCCGGACTGCAAGTGTATGTGTGTGTTATGGTACCCGGGTACTATTCAACTGGCCAGTGAATCTCTTAAACGATGTCTTCGACTAGTCAAGTTGGGGCCCTGTGGGTTTTAGAAACAAACAGCAGCGTGCTTTCTTGACTTTATAAACCGGCCTTGGAGGCCTCTCACCAAGGTTCCTCTGACCCAGGACGTCCCTCCGCTCGATGCCTTGCTGGGATACTGGCTACTGGATCCGTTGTCTGGCTTTCTTTGCTCCGACAGTGATTCGTCCAGCTACCGCCTGCTCTCCCATCCAATGGACCTGCGTAACCGTAACTCGGGGGTCCTCCGCTTCCTTGACAGCAGCTTGGGTAATGCCTGTGGATCACTGGGTCTCCTTCTTGAGAGGCTGGATAACCCAATCTGGAATCCTGGTAGGCCGCACCTGCGCTCCGGCCTAGTCACTGTTCCGCTCTGCAGTACTGTGTCCTGTCTCATGCACTCCCTGGCGCGCTCTGCCAGCTATCTCCACGAGGCTCAGGATGTACCTCGGCGAGTCCCACCCACTTCCTGTGTCCGTTCCCAGAGCATGCCGGGAAATGTAGTCCCAAAGTTCAGTGTCTCTTATCGCGCTTGTCTCCATCCGGTGGCCAAAAATAGGTACTGCCACAGTAAGGATTTAAAAAAGCGCTACAGTAACATTTATAAAACAAGCCTTTTTACATTGAATCCTATGGGATTCGTCTGACTAAATCTGTGGAACTGAATCACTAAAAAAATCAGGGCATTTCACTGACGCTTTGGTGCAGTTCGCATTCTCTCAATAGATTAACCATTACTTCTCTGTGGGACAATTTTGCCTCTGCCAAAGATCGCTGAATTGCAGCGATCGACACCATATTTCGCTGTCAGCTTTGTGAATAGAAGAAATTGCACTGTAGGGTGAAATTCGCTGTTCGGTGCCCTTCGGTACTCTATGTATAGCCCTTTTACTTTACTTTCTTAAACTCAAGCATATGGCATGCATTACAAGTGTAGAAGAGCCATAGCATGCTGTTATCATTTTGTCCTGTCAGTGGATAATGCTATTCAATCATTATTTACACATGAATCTGTTGCCTAATGTTTGCCAGATGTTAGTACACTGATACTAGTGTGTTTATTTATACTTTGATTTTGTTGTAAAATTGTACAAAGCACAATCTCATCAGCACTAAAACGTCACAAACTTTGTGTAATCACAGTTAAATTGACCAGAAAGAACCGCTATATACACATAAAAATGCTCTATACAAGTTCTCACAACCCTCTTCTATGTCAACGTGGTATTTCAGCATTGGGGCATCAGTGTAAATGTACTTTGCTAATAGGAGGGCTCTCCTTTGACTGCGCAGTTATATTATTCAACGGTTCATTTGTTAACCATAACAGCCTCATTCTTAATTATACCAGCTCGTGTCCAATGCCAAATGAGAAGAACTTCCCTTGCAGTTTGAACGTTTTGCAAGCCAACTGTAAATTAATGCTTCCTATACATTGTACAGGAAGCACGATTTTGTGGGCAGGAGAAAAGGAAAACCGTAATTCCAAGGTTGCTTATTATTCTCATCTTACGTCACATCCAGCGGTCCTGGGGGAGCCCATGTCACGTCTGGCATCCCAGGGGGTACCCAGCAGCACCGTGCTCGCTGGTTAGGCGCCGAGTGATATGCCGGCTCGCGGCGGTCACATGGATGGATGGGAGGCTGGGCGCGGCATGATGAGACGTAGCCGCCATGTTTAAAGCCAGTCTGCTTGGGCAGACTCATTGCCCTTATGTGGAGTTACTTCCCCAGCGCTTTGGCTATTCCTGAGAACCTCCATGTGTACTGACTCGGCTAATTATGAGAACCACCCTTTGTGTACTGACTCGGCTATTTATGAGAACCACCCTTTGTGTACTGACTCGGCTATTCGTGACCATACTGTTCTGAGAACAATTCCTGGTGTCAAGGCCTACGCTAACAGGGCCTGCTGTGTTGCTCTATTCTGGGGCCGGTTAACCCTTGCTGGATGTTGTTCCCTGTAGGTAGTCCGCTGTACCGACCATTCAAGGATTGGAGGGGTAGATAGGGTTCTGTATACAGCGACCAGCATTGTAGTTCTATGGGGGATCCGTGTCAATAACTTGATACCAAAAATTTAAAAAGTTCCACAGAGAAAAGGTGGTCTCGCAGCTTGAAAAAAAAGTTAACTGGGAACAAAAGTCCTTAGACCAGGGATCAGCAACTTTGACCCTCCAGATGTTTTGATCTACATTTCTCATGAGGCTAATGAGTAGCTGAGTATCATGGGAGATGTACTAAGTTCCAAAACATCTGGAGGGCCCGGCCTTAATGTATCTAAACAGGCTCTCAATGGCAGCTATTGAATCGGCTTGATGCAGTCTCCCCATTGTCACATGACATGCGGAGGCTCACAAGAAGCCGGCAACATGCCACATCTGGAGGAGCTCATAGGTGGATGAGCTATAAAAATGAATAAAAGGCAAAACGGGAGAGGTGAAGAGTGAGACAGTAGGGGGTTATTGTTTATTAAACCGCTCCCCTTCTCTGTTTTAACAATATAGTATCCCTTTAAGGAATATGTGGAGTGCGCAGATATTTGGAAATTTATGTTCATGGTGGAGAACAGATCTATATAAAGGACAATTTACATTGCAACATATATTGGTAACTAATTAATAAATATTATGCAATAACAAATATTTTTTTAATGTCACAATGTAATTAAAATGACAGCTCCTTGACAAGTTAGATAGCTGAGACTAGTGTCCGCACTTTACCTTGTCCATACACGGTAATAGTATTTCTTTAGCTTCATCACAGAGCGGGCAAGGATTCTACAAATAAAAAATAAAAAAAGTAAAATATATAGAATTTACAAAATGTGAAAATTGTAGCAAGTATAGCATTATCAGTATTAAGCAAAAATATTACAAGAACCATAACATTACATTATTGCAGGGGATGGAAATAACATTTTTTTTTAAGCAATTTCCCTGGAGCCCCATACAATCAATAAATCCAACCAGCACTATAATATCAATAGTTAAAAACTGAATCACATTTTCTAGCGTTTGTGTTTGTCATTCGGAGATTTAAAACGTTTTAGAACAGACATTATTTATAGACGTATAAAGAGATTGTCAGCATTACAAACCCCATTTTTCATCTGATGCCATGTTGTATCATGCTCTGCCAATTCTTCTCTGCTTATTTAAATTTCAATCTCAGACAGGAGTGAAACGGATTTATTTGCCTCTGATTACAGCCCATTATAGTTAGAAGTCAGCGGAAGATTAGAAGGCATTCAGATGCAGAGACAATCTTGCCGTCATGTGTGTATATGACAACTGTATAAAAGGAGCCCGAGGAATGAAAAAGAAATTATACAGAACTTTGTGCTTCACTGAATGAACTAAATAGCATTAAATTGTTTACTACAGTTAATGTATATTCATCGAGGATGGATCCTTTTAAAAAAAATGAACAATTAAAGAATCCTCCAGGCATCCTGAATATTTAGCATATGTTACGATGTAAACATTCCTCTCCAGCTTCCATCCTCTGTTTCCATCATCTATGGGAATGTTAGGAGAGGTTTAACAGAACAATAAAAAAAGTACACTTACCATAACATCTAAGTAAAACCACAAATGTCATTATTTCCAGCTGGAAATATGACCTAGCGTAAGTTATCTACCCAATTAACTTGTACTTGGGGGAAAAATAAGCATAAGCAGTGGCGACTCTAGAAACAATATTTAGGGGGCACATATGATACCGCAGTCAAAACTGGGGGGGGGGCACTAATAATTTTCACCACTAAATCATACCACTGAATAAAACTAAGGGCTCTATCACCTGGTGGGAGCTAAAACACCATCATTAAAGGAAAAATTTAGCGAGAGTCGTTAAAACGTAGTGCCTGACGACCAACTAACAGATCACATTGTCCGCGGTAGTCCATGAACAAGGTCGTTTAGCGCACGCTAGGGAAACTAATGTGGTGGTGTACAGGATAGAACTGTTTTTTTTCCAGAGCAGAGTGCCGGGCCATACCTATCCCCCACCCTCACAAGCTTGAATATGAACACATCCAGTGAATAACCTCACACCCCTGCATTATTAAAATCCTCCACGGTGGTCGTATCATCCATGTTTTGATGTACACATATATTAAGGCTGATGGACATTGCATGATAAATACCACCCAGCAGCATGTAGAATCCTTACACTGCATTTAATAGATCCAAAAGGAAGGCCGGGTGAGCCACAATAACCTCCCTGCTGCAGCATATAAATAATACATGTTTCAGGGCAAGACTTATTCATGTGTCCCTTTAAACATGGTCCACACTGTCATCCTAATAATCAACCGCTTCCATACTATGAATAACCCCCAGCATAAAATGTTTAAAATTAGCCAATATATTAGAATAAGGATATATGTGGATAAAGGATACATTTATAATAGAGCCTACTGCAACAGCAACGACTTTGCTGACCAGATCCATTACTATGTTGTATGGGGCCAAGAGAACACCTGTGCTGCATTCCTTTCAATTGCCTGTTAATTTTGGGCGAGGACCTGTTTTTTCAGTTTTTTTGGAGTTAGCACCACGGTTGAGCAGTAGGCAAAATGTTGCAGTTAGCGCCCCTCAAAAAATTAGTGCAGGCACCAATTACTGTTAACATGGGGAGCGCTAGAGATCTCTGGCACTTTTGCAGCTAAGTATAGGACGCGGAAAGTACAGTAAGCTCGTAGTACAAATCGCTAATAGCAATGCGCTAAGTGATTTTTCCCGAATTAACATGGCGCTAACGCAAAATCATGCCGACGCAAGGGTTAACCCACACCAGGTAATAGTGACCTAAATAAGTATATATGTATAAATAAGATTCCAAAACCCCAGAGTAAGGTGATGCAATGATGCCTTTTTGTTCTACTAACCTGATACTTAAATTTAATATTTTATTTGCTGCAATTCGGCAGTTTTCGCTGAATGTCTGATTGCTGCTTCAGCGACTCCACTTTTAGCAAATTACAGTGACTATTCGCTAAATAGGGAATTCACCTTATTTTCGGCAAAATAAATTCCCTGAAATGTGACGGAAAGCAGAGGATCTAAAAAAGGAATAGACCCTTTAGATTCTAACTTCCATAATAACCCCTAAAATGCCATAAACCCAGGGAAATACAATAAAAATAATAAACATTGTTGCATTTAGCTACCCCTTAATCAAGGGAAAACATGAAATTAATACACTGAGGCATGTAGCCAACCCATTAACCCCTAAAATTCCTTTAATCAAGGAAAAAATAAAATGTATAGTGTGAGTGATGAAGCCTACCCATTAACCCTTAACATACAACTAAAAACCAAGGCAAAAACTAACGTAATACACAATGTAATGTATAGTCTGAACATTAACCACTTCATTTCTGAACCATTTCAACCCTGTGAAAATGTCTAAGTTTATGTACACGTTATTATTTAATGTTTTATGACTTATTTCACTCCGAATATGGTCATGTTGGATATCATTGGAAAGGCCAGAATCTTCCCTTTCCAATTACATCTAGAACGTCCATATACGATGCACAGGAACGAAGATACTGCTGTCTGAAAAGTGTGGGAAGCTGGATGCTGATTTTTGGTGAGGGGGCACATGGGGGGCAAGGAATAAGCTAGGGGGGCAATTGCCCCCCCTTGCCCCCCTGTAGAGACGCCTATGAGCATAAGGGACCAGGCATTTCCTTCCCAATCCTTTGCTATAGAAGAGTTGAGGTACTTTGAGCAAAGGCCAGAAGTACCCAGAGTCCTGTTCCATAGTCCTTTGATGGTCATTTTTTATAGTCATTAATTTATGATCTGTATCCAAGCTGCCACCAATTGCCTAGCCTCGTGAAGTGGTCACTTGGATAGAAATGATAAATGAAATGAATGGTTATAGAAAAAGAAAATTCAGGATAACGGGGCTATGGAACAGGATTTTGGAATACTTCTGGACTTGACTAGAATGGACCGGCTGGATGGAGTAGAGGTAACATCAATGCTCTACAACCCAGGCTCGAATCTCGGCCAGATCACCTCTCCAGTAAGCGTTCTTGGGCAAGACACCTAACAGTGCATACTTGACTACCACACTATAATCGGCTGTGGAGTCCAGTGGTAACGTCTCTGCCCTTCGACCGTGGAGAAACAAGTCAAAATAATAACACAGCGGTGGAGAAGTCGACTTTACGAGAAGCGGGTTCAAACTAAGCACAAAGTCGCTGCTCTACAATCATGGAAAGACGACCCGATCCCAATCAGAAGATGCCAACAGCGAGCGTCCTTGGGCAAAACACCTAACGATATGGATGCGCCTACCTCACAAAAAACACTCATAGTTTGTAAATTCCCTTGGGAACAGGGTCCCCTTGAAACAGGTCATCATCCATGTGTGGTATTCTAATGTATCAACCCCTTATACACTGATCTTGTAAACTGCTGTGGAATTTGTGGCCCTATATAAAGAATAAATTCCCATGCCTGTAAATTAAACAAATCCCTGTCCAACCTTAATTATGTCAAATTATTACCATGCCTCTTAACACATTAAGAACTAAAGTTTACTATTCCAATATCCTTAACAAACAAGGTTGTTGAATGCACATAGGTCACCCGTGGAAAATATTCCAGAAGTACTGAACATATAACCATTAAAAAACATGCTTTTCCTCTGGTTTTTAATTGTTAGATGTTCAGTACTTCTGGAATATTTTCCACAGGTGACCTATGTGCATTCAACGACCTTGTTTGTTAAGGATATTGGAATAGTAAACTTTAGGGATGTGCGTTTCGGAATTTTCACGAAATTTCCCGATTCGTGTTTTCGGATTCGGCCGAATTTCCGAATCGGGTCGGACCCGAAAACCGATAGATCTGAAAAGTTTTCCGAGCCGAAACAAAATTTTTTCGAATGGACTTGAAATGTGTCAAATCGAAATATATTTTTGCTCTATTCATGATTTCGGTTCCATTCGTGATTTCGGTTCCATTTCCGTAATTCTGGAAATCGTATATTTAACTATTATCGGTTATATCGCTGATTCTGTAAATTTTGTATTTGTAAATGCGTATCACTAGGTTTCTTGTGGCATTCGGGTCAGTTTAGCGTTTTTTAAATCGTTTTGTTCATTTTTTTTGTTCCTTGGCTTTCATACCATTTTAATATGATTAAATAAAGTTGTGAAATGTATATTCAATTATTCATAAGAAAAAAAGGATCTTTAATAAAAAAACCACAATAGAATCGCCAGAATTATCGTAGACACTTTGAAACGAGGAGAACAAACGTTCCGAAAAAATGAAAATTTCGATACAAAAAACGAGCAGTGACCCGAAAAACACGAAAAATGGTCGATATTCCGAAAAAAAAATGTACACGAAAAACGAGCCGAACCGAAGCAGAAATCGGTTGAAACGAGCCGAATCGAAAATTTTAAACATCCGAACAAATCGAACTGAATCGATCCGAAAAAAAAATAAAAAAAAAAATGGGTGCACAAGCCTAGTAAACTTTAGTTCTTAAACACGGCTGAAAGAAAGGCTTTTCTACAACTCTTCAGGTTTTTTGTTTTTTTTGGAGAAAGGATTTTACCAGGAAGGATACTTTAAGATTGTATCCTCTACTCCACCCAGCCGGTACAACTTGTTATCAGTGCTCTCCTGGGTTGAGTTTGAGTTTATGAAATTCAATAAATCCCCACAGCACACTTCAGAAATCACGTAGGGAGGCTTCGTCTGACACTTTTGTTTTTATTTATTATAACTTAAAGGGTCACTACCACCAAAAAATGAAATGTCCTTAGTGTTTATTTTATGCTGCTGATATCTTACATGTGCTTTGTTTTTCTCTTGTATGTTCAGTTTAGAAAATACTTTACTCTGTATGTGTAACTGGGCACATCCATTTTGTGGTCTTTTGTATTGCAAACTGCCCCCCCCCCATATATCTCTCCATCACTTGCTCCTCCCTTTGGCAATGGCCATACAATGTAGTCTTTGGGTCAGTCATTGACTCAAATCTCATTGTATTGTGTGGAACGTATGCAAAAGACATCACCAGGGGGTAGATTAGAAGTTAAATATTTCTAAAGTGCTAACTACTTCCAAAGCGCTGTACAATGGGTGAGACAGAATAACAAATATACATAGAATTAAGCAAACAGAACAGTAGGAGAGAGGACCTTGCTTAAGAGTTTACAATCTAAGAGGAGACGTGTGGCTCATTAGCTAAGGTTAAATAGAGAACCTGAAGTAGCAGGGTGGATGTGGACTGTGTGGGAAGATAGCGCAAGAATGTACAGCGGGGGAATCATGGAGTGAGCCGATAGACTGCAGTAAAGTAACGTGTTTTCAAAGACGTCTTGAAGGACTGAAGAGCCAGGGAGAGTCTGATGTAGTGGGGGAGGGAGTTCTAGAGAAAGGGGGCAGATCAGGAGAAGTCTTGAAGGCGGGAGTTGGTGGAACGTGTATGTGGAGCCGATTGCTCTGCCAATGATCTGATGCTAAGTGGTTGGGATAGGATGTACCTGCTAATAAGGGAGGAGATGTAGGCAGGGGCTCGGTTATGGCGAGCTTTGTAAGTGAGCACCAGTGTTTTGAATTGGATTCTATAGGGGACAGGAAGCCCGTGTAGAGATTGACAAAGGGGGAGGTGGGAGAGGAGCGGGATGTGAAGTGGAGGAGTCTGACACAGGCAAATCATAACAGACTGCAGAGGGGGAATCTAAAACCTCTTGAGCCCAGAGAGAACGAGGGTACAGTAGTCAAAGCGGAAGATAAGAGCTTGGATGAGCATTTTAGCAGAGTCCTGATTAAATATAGAAACAGAAGACCGGGACTGACACGTGCAATGTTATTTAGGTGGAAGTAGCAAGATTTGGTTAGTGACTGAATGTGAGGAGTGAAGGAGAGATCAGAGTCTATTATTTTAAGCAGACTGTGTTTTTCAAATTGTTGTGACTTAGATGAAGATCAGAGCACATTTTATGACCAATTCATGCAAAACTCCGCGTAATCCCAAAAGGTTCACATAGTGGCACTATTCTTTTAAGCTCCCTGTTTTTGTCAGGTTCAGTACCAGCCTTGCTGGTAGGAGTCTGGAATGTGGTGGTGCACAGAGATGGATGGAGGGTAGTGGACTGCAGGAAACAGGAGACAAACAGGATATAGAGGAGCCGGTTGAGATTGATGGGAGTCAGGGTGGGGTTGCAGTTCACTGTAAAGGTAGCAGAGTTTAGGATTATAGAACACTAGGGGGGTTATCATGAGGCTTGGAGGGCAGGAGGGTCTTGGAGAGGATACGAGGAACTTGGAATCTGGGACCAAGGGAGGTAGGAGGAGAAAGTTGGTATACAGCAGTGTTTCCCAACCTGTCCTCAGGACCCACTGACATGCCAGGTTTGACAGATATCTGAAGCACAGGTGATATAATTTGCTTCTCAGTGATTGAAGTATGTAGTCTGCATTTCCCCAAGGTGATCTGCAAAATCTGGCCTGGTTGAGGGTCCCTAGGACAGGTTTGGGAAACACTGGTATACAGGATAGATGCAGGTTTTGAGGAGCAGTTAAGCACAGATCTTGTCTTTGAGAACAAGTGAGGAACAAAAATGGAGCACTGGCTAGACGGACGTGTGGTGCTTTATTGGGAGCTATTCCAGTGATGTGCGGTGAGGTCAGTGGCTGGTGAGGCACTGGCTAGTATCACAGCCAGATATACACAGGTTACGTAGGTTCAGGTTCAGTACTCCCCAGGATCTGGATGTTCTGTTCAGTACTCCCCAGGATCTGGATGTTCTGTTCAGTACTCCCCAGGAACTGGCTTCTCTCAGTGCTCCCAAGCATCTCTTGCTGCTCACAGGGCTCCCCAGCATCTCTTGCTGCTCACAGGGCTCCCCAGCATCTCTTGCTGCTCACAGGGCTCCCCAGCATCTCTTGCTGCTCACAGGGCTCCCCAGCATCTCTTGCTGCTCACAGGCTCCCCAGCATCTCTTGCTGCTCACAGGGCTCCCCAGCATCTCTTGCTGCTCACAGGGCTCCCCAGCATCTCTTGCTGCTCACAGGGCTCCCCAGCATCTCTTGCTGCTCACAGGGCTCCCCAGCATCTCTTGCTGCTCACAGGGCTCCCCAGCATCTCTTGCTGCTCACAGGGCTCCCCAGCATCTCTTGCTGCTCACAGGGCTCCCCAGCATCTCTTGCTGCTCACAGGGCTCCACAGCATCTCTTGCTGCTCACAGGGCTCCCCAGCATCTCTTGCTGCTCACAGGGCTCCCCAGCATCTCTTGCTGCTCACAGGGCTCCCCAGCATCTCTTGCTGCTCACAGGATCTGTCTTCAGGCACAGGGCCCCGCAGCACGCCTCCATGACTGATGAGGACAGTCACATGACTGTGCTGTGTCAATCAATCCGTGGGAGACCTGCCTCCCATGGAGGTGTTTTTTGAATAGCTTGAGACCAATCGTGATTTCCCATTGGTCAAAGCAATTCAATTGCTCTCAGTGCCTCTCTAAGGAATTGAAGAGCGTAGATTCAGGAAATAGCCAGCGCCAGACTTCCCTGCAGACTTCTGAATCTCTCTTGGCCAGCGTGAGCTTATGCGATTAGCGTAGCGTACAGCTACGCAAATTGCGTAGGCTCAGAGCAGGCTGCCGCTGCCATGCGATGATTCACACACAGCCGTTGAACTCAGAAAAAAATAAAGCGGAGCAAAGATGGACGGCGGGGGAGAGTGGAGCAGGTGAGTATGTGATCGTTTTTATTTATCAGCATTGTTTCATTACATCAATGAAACCCTGCCTCACCTGCCATCCCTGACTGCACGTCCCTGAGCTAGTCAATGCTAATGGTTCACCTGTGCAAGGGTGCTGAAGGAAGGGAAAACCAGGGCTGGCGTGCTGAGCCTCGGACCGAAATATGAAGTTACACAAAAACCTGGGCAGGAATGAAGACAATACATGAAGGTTGCTGCCTTCATATGCAGGCACGGGTCCTTCTGCGGCCAGGGCCGGATTTGCATCTCAGGAGCCTGGAGGCACAGAAATGCGGAGCCCCCTGCCCCCAAACAAAATAACTTTTTAAATTTTGGCTTCGGGCAGGGTTCCAAAGTCGTGCTGTCTCTCCTCACTGCAGCACCATGGTCGAGGTTGTCGATTAAACAATGTATTGCATGATCACCTCCACACTTTCTGGCAGTGTGGGAAATGAGAAGGTGAGTTAGCGAAGCATCAATGTTAACTTTATAATTGTAAACTGAATAAACAAAATAATATTTTTATTATTATCTTTGTTTGCAAACCACACAAGTAGAGGCCATCTGATTTATACCAAATTTCAGTCAACAAGACGGTGTCTCCCTATGGATCTTATGATTGTTGAAATTTTACAAGTATGTATTTTATAGGATAGAGTTAATTTAGTGGAGTGGCTTCTCCCGAAGGAGGATGTTTAAAGCCACGCGATTGACTGACATATGCTCTGATGAAGTCCCGGACGCAGGAGAAAACGCGTCAGCACTACGTCACTATTACCAATCACGCCGGACCACTGTGACCTCATACACTGCTCTGAGTACGAGAGGAGCTCCTAAGCAACATGTGAGGGGAACACACAAGGACGGAAAGTGAGCTGGATTGATTTCTTGTTGTTGTTTTAAGTGGGTAGGACTGAGTTGGACACCCACGGTTTTATCCATATGTTGTAGATCCAATAGAAGCACTGGGTGACTCGAATTTTACAGTTTGTAAATAAAGAGAAGCACAATTGAACTTTTAATCGGTCTTGGTATTCATATTCTTTTGGATAATTGAAGATGTAACAAAGACATGTAGGGAGCGGTTGAGTTATTGAGTTGAGTTATTGAGCAATTTGAACGTGAGCGTCAGTATTTTAAACTGTATCCTGGAACATACAGGAAGCCATTGGAGGGACCGGCAGAGGGGTGAGGTAAGCGAGGTGCGCCTGGTGAGAAAAATAAGCCTGGCACCTGCATTCATTACAGATTGCAAAGGGGCAATACGGGAGTTGGGGAGGCCAATAAGTAGCGAGTTGCAGTAATCAAGTCGTGAAATGACAAGAGCATGAACCAGCACCTTTGAGGTATCTTGCGTCAGAAAGGGGCAGACGCAGGCAATGTTCTTGAGTTGATAGTAACAAGATTTACTCTTTTAATACAGGGAAAATATTTGCCAATGTCTCTGCTGACTTCTACTGAGATCAACACAATAGAATCCATGTCATTAGGAATTGAGTTTTTGGCTTTTTTAATATGAAATAAAACAATGGTAAATTTTGTCACGAGTTACCATTTAGAGATCCTTGGGTTTTCAGTCTCAGCGGGAAAGGTTCTGGTATTCAATTATTTACAGCAGAAGTCCCGAAATCAAATTTGAATAGGTTTTCTTAGATGAGTGGGGAGGTATTCAATTCGCAAACATACAATTTGTAAATTATGCAACAGTGAATAACTTGCATTTTATGCAAACTGACACTTATTTGAAAGAATTTTACATTATTTAGAGGACTGCTTATGGTTAAACAGTAGACATGTGCACAGGACAAAATTTTGTTTTGAACTAATGGATTAGTCCTAAAATGCAATTTATTTAGTTGCTAAAGAAATTAGTTTTCAGTTCTTTAGTATGAAAACTAATTTCATTCATCCGAAAACCAGTGGATACAATTACTATTGTAGTAGTGGCTCCTCAGAGGGCTGAGATCGCTGCTTGTTACAGTATCTCTCACTCTCAGTACAATATGTCAGGCAAAGCTGTTACAGTAACTGACTGCTGCTCATCACAGCGCTCGGAGTTTCAGTAAAACTAGTAAATAATATTTTTATATATAAGAGGTTAGAACAATATTATTTCCTTGTTTTACTGAAACTCTGAGTGCTGTTACATTGTACTGAGAGATAATATAACAAGCAGCCGATCTCAGCGCTCACAGCCACTGGGTTTAAGGGGCAAAAAAAAAAAAAGGCTCCTCTCTGTATAATGTATACAACATCCACCTGCATTAATTAATACCCCTCTCTGTATAATGTATAGAACATCCTGAATTAATTAATGTCCCTCTCTGTATAGAACATCCTCCTCAATTTATACCTTTCTCTGTATAATGTATATAACATCCTCCTGCTTTAATACCCCTCTCTGTATAATGTATAGAACATCCTCCTGCATTAATTAATGCCCCTCTCTGTATAGAAAATCCTACTCAGTAGGACTTACTGCACTGGCATGTGGAGGGTGCAGAACTTCGGAGTGCAATGCTTATCCAGCACAGGAGAGGGAACTTTTACTTAAACTTTGTATCTCTGTGGGGGAGAGAGACAGGAATATAAAAGCAGGGGGAGGTAATATAGTAACGTAAATCGGTCTGAAAGCTCAGAGAAGAGATGACGGGTGCAAATTTATTTTTATAATACAATAAAACACTTTAAATCCAGGGAAAACATTCAAATAAATCACACTGAAGGCTCATAATGACAGAGAAACTATGAGAGCTGGATACTAAATTTATCAGACGTAAAAAAAAAAAACTTTATAACAAGCAGCACTGGGAGAGGAGAGGGACTTTATATAAAACATGTATTATAGACGAGGAAAGGGGGATAAGTGCTCCTGGATAACATAAAATGTATCAAACCTAAGTCCCTATTATGCAGAGCGGGAGGGGAGATAACACACGTTTTATAAAGTCCCTCTCTTCTCCCAGCGCTGCTTGTTATAAAGGGGTTTTTACTATCCAGCCCTCCTCTGTCATTAGCTTTCATTGTGATTTATTTGAATGTTTTCCTTCTCCAGCTGCTTTTATAATCTTGTCTGGCTCATAGACATGCAAAGGTTAAGTAAAGGTTTCCTCTCCTGTGCTGGCTGTCTGTGCTGCGAGTGAGTATTCTGGAGCTCTATCACTGTCAGATTTTCGGGTAGGGGTTGGGAAGGATTACGCATACAAACCTTTTCTGTAGCTTTGCGATGTTGCGCTCTTCATTGCTGGTCTCCTTCACTCATCAATGTAATATCACAAAAAGGACTGAAACTAAGATGTAATGCATTTTATTTTAGTTTCTTTCGTTTTTTGTACTGAGCAGTTTCGTATCTCGAGTCATACGAAAACTAAATTATCCCAAAATTCGGACTAAATCGTTTTAGTACTAAAACAAATGCACATGTCTATTAAACAGTGAAACAATCATGATTCTGTGTGTTGGGTTTCCATCAAAGGTTTGGGCTGCGATCTCATGAGGGTATTTTACAGACTATGAAGTTTTGTGACATGAATATGAGAATTGCCACATACATTGACGGCACAAGAACGAGGGGGAATAGCAGAGAAAATGCTTACGGAGGTAGGAGGTGATATCAATTCAGTGTTCCATGGTTTGGATATTGCCAGAGGTATTCTGTCAAGAGAGGGCATGGGTGAAAGGAACTACTAGCCCACTAGAATAAAGGATTTGAGGGCCACATCCTGGTAGCCCCATTCATTTTCTGATGAAATTCAGTGTGAGGTGCACTGGCCTGTCTATATACACGGCACTGCAGGCAAGAGGCTTCATGTGGTTAAATTGCTCATTTATGTGGAAGTTGTAGTACTTGATTGATACTAATTACAGTCATGGCCGAAATTGTTGGCACCCCAGACATTTTTCCAGAAAATCAAGTATTTCTCACAGAAAAGTATTGCAGTAACACATGTTTTGCTATACACATGTTTATTCCCTTTGTGTGTATTGGAACAAAACAAAAAAAAGGGAGGAAAAAAAGCAAATTGGACATAATGTCACACAAAATTCCAAAAATGGGCTGGACAAAATTCTTGGCACCCTTTCAAAATTGTGGATAAATAAGATTGTTTCAAGCATGTGATGCTCCTGTAAACTCACCTGGGGCAAGTAACAGGTTTGGGCAATATAAAATAAAAATAAACACCTGAAAGCAGATAAAAAGGAGAGAAGTTCACTTACAGGGTTATCCAAAGAGATTCGAAAAGTCACCGCACGTTCTGTGACTTTTCGTTCTCTTCAATTCGGTTCCTTTTGCCGATTGCATTTCGGTGACCCTGCGGTGTATTCAGCAAACACCACAGGGTCCCCGAATTGCAGGGAAAAGGTGCCGTGAACCCACCGAAAACTAACCGCAAAACCCACCGAATGCACGCCGAAAACAAGCAAAAACATCTGGATTAACCCTCGAATAACCCGATCACACGCAGCGAAGCAGCCGAACAGGAGCCGAATCACACAGAGCCGAAGCAGCTGAGACCGCAGACGAGGGAGGTGAATAAATTAGCAAAACCATTTGTATGAATCTGTGAAAATGAAACGCTGTTTGCAAAGAAATTACTGAGCGAAAATGTCTGAAATTTACACAGGAGGTCCAGGGAATGATAATAAAGAGGGCTGTTACAGAAAAAATAAGTAAACTTAAAAAATAAATATAAAAAAAAAAAAATCTGAAAAATGCTTAAAGTATCCTAAAAAATCTATAAACAAAGACTTTTTGCTGCAGAATTTTATAATGAACGGTTTATTAGATATTGAATTAAAACAGGAATATTTTTAACATTGAAGCCTATGGGATTCTCCTGAATAAATTTGCCGAATTAAACCACCGAATGGCAGGGCATTTCGGGAACCTTTCACTGCGGGTTTGTGTTCTCTGAATAGCCGAAGCAGTGCTTTTTGATGGGGTTTTCACTGCCCTCGAACAGGCACCGAACAGGCACCGTATGTGCAGGCAATTCGCCAGGATTTGGCGAATTGCCTGCTCTCTGAATAGCCGAATGGCCAGGAAAGGTAACCGAACGCTGATTTTCAGCGTTCGGTTACCTTTCTCAAGCAATTCGGATCTCTTTGGATAACCCTGTTAGTCTTTGCATTGTTCTTCCTGGTAAAATCCTTTATAAATAAATAAAGTGTCTGTGTGGACAACAGAAAGAGAAGAGAAAGGTCTGAGGACTTGAGAACCAAATAAAATTGTGGAAAAATAGCAACAATCTCAAGGTTACAAGTCCATCTCCAGAGATCTAGATTTGCCTTTGTCCACAGTGCGCCACATTATCAAGACGTTTGCAACCCATGGCACTGTAGCTAATCTATCTGTGGGTGGACGGAAGAGAAAAATTTATGAAAGGTTGCAACGCAGGATAGTCCGAATGGTGGATAAGCAGCCCCAAACAAGTTCCAAAGAAATTCAAGCTGTCCTGCAGGCTCAGGGAGCATCAATGTCAGCGTGAACTATCTGTCAACATTTAAGTGAAATGCTATGGCAGGAGACCCAGGAGGATCCCACTGCTGACACAGAGACATAAAAAAGCAAGACTACAGTTTGCCAAAATGTACTTGAGTAAGCCAAAATCCTTCTGGGAAAACGTCTTGTGGACAGATGAGACCAAGATAGAGCTTTTTGGTAAAGCACATCATTCCACTGTTTACCGAAAACTGAATGAGGCCTACAAAGAAAAGAACACAGTACCTACAGTGAAATATGGTGGAGATTCAATGATGTTTTGGGGTTGTTTTGCTGCCTCTGGCACTGGGTGCCTTGAATGTGTGCAAGGCATCATGAAATCTGAGGATTACCAAAGGATTTTGAGTCGCACTGTAGAGCACAGAGTCAGAAAGCTGGGTTTGCGTCCGAGATCTTGGGTCTTCCAGCAGGACAAGGACCCCAAACATACGTCAAAAAGCACCCAGAAAAGGATGGCTGGAGAGTTCTGAAGTGGCCAGCAATGAGTCCAGATCTAAATCCCATTCAACACCTGTGGAGAGATCTTAAAATTGCTGTTGGGAAAAGGCGCCCTTCCAATAAGAGAGACCTGGAGCAGTTTGCAAAGGAAGAGTGGTCCAAAATTCTGGGTGAGAGGTGTAAGAAGCTTATTGATGGTTATAGGAAGCGACTGATTTCAGTTATTTTTTCCAAAGGGTGTGCAACCAAATATTAAGTTAAGGGTGCCAAGAATTTTGTCCAGCCCATTTTTGGAGTTTTGGGTGACATTATTGTTCTGTCCGAAGACATCGAGCTAAACCTTCTTGTCTCACAAACTTGGATACCATATTTATTTGATCTCAGATTTATTAAGACAAGCCAGGTGAAACTCTAATACAGTAAAAACAAACTTCATAAACATCACATTGCATGCATAACAGCATTTTCCTTACTCGATGATACAGTAAACTTACTTTTTTAGCTCTCTAGGGGTAGATGGCGATGGATGAGAAACACATGCCTCGCTTCCAGTAATAACTTTCAGACACAAAATGGTGAATGCTTCACTTCCTGTCAAGATTCTACCCAGCATTCTCTGATTAATGATAACTTCCTTCCTATACATTCACTAATATATATGAAATGGTTTAACAGCCGTACTACCACAAAAGGACACTAGATGGTGCTACACTTCACTATAACTAATGTACCGTACATTACAACTTTACACAAATCTATCACTGATTCTTCTTATTAAAGCATAAACATTATGATAGACAGCACACTCCCCGTCTGACGTCACACGACGTCACTAGCAGAGTCTTCCATAGAAAACAACAGAGCAAGTTCGTTCACTGGTCTTAAGAACACTTTAACCTCATTCTGTTGAAAGGTCCTGACCTCGACCTTACGGACACGATTATCTTTGCTTGGGAGTACTTTGGTGATCAGACCTAAAGGCCACATGTTCCTTAGCGTCTGACAGTCTTTCATTAGCACAACGTCTCCAGGTTTAAGATTGGGCTTTCCAGTGTGCCACTTTCTCCTCACTTGTAGAGTAGATATACATTGTTCCTTCCACCGGCTCCAGAAGGTATTGGCAAGAACTTGTACCTGTCTCCATTGTCGCTTGTAAAGATCTCTCTCACAAAACTCTCCAGCTGGAGCACCGGGAAGATTAGTCTTTTGCGTGAGCAACATGGCGGGTGTGAGGATCACCGGGTCTTCAAAGTCACTTGAAAATGGTGTCAAAGGTCTGGCATTAATGATAGCTGTAACCTCTGCCATAAAGGTCACTAAACACTCGTGAGTAAGCCTTGCAGTTCCTACTTGCAGGAAGATAGAGTCAAGAATTCTGCGGGCTATGCCTATCATCCTCTCCCAGACACCTCCCATGTGAGAAGATTGAGGTGGGTTGAAGATCCACGTTTCTTTAGCAAAGACCTCTCTTTGTACAACAGATATTAACCAATTTTTAGATTGTTCTAGGTCAGTCGCTGAGTAGCCGTTTTTGCAGTGGTGCCAACCTCTGCAATTGTCTGGAGTCAGTGGTTTTTGTTTATAGGACTGAGCTATGTGGTTCAGGCAAGTAATAGCTCTAACTAATGACCTCCAGGTGGAAAACCTATTGAAACGGTGAGTTTTAAACTGGTTAAGAGAAGTTGTTGTAACTGTAGTAGATACCTGAGGGCGAATTTCCTGATCCTTGTCTGCATCTATTAACTCGAATGTGGCGGTGTCTTTAATGTTACAGTCGGTACTGCGTAGAAAGGTGGGACCTGTGAACCACGAAGTACTCTCAAGGCGGCTGGCTGCTACAGATCTGGTCGCTAAATCTGCAGGATTATGGTCTGTGGGCACGAAATGCCATTGCTCTGGAGGGTAGACCTCCTTATCCTCAATACTCTGTTATTGACATAGACGTAGAAACGTCTAATTTCATTATGGATGTAACCCAAAACTATTTTGCTGTCTGTATAAAACTCAGCTTTTTGAATTTCTACGTTTATCTCTGTTGCAATTAGTTCAGCTAGCTCTGTAGCCAAAACTGCAGCACAAAGCTCCAGCCTGGGTATGGTGTGTTCAGAAAGTGGTGCAAGTTTGGCTTTCCCCATTACAAACCCTATGTGGCATTGTCCTTTATTGTCTATGGTTTTCAGGTAAGCTACAGCAGCAATTGCCTTAACAGAAGCATCTGAAAACACACAAAGTTTTTGCGTCTGATAGTCTTCAGATGACAGAGGGACATATGGTCGTGGGATGTTAAGGTTAGATAAAACTGTCAGTGAGTCCTTCCACTCTGTCCATAGGTTCTTCTTGTCAGTGGGGAGAGGGTGGTCCCAATCTAATGACTCACAGGTCAAGTCTCTCAGTAGTGCCTTACCCTGGATAGTGATAGGTGTTGCAAAACCTAAAGGATCGTACAAGCTATTTATGGTAGACAGGACGCCTCTATGGGTAAAGGGTTTTTCCTCTGTGTTTACTTGAAAGGTAAAGGTGTCAGATCTTAAGTCCCATAGCAAACCAAGACTGCGTTGCATGGGAAGTGAGTCTGTGCCTAGATCTAAGTCCTTTAACTCGTTAGAACGATCTTCGACAGGAAATGCCTGCCAAGACTTCTCTACTGTTGGAAGCAATCTTGTGAAGTTTTAAGTTGGAACAGGCAAGCATTGCCTGAGTCCTTTTGAGGAGACTGATAACGGCTTCATTTGTAGGCAGTGATTTCAAGCAGTCGTCTACGTAGAAATCTCTATCTACAAATTGTCTGACATCTGACCCATACTCTGACTCGCCTACTCTAGCAGAGTGTCTGAGGCCATATATAGCAACAGCAGGGGAAGGACTGTTGCCAAATATGTGTACCCTCATACGGTATTCTGTGATGTCTCCAGAAGGGTTGTTGTCCTTGAACCAGAGAAATCTCAGAAAGTTACGGTGTTCTTCTTTAACAAGAAAGCAGTAGAACATTTGTTGTATGTCTGCATGAACGCAACTGAATCTTTGCGAAAGCGAAGAAGCACCCCAACAGTCTGTTGTTAAGGTCAGGGCCCGAGAGAAGGACATCATTTAGAGAGACACCCTCATGCTTGGCGCTAGAATCGAACACCACTCTAATCTGCCCTGGCTTCTTAGGGTGGTAAAACCCCGAATATGGGTAAGTACCAGCATTCTTCTGTGTCTTTGAGGTCTGGGGTTATCTCAGCATGACCGTTCTGGAATATTTTCTCCATGAAGGAAAAGAAATGTTCACTCATCTCTGGTTTCCTTTGGAGATTGTGTCTTAGGGACGAGAGGCGTTATGTGCTAGTTCTCGGTTGTTAGGCAAACGTCGTCTTTGAGGTCTAAAGGGAAGAGGTGCAACCCAGCTATTAGTCACATCTTTCTCTATACTCTTTTCCATAAGTTCTAAGAAGAGTCTATCCTCTATGGACATTGCTACCTGGTCATCTTCCTTTGTCCTCTTAAACACTGTGCTTCCTAAGTCATTTTGGTTGTCGTCGTAGGTGTTGTTGTGTGGTAGCTCTTTTATAAGGATGTGATTCTGACAGGGTTGGAGAAGAGAAGGACGACCATTCTCGAAGGTACTAGTGAGCAGGTTATTAACAGATGCCGGTTTGTGAGCACCCCCTAGGCAAACATCACCTATAATGACCCACCCGAGGTCTAGTTTTTGGGCATATGGGGCGTTTTGGGAACCGTTTATCAGTTTTCTAACTTTATGGACTTGCAAGATATCTCTCCAAGAAGTAAGATTATCTGAGCCTGATCGTCTAGTTCTGGTATGAGATGTGCTATGTGCTTTAAGTGAGTGTGGTGAGCTGCTGCGTCTGGTGTGGGAATCTCTGACCTGTTGTCTGGCATATGGTTGCACTCTATTATGGTCGGTAAGGGTAGGCATGTCTTACCATCCATAGATTCAATTTGTAGCCCGTCAGCTCTTCTCCCCGCCGTTTCCACTGTACCTGCACACGTTCTAAGGGAGTAAGGGCTGCTCGGGCTTTTAAGGTTTAGAATGTCAAAAAACACAGATCTCGCTAGTGACCTATTACTCTGATCATCCAAAATGACGTAGAGCTTGACCGCTTTGTCTCTGCGTCCTTTTGGGTAAACTCTCACAGGACAGATTTTGGAGCAGGATCTGCCGCCTGTAGTTCCTTTGCAGACTTCAGTACACTGTGAAGTGATTGCCATGGCGTCTGTACTAGAGTCTTTGGCTTCCCTGCCTTGCTCTGTGTCACCATGCACAAGTGGGAGGGTACTTGGAGTAGGCCTTGGTGTAGAGCTGTGTTGTGCGCTGTGTTGCCACACTCTGTACACTTGACACTGACCTTGCAGTCCTTGGCGAAGTGCGTAGATGAAGAGCAGCACTTGAAACAAATGTTGTTCTCCTTGAGGAAAGCTTTGCGCTCCTGGATAGTCTTTGTCCTGAAGGCTCTGCATTTCTGTAGAGGATGTGGCATCTTATGTAGAGGGCAGAACTTTGTAGGGTCGCTGTCTCGATCCTCTAGTTGAGACTCTGTAAACCTTTGGGAAGAAATGTTAGTTTTGTGCACGGCTACTGGAGCTCTGGGTTGTTTGGGGCCAAAGGAAGTGGAATAAGACACTGGAAAAATGAAACTGGGATCATCTTTCATTCTTGCTTGTCTGTCTACAAAGTCTACAAACTCACTAAAGGGTGGAAAAGGCACATTGCGATCTCGTTTGTAGTTACAGCCATGAGTGATCCATCTTTCGTGTAACTCATAAGGAAGTTTTTGTGCTAAGGAGTGAATCCCTCTGGCAGAGTCAAGATAAGAAAGACCAGGTAAGTCCCCTTCTGCTTTAGCCACTTGTAACTCCATACACAGATCACTGAATTCTCTGAGCCTTTGATAACTCTGCTGGGCATTTTTGGGAAGTCTTCTATCCTTTTAAACAGTGTATTCTCTATAGCTTCTGGTGAACCATAACACCTATCCAGTCTGTCCCATATGTTTGTAAGGCCTATCTCAGGGTGATTTTATTATATGTCTCTGATCCTTATGGCCTGTTCAGCAGACTCATTGCCGAGCCACTTTACCAGGAGGTCTATCTGTTCCCTGCAGGATAGATCTAGACCATGAATAGCACTCTGGAAAGAGGATCGCCACGCCCTGTAGTGTTGAGGGCGATCACTAAATTTGACAAGACCTTGGGTAACTAACTCACGTTTCGCAAGGAATTTTGCAAAGTCTATGGTAGCCTGATTGTGATTGGAGTAGGTTGCTGGTGTATTTTGGTGTGGTGTATAGGCATACCTGATAGAAGTCTCTCTTTAGGTGTGTTGGGCTCATACCTGCTTAAGATTGGCATTTCATACGGACTCGTTGCATACACCTTTGGAGTGAAGACAGGTGTTTGGTAGTTGTATGAAGGCTGGGTACCTTGTGGAATAGAAGGTCTGGTTGGGACGGGAAAGTCTGGCACCCTGTCGGACCTTTCTTGCTTGTCGCACTGGTTCCGAGGTCATCTCGTCTTTGCTTTATCTGTTGTGACTCACCGACGTCCTGTTTGGTTTCTTTTTGTGGGATGCTGCTTGGGTTATAGTGCTGGTGGACATATTCTGAGGTTCGTTGCGTTGCATCTTGACTGTCTTCCTCTAAACTCGGCATGCTTCTACATTCCTTTGACTCAATGTAGACAGCTGCTTCTAATGCTTCTGCTTCTGCAATGGCAACGGCAACATCTCGGTCCACTGCCAGCCTCTCCATGTTAGCTTCTAAGATAGCTTGCTGTAATTTCAGGGATGTCTCCTGCTTTTTCATCTGTAGCTCTTGGTCTGCGAATGCGACCCTGGCTCTTGCTGCTTCCGCTTTCGAACGGGCTATGGCTGCTGCATTTGCGACAAATGACTTGGATGAGGTTGCTTGTGATCTTGTTTTGATTGAAGATGTCTCACTGTGAGGCATGGCTGCGGGGAAGAAACTGTCTTGCTGTATAGAGACCGCTCGTCGATGCTGCGCGCCTCTGTGTAGCTTGGCTGCTTGCTTCGCCTGCCACAGGTATGTTTCCTTAAAGCCTCTGACTGTATGGATGCTGTGTAGCCCGGGCTGTACAGACTTCGCAGTCAGCTTATCTTCCTCTCAGAGGTCAGCTAGAAAATTTCACTGTTCTGTCCGAAGACATCGAGCTAAACCTTCTTGTCTCACAAACTTGGATACCATATTATTTGATCTCAGATTTATTAAGACAAGCCAGGTGAAACTGTAATACAGTAAAAACAAACTTCAAAACATCACATTGCATGCATAACAGCATTTTCCTTACTCGATGATACAGTAAACTTACTTTTTTAGCTCTCTAGGGGTAGATGGCGATGGATGAGAAACACATGCCTCGCTTCCAGTAATAACTTTCAGACACAAAATGGTGAATGCTTCACTTCCTGTCAAGATTCTACCCAGCATTCTCTGATTAATGATAACTTCCTTCCTATACATTCACTAATATATATGAAATGGTTTAACAGCCGTACTACCACAAAAGGACACTAGATGGTGCTACACTTCACTATAACTAATGTACCGTACATTACAACTTTACACAAATCTATCACTGATTCTTCTTATTAAAGCATAAACATTATGATAGACAGCACATTATGTCCAATTTGCTTTTTTTCCCTCTCATTTTTTGTTTTGTTCCAATACACACAAAGGGAATAAACATGTGTATAGCAAAACATGTGTTACTTGATTTTCTGGAAAAATGCCTGGGGTGGCAACAATTTCGGCCATGACTGTACATAATTCTATTACAAGTTAAATTATAGTAGTATTGTGTTCCAGGACAGCCATAATAGCTGGGCCACCCTGGCTTTGAAATAGCTACAAGAGCCTGTAATGCTATGGTACAGCTGACGGATGGATGCCGATGTGGTCCGTCCCGCTTTAGATGATTAAATTGTATTACCTTTGTGAAGAGAGTCAGCACAGGTTTCTTTTTTTGAGATGCAAAATTTTGTTTCAGCATTGCCAGCCCTGAACAGTTTGCATGAAGCCAACACCTTGGACGGAGCATCTGTTAAGTTTAAAGACATCACTTTTATATTAACTGAATCATAAGATATCATTATCTAGCGTTTAAATAGGCACCAAATACTACTAAGGCTAATGTCAGACGAACACACGTACTGATGGAAGATACTGTAGACACCACACGGTCCATTTATTTTTAACGCATGTAGAAAAAAAAAATGGGAATCTAAATTAATTAAAAATTAAATAACAGGTACAGTCAGCCAGACCAAAAAAATCTGAGTGTCAACGTGATGGACGTCGCAAATGCGTTGCATCTGACGTTGCCTCATCATTATGTTGAGGCCTAAAATGGCATCCGTTGCGACCTGTGTGGTGCATTAGTTGCATGATAGAGATATAAAACAAACAAAAACCTTAATAGTACCAAGTCCACTCTATAAATGTATCCCCGGTGTCCATATGATGTATATAATCCAATTTACAGTAACTTGCTAGAGGATTTTCCCCATAAGTAGAAAATTATGAGTTAATGTTACCGGTAAATCCAATTAGTCACCTGTCGGTGCCAACCTCGGGAGAAGCCACATACCGCTTCCAAATTGGTTCGGCTCATGTCTCTCAAAAAATAGTCACTATTGCAGCAGCACTCTAAATTCACATCGATGGCGTGGGCAGCGAGTGTAACCTCTGGACAGACCACCTGTTTTGCTCCACTCTTGGCGTTTCCACTGGCAGAGTGAAACACATTGCTCCCTGCTATCAACTCGTTCAGAATAGAGCCCATAGTTTTTTGGCACTGGTTCTGTTCAGATTATTCAGTTGTTTTAATCCTCACTTCAAGAGATGAGAGAAACTGACTTCAAATTCAAATGTGAAAACCAGGATTACCTCTAGGCACGATGTAGCCGTTTTGGGGAACTTAACATACATACTGTATATGCACACACCAAACAGCATAGAAAGTTTCAGTTCCTATACTATTCTCTAGATTTAGGTTTAATGTTGTTAAACTAAAGTGCAACTGCCGACTCTTTAAAGAGATTTTTTTTATGTGTTTTGTTGTAACTTAATTAAACCAGTAAACCTTTTTATTTTACAACTTCCAATAGAGTTTTGGGAGTTTCTATAGTCTCTAATCTGTCTGCTTGTCTCATGGAGGCAGCCATGTTTCTTCCTTCCTCTCTTTCGTGGGAGAGATTAAACATCTAAACTGTGTGATTGACATCTCAGCCCGGGATGGATCAGAGGGTAGGTGTTCAGTTGTGAGAGCCATAAATCACTCCTGAGGGAAAACTAGTCAAGCAGCATGCGCAGGAATAAGAGCAAACAGGAAGCTCAGGGAGATTTCTTTTCAATCTTTTTTGAAAAAATGAGCCCTCTGTCAGCAGTTTGGTTAACACAATGTATAGGCAGATTTGGGATATCGCTCAAACAAGCCAAAGTTGTTTTGGGAACAATTGGTGCACTTTAAAGTTTATAGTTCTATTGAAAATCCAATGAGCTAAAGCAGTGGTCCTCAATCCTGTCCTCAGGGTCTGGCCCATTAACAGGCCAGGTTTTAAGGATTACCTTGGGAAATGCAGACTGAATCCTGCAATCACTGAGCAGCAAATCATATCCCCTGTGCTGTGCTTCAGATATCTGTCAAACCTGGCCTGTTAGTGGGCGCTGAGGTCCTGGGTTGGGAAACACTGAGCTCACGTACCGAACCAGCACAACAAAACCCATGTAGCTGTCCAAATTCTACTGGACTGTATCACATGGTAACAGGACATATTGGGATAAATATACACCAATAGTTTCAATGTCATCCCTTTCATTCATGTCATTGCATTTCCTATTTATTTAATGCGTTGAAGGCCCCACAGAGTCTCAGCTGTTCACCCTCTCATTAACTGAAAGCACAGCGCAAAGAGGAGCCAACATGGTTTCTGAAACCTGTGCTTTCTTGCTTCTAGCGGTATTAATATCAGTCCAAAAGGGAGAGCTTTCAGAACAGCAGTCTTTTAATGTTTTTTAAACCTGCTGCTTTGTCAGGACAGAGCAGGAAAATAGACTAAAACGCTACAAAAAAAACCTCACGGCTTATTAAAGATGAAGGTTTTGATTCAAGTGGAGCTGGCACATATCAATGACACAGAAATGCTGGATTCGACTGGCTTTAACCTTGAAGAGAGGGAAAAATGCCAGGCATATTACCAGCTTCATCCAACACCCAACATGTTTTGCTCCCATACTTAATTTGCAATGTGTGTAATGTAATATATTATATATATATATATATATACAGTTGTGTTCAAAATTATTCAACCCCCACTGAAATTGAGTGTTTTGGCCAGTTTGACATTGATTTTGATCATTCAGTCATCTTGCTTACAATTAAATCAAAGAGGCACGTGTAGGTCAGACAAATATGACATAATATTTATAATGAAATAACCACAAATGTCTTTTCTGTGCTCACATCATTATCAGTTTTATTCAACCCCCAAGTGACATTCAATCTTAGTACTTAGCTTTTAAACGTGAAGCATAGCTTGACACAAGTGTCTTGCAGCGATCTACGGGTATCTTCGCCCATTCGTCATGGGCAAAAGCCTCCAGTTCAGTCACATTCTTAGGCTTGCGCACTGCAACTGCTTTCTTTAAGTCCCACCAGAGGTTCTCAATCGGATTTAAGTCAGGTGACTGCGATGGCCACTCCAAAATGTTCCAGCCTTTAATCTGCAACCGTGCTCTAGTGGACTTGGAGGTATGCTTGGGACCATCGTCCTGTTGAAAGGTCCAACGTCTACCAAGCCTCAGGTTTGTGACGGACTGCATCACATTGTCATCCAATATCTCCTGGTACTGAAGAGAATTCATGGTACCTTGCACACGCTGAAGCTTCCCTGTACCTGCAGAAGCAAAACAGTCCCAAAGCATGATTGACCCCCCCGCCATGCTTCACAGTAGGCAAGGTGTTCTTTTCTTCATAGGCCTTGTTCTTCCTCCTCCAAACATAGCGTTGATCCATGGGCCCAAACAGTTCTAATTTTGTTTCATCAGTCCACAGAACACTATCCCAAAACTTCTGTGGTTTGTCCACATGACTTTTGGCATACTGCAGTCGACTCTTCTTATTCTTTGGAGACAGCAAGGGGGTGTGCCTGGGAGTTCTGGCATGGAGGCCTTCAATACGCAGTGTGCGCCCTATTGTCTGAGCTGAAACTTCAGTACCCACACCTGACAAATCTTTTCTCAGTTCCTCAGCAGTCACACGGTGTCATGCCTCAGCCCTGAGAGTCTGCTGTGGTCAGCCTGGGTCACTTGCTCTCATTACCTGCTTCCCACCTAAGGGTTAACTCTGTGTCTGAACCTGAGGTTTTGCATAAAACCAGACCACACCCTCCTCCCCTTTGCTCTTTCATTTTGTGTTTTTCCCTTCCCAGTGTCCAGAGGTCTTGAGAGCTCCCTCTTGTCATTGTATGTTGCCTGATTTATTTTGCTCTGCCGTGCATTCTTGCTGTGTCTGCATTACCTGGTTCCTGCTGGCTGGACGATCCACTGCGTCGCCCACTATCCAGTGGGTCCAGAGACTCTCAAGTGGCTTCCAGCCCTCCAGCTCTCTCCAAGGAGACCAACCTTCTATCAAGGTACATTTGCCTAAAGACTCCTGCTTCTCCTCAAGCGGATCTGGAGAGAGACTACGTGGTCCACCATCCACTTGCCTACTTTCTGTGTTACTGTCTGTTCTGTGCTGGACTGTTAGCTGTGAACCATTCTTCAATACAGCCTTATTGTACATATACTGCCTCCAGTGTCTGTGTGCCTGCTTATCCCCAGCGCTTGGGATTATATATCACAACACAGAGGCTGTGCCATGGCTCCTTCGTGGCGCGAGCCTGACACACGGGGACTTTTCTCCACTCTACGCTTCAGGTAGCGCACAGCAGTCGAAGTCAGCATCTTCTTTCTGCCACGACCAGGTAGCGTTTCAACAGTGCCCTTTGCCTTGAATTTGCGAATGATGCTTCCTATGGTCGCTCTTGTATGTTTAACATCTTTGCAATCTTCTTATAGCCATTGCCCTTCCTGTGAAGAGTAATCACCTCTTCTCTTGTCTTCCTGGACCATTCTCTTGACTTCACCATGTTTGTAACCACACCAGTAAATGTCTAGAAGGAGCTGAGTATCACAGTCATTTTAAAGCTGCCTAATTGGTGCTTATTATGCTTTATTGCTGCTCCGTGACATCCACAGGTGTTTTCAATACCTGATTGAAAACACTTGAATGAACCTCTGTTCTTCAGAGTGGTAGTCTTTATGGGGTTGAATAATTGTGTCAATGAAGAATTCACAAAAGAAACATTTACTACTGTATTACAAAACCAATTGATGTCATTTTAGTTGCATATGGTTCTTTAAAAAGTCCTTGTAGGATTTCATTCTGAATACAATTACAAATGTACACTAAATTCCCTAAAACCCTTTACAGCATTGGGTGTTGAATAATTTTGAACACAACTGTATATATATATTTCTAATATAAAATAAATTTGATTGTTTTACCTACATTGTTAGAGTGTAGACTGTACAGTGGCTCATAGAATTTACTCCAAGATACCTAGAATTCTATGATGGAACTCAATGGATTGTGATTTATACAAGGATAGAGTTGAAAAAGTCTTTTATCATGAATTTTAGAAAGAGTAGCAGTAAGAGGGAGTCCTAGGTCCTTTTGATGCTTGCCCTTGTAGTTCACCTTGATGAGCTGCTTCTGAGCACTTATTTAGAAATCCGTGTAGCCTTCTAGGTTAAAACCATGAGAAGAAAGCTGCAAGGATCTAAGAGATTTATTTAAAAAGTGTAGGATTTTGAGAGCTGGTGATAGAAGAAGAAAAAGCTAATTCAGGTCTCCAGATAGTGGTATAGCAACAGAGATGGCATTGAAAATAAACTTTTGGGCTAATGGTAAAAAGGTCCATGGGAAGATGTAAAAATAAATGATACATGATACACATCCAGCGTGCAAAGAAAACTGTCCACCTTATAGAAAATTTCCACATTTGGATAGTTAAGGGATTATTCACCAACCTCCAAATTGGCCCCTTGGTCTATTCACGAAGCTGTCAATTTGTCAAATACAGGAGTATTGACAGATAAATACGATACAATTTGGCACAATTCAGCAGCACCAAAATGGTCTCATAGAAGACTATCGTGTCTTCTATTTACAGAACGCCGAATTGAAGCGAAATGTCCTGAGTCACTCTCACCAATTCAAGAGTCTCCTGGTTTCCAGGCTCAGTTGTGACATTTTTGGCACTTTGTCCTGGGAGGGTACCTGACCTTGGTGTATGCTGGGCGTCTTTATAGTGGTGTGACTCCTTTTTATCAAATACTGGATCTACATACAGTATCATGCTATTGTGCTTTATTTAAAGTGTTCTACACCTTATAAATAGGGCAGTGTCACCTTTTATTTGGCCGAAGGCACTTCACCCCAGAGCCAGGGAGTACGTGGGCTCCTGAAAGTGTGAGTTCCTCTACTTAGTTTGTTAATGAGAGCATCCGTTTCCTGTCAGGATTACACGATTGTCTCCCGTCTTTTGACTTTGAGATACACTGAAAGAAACGGGGAGGTGTATCCCGCTGCTAACCCCAGTGGCAACTTGTGGGTTATTCAAATGGGGGTTCACAATACATAAAGTGTGAAAATTAAATTTACATTTGCGACGTATCAGAGCCCCACAGCAATAAAACTCGTGCGGCGTGTATGAGCGTATCACAGAGCTCCACAGCAATAAAACTCTCACAGGATTATTCAGGGAGCAGTGAAAACCAGGAGAATGACTGGAGAATGGAAAACTCTAGGTCAAAATTCTCCCATTTATCTCACTTTCCAAATCGGCTATTTTGACCTAGAATTTTCCATTCTCCAGCCATTCTCCTGCTTTTCACCACTCTCTGAATAACCCTGACAGTAATGTGCGGTATGTAGGAGTTGCCTGTGTCTGCCTGTCTGTGATGGGAGTCACAATTCAACCTAAAAGAGGGAAAACCAATGTATTGGACAGGGGAGAGAGAGAAAAGTGGAGGAAAGGAGTGAGGGAAGAAGGAGAGGAGAATGTAATAGAGATGGAAAGACAGAAAGGGAAATACTCTTTTATTCACCATTTTCTCTGTGAGAGAGTCTGACATGGAATCCTGTCTGTTTACCTGCCTGCCAGGACCTACTGCTGCTGGACTGGAGAGGGTGGGGCCAGCATGCTGGTTGATGCTGGGAGACGGGCAGGCAGGCAGGCTGTCCCTTGGTGCCCTGAATGATGAAGGGGGGGGGGCAGCCTACAGCTCCTGAAGGGATGTCATTAGTGGGAGGAGGAGCCTCGCTCAGACTGACATGAGAACAGGGCTGGGTCAATAGCACAGTGAGAGCTGTGCGATTGAGCTGGGTATGGGACTTTGCACATGCAAAGATCTTCCTGGTTCCCTGGTTTCCTACTGCACGTGTAATAGAGAAAAAGGGTTGTGTTTTTTTTAATGTTGTTGGCTGCCTGTTGCTGAGCCTGGGGCATCCCATGACCTCCAGGCTTCCCCAACTGACAACACCCCCAAAACATAAGGTAAATTAAATCTTCTGCATCTTTTTTAATTTATTTGTGCTGGGGATTGGGGGTTCACGTGCTCATATGGAGGAGCCTCCACTGGCTGACCCCTTGAGTACTTGTATCTTACCAAATTCACTGGACTCTACAGTCATGTCCAGAAATATTGGGACATCGACATAATTCTAACATCTTTGGCTCTATACACCACCACAATGGAGTTGGAATGAAACAAACACAATGTGCTTTAACTGCAGACTGTCAGCTTTAATTTGAGGGTATGTACATCCAACTCAGGTGAACGGTGTAGGACTTACAGCAGTTTGCAGATGTGACTCCCACTTGTTACGGGACCAAAGGTAATGGGACAATTGGCTTCTCAGCTGTTCCATGGCCAGGTGTGTGATATTCACTCATTACCCCAATTACAATGTGCAGATAAAAGGTCCAGAGTTCATTTCAAGTGTGCTATTTGCATTTGGAATCTGTTGCTGTCAACTCTCAAGATGAGATCCAAAGAGCTGTCACTATCAGTGAAGCAAGCCATCATTAGGCTGAAGAAACACCCATCAGAGAGATAGCAAGAACATTAGGCGTGGCCAAAACAACTGTTTGGAACATTCTCATAAAGAAGGAATGCACCGGTGAGCTCAGCAACACCAAAAGACCCGGGAGACCACGGAAAACAACTGTAGTGGATGACCGAAGAATTATTTCCCTGGTGAAGAAAACACCTTTCACAACAGTTGGCCAGATCAAGAACACTCTCCAGGAGGTAGGTGTATGTGTGTCAAAGTCAATAATCAAGAGAAGACTTCACCAGAGTGAATACAGAGGGTTCACCACAAGATGTAAACCATTGGTGAGCCTCAAAAACAGGAAGGCCAGATTAGAGTTTGCCAAACAACACCTAACAAAGCCTTCACAGTTCTGGAACAAGATCCTATGGACAGATGAGACCAAGATCAACTTGTACCAGAGTGATGGGAAGAGAAGAGTATGGAGAAGGAAAGGAACTGCTCATGATCCTAAGCATACCACCTCACCAGTGAAGCATGGTGGTGGTAGTGTCATGGCGTGGGCATGTATGGCTGCCAATGGAACTGGTTCTCTTGTATTTATTGATGATGTGACTGCTGACAAAAGCAGCAGGATGAATTCTGAAGTGTTTTGGGCAATATTATCTGCTCACATTCAGCCAAATGCTGCAGAACTCATTGGACGGCGCTTCACAGTGCAGATGGACAATGACCCAAAGCATACTGCAAAAGCAACCAAAGAGTTTTTGAAGGGACAGAAGTGGAATGTTATGCAATGGCCAAGTCAATCACCTGACCTGAATCCCATTGAGCATGCATTTCACTTGCTGAAGACAAAACTGAAGGGAAAATGCCCCAAGAACAAGCAGGAACTGAAGACAGTTGCAGTAGAGGCCTAGCAGAGCATCACCAGGGATGAAACCCAGCGTCTGGTGATGTCCATGCATTCCAGACTTCAGGCTGTGATTGTCTGCAAAGGATTTGCAACCAAGTATTAAGAAGGGAAAGTTTGATTTATGATTATTATTCTGTCCCATTACTTTTGGTCCCTTAACAAGTGGGAGGCACATCTGCAAACTGCTGTAAGTCCTACATCGTTCACCTGAGTTGGATGTACATACCCTCAAGTTAAAGCACATTGTGTTTGTTTCATTCCAACTCCATTGTGGTGTATAGAGCCTAAGATGTTAGAATTGTGTCGATGTCCCAATATTTCTGGACCTGACTGTATATTCAATTGTTTTGTACTGGACTTTGTATATCCATTGGACTTTTTAAAATGGGCATATGCAATAGTGTCACTAAATTTTTATTTTCTCACGGAAACAAATCATATGCGCCGTTTTAGGGACTATTCGTATATAGATATTCACTGTACATTAGTGCCTCCTATACTTTGCATGGGAGACATTAATGTGGTCCCTGCAGATGGAGAGTGATTTGCTTGGAATAGCTCATTCTCCATCTGCGGCGGACGTTATCCTATAAAGAATGACGCCTTTCAGACCCTTGTGTAGTGATTGCGCTTCAACCTTTCCCTGCCCCAAAAGAAAAGCAGGACAGGGGGAAAGTGTTTTCTATTTGGGGGGGGGGAACTAAAATTGTTTAATGCACCATAGTGTACATTATAGATGTGCGCATTGCACACACGTTACATACAGCCAAGATATGTTTTGGCCAAAATATTTGTGTATACATCAGGGATGAGGTGAGATGGTGTGCAGCAGTTGGTTGGGGGGGTTAAGTAAGGGGCTCCAAGACTTTAAATGGTAGCCTTGACGGTGAGAAATTTAATACGCGTCTGTGATGTGGCACAGATAGTGTCAATAAATCGCTAAATGACATCGGGTAACCCTAGTGAATTTTTTTCCCCTGAATTCTAGTGCAAGCAATAGAACTGGTATATAGTTTTAAATATTCCCCCCCCCTTTTTTTTTTTTTTTTTGGAGAAAGGATTTTACCAGGAAGGATACATTGAGATTTGTCTTGTTTTCAAGTATGTCCTGGGTGGCGAGTATGTACCGTTAGGTGTCTTGCCCAAGGACACTTACTGGAGGTGCTCTTGCTGGGATTTGAACCCATGTCTCCACAGGCTCTCTCCGTGCAGAGCAGTGATGTTACCTCTACTCCACCCAGCCGGTATAACTGGGAACAATTGGGTTCCTGCAGTCAGGTCTGCAATTAACGGTTTTCACCTAATAGCATATGACTGGAGTTGCCAGATCGTCCATGTTTTCCTGGACACATACTGTATAACTTCTTCAAGGCTGATGGTCAATGCATGAAAAATGCACCCCTGCAATATGTACAATCCATACGCTACAGAAAAGGTAATCCCGTGTGACCTGCCTTGATTTCCTTCCAACAATGAATTATACATGTTGCAAGGTAGCACTTTTCCCTGTGCTCCCCTCTGCATGAAATATTAAATGTGTGTCCAGGAAAACATGACTGATCTGGCAACCCTCCATATGGCATGACTTGTGAATACTACATTCAGTCATATACAAAAATAAAACTTATTGTGGGCAACCCTAAAGAATTATCCACCAATTGTCACTGTTTACCATTGTTGCAACCACAAAAAACTTTGGAAGTGTCATTGATCATGGTTACAATAATGGTGTTTTTCACCATTGATTGCAGCAGCAGTACACAATGGCAGTTGACTAATACCCCCAAGACAGTGGCGCTAAACCCGGTCCTCGAGCACCCTTAAGGCCGGGGTTAGACGAACGGTTTTTTTAAGCGCGTAAGGAACGCCCGTGAGAGTGGACATTCCTTCCACTCTGATGTCCTTCTGGCCACCTCGCTGAGCGCAGTTAGTGCGCTCAGCGCTGCAAGTCTCGATACTCCTATGGAGGATCGCGCTTGCAGCACAGGTTGAATGAGCGTCATAGCGCTTCGACGGGGAGGCTTTCAAAATGTCCGCTGTAGCACGTGCAATTCATGCGCGCGCTACAGCGTGTGGCTAGCCCCGTTAAAGCATCACAATGCTGCGTTGGACGCCGGGAGGCATGTCAGTATGGGTGCACGTGGTGCACTCATCTGACCCTGGCCTAACCAGGGCCGGCCCGACGATGGAACAGAGTGGTGCACTTGCTCCAGGTGGCGGAAATTGACAGCGGCGAATGCGCGAGACTGCTGCACTGTTTTTTGTTGCACTGCGGCAGGATCTAATTTGGCCGCCGGCGCATCATGGCCCTCACTAGTGACGCCGCCGCTGACCGCGCCCACCCCACATGCATGCGTCCACACAGCCAGCACGGGATCAAGATGCTGCCACGTGTCGTGTGGGTGGGCGGACAGCGGACGGATCCTCCGGCACACCAGGCCAGTCACTGCCAGGCTCCTGCTGGACCAGGCCGGAAGCCAGGACTCAACGTTCATCAAGCCCTCCAGTGGGCTGGCAACCAGGGCAGTGTGGGTAAGTTTGTGGGTTTGTGACTTTACTGTGGAGGTGTTTGACAGTGGGTTACTGTGAGTTTTATTGCTGCAATGCTCTGTGATACGCTCATACACGCCTACTGTTACTGTGAGTTTTTTATTGCTGTGGAGCTCAGTTATACGCGCATACACAACACATTACTGTATCACTGAGCTCCACAGCAATAAAATTTAAAGTAATGTGCGGTGTGTATGAGTGTGTCAGAGTGCTACAGCAATAAAACTCACGCAGTGCACATTACTGTGGGTTTTATTGCTGTGGAGTTCGGTTATACGCTCATACACACCACACATTACTGAGAGTCTTATTGCTGTGGAGCTCAGTTATTCACTTACACACCTCACATTACTGTATCACAGATCTCCACAGCAATAAAATTCAAAGTAATGTGCGGTGTGTACGAGTGTTTGAGTTTTATTGCTGTGGGGCACTGTGATACACGCTGCATAGTTTTTTTTTTTTTTGGGGGGGGGCAGCATTTCATCCTTCACTCCAGGCAGCACAATGTTTTGGGCCGGCCCTGGGCCTAACAGACCAGATTTTAAGAATCTTACTTTGAGGAAATGTAGACTGAAAACTGCAATTACTGAGCAGCAAATCATAGCTCCTATGCTGAGCTTCAGATACCGGCAAAGCGTGACTGGTTAGGGGTACTTTAGAACCACGGTTGCGGAGCCCCTGCTTAGGTTTGCCAGATCAGCCACATATTACTATTTCATGCAGAGGGAAAAGTGATGCCCTGCAACATGTATAATTCATATGCTGCAGAAAGGAAATCATGGCAGGTCACTTGGGATTCCTTTTTAATTTTCTATCTGCAGTGTATGGATTCTACATGCTGCATTGTAGAATTTTTCAATTTTCCCTGCCTGTCAGCATGAATAATTTATCCGGGTTATTCAGAGAGCAGTGAAAACCAGGAGAATGACTGGAGAATGGAAAATTCTAGGTAAAAATAGCCGATTTGGAAAGTGAGAAATGGGAGAATTTTTCTGGTTTGACTATTTTGACCTAGAATTTTCGCTTCTCAAGTCATTCTCCTGGTTTTCACCTCTCTGAATAACCCTGTATGTGTCCAGGAAAACATGGCCGATCTGGCAACCCTAACATCTCATCTTAACTAGCCACATATAAACGATAAAATTACAAACATTGTCCGGATACTTTTACTGATCAAACAGTATGGTTACAGTTAGATACACTGGAGATCTGATGGTGAGAATTGTGGATATGTAATAAAGAGATGTCATTTTAGACCAACAGAGGCAATGTAAGAAAAAGACAGTTGCAGATATTTCCAGCTCAGTTATTTTGGCTTAAAACCTGCAATTCTCTTGAGTTTTCAGAATTCCTTGTTTGGTGATTAAAGCTCCTTTCTGTTGTTAAAATAATAAGCTGTTCCACGCATCAAAAATGCCACACACGTGTACACATCACACACGCCATTAAAGTTAACCCACCGTGTGTCTGCAGAAAAAGGTCACTCAGCACAAAGCAGCATGGGATGTCACAGAGCAGCCTGACTTCCTGTTTCCAGAGAAAGAGAGAGGCTGCCCTCTAGTGTTCCCTCTGACACCTGCAAACAAACCTGCTTTATGTTACTCAGGAAAATATCTTTCTCTTAACAGTCAGGGCCGGTGCTAGACTATTTTGCGCCCTAGGCAAGACTGGCTACTTGCACCCCTCCCAAAAAAAAAAAGCTCACATGGGTATATTTGCCCCAGCTCACATGGGTACAATTGCCCCCCAGCTCACATGGGTACAATTGCCCCCCAGCTCACATGGGTACATTTGCCCCCCAGCTCACATGGGTACATTTGCCCCCAGCTCACACATGGCATGGAGATATTGCCCCAGCTAACACATGGAGATATTGCCCCAGCTCACAAATGGCATGAAGATATTGCCCCAGCTCACACATGGCATGAAGATATTGCCCCAGCACACACATGGATATATTGCCCCAGCTAACACATGGCATGGAGATATTGCCCCCAGGCTCACACATTGATATCTGCCCCCAGGCTCACACATTGATATCTGCCCCCAGGCTCACACATGGATATCTGCCCCCAGGTTCACACATGGATATTTACCCCCAGGCTCACACATGGGTATTTACCCCCAGGCTCACACATGGATATTTACCCCAGGCTCACACATGGATATTTACCCCAGGCTCACACATGGGTATTTACCCCCAGGCTCACACATGGGTATTTACCCCCAGGCTCACACATGGATATTTGCCCCCAGGCTCACACATGGGTATTTGCCCCCAGACTGACACATGGGTATTTACCCCCAGGCTGACACATGGGTATTTGCCCCCAGGCTCACACATGGATATTTGCCCCCAGGCTCACACATGGGTATTTGCCCCCAGGCTCACACATGGGTATTTGCCCCCAGGCTCACACATGGGTATTTACCCCCAGGCTCACACATGGATATTTGCCCCCAGGCTCACACATGGATATTTGTCCCCAGGCTCACACATGGGTATTTACCCCAGGCTCACACATGGATATTTGCCCCCAGGCTCACACATGGATATTTGCCCCCAGGCTCACACATGGGTATTTACCCCAGGCTCACACATGGGTATTTGCCCCCAGGCTCACACAAGGATACTTGCCCAGCCGCAGCAGCTCACACATGGATATTTGCCTCCAGCGCTGTCTTCCTGTAGCCAGTCTCAATGCGTGCTGGCGTCGCCGCTGGCGTCAAGGAGATGGAGGGGTGGACTTGGTCCAGGAAGCTGGAAGCACCAAGTCCACGCCTCCGTCTCCTTGACGACGCCGGCATGTATTGGGGCTTGCTGCAGCACGCGGCCGCCCCACGGGCATGTTTTTTTTACAATTTTTTTTTTTTTACGCAATTGGTCGGGCCGGCTGCGCCCTAGGCAGGTGCTGCGCTCTAGGCACCCGCCTAGTTGGCCTAGCGGCAGCACCGGCCGTGTTAACAGTAACAGGTCTATTCACTAAAAGGTGAAACTCTGGAGAACTGGCAGGAGAAGAGAACAATCTAGACCAAATAGCCGATTTGGAAAGTGAGATAAATGGGAGAATTTGTCTGGTTTGGCTATTTTGACCTAGAATTTTAACTTCTCCAGCCAATTCTCCTGAGTTTCACCTTTTAGTGAATAGACTTGCCGTCCACTTGGTCTGTATTTGTGCAATGTTGCAATCATCCGGTATCGTCATTCGTCGTGCAACCGATCCCACAACATGGAGGTGAATGGACCCATCGTCCATTGCGTCCGACTTTCGGCAACGGGTAAAGACGGCACCAGATGGGTGACCCGTCCTTTTTTAACAGAATTTCGTTGCACAAGTTCTGCAGATCAGAGAGGAAGATGGACGTGGAGAAACTGATCAGGTGAGTAAAAGTATTAATAAATTATTTATATGTATGGGAGATAGGTTAAAAGGTTTTTTTTCTGTAACGGAACTTTGACAAATTTTAGAAAGGGACTTTTTTTTAACTTACAACCATTTTAATGTATTTTTTTCTTGTTTCATTATTGTGCATGAGCTGTGTCCCCTGTGGGATATGAGGGACACCAAGTATCATTCCCGTGACGTCCAGCAGAAGCTCTGGCAATGCATTGCTGACAAAGTGGTTGCCAAAGGTAATTAAAACACGTTAATGATTTATAAATAACAATATAAATCTAAGAAACTAGGCGCATATAAAATACAGTATATATAACAATATAAATCAAACAATCAAAGTAGTGAAGAAATTCAATATATACAATATAAATCTAACAAATTAGGCAAATATAAAATAAGATATATACAACTATATAAATCAAACATACAATACAATTTAGGCTCGGGTCAGACGAGCGCAGTGTTCACGTCCGTGTTTTGCCGCACATTTTAACGTCCATGATAGCATACAATTATGATCAATAGAGACCCACACACGAAGTACGTCCGCACAGAAGTGCGGACGCACAACGGATGCGGCAAACGGACGCAAGTTAGGCAAGAACTTAAATCCGCTAGAACGGACGCACAGAGTGCGCTGCGTCTGCAACGCTTTGTGTGTGACAGATGGAACGTAGTCAGACGGACTGCATTTTTGACGTCCAGCATTTTGACGGACAAAATGGTTTTTCATATTAATTTTATTTCCCATCTACATCAGTCAAAAAAAAGTCAGTTACAAAAACGGACCGTGTGGCCACTACCTTGTCGTCAATCAAAAAGTACGTCCATTGTGCATGGACGCACAGAATGCACAGAATGCGTCCGTCTGACCCTAGCCTTAGGAAGAAAAAACACAGGTACATAATGCATGCTCAGTTGTGATTCTCTTCAGTACAAAAAAAAGTTTTAAATTTGTTCTGGATGTTGATGGTAGAAAAAACACTGCACGCATCCCAAAAAAGCCGGCCATCCGGCGTAAAACTGCTTAATAAATAAATAAAGAGATTTTTTGCTGCAGATTCAAATAGATACTCAATAAAAACGGGAATATTTTTAATATTGAAACCTATGGGATTCGCCTGATTAAACCTGCCGAATGAAAACCCCAAACAGCAGGGCATTTCACTGACTTTTGGTGCTGTTCGGTGTTGTCTGAATAGATTAATCATTGTTTCTCTATGGGGATTTCACTGCCGCTAAACAGCACAGTATTTCGCTGGCAATTCTCCAAGATTCAGGCTAGGGTCAGACGAGCGTGATTTCTACGGACTGTACGTCCGTGCAGTACGGACATCGTCAGTACGGATGACGCAGTAGTGGTCACACAGTCCGTGATCACGTCAGTGATCACGTCCGTGATTAGTGACGGATCAATATAAAAAGTGAAATGTGAGAAACCAAATCAATTGCAGATCAAAAATCCAAGGGAAGGGGTATAAAAAGCCATTTTGGGGAAGGTGGGGTTTTCCAAAGATGGATGCAGTCGAAGTATTCGTTTTTGCTGCAACGGGGTACCTGTACCTGAAGAACAAGCGAAAACGGCGATCATGGGTTCATCCCATAAACGCTGCCAGATGCACGCATGGCCACTTTGTCACGCTGTACAGGCCACTGCGAGAGAGGGACCCGACGAAGTTCTTCAACTACCTGCGGATGTCCATCCCCTCCTTCGACGAACTGTTGTCGACGGTACGTGAGCCGTTGATGAAGAGGGACACCATCATGAGGGACGCTATTCCACCCGAGGAGATGCTGGTCATCACGTTGCGGTAAGTAACAGCAAACACCAGCATTCATATTTTCGGTCCCAGCCAGCAGAGATGTGCTCGATGTCCAGAGCCCCCATTTTCGGTGTGTTGTGATATGCCCACCAGCCCATTTGCACAAGCATACCCACACACATTGCATAATATCACACATACTCAATGATGAATGACAGACAACAGTGACAGCAACATAAATCTTTTATCCACAAGAAATGGTAATACTAAACCAAATAACATTAACACACCATATGTTGCTGAACATAACATCAATCAGACATAAAATAAAGAGTCCACGAACATGGTGGTGGCGGTGGTGGTGGTGGTTGATGGTGACAATCCATGAATGTCACCATGGCACGCTCAAATTCACCACCCGGTGCCCTTCTCCTTTTCTGGCCCGGCCTGGTGGTGTCAGCCCTTGCAGTAGGCAGCTCCTGGGCAGCGCGTCTCCTCCTCCAACTGCGAGTCTGCTCCGGCCTCTTCCGTCTCTTGTGAGCAGGTGGCAGTAGCACATGGCTGCACGTGTTGCTGTGCCCTGGATGTGGATGGGAGATCGATGCTGCCCACCATAGGTCTTGGTTCCAGGGTCCGTTGCAGGAATGACAGCTGCTCAGCATAAATGTAACTGCTGGCCCTCCTCGCCGCTGATCCCGAGCGTGCCGCTCCCGCATCTTTTTTGAGGACCCTTGTGTAGTTGTCCCTGACTGTCCTCCATTTGGCGATGACTTCATGTGCTGCAAAACAGTAGAATGATATTAGGTGCGACTCATGGAATCTGATCATAACACACATTTATTTCTCCTTTTTGATAGGTATCTTGCCAGTGGATGCAGTCTGCAGGACCTGCATTATAATTTCCGCGTTGGCAGATCTACAGCTGGGGAGATCGTCCGCAAGGTGTGCCAGACAATTTGGGACACGATGAGGGAAGAATGTTTGCCAACACCCACAGATGCGGCATGGGTGCAAATTGCTGCAACATTTTTGGAGCGAGCAAACTTTCCGAATTGCCTGGGAGCTGTGGATGGCAAACATGTCCGTATAGTGAAGCCACTGCAGAGTGGCTCACTGTATCACAATTATAAACAATATTTTTCCATTGGCCTACTGGCAGTGGCAGATGCCAACTATAATTTTGTCTGTGTGGATGTGGGGTCATACAGGAAAGATTCAGACTCCACACTCTTCAGGAACTCCACACTGTGGAATGCAATAGGAAGTGGGACACTGCACATCCCCGGACCCGCACCTTTGCCTGGCACAGATGTGCGAGTCGCCTACGCCTTTGTAGGGGATGAGGCTTTTGGACTTTCTACGCATCTCCTGCGACCATACTCTGGACACACCTGACTGTGACAAAGCGGGTGTTCAATTATAGGCTGTCGCGTGCGAGACGGTATGTCGAGTGTACCTTTGGCATACTGAGCAACAAGTGGAGGATTTTCCATAGGCCGCTAGATGTGCACATCGATTTTCTGTAGATATAGTGAAATGTTGTTGTGTGTTGCATAATTTTGTTCGTGCGCGGGATGGTTTTAATTTTGATGACTCCTTGTCTGTTTGTGGTTTGGAGGAATTTATTAATGATGACGTTATGCCTGTGAATCGACACAGCAACAGGCATCGTGATGCACTGGCAAACTATTTCACTAGTGAAGCAGGACAGGTGCCCTGGCAGATGGGGAGCATTTGACATGTGACGTTCATGAATTTGTTAGCCATTTACATTTTGTTTGGATTAATAATGTGCATTTCATTATGAATAAAATAATCATGTACTCACTCTGTACTTTCTGTTCATGCTCAGACCATGTGTCGTATGCAGGGTACACCGCTCTCGTGACATCAGCCCATGCGTTCGCCTTGCTGATCTTGTCCTTGTATAGGTTGCTGGCAGTGTCCCACAATTCGGGGTGCTCCCCCACTTCGGTGATCAGCCTCTCGACGTCCATGTCACCTGCAGCGTCCAGTGTCCAGGATAAACTCTCGGCCCCTAGAATATACTACAGCCACGCCAGGAATGTTCTGGAGTCTGGACGTGATGTAGGCCGCAGAACAGGTGCGTCTGACGTCTCCACCTCACGTACACAGGCCGCTAGCCGGCCGCAGTGCATTCTGTGCGGCCGTTCTAGCGGTTGTACGTTCATGCCTGCCTTGCGTCCGTGGTCCGCGGCCGTTGTGCGTCCGCAGTTCAGTGCGGACGTACTTCGTGTAACGGGCTGCGATGGGCGTCCTGTCTTGCTATCACGGACGTACTTTTAGGCGCAATCACGGACGTGAACACTACGCTCGTCTGACAGCAGCCTTAGTGAACTGCCTGCTTTCTGAATAGCTGAATGTCCACGAAATTGTACTGTACGGGTAAATGCGCTGTTCGTTATATTTCGGGGCCAGATCGTCTCTGAATAACCCCTTTAAAGAAATTGACATTCACATTGTATTGAAGCGCTGGAAAACCCTTATACATTAATGTAACATCATGTCTGAATAGAAAGGTATTCTGCTCCCCAGTATGTACACTAGGGGGCCCTTATTTATACAGTTATTTTTTTTTTTTAATTTGTCATAGTCTTACCCCCTAAAATTGTTGTGTCTGCAGAAAAAATGTTACATAAAGCATTTGGGGACAGTGGCGTAGCGTGGGTTGTCAGCGCCCGGGGCCAGCCAAGAATTGTGCGCCCCCCCCAACCTGTGGACACGTTAGCATGCCCTGATTCCCTTCCACCATTAGGGCATTGAACCCCTTGACTGCAATACAACCACTCGGGATACTTGGTTACAGCCAAACAACACGGTGCTCTAGGGTATAAACAGCCGCAGACCTGAAGTTGTGAAAATGAAAGGTCTTTTTATTCCAGCATAAACAAACACAACACTTGCCTTTGAATCACTATTGCAGGTGATTAAACAAAAAACTACAAATGAAAACCTAACATACAGCGTTATTCAGAGAACGATGAAAACAAGGAGAATTGCCAGGAGAATAAACAATCTAGAGACCAAATAGCTGATTTGAAAAGTGAGATAATTGGGAGAATTTTTCTTTTGGTTTGGCTATTTTGACCTAGAATTTTCACTTCTCCAGCCATTCTCCTGGTATTCACCTCTCTCTGAATAACCCTGTTAGAGTACTTACTGCACATCCCTGGGGAATGGTGGACCTGGTGAATGGTGGACCTGGTGAATGGTGGACCTGGTGAATGGTGGACCTGGTGAATGGTGGGCCTGGGAAATGGTGGACCTGGGGAATGGTGGACCTGGGGAATGGTGGGCCTGGGGAATGGTGGGCCTGGGGAATGGTGGACCTGGGGAATGGTGGACCTGGACTGGATCTGGAACTTCAACTTAGCAAGCAAGCATTATTTTAAGTAATTTACATACAAATACACAACACAGTGAGTCAGGCAGTTGCAGGCGGCAGCCACGGTCGGAATCCGGATTTAATTTCAGAAAATTTTCAGTTGTAAAAAAGACACAGACACAGTAGTCCTGACCTCCTCCTCACTCACCGACCACCCAGGCAGCTCGTGACACGGTACGCACAGACCAGTCCAGGCTCGGCTCCTCGTCCTCTCGTCTCCTCTCTGCCTGCGGGCCGGCTGTGTGTCCACTCCAGTCCGAACTCGCCAACTCGATTGAGACGGGTACAGCCAGCCACCAAGGTACGGTCTTCTCCGCACGCCTCCGACACAGCTCACCTCTCACTGACTCAGCACAAAGCGGCGCCGCCCGGCCTCGTCACAGCAGTGACAGCAGGCCGGCCGCTCTCAGCTCAGATGCGCACGGCACTGCCCCTCCCTCAGTCCGGCTGCCATGTGATGTGTGTGCTGGCTGCAGTGCATCCACGATGATGAGTGCCTCCCCTCCTGCTGAGAAGCGTGGCGCCGGCGCGCTGGCGGCGTCACGTGACAGTAGTGCTTTTCACTTCCGGATTTTGCTCCATTCATTCGGCGCGCCGCGGCTGATCGGCTAAGAAATATTAGGGGCGCAAATTTAGAAATTTGCGCCCCTAACAGCTCGTAAAAAATCGCGCCCGGGGCCACCGCCCCCCCAGCCCCCCCCACGCTACGCCACTGTTTGGGGATGAGTAGAGATTTTTATGACATTTCACACAGAGTCCAAACTTCGTAAGTAGATTGTATTAGCAGTTAACATCAGGAATATCAGGATTAGACAACACTCGCGAAATTAAAGCGCACACGGGAGATGAAAAAGAAGTCCACAGGAAACATCCATCTTTTCTGCGTCATTTACTAAAGATACTCGAGTATTCCTAGATTTTGATGACAAAAATTTACCTTAAAATTGGAGGGGTTGCGTTATATTCGAGACATAACAAAACTTGCCTTGCTCTGGATCCCAAGTATCCCGGAAGTTCTGGAAGTCTCACTGAAGTGAATGCGGTCTCGCTGATGCTTGCACTTCAGGAACTCCTGGATTCGGGAGAAGTGGGATCCATCACGGCCAGAGGGCATGCTCGGTTTAAGCCAATCTTTCACCTCGCTCGCCTCCACCGGCCCTCAAATCGCTAGTAAAGAAGACGTGTGGCCCGCGGCTTCATACTTAGTAACAGCTGCAATCATCCTAGAGCAGAGCACACTGGCCTGAGGGGAAGCCTGACTGTGTTAAGAGAACCTGGAAGGATTTTAATTGTTTACTGGTACAGTAAAATTTTACTCCTCGCATTATATTCGAGTCTTGAGTATTCTCTCATTTCCATAATAAATCTCTATCCATCGTGTTATATCCGGGTCGCGCTATACTCGAGCATCTACGGTACACAATAAAAATATGCCATTTTCGTTCTCAAATTAAAATGACAAAATGCGAGCAAGCCACCCTATAGAGAATTGCAGCTTTTGCCGTCACCCTGTACGTCAGATGATGGTTTGTGGCCCCACTTGCAGCTGCTGCCCCAGCCAATGACCTTGGTTTCTTGAAACATCTGGCGACTTATAATGACAAAGTTGTGTCAAGTGCAGCTATTAAAGGCTTTAACAGACATCTGTGGTATTTGAACGTATTGTTGGTGTCAGTGGCGTCACTAGGGTTGGTGTCACCCGGTGCGGTAACTTATGGTGTCACCCCCCCCCCGAGTTTTACGGATTTTTTTAAACTACTCTTACTCCTAAATCAGTACTCCCATATAACACTGAATGCTCATACACACAGCGCACATTACTGTGAGGTTTATTGCTGTGAACGTCCGTTTTTTGCGCATATATTAACGTCCGTCGCAGCATAGAATAGCCCCCACACGAAGTGCATCCGTACCGAACTGCGGGCGCACAACGCACACGCCAAACGGACGCAAGTTAGGCAAGAACGTAAAATTGCTAGGACGGACGTGCGGAGTGCGCTGCGTCTGCAACGTCCGCATAGCTTTGTGTGTGAGTGATGAACGAGGTCAGACGGACTGCATTTGTGCGTCCAGCATTTTTGACGGACAAAATGTTTTTCATATTTAATTTATTTTCCCTGCTACATCCGTCAAAAATAACGTCAGTTTAAAAAACGGACTGTGTGGCCACTACTGCGTCTTCCGTCAGACAGTGCGTCCGTACTGTACGGGTGCACAGTCCGTACAAAAAGCGCTCATCTGACACCAGCCTTAATGTTTGAAAAGTGAAACGCTGTTTGCAAAGAAACTACAGAACGAAAATGTCTGAAATTTACCTATAAGATTCTATGAATGATAATAAAAAGGTCAGTTACAGAAAAAACGATTTAAAAAAAAACGGAAGAAAAACGTTTGGAAAAAAAATACCCAAAAATGCCTAAAAGATCCTAAAAAATCTATACATAAAGAGACTTTTTACTGCAGAATATTATAATAAACGGTTTATTAGATATTGAATTGAAACGGGAATATTTTTAACATTGAAGCCTATGGGAATCTCCTGAATAAACCTGTCGCATGAAACCACCGAACAGCAGGGCAATTCGGCAACTTTTCCCCGCTGGGTTTTGTTCTCTGAATAGACGAAGCATTGCTTCTCTATGGGGGTTTCACTGCCCTCGAACAGGCACCGAACAGGCACTGTATCTGCAGGCAATTCGCCAACATTTGACAAATTGCCTGCTCTCTGAATAGTCGAATGGCCAGGAAAGGTAACCGAACGCTGAATTTCAGCGTTCGGTTACCTTTCGCCAGCAATTCGTAGCTCTTTGAATAACCCTGTATGTAACCTCTCGTGTTTCACTGTTTCATTAAGTAAAACAATGCATAATGTTTGAACTCCGTGTGGCACTTCTTAAAATTGCCTGATCAGCTGAAAATTCAAGGTAGTCCACTTTCTCAACACAGTGAACAATATAAACAGGTAAGACATTAACATTTTTAAACTTACAGGGTTATGCCGAGAAAGGTGAAACTTGGCAGGAGAAGAGAACAATCTAGACCAAATAGCCGATTTGATGTGTGAGATAAATGGGAGAATTTTTCTGGTTTGGCTATTTCGACCTGGAATTTTCACTTCTCCGGTCATTCTCCTGGTTTTCACCTCTCTCTGAATAGACCTGTTAGTTTTTAAGGACCGCCCTAATGTACACCAACAGGGAACTAAGCCGCCCTCGATAAAATAGAGGGGCATTGTGTTCCCAGACGTTTTTGCTCAACCTGCTCAACCACTAATATTTTCCAGCAGGGATCAGCAAGGTGTCCGCTCACTGACACTGGTGTCCGTGAGAGGCCCTTGCACGAGCAGCCGCCAGTTTTGTGGCGCCGGCGGTGACTTAGCACTCACCGTCCGAAAGTGAGGACCAGGACAGAAAATTCTGGTCCAGTCCTAACTCCTCCTTGACGCTGACATGAGTCACACAGGAAGCAGCGCAGCAATATCCAAAGGAACACCCTGTACCACACTTGTCAGCCCCCCTTGAAGCCCTTTGCCAGGCCCCGCCGCTGGCCACCCTGCAGCCACTGAACAGGAAGGAGGGAGGGAGGCGCCTGCCCTGCAGCACATTTAAAATCCGGTCTCCACTAAGCCCCCTGGACAGCTCCCACACGGGCCACCAACAACTCCACGCAGGTAGGCAACACTGTGTGACACCAGAGCAGCGTGACCAATGAACAGTGAGGGGGTACTGTGGTCAGTGGCGTAGCATGGGGGGGCCCCGGGGGTGGTCAACTCTGGTGCAATTTTCTTATGGGGCACAAAATTTTAAACAAAATTTGAACCACTAATATTTTCCAGGAGGGATCAGCAAGGTGTCCGCCAGTTTTGCCATGCCAACGGTGACTTGGCACTCAGCGTAAAGAAGGGAGGACCAGGACAGAAAATTCTGTCCTGTCCTAAGTCCTTAACGCTGACATGAGTCACATGAAGCAGCACAGCATTATTCGACGGAACACCCTGTACCACACTTGTCAACCCCCCCTTGAAGCCCTGTTTCAGCCTCCCCGCCACTGGCAGCCCTGCAGCCGCTGAACTGGAAGGAGGGAGTTACGCACCTGCCCTGCAGCACATTTAAAATCCGGTCTCCAATAAGCCCCCTGGACAGCTCCCCCCCAGGCAACTAGCAACTCCACACAAGTAGGTGACACTGTATGACACCACAGCAGTGTGAACACCACACAGTGAGGGGGTACAGGGAGAGGGTGACTGGAGGTTCGGGGAGAGAATGACTGGGGATACTTGGATAGAGAAAGTGACTGGGGGTACTGGGAGAGAGTGAGTGACTGGGGGGTACTGAGAGAGTGACTGGGGTACCTGAAGAGAGACTGGGGGTACTGGGAAAAAGTGGGGGGTACTGAGTGACTGAGGGGTAATGGGAGAGAGTGACTGGGGGTTACTGGGAGAGTGACTGGGTATAGTGTGAGTGGAACTATGCTAGGGTATACTGGGACAGGGTGACTAGTAGTGTGGGGGGCATGTGTGTGTTTCATTTTTTATTATATCACTATTTTGTTAATATACAGTGGCAAGAAAAAGTATGTGAACCCTTTGGGATTACGTTGAGTTTTGCATGAATTGGTCATAAAATGTGCGCTGATCTTCATCTAAGTCACAACAATTTGAAAAACACAATCCGCTTAAAATAATACAACACAAAAATTATATGTTTTCATGTGTTTATTGAACATAACATGTAAACATTCACAGTGCAGGGTGGAAAAAGTATGTGAACCCCTAGCCTAATGACTTCTCCAAGAGCTAATTGGAGTCAGGAGTGAGCCAACCTTGAGTCCAATCAGTGTGATATTATTGGATGTGTTGCTGAAAGCTGTCCTGCTCTTTAAAAACACACACCAGTTTTGGGTTTACTGGTTTCAAGAAGCACTGCCTGATGTGAACCATGCCTCGCAGAAAAGAGCTCTCAGAAGACCTATGATCAAGAATTGTTGACTTGCATGAAGCTGGAAAGGGTTACAAAAGTATCTCCAAAAGCCTTGATGTTCATGTGTCCACGGTAAGACAGACTGTCTACAAATGGAGAAAGTTCAGCACTGTTGCTACTCTCCCTAGGCGTGGTCGTCCTGGAAAGATGACTGCAAGAGCACAGCGCAGAATGCTTAATGAGGTACAGAAGAATCCTAGCGTGTCAGCTAAAGACTTACAGAAATCTCTGGCACATGCTAACATTTTTGTTGACACATCTACAATAAGGAAAACATTAAACAAGAATGGAGTACATGGGAGGACACCACGGAGGAAGCCATTGCTTTCCAAAAAGAATGTTGCAGCACGTTTGAAGTTTGCAAAAGAGCATCTGGATGTTCCACAGCACTACTGGCAAAATATTCTGTGGACAGATGAAACCAAAATTGAGTTGTTTGGAAAAAACACACAACATTATGTGTGGAGAAAAAAAGGCACAGCACACCAACATCAAAACCTCATCCCCACTGTAAAACATGGCAGAGGGAGTATCATGGTTTGGGGCTGCTTTGCTGCCTCAGGGCCTGGACGGATTGTTGTCATTGATGGAAAAATGAATTCCAGAGTTTATCAAGACATTTTGCAGGAAAACGTAAGACCATCTGTCCGCCAACTGAAGCTCCGCAGAGGATGGGTGATGCAACAGGACAATGACCCAAAGCATACAAGTAATTCAACAAAAGAATGGCTTCAACAAAACAAAATACGCCTTCTGGAGTGGCCCAGTCAGAGTCCTGACCTCAACCCGATTGAAATGCTGTGGCATGACCTTAAGAGAGTGATTCACACCAGACATCCCAAGAATATTGCTACACTGAAACAGTTTTGTGAAGAAGAGTGGTCCAAAATTACTCCAGATCATTGTGCAGGTCTGATCTGCAACTACAGGAAACGTTTGGTTTAGGTTACTGCTGCCAAAGGAGGGTGTAAGGTCCTGGAGGCCCTCACCCCCTGGCGCCCCCTTTTGGTTTCACATCCTGCATGTCCCCTGCAGATTTCAAGGCTCTGGTATGAACAATGCACCTTCCTCATTTTGACGTCCTGGCCCTGGATCCAAACCTGCCCTTTATCCTCCTTGATTAGCCCTTCATATAAGGGAGTCCCCACCCTCAACCCTTCACTTCCACATTCAATGAAGTTCCTGTCTGCTAGACCAATCTGCCAAAGCTCCCTGAGACTCCTGAAACTCTCTACCAAAGACTCCAAGGATCCTCTGCTTTATTCTGGACATTCATTACTTCATACACCGGTACCCTTCCATCCTGCTCCTCCTCTGCCTCCCCCATCTAAGACTCCCCGTGTACCAGACCCCTTGCTGAACCCTGATGTCTCTATTTCTGTTACCTTGTCTGATCCCATGCCACGGTGTTTATTTATAATAAACACTCTTTGTTTATCCTTAAACCTGCCTCATCACTGCATCCTGGGCTCACAACCTCAACCTGCTACACAACCCGTAGTACGGTCCTTACAGAGGGTCAACCAGTTATTAAGTCCAAAGGTTCACATACTTTTCCCACCCTGCACTGTGAATGTTTACATGTTCTGTTCAATAAACACATGAAAACATATAATGTTTGTGTTGTATTATTTTAAGCAGACTGTGTTTTTCAAATTGTTGTGACTTAGATGAAGATCAGAGCACATTTTATGACCAATTCATGCAAAACTCCACGTAATCCCAAAGGGTTCACATACTTTTTCTTGCCACTGTACAATACATGTGCTTGTGGTATAAGGGGGGGGTCAATACTCTACTGGTGGAAGGGAATCATGGTGTGTTACCGTGTCCACAGGTGGGGGGTGAACAATTCTTGCCTTGCCCCGGGTTCTGACAACCCACGCTACGCCACTGACTGAGGGGGTGACTGGAGGTTCAGGGAGAGACTGACTGGGGATACTGGGAGAGAGTGACTGGGGGTACTGAGAGAAAGAGTGACCAGGGTACTGGGAGAGAGTGACTGGGAGAAACTGGGGGTATTGGGAGAGAGAGTGTCTGGGGGTACTGAGAGAGCGTGACGGGGTACTTGAGGGAGAGAGAGTGACTGGGTATAGTGTGAGAGTGGATCTATGCTAGGATATACTGGGACGGGACTGGTATCAGTGCCGTAGCGTGGGGGGGCATGTATGTTTCATTTTTTTATATCAGTATTTTGTTAATAAACAATACATGTGCTTGTGGGGTAACGGGTGTCAATACTCTACTGGTGGAAGGGAATCAGGGTGTGTTCCCGTGTCCACCAGTTGAGGGGGTGCACAATTCTTGCTTTACCCCAGGCGCTGACAACCCAGGCTACGCCGCTGTGCAGTTCACTGTGTTTTTATCACTCTTTTTAGAATAGGGCTTGTAGTATGTGACAGCCTAGCCATAAAATTGAGGCAATAGTGATGAAATGGTAAATATCAAACAGAGTTTTTTCCAATTCATCTTTTTTTACACATAATCCGTACTTCTATTTTAGACACAATTGTTGGTTTTGTTTGTAGTCCAGTAAGATTTGCTCATGAAACATTAGGTGTAACGAGGAGCAGTGAATTGGTGAATCTCTCTGGCCAGGTTGGTTATTACTAATTAACCCCTTCAGGTCGCCGGGTGTGCTATGCCGTCCCAGAGTCTGTTGAGCTTGAACTCTGCATGGCGGCATAACGTGCTCCTCAACTCTCTCGTGACTCCTACGGTGGCCTCTGTTCCCAGCGGCTGATTAACGTCATTGGCTGTCCAAGCTCAAGGAGGCATAGCACGCCCTGCTGCGTTCAGGCCTACCTGTCTTACTGCGGTTCCTGTCGGAAAGGGGTTAAGCCACAAGCACCAAACTATATGGAAAGATCGCTTAATGACATATTCATTTAGCATCATTGTGTCTGCAAAGTTTAACATGGTTTCAAACAACGGTAAAAACCATCATTATTGCCACTGCGGCTATCCAGAGCAGCAAAATTCAACAATAGCAGGTGAAGTTGTTGCAAACTACAGTGAACAACACTGAACAGTGGTACCACAGTTTATCATTCATAAAATGAGTGTAGGCTTCAGTGGTGTTTCCCTTGAACTTTGTAAGGCACTACAACAATGATAGATAACTTCTACAGAAACAACAGTGGCAAATGTGGGGAAATCTACATTATATAACTTATATTATTATTATTGATTATTGTCATCATTTACATAGCACCAACAGTTTCTGCAGCGCTTTACAATAAACAAAGGGAGCGAGATCCAGATAAACGGACATGGGCCCTGCTCATAGGAGCTTACAGTCTAGAGGGATTGGGGTTGAGGAAGACCAGGGGAGTTTTACTGGACAACAGGATCATTAGTGCCAGTGGTTCGGAAATGGTGGGGCCATAAAACCAGCTTCAAACATGTTTGAGTAGCTGTGCAGGGGGATGAGTTGCATCAGTGATGTGGTACGCTAATCTGAAGAGATGGGTTTTGAGGGATTTCTTGAAGGGCTGAAGATTAGGGGAGAGTTTGATAGGGCGAGGCAAGTCATTCCACAGGACCGGAGCTGCCTTTGCAAAGTCTTGGAGGTGAGAGTTGGCCGTGTGTGTGTAGACAGGGGACAGGAGGAGATCACCTGCTGACCGGAGTTGTCTAGATGGGACGTGCTTGCGGAGTAACAAAGACATGTAAGGAGGGGTTGAGTTATTGAGCGATATGAAAAGATATTTCAGCAGAGCCCACGAGTGCTGGTACTTTTTATTTCTTAACCCTTTCCATGCGGCGGACGCGCTGAGCGTGTCCTGCCGCATGGCCACTTCGCTGCGGAGGACGCGCTGAGCGCGTCCTCCCTTTGCAGCGGCGATCGGCCAGGATTCCGGCCGATCGCGGCGGCCCCCCGGTGCGGGCTGACCTCCTCGATGTCGGCCCAGCCTCCGGGACCCCGGCGGGCACGATAGACGTCTTCGCGCCTGCACGATGACATTTATTTCAGGCACCCCCCTGCCATTGCGGGGAAGGTGCCTGAAGGGGAGGGGGGAGGTCCTTCAGACCTCTCCCCATCCGTGCGGGCCATCTGCTAAAGACCGGTACCGCTTGGAAGGGCACAGCCTGCCCTTCCAAGCGGCAGCTGTCTTTAACCCCTAGGGGGCTGGATCGCGATCGTATCGCTGTCCCCTCCCGGAGCTGGCCGACATCTTGGATGTCGGCCAAGCTTCCGGGATATCCCCCTAACGACTGGCGTCATCGCGATGGCGCCAGTTTCAAAATTAACCCCTTGCTGCTGCCTATGGTGGAGATAGGGGGTTCATTGGAACCCCCTATCTCCCGATCCGTGACAGCGTGGCCTTTCCAATGATACCAAACATGACCATGTAAAATGTAAAAAAAATTTTAAAAAAAAAATTACATTAAAAAAATGTAAAAAAATTTAATTTTTTTTTTATTAGTGCAGCAATATTGTTCCCATTTCAATTATAATGTGAACAATGATGCTGCACTAACGATTTTTTCTATGGGGCGTTTGCTAAAAAACACGTAATTTTCCCCAAAAATAAGTAACGATTCCCCATTTCTAATTTTTTTAACAAGCACAACCCATAGAAAATATAACCGCAAACGCTCGCATGTTAAAATGTGAAAAAAAACACTTTACACATTGTAAATTATTGTAAATTCTAATTTTATTGCATTTTTGTTATAATATACAGACTGGACATAATGTATACATATAATAATGACATATTATGAATCTGCCAATTCTCCCGGAAAGAACGATCTATAATATGTCTGGGTTGTATAATAAAATGTGACTTCAAATCGCATTTAAACATGATGAGCGAAACCGGTAAAAATTAGCTCAGCACAGAGGTGTGAAAAGGCTCAGCAGTGAAAACTTATTTCCAAGGTGCAACCATTTTGGTGATAGCATTGGTGTAGGAATCTGAGGTCCAGTTAGCGCTGTCGATGTTCACTTCTCAGGCGAGATGAGCACTGCAGCAATGGTGGTGCTTAGCCGTGACCATGACAGGTGCACTTTAACAATGTTTATCATCTTGACTTTTATCACGTTTGGCTGCTCTCTGTATCCCTGAGAGAGCAGTACCATGAATGAGGGCAGCACTAAGAAAGCAGTGCCATTTTCAGACAGCAGATGTCACCATGGAACCTTACACTGGCTCCTTCACAGGACATTCAGATTTTTTTTTAACTAATTCCTATCATTACTGCACAGACACTTAAATGTAAAATGTATTATAGAAGACTAAATGAATATTTTTATATTCTTGCATGCATTTATGTGGCTTTTCTTCCATGGTTCTAGATGTTGGAAATCCGATCTTAGTCCTGCAGCCGGTGTCGGACAAAAAAAAATCCCTTCTTGTTTATTGACTTTGCAGAGGATTATATAAGATTTTAAGTCAACAACAGTTAGAGCAGGGCTGTCAAACCCTGTCCCCCCAGATGTGTATGGCCTACAATCCCCAGAACGCATTGAATGCAATAGATGGCCAGAGAATCATGGGAGTTGTATTCCAGCAACATCTGGGGGGAGCTGGAGTTTGACATCCCTGCGTTAAGCATCCTGCTTCTAATCCCCTCACCCATTTAGATTATAAATTCCCACAGGAATAGGGCCCTCATGTCCGCTTGTTTCTGCTGGCAGGAATACTGACCTACCTCCTTTATGTATTGAAGAATTGTCCTGTCAATACCCATTGCACCTTTTGTACAGCATTGCAGAATGTGTTTGCACTTAATAAATAATAAAGGGTTAAGGTTGAAACTTTTGCTCTAGTATCTAGGTTTGAGAGTCGCATGCTCCCTAATGAGTTTGTAATGTTCAAATTGTGTGAGCTATATAACTAAATAATAATTATATATATATATATATATATATATTATATATATATTAGGGATGCACTGATACCATTTTTTTAAGACCGAGTACAAGTAACGATACTTTTTAAAAGTAATCACGAGTACCGATACTTTTATTTAATGTCATGTGACGCTTTTATTTATTTTATTTAATGTCATTGCCCCAGCTCTCATTGCCCCAGCTCTCATTGCCCCAGCTCTCATTGCCCCAGCTCATATTGACCCAGCTCATATTGACCCCAGCTCTCATTGCCCCAGCTCATATTGACCCCAGCTCTCATTGCCCCAGCTCATATTGCCCCAGCTCATATTGCCCCCAGCTCTCATTGCCCCAGCTCTCATTGCCCCAGCTCTCATTGCCCCCAGCTCTCATTGTCCCAGCTCTCATTGCCCCAGCATTCATTGCCCCCAGCTCACGCTCCCGGTCTGCCAGGCTAATGTCATTGCCCCAGCTCATATTGCCCCAGCTCTCATTGCCCCAGCTCATATTGCCCCCAGCTCTCATTGCCCCAGCTCATATTGACCCAGCTCATATTGACCCCAGCTCTCATTGCCCCAGCTCATATTGACCCCAGCTCTCATTGCCCCAGCTCATATTGACCCCAGCTCATATTGACCCCAGCTCATATTGCCCCCAGCTCTCATTGCCCCAGCTCTCATTGCCCCAGCACTCATTGCCCCCAGCTCACGCTCCCGGTCTGCCAGGTTCCTTCCTCAGGCGTCTTCATCTTTTCAGCGGCCGCTGGCAGAGGTTGTACCCCAGCCGCTCGTTAGGAACCATGCACAGCCGCGGTCTCACGAGATCCCGGAGTTCACAAAATCTCGTGATTTCTGTGATCTCACGATCACGGCTGGTGGATCCCAACGAGCGGCCAGGCTGCAACCTCTGCCGGCAGCTGTTCAAAAGATGAAGATGCCGGAGGAACCTGGCAGCGCCGGAGGAGCCTGGTAACGCGCCGCTGCCCCAATGAAACCGGCTGGAAAGCCAGCCCAGCGCTGGCTTCCGGTATCGGTTTAGGTATCAGGGGCCCCTGCATGAGTACCAAGTACTCGTGCAGGCCCCGGTATCAGCACCGATACCGATACTAGTATCGGTGCATCCCTAATTTATATATATTAGTAATCCTCGTACAAACTTGTACTGACGGCACTCTGGAACTTCTCAAAAAAATGTGCTTTATTATCGACATTTCAGTCTGCTATCTGCGGACTTTCATGATAAAGATGATATATATACAGTATGTGTATATATATATATATATATATATATATATATCTATATATATATATATATATATATATATATCCAACGTTGTAGAGGCCGCACACGTGTGTAAAATAATAAACTTTATTAATTAAAATTAAAATTGAACCGACGTTTCACCTTGAAAATGGCTCACGCACGAGCCGAAACGTCAGTTCAATTTTAATTTGAATTAATAAAGTTTATTATTTTACACACATGTGTGGCCTCTACAACGTTGGATATACTATTGATTTTTGGCAAGCACCGTGGCTACTTTCAATTGAACACTGCAAAGGTTGTTGCTGGGATCCTAGCCAGGTTATATATATATATATATATATATTATATATATATATATCCAACGTTGTAGAGGCCGCACACGTGTGTAAAATAATAAACTTTATTAATTAAAATTAAAATTGAACCGACGTTTCACCTTGAAAATGGCTCACGCACGAGCCGAAACGTCAGTTCAATTTTAATTTGAATTAATAAAGTTTATTATTTTACACACATGTGTGGCCTCTACAACGTTGGATATACTATTGATTTTTGGCAAGCACCGTGGCTACTTTCAATTGAACACTGCAAAGGTTGTTGCTGGGATCCTAGCCAGGTTATATATATATATATATATATTTATAATATTAGTCGTGTTAATATATATACAAATGTATTGTGCATGTTTTTCATTCCCTGTATCCAAGACGTTTTGGGGGGGGGGAGCAAACAAGATCCCCCTTTTCCTGCTTTTTTCTTCACTATCAGAAATAAAAAAAAATTTTACAAACAAACGTGAGTTTTCCATGCGTATGTCTGCATATATCACACTGGACTGGGGAAGGGGCATGTTCTGAGTGGGTTACTCTAGTTAGGTACATGGGCACAGGATATGCAATAAATGATGACATTAGTATTATGTTACAAAAATGCTCATATTCATCAGGTTATGCGTCTTGACTTTTATGATTCAGATTTTCAAATATGAGTTTTTTAACCATAATTTGTTGTCTAGTGAAAAAAAAATCTTTCTTGTGCCAGTAAGTAACACAATGTTACTCTAATTAACTCATTATATCATTGGTAGAATTTTCCAAAACTTTATATGGTACTTCTTAATTACATTCCAATTAGTCAACAACACAAAAACGTTTGTTGAGGAAAAAAGAAAAGAACTGGATCTAAGCAACACCCCCCAAATGTCTGCAAGAAGTCGTTGTCCCACTCTCAGTGACCCCCAGCCCTTGTTCAAATGGTCACACAAGGCTCCACAATAGAACCATATGAAACAGCCTGTGAAGAATGCCTCCTAGCCCTGCCCCTCACCATCCTCAGAGCTGCTCAATGGGGCCGTGACGAGGAGTGACAACAGAGGCTGGGATGGAGCCCTGAGCAAAACACTGTGACCCAGCCAAGGGACGCCAGCTCACAGCCACATCTCAAAGATACGTAAACAAACAGCTCATCAACTCAAAAGAGAAAATAGATACATTTTCTTCTCTTTTTATTTCATTGCTTTTGTGTATTTTGTTATACTTTTTTTTTTTTGCATTACTTTTTGGAGCTGTGCATCGCGGAGGGTTAATGAACATTTAAAGTTTCAGTGGGTTCTTCTTGAACTTCAAGTACATCAAATAAGGTAAGAATTAATGAAAAAACCAGCTGATGTTCTGAAATCCATGTTATTTGTAATATAACAATTGCTCGATTCGAAAGTTCTCCAAACCTGGTTCTTACAGCCAGCATCGTTGTACGACTACACAACAGAGGCAGCTCACCTACTTTGTTTTGCACTTTCCATCATCTGTTTGATGGGAGATGTTTTGCTCAGAAGCCTTTGTACTGGTAGTTTGGTGTCTTTTTATGAGCAGTCACAGATGCTGGCAGGTATTATGTTGCAACTCTAGAGTTAATTCCGATAATTAAAGTTTTGTGATCCAAGTAAAAAAAACATAAAATTCCATCACGTTTCTTTGTATCGTGGCAAAGTGATGGACGGGCGGGCGGTATGTAGGATAAAACAAGATAATCCGTTGAGGGATAAGTAGTTGTGCGTCACCTTTGTGAATGTTTCTGTTCATTGAATGTGCAATGTGAAGTTCAACACTAACTTTGTGTGTTTGAGTTTAACTCTTGCTGCCATAGCAACAGTATCAGTGATGGATATGCTTGTAGTCTTTTCTATGTAGCAGATCCTATGCTTGTGAGATGCACAGTTCACAGCACGAATGTTGACAATAAAGTTGTTAACTACTGTAACTCACAGAATCTGAAGTGCCAGGCGTTGCCCACTTAAGCATCATGAGAGTATTAGCTCATAGACTCCATGGTGCCTGTAGGTGCATATTTGAACATGACGGGAATTGGAGTCTACTGATTCTGGTATGCCGGTAGCTTTTTAACTGAGCATAGTGAGAGTTGTAGTTCACAGAATCTGTGATGCTTTCAGAGGCTCCGGCAGCTGCTTATCTCAGCATAATGAGAGTTGTAGAGCATGACGTTGGAGTGCCAATGTGCAGAATAAAGTCATAGATCACAGAAACTGGAATTGTGTCAGTTGTCTACCAGAATATGATGGGAGTTGTTGTCCTTGAAATCCTGATTGCTGGTAGTTAGCAAACTCCACAGTGACAGGAGATGCCTTCTGAGCATGATGGGAGTTGTAGTTCTCATTAATCTATTGTGACGGTACTTTCCCACCTGAGCATGATGAGAGTTGTAGTTCTTATTACTCTATTGTGACGGTACTTGCCCACCTGAGCATGATGGGAGTTGTAGTTCTTATTACTCTATTGTGACGTACTTGCCCACCTGAGCATGATGGGAGTTGTAGTTCTTATTACTCTATTGTGACGGTACTTGCCCACCTGAGCATGATGGGAGTTGTAGTTCTTATTACTCTATTGTGACGGTACTTGCCCACCTGAGCATGATGGGAGTTGTAGTTCTTATTACTCTATTGTGACGGTACTTGCCCACCTGAGCATGATGGGAGTTGTAGCCGAGATCCCTTTATTTTAGTCTTTAAAGATTCTAAGTCACTTTTCATACATAAAACTGTTCTATTATAAAAGTTATTTTAAACAACAAAAAAATGTTTGATTAATACTGAAATTCACCTGAATTGCTGACCAAGATGAAAAAAGTGCCTGACCTTGACCCTTAGCACTTTTTTGGAATTGCCATGTTCTTGATGACAGTACATTATGGGCTTCTTGGTAACCATTGGACTGCGATGCCAGATTCTGGTGTAGTTACTGGACTTTGTTTGCTTTGTGTTTACACCTGCTGGGAAGCAGCTGCAAATTACATCAGACACGCACCGAGATCCAGCCCCAACCCACTTACTGTACATGGCGGAAACACTTTCTACCAACACTAACCCGGGATGTCTCTCTTCAGTAAAGACGTGGAAAACAAATTAAAGATGACCGCCGCGTCCTGACAGGTGTAAAACACATTATCCCTCCTTCAGATCACTAATCGCTGCCATGCACAAGGCTATTAGGAGTTGTGATGAAAAGGAATAAAAAAAAAAAAGAAAAAAGCAAAGTGTGTTCAAACTCCAATATCTGTATTATGCCATGGAAAAAAAGGATCTGCTCTTTTCATCGTCAAACGGCTTAAGGAAATATTCTGTGCTCTCTCTTAGTGATCTGACAATCAAATCACCTGGCATGTTCTTCTGGAGATTCACTAAACTGAGTATTGCCATGAGCTGAATCGTTAAGGACGAAGTGCTGAGTCGGCAAAAAAAGATAAGATGGAAAGGCTTTTCAGTTTGATGTAAGGAATAACCAATGTCTGATTCCAAACGAGCCTTTAAGCTAATAGGTTGGCCCATTATGAATAATTTCTCCGGCTGCTGTCACAAAGCTTGCAGCTAGCATTCGTGGTAGCTTACCATAAATTAGCGGTTCCTGTACTTTGTACAGAAGTTATTACTATTCAACTAGCTGATGAAGAACACGCTATTTAAGCCTTCCGTTTCTTCGAAGTAAATACCACCTCCCAGACCCAGGTGTTAAGTGATTTTGCTTGTCTACCACAGAAATTAGACACATCAAAAAAATCCCTTACTAATCTCGTCTCCAGCGGTGCAGAGCACGGCACAATACTCCACTTCCTCTGTGTGCAAGCAGTGGAAGACTATGAGCAAATAGTTCCCAGTGCTCTTCCGCGTCCCTGCATGTCGTTGCATAAAATCATGGCAGAGTTGAGATTGGCTCCATCCAGGAGCCGATACCAGCGGTGTTGTGCTATGCCGCTGCTGTATCAATTAGCATCTTCCTATTACAGCTTGAGCTGCTAATACTGCTGCTCGGTCATAAGAGAACGGGTAACAAGGGGCTCATGAGGGTTATCGGCTCAGCGCCGATTTTTTCCCCTGTTATTGACTCAGCTGGAATCAGACTCCTAGCATGACTGAAGATACCCAATCTATACGAGCTCAAATCTCCACAGGCAATTACATGAATGAACAAATAAAATCAGTCCTGCGCTCTAATCTCACTATTCTTGGGCAGCAGTATAAACCAGTGGTTCCCAACCGCGGTCCTCAAGTACCCGTAACAGGTCAGGTTTGCCAGATATGTGAAGCACCGCACAGGTGATATGATTTGCTGCTCAGTGATTGCAGGATTCAATCTGCATTTCCCCAAGGTGATCCTTAAAATCTGGCCTGTTAGGGGGATTGAGGACCAGGGTTTGGAACCACTGGTGTTTACTGTTAATATTACTTACTTTGAATTCCATAAACGCACAATAAACAATCAGTGATCTGACGTCTGTTACTACTACGAATGGGTATATGGGATTCAAAGCACAGATTACAATCTTTTTGTATATTACAGATTTGAACTTTTGTCTGTACACACTGATAGTAGTTGCCGAGTATTTTTGTTTCACCTCACTAGACAGTGTGTTGTGGTAAATTGACATTATGTATATTTTCCTGGATGTGCATCATGTAAAGTAGATTACAGCTGAGTTTGAAAATCCTGAAACACTTCAATCTCAGTCAATATTTCCCACTTCTGTCTCTAATTTAACCCCTTCAGTACAAAGAAATGTGTAAGTTACTATACTTTAAAGCAACATTATTGCGTTTGATCCATTCCCCTGAGAATTAGAGAAACCCCAATGTCTGCCACAGAATGTGTTGATGATGGTAATTAGCCGCGGTTTGGGAGGAGTGCGTTGTGCATCCATTTGTATTCTCTCATCTCTGGGAACAGACATGGAATCACTTACAATTAGCTTAATTAAAAGTGAGCTATTCTTCATGGGGTATTGATTTCTGTGTTAATGTGCAGGCCATATGAGTATCATCATATATTATGGTGAGAAAGTGTCCAGGATTTCTGTCCACGCCCTGCTCTAAAATGACAAATTAACTGGTTTAGCTTGCTTCAAAGTAACTTAAAAGTGTGGAAAAGAATAACTACACACTGGGTGGATATTACAATATTTTCAGATTTATCTGATACTGCTGAGCTTGGTTATAATGTAGCTTGGCATTCGAAACAGAGCTTGTGGGAAAGAATTCTTCTACATCAATAGATACTGCATCACATGGCAACATATGTGCATAATATATACAGTGTATGTTATTATAACCTGTGTCTACATCTGTATCTCTGTGCCAATCTATTGTATATTGCACACTGGTTAACCCTTAGGAGACAGTGGTAGCTCCTCTTGCATGTGCAGTTGAGCTGAACATACATCATAATGCATCAGTAAGTAGTGCTGTGTGATATATTGTCACATAATGGGTCATGGATCGCAGGTGTACATGTAATTTACATAATGATCATGCATTCCAGTGCATAATGACTATGAAGTCATGCAGTGTGCTTTGATCTTCCTTACTGAATGGCCAGGTCAGGCCTGTCAGTCTTTCAGGTAGTTAGATGTCCTATCTTGCCAGTGTTCTAACCTAAAGCAAATGCTATCCGTTATATTAAGAAAGGAGTAAAAACATATAGGGCTACATTACAATCCTGTTGCTAACGTTAACGCTTACCTGCGTGAGCGTTAACGTTAGCCGCGGTGGCTACCGCATATTACAATACAAACGCTAATGGGTTAAGTAACCTGTTTGCGTTTGGTACCTTGTGCTTTTCAGTGCGAGGTTACTGTACTTTGCACTCCTTATACTTAACATAGGGAGCGCAAAGTGTTAATCAGCGTTAGGATTACAATCTACTAGCGCTGATTAACGTCTGGCTGTGGTTAACAGAAAGTTAACCACAGCCAGGACTTGGTGTTAACGGATTCCGCTTCTGCAGAATCCGTTAACACCATCCAAAAAAACAAAAAAAACAATCGTATACTCACATCCTGTCCCGCGGTGAGGACCTCGGCTCCAACCCGGGAGCAGGGAGAGACTGGGGGAAAAAGTTCCTCAGTCTCCTCCTGAGTATCATTACTCCGGGACCCAGGCGGGCAAGATAGACGTCATCACGCCAGCGCGATGAAGTCTATTACAGACACACATACCCTCTGCCAGTGCAGGGAAAATGCCTGATGGGGAGGGGGGTCCTTTGGACCTCTCTCCCTCCACATCCGTGCAGGCCAGAAGCTAAAGTCAGGCACTGCTTTGAAGGGCACAGCCTGCCCTTCCAAGTGGGGGCTGGATCGCGATTCGGCACCAACAGGCACCGGATTGTGGTCCCCTCCCGGAGCTGACCGACGTCGTGGATGTCGTCCAAGCTTCTGGGATCTCCCCCTGACGATTGGCGTCAGCGCACATAGCACGATGACGTCAGTTCGGGAGTTAACCCCTAGCTGCCACCTATGATGGAGATTCCAATGAAGACTCCCGATCCATGGCAACTAGGCGTTAATGTTTGCTATCGTTGGAACGGCCAGTGCATGACTATGTTAAATGTAAACAAAGTGTAAAAATAAAAATATAGCTAAAAAAATTTAAAAAAAAATTAAAAATGTAAAAAACTGTTTTCTTTTATTATTGCCGCAGTATTGTTCCCATTTCAATTATATTGTGAACAATGATGCTGCACTAACTATTTTTTCTATTGGGGCGTTCCCATTTCAAATTTTTTTAACAAGCGCACCCCATAGAAAATATAACTGCAAATGCTCGCATGATAAAATGAGAAAAAAAAACACTTTACACGCTGAAGATTATTGAAAATTCTAATTTTATTCCATTTTTTGTTATAATATTCAGGCAATACATGATGTATGCATATAATAATGATATATTATGAATCTGCCGAGTCTGCCGGAAAGAATGATATATAATATGTCTGGGTCTTATAATAAAACGTGGCTTCAAAATCGCGTTTAAACATGATGAGCGAAAACTGTAAAAACGAGCTCAGCACACAGACGTGAAATGGCTCAGCAGCGAAAGGACTACAAGATAATGTAACTGTTGCTTGCCTTTTTAATCGGCACCCAAGTTATGTGTAGAATACCAAAATAACAATTCTGTATAATTTGAGAATACGACAGCCTTGGCTATATTCTAATCAGACAGCATGTGTATTTTAACCCCTTTGTAGGGGGATGGTGGAACTGTCTAGTTCCTGGATGACGGCTCCATTTTACAAGCCATTTGCTGCGTTTGTTGTGGAAGAACGTGAGCGGCTTGCCCAGAGCCCTGAGCTCAACTTCAACGAACAATCTGGGATGAATTGGAGTGTAAATTTTGAGCCAAATGTCATGCATTACCCAGTTTTTTTATTGGAAGTCCAACAAGCACAAATAGATGTGATGGTCAAGTCCCAACAACATTGGGGACATATACTAGAATTACTTGTTTTATTTACCTACAAGAAGTTAATCGTATTTCTTCAGCTGCCTTCATTGACCCAGAGACTTCAGTGCTATGACCATTCTTCCCGGCTCACAGCAAGGTTTTCCTGCCCTGTGTTCAGTGTTGATGACGTGGAGCTGGCTTGAGACTCCAGAACAGAAACCAAAGATGCTCTAATATTCAATGAAAAGTTTACAAATTTAGACTTTCCTGGTTTTTCCAGTTCTGGTTGCCCTTTTTGGGTGCTGGACCGATTCGTTTCTATGTCTTTAATGGAGGAGATTAACTGATCTTATATGAATTTTGCCCTTTCTATATTTCACAGACATATAATGATGTATGATTCCATTCTAGTGTGGAAGTGACAGCAGCCAAACCACTTGATTTACTTGGCATGTAATTGTAAAAGAATGTCGTTTTTCACTTTTGAAAAATAAATGGAATTTCATAATTGGAAAGTCTATCGTGCTTCCCGCCTTCCAGATCATTTTACAAGTAAATTAGTCATGATTTCCGAGGATAGGCCTTACACACTATTTTGTACATTTAAACCTACAGAAGCATGACATTTAAACGCATCCGTGCATGGTAGAGTCATTTAAAACAGCTTAAAGTTGCTTTGTCAGGGGGCACTTTGAAAGAGCGCACATTAGATCAGCTTTTCTGTCTAATCTGAAACACACAAAATAATATGAGGAATATTACGAAGATGGGAAGTTTGTGAAAATATAAAAAGCAAAATATAAAAGACTATCCATTAATTGTCAGTACAAAAACATTATGATATTTTTGATTTTTAAAAGTTTAAATTTATCAGCAAATCTCTTTTAATAAACCTATATTTTTTATTCTGGGCAGATTCATAAATATTTTACCCTTCTTCTGTCCAATACCACCAGTATCTGAAAATCTGTGCCAGTATCTTCTGGTGAACTGCCACTATTTTGCCTAAATGCTAGTATCTCACTGGTCTCATAAGTATGGAAGATAGGTGCCACATTAATTTAGAACAGGGATGTCCAAACTCCGGCCCCCAGACATTCCTGAACTACAACTCCCAGAAATCTCTGACTGCATTAGATGGAGAAGCATGGGAGTTGTAGTTCATGGACATCGGGGAGGCCGGAGTTTGGACATCCCTGATTTAGAAGAACTCTTGGCTATGTAAGCCATATGTGTTCATATTGAAAACAATGATATTTCCCATGGTTGTCTTGTACCGAAAAACAGAGGTGGGAAAAGACAACTCTGTGTATGACTGATGATAAAATAGGCCATGGACACATCAATAACTCCGGCTGTGCATAGGCCTGGAAAGTAGGAGATTTATGACAGGAATGTGGCAATACGCAGCAGGACCGGAGATAGCACAGCTCTGTCCTTGGGCCCAGAAGCTCCTAGACATATTAAAGCAACTGGATTAAAAGAGAAGGCAATATTTTATGGTTGTGAAACCATAAGACTGTCCTGTCTTTACAGATCCATTGAGGCTATTGACAATTTTGTCCCTTCTAGCATTTGACTTTTTTTCCTATTGGCTATTTAGAGCTTGACAAAACAGTAATTGAATTTAAGCAAGCATGGGATAGGCATAAGGCTATCCTAAACAAAAGATAAATCCAGGTAAAGTATCCATGTAATTGGGCAGACTAGATGGGCCGAAAGGTTCTTATCTGCTGACATTTTTCTATGTTTCTATGACTGTTGCCTGTTATCAGCCTATGTGGAGAGGAGGTCATGTAGCCTTATACCGGAGCTGCTTTTGATTATGCTTGAAGTGTCACTGTTCCCTGAACCTTTCTTTCCGTGGATCATTTTCAAACAATAACACAAATTTATTGAGAATATATCTGCTAACCAATCTACATTAAATTTAGCAGCTATTACTCCTTTAAACTCTGCCAGGATTTCAGTGTGGGGGCAGCCATCTTGGATTTGGATCACAATTTGCGATAGACAGTGTAAACAAAGATATGTCTTGTCTTCTGTAGCCTTATATCAGCAGCCATTCAAAGTCTGCACTTTGTAAAGGACACCACTCCACTGTCTAAGAAACAGGAAATGGTCTCTTTAGTAAAAAGACGATGTCTGCCACCTCTGGCCAATGTTAGCTTGAAATCATGTATTGACATATTAAAAATGACCAACCCAAGGTTAAGACAATTCTAAATACTATTGGATCATGCCAACAATATATCCGATAAACAGGGTGTTTTTAGACATTCAGAGGTCTCATTTATATAAGGGTGGTTATGAAAAATGTATAAAATAGGGATATTTTGAAATGACTGTTTATATAACTGAAAAATTGGATGGCCTCCAGTTAAGTGTAGTTGATCTGAAAGGAGGCTTTGTTTCCCTTTATAGTTTGAGATCACATAGACACCATTTGTGTGTTGGGTACGCTGTTAAACCACAAAAAGGATTAATGACTTATTTTGCCTGAAACGCCATGTCAGGTCTAGTAAGTAGTTCACAACACTTTCATTTGATGTCAAGGGATGTGGGGTCAGCTTTAGGAAGTCTGGTGCCCACTGTGAAAATTGATTGCTGTCCTGAAGCCACAACTGGTGCCAGGCAAGAGCAAGATTTGGTTGCAACCTGACAACGGGATCTCAAGTCTCAGGTCTGGTACATCTTGGCAAGCCTTTCGATGCAACATCTGTGGGCTGTCTAGAAAGATTGAAGGAGATTATTTGAGAATTTCAGCCTATCTGTTTATTCACAGCCTTTCAGTCCAGCAAATTACTTGACAAACATATCTTCAATGATTGTTTCTAACATGTTTGGATCTAGCCGCCTAGGAGCGTACAATATAGAATCTGTAACATAAATATAAATACTTATTTAAACTGTCTTTATAAAATAGGTGTTCTGTCTTTCTAGGTATTTTGTGAATACAATGTACTGCCCAGGACTGTTGTATTTATAAATGATACTACTCGAATAACCTTATAAATGGATATATTCCTTAAGAGCATTCTCTTCGGTCCGAACCTGAAGTGACTGATAATAATAACGCTAGCACAATAGTATTCATGTCATCGGCCATACAAAGGAAGCATTATTTATGGCTGTCTGGCTGGCAATAGAGTTGCCCCAAGCCAATGGTTTTGAAAAAAAAAAAATGTCTATGTGGGTCCCGCACCCCAGTGTCACTGGCTAGGGTTTTTTCTAGGTCAAGAGGAATATAATACAATATGTTTTATGCAATTACTATGATTTTCGCGTCTGCCGCATACTCTTATTACATACATATATCACTATGTTTGTTGCAAAATATATACAGTATACAGTGGCAAGAAAAAGTATGTGAACCCTTTGGGATTACGTGGAGTTTTGCATGAATTGGTCATAAAATGTGCTCTGATCTTCATCTAAGTCACAACAATTTGAAAAACACAGTCTGCTTAAAATAATACAACACAAACATTATATGTTTTCATGTGTTTATTGAATATAACATGTAAACATTCACAGTGCAGGGTGGAAAAAGTATGTGAACCCCTAGCCTAAGAGCTAATTGGAGCCAGGAGTGAGACAACCTTGAGTCCAATCAGTGTGATATTATTGGATGTGTTGCTGAAAGCTGTCCTGCCCTTTAAAAACACACACCAGTTTTGGGTTTACTGGTTTCAAGAAGCACTGCCTGATGTGAACCATGCCTCGCAGAAAAGAGCTCTCAGAAGACCTACGATCAAGAATTGTTGCCTTGCATGAAGCTGGAAAGGGTTACAAAAGTATCTCCAAAAGCCTTGATGTTCATGTGTCCACAGTAAGACAGACTGTCTACAAATGGAGAAAGTTCAGCACTGTTGCTACTCTCCCTAGGCGTGGTCGTCCTGTAAAGATGACTGCAAGAGCACAGCGCAGAATACTTAATGAGGTAAAGAAGAATCCTAGAGTGTCAGTTAAAGACTTACAGAAATCTCTGGCACATTCTAACATTTTTGTTAACACATCTACAATAAGGAAAACATTAAACAATAATGGAGCACATGGGCGAACACCACGGAGGAAGCCATTGCTGTCCAAAATGAATATTGCAGCACGTTTGAAGTTTGCAAAAGAGCACCTGGATGTTCTACAGCACTACTGGCAAAATATTCTGTGGACAGATGAAACCAAAATTGAGTTGTTTGGGAAAAACACATAACACTATGTGTGGAGAAAAAAGGCACAGCACACCAACATCAAAACCTCATCCTCACTGTAAAACATGGCGGAGGGAGCATCATGGTTTGGGGCTGCTTTGCTGCCCCAAGGCCTCGACGGATTGTTGTCATTGATGGAAAAATTTATTCCAGAGTTTATCAAGACATTTTGCAGGAAAACATAAGACCATCTGTCCGCCAACTGCAGCTCCGCAGAGGATGGGTGATGCAACAGGACAATGACCCAAAGCATACAAGTAATTCAACAAAAGAATGTCTTCAACAAAACAAAATACGCCTTCTGGAGTGGCCCAGTCAGAGTCCTGACCTCAACCCGATTGAAATGCTGTGGCATGACCTTAAGAGAGCGATCCACACCAGACATCCCAAGAATATTGCTACACTGAAACAGTTTTGTGAAGAGGAGTGGTCCAAAATTACTCCAGATCGTTGTGCAGGTCTGATCTGCAACTACAGGAAACGTTTGGTTGAGGTTATTGCTGCCAAAGGAGGGTCAACCAGTTATTAAGTCCAAAGGTTCACATACTTTTTCCACCCTGCACTGGGAATGTTTACATGTTCTGTTCAATAAAAACATGAAAACATATAATGTTTGTGTTGTATTATTTTAAGCAGACTGTGTTTTTCAAATTGTTGTGACTTAGATGAAGATCAGAGCACATTTTATGACCAATTCATGCAAAACTCCATGTAATCCCAAAGGGTTCACATACTTTTTCTTGCCACTGTATATACTTCTAAACAGATTCAAGAGTAACTTTGTGACCTCTAGTAAAACAATAAATACCATGGGGGGTTTCCAATGTAAGCGTGTGAAAACCTTGTTGTTTATTGATGGGTCATTCTTAAGACTGGACCAGACAATACATATAATAATAAATATACAATAAAGTTAAATATCTTCATCCCTTAAAGAATTAAAGTATTTTGTTAAAGAATGGTGTAATAACACACACACGTCAGGGGCCGCTTGTATGACAGCATCGAAGGGTGGAATTAAGCTGTTCAGAAGGCAAAAGTAATTTCGAGGTTTGTAATTTTGTATAGAAAGATAGAAGATATATTCTTTATACCGACAACCTGGAAAAAGAAAATGCTTCCTAGTTCTGCAGGGGAGATGATATAATTAATATTGTGATGTGTTGGAACAGGAAAAGTTATATCCAAGGTGACAATAGACAGCCAAAACAGCGTATTAATGGCAATCCATGTCCGTTGCACTACACATATAAGCACAGGGCCGGATTACGATCTCTATGGGCCTGGAGCTGAAGATTTTGCTGGGCTTTTTTTGGAATTTAGTGAAATGAAAATATTGCTACACTGAAACAGTTTTGTGAAGAGGAGTGGTCCAAAATTACTGCAGATCGTTGTGCAGGTCTGATCTGCAACTACAGGAAATGTTTGGTTGAGGTTATCGCTGCCAAAGGAGGGTCAACCAGTTATTAAGTCCAAAGGTTCATATACTTTTTCCACCCTGCACTGTGAATGTTTACATGTTCTGTTCAATAAAAACATGAAAACATATAATGTTTGTGTTGTATTATTTTAAGCAGACTGTGTTTTTCAAATTGTTGTGACTTAGATGAAGATCAGAGCACATTTTATGACCAATTCATGCAAAACTCCACGTAATCCCAAAGGGTTCACATACTTTTTCTTGCCACTGTACATTGTTATGAAAGAATGACTTCATGTTTTGGATATTTAGATATTTTTTATCAATCATTTTCACAAAACCTACAGTTGCAGTTAGAAGTATTTATAAAGCACCAACAAATTACTTAGTGCTGTACAATGGGAGAGACAGAATAACAAATTTATATACATGTTATACACACGGAACGGAAGGAGAGAGGACGCTGCTCGAGAGCTTACAATCTAAGAGGAGAAGGGTGACCCATTAGGTGAGGGTGAACCTACTATGCAGGCCATATTCTGGAAGACAGATCTGAAAATTAGTGGAACAGTGAATATAAATATTTTGAATAGACATATAAATGATAATATCATTAAGTTGCAGTGAATGAGCCTCGAGACACAATTGCTCAGGGAGAGTAACAATGAGATTCACTAAGTAATATCAAACCATAGAAATTTTTCTCAGGTCTTAAAATCTCTGGGCAATAATGTAAATGAAAAAATATTGCGTAGGGAAACATCTCTTTTTATAGTCCCATAACATATTTATTTATTTATAAAGTATTTTACCAGGAAGGATACATTGAGATTTCTCTCATTTTGAAGAATGTCCTGGGTTCAAGAACATTGAATTTTTACAGTCGTTACAGAGATACAAAGTAATAAAAGCAAGATATTAAAAACAAAACACAAATATACAGATTAACACAGAAAATAAATATGTAGGAAATATCCGTAGATACTCGAGTATAGCGCGACCCGAATATAATGGATAGAGATTTATTATGGAAATGAGAGAATACTCAAGACTCGAATATAACACGAGGAGCAAAATTATAAAAGTATACTGTACTGGTAAACCATTAAAATCCTTTGAGGTTCTCTTAACACAGTCAGGTTCCCCCTCAGGCCAGGGTGCTCTGCTCTAGAATGATTGTAGTTGTTACCAAGTATGAAGCCGTTGGCCACCCATCTTCTTTACTTGCTGTAAGATGGCTGGCGAAGCGAGGTACTAATGCAGTAAATCAGTCACCTTTAGTCAGTACGCCGAGGTGTCATTTTCTGACCTCAGGCTTCAGCAGGCAGTCTCATCCACCACGTTGTCTGCTAATAGCCAGCCCCTCCGAACGAGCTCCAGACGTCACTGTAGAGGCACCGCGCGTTTCTCCTCACATTCAGAATGTGAGGAGAATCGCACAGTGCATCTGCAGTGATGTCAGGATGGGGCAACAACAGGGTGGAGCTGGCTATTGGCAGACAACCCGGTGAAGGAGCCTGCCTGCTGGAGGTCGGAAAACGACACCTCCCGGCGTGATTGGCCTAAACTGGGTGTGCACATTCTGTGACTTTTTGTTCTCTTCAATTCGTTGCGATTTGGCAATCCCATTTCGGCGACCCTGCGGTGTATTCAGCAAGCACCACAGGGCCGACGTAATGCAGGGAAAAGTCACCACAAACCCGCCGAAAACTCACAGCAAAACCAGGGCGAACGCACACGAAACCCGCAAAAACATCTGGATTAACCCCGCCGAACACGCCGGAGAAACCCGAGTAGGAGCTGATAACAGTACAGAGCAGCCGCCGGAAAACCCCAAAAACCGCAGACGAATGGAATGGAAAAAAAAAACAGTACGCTTGAATGTTTGAAAAGTGAAACGCTGTTTGCAAAGAAACTACAGAACGAAAATGTCTGAAATTTACATATAAGATCCAATGAATGATATTAAAAAGGGCTGTTATCGACAAAAGAAAAAACGTTTAAAATTAAATTCTGTAAATTTTGTTTACAAAATATCCCGAAAAATGCCTAAAATAGCCTAAAAAAATCTGTAAATAAAGAGACTTTTTACTGCAGAATATTATAATGAACGGTTTATTAGATACTGAATTAAAACGGGAATATTATTAACATTGAAGACTATGGGATTTGCCTGAATAAACCTGTCGAATGAAACCACCGAACAGAACAGCAGGGCAATTCGGCAACTTTTTACTGCTGGTTTTTGTTCTCTGAATAGACAAAGCTATGCCGTATGTGCAGGCAATTCGCCAACATTTGGCGAACTGCCTGCTCTATGAATAGCCGAATGGCCAGGAAAGGTAACCGTTCAGCGTTCGGTTACCTTTCGGCCCAAATTTGCAATCTTTTTGAATAACTCTGTATGATTTGAGTATTGAGTCGGTGACTGATCCATAGACTCCATTATATGGCCAAAACCACACAGTGAAGAACAAGTGATGGAAAGATACTGGGGAGAGCAGTTTATGACACAAAACATCACAAATTGGATGCACCCTGTGACATATAGAGAGTGAAATATGTTCTTAAATGAACATACAAGAGAAAAACAAAGCACATGTAAGATATCAGCAACATAAAATAGACAAAATTAGGACATTTCATTTTTTGGTGGTAATATCCCAACCTGACTTTAATAGAAAAGGCTATGGAATAGAAGCTCCTTTTAGTTTGTACTACTGGTACACGAACAGGTTTAGATTGTTAAGCTCGGGGCCCTGGGTTTATTTAGATAATCTCTCTGTCCCTTTCATAACTAAAAACCAACATACTTTATATTTCATTAGTAAGAAGTGCTGAAAACGTCAGTGGTATCTCACTGTCCAGGGTACATCTTTTAACTACTTGTATAATGATATTGTCTGTCAACATAAACTGTGACACATGAAAGTGTATGATTTTGAGTCTGATTTTCATGCTTATCGTCATTCCCATGCATTCCTGCAGGTTGTGGTATTTGCTGTCGTGGGCGAAGTAAAGTCCTGATACTGCACAGATGGTACTGAGGCCTTTACTGACAACTACTGCTAACCATCCTTCCATCAAACCTAAATCCTAGGGTACCACATCAATGCACAAATACTGTATATAAAAGCTGGAAATCACAGTGTATACCAAAAATGACGTCAAGCTAGCATTCTTGGACTTTCCAGCCTCCAAATCTCCGTAGAAGTCTTTCTTATAGTTTTTTTTTTAAAACAACTTGCTTTTTAACACAGCAAAACTATGGGGAAGGAAAGCACTTTGCTCTATTCATGTTGCACGTATTCATGAGGCAAATGATCCTTTGACGATCACCATAGAAATGGAATGCTCATTAGGCTGCAGACTAAAAGTATTGCTGAAGTGGATTTTTAACTATTCATGTGATTACATTCTAACGTCCACACCTCTTTTCACAGCTTCTTCTGCCTATTTCTTTTTCTTATCATACTTCAGTCACTTGAAAGTATCTTTTTGGGGTGGAGGGAGAATTAAAAAGTAAAAACTTGCCAGTAAATAAAACAAGAATCATTAAATTGAACTTCTCAATTTGAAAGATCTGCTGGCTTCTGATTACTTGACGATGTCCATGGAATTCCATAAGGATGCGACTATGATCTTTAAGGCCAATTTTTTTACTTATTTCAACTAGAGATACAAATACTGTAAAACTAAGGGTTTTCACATAATTATTATACCCCAGATTAAGGGGATACAGTTAGTTTATGTCATTGTGTTTTACATGGTACGGGCATCTGTGGTAAATGTTGTGTCACAAAACAGTTCCAGGTCATATGCTTATACAGGGCCGGATTAACATAGGGGCTGACGGAGCAGCAGCTCTAGGCCCATGCCCCAGAACAGGCCCAGAGAAAGGATAACTGTCTGCATTGATGGGCATTTGGACCCCTATATCTCCAACTCCATAGCAGCTACAGGGTCATGTGAGGTATTACTGAAAAGTCCAGAGCATGACTTTTCCAATGATACCAAACATGACCAGGTTTTATGTAACATTAAAAATAAAATAATAAATATCTCTTTATTTTTTCACTTTTCAATTATAAAGTGAACAATGAGGCTGCACTAACTCACCATCTAATTTCTCATGTCACCAGCAAGTGTGGAGGTGATGGCACAATCTGTTGATAAGAATTGTTACATCAAAAACGTAAATTGCCGCTGTGGGGGGGGGGGTTTGGACCCCTACGTCATTAATCTTTACACCTCACAAGGTCACGTGAGGTGTCATTGGACAGGTCAGAGTCTGGCCTTTGCATTGATACCAAATAAGACCATGTAAAATCTAAAATAAAACAAACAAAAAATATTTATTTTTAGTTCCAAAGCGAAGGCATTGTCCATTTGTCAAGTATAAAATGAGCAATACCACTGCCATTACTCACCTTTTCATCTGCTACGCTGGGAGCAAGGTCAGTGGTTTACACATAGTTATATTATTAGTAAACCCCACCCTCCAATACACAAGGGAAATATAAATATTTTTGATTAAAATTGTATATTTTTCAGAAAAATGCAGTACCAGGTTCCCATTTCACTTTTTTTTTTTAACAAGAATGTCCTATAGAATATATAACCACAAAGGTTTGGATGAGAAAATGGGGGAAAATAATTTTAAACGCTTTAAATGATTGAAATCTGAATGATTAATTACTCACACAGTATCTGCCTGGTCCGATATACCTGAATCTGCACTATTAAATAAACTAAAATATGTTTTCATTTCACTAAATTCCAAAGAAAAGCCCAGCAAAATCTTCAGCTCCAGGCCCATAGAGATCTTAATCCGGCCCTGTGCTTATATGTGTAGTGCAACGGACATGGATTGCCATTAATACGCTGTTTTGGCTGTCTATTGTCACCTTGGATATAACTTTTCCTGTTCCAACACATCACAATATTAATTATATCATCTCCCCTGCAGAGAACTAGGAAGCATTTTCTTTTTCCAGGTTGTCGGTATAAAGAATATATCTTCTATCTTTCTATACAAAATTACAATCCTCGAAATTACTTTGCCTTCTGAACAGCTTAATTCCACCCTTCGATGCTGTCATACAAGCGGCCCCTGACGTGTGTGTGTTATTACACCATTCTTTAACAAAATACTTTAATTCTTTAAGGGATGAAGATATTTTACTGTATTGTATATTTAATATTATATGTATTGTCTGGTCCAGTCTTCAGAATGACCCATCAATAAACAACAAGGTTTTCACACGCTTACATTGGAAACCCCCCATGGTATTTATTGTTTTACTAGAGGTCACAAAGTTACTCTTGAATCTGTTTAGAAGTATATACTGTATGTGTTTTTATTCTATAGCAGTATATGGAAATCATTAAGTTGAAACTATGTACTATAAGGTGATGTCTGGTTGGTTGTCAATATTGGGATACACAATCCCCTGTCCGTCAAAGGAAGAACAAAATTTGCTCCTTTTAGCCCTAGGAACCCTAGTTCTCAGTAACGATAAACATATGCTAAGTTAACACTGAGTCACTCCAACCTAAACCTATAGTTGCCATCAGCCTACATTGTGAATACAACCCCAGAACCATACTGTTTCTCTTCCTGCTCAGAACGTAAAATCAGAGCAGTGCTCATAATATCACAGTAACCATTTCCAAAATGGCTACCAGTGATGTCACCACAACAGAGGACCGACGTCACTGCACACATGCAATGAGTCAAGTGCCTTCTGATGTGCCGCTCGGGTAGTTTGCCCTTCTGGCCCCTCTTGGTATGCTACTGTACAACCCATATTAATATAACATCTGTGTGACACAGTATACTGTGATGCGGCTCAACACTACTAGCAAGCTATAATGCCAGGCACAATTATCCACCTTTAAATAGAAAAAAATATATATCTTCATTGAATCCTTTATATATGCAGCTTTCCTTGTCATACATTTTGTTATTTGCTTTGGTGCATGGATGCAGTGGTGTAGCAACCAGGGGGGCCACAGTGCTGCTGCGCTGGGCGCATGGATTGGGGACAAGTGCAGGGTGCCAGCCCAGCCAGCTATATACCCTCGGCCAGGCCCCAACAGGCCATTGGATGTACTGGGCATTTGACTGGTTGCCCGATAGCCTAGATGGCTGGTCGGCTGGTGGCCCTAGAGGGACACAATGGCCTAAGGCTTTGTGCTATTCAAGGGCTCAGGTTCTGGCCGGACTTAAGGTCAGCACAGTGTGAGGCAGTGTCCACTTTGGTGGGCCCCGCGCCCCCAATGAGCAATACGGTCTGTGCTGCGATTGCTTTAATTGTATATTTATTTTAATAGGTGTGTGCGTGTTGAGGTATGCAGGGGTGGTTACGTGTGTGTTTAAGCGTACAAGGATGGCTAGGTGTGTGTAGGCGCCTATATAGGTTTATAATAGGGGTGTGTAGGCACCCTTATAGGTGGGCTGCTCAGTGTAAAATGCCGGGGCCTATTTTTTTGTCCCAGTCCGGTCCTGACCCTGGCCCCCTAATACTTTACAGTTGCACGCTGCAGTTCTCCTCCTCCTGTCCTGAGGGTCTTGCAGACGTTACGAAGGTAAGAGCGGAGCTTAGTGAGAAGACTTATCATCGCACATCCTCACGTTAAGCTCTACCCTCCCGTCGACTGAGTCAGTGAGTGACACAGTACTGTCACTCACTGTGATGGAGGGATGGGAGTTGATAGCGAGGGTGAAGCTTAGCATGAAGACACGACATACATGTTTCTGTGCTAAGCTCCGCCTTTACATAGAAACATAGAAACATAGAAAAATGTCGGCAGATAAGAACCTTTTCGGCCCATCTAGTCTGCCCAATTACATGGATACTTTACCTGGATTTATCTTTTGTTTAGGATAGCCTTATGCCTATCCCATGCCTGCTTAAATTCAATTACTGTTTTGGCCTCTACCACTTCAACTGGAAGGCTGTTCCATGTATCCACCACCCTCTCACTACCATCAAGTGAGTGACAAGATTGGAGTTAGAGAGGACTGGAGAAGGGAGACATTGGAAAGGGAATCAGGACGGGGAGAGACAGGACCAGTGGCGTAGCAACCTTACATTAATTAATGAATTTGCCTTACAATCAGAGGGACAGGATGGATGGGGGCGAAAAATATTGTTCTACCCCGGGGCAACCGTAACTCTGGTTACGCCACTGCATGGATGTTACGTCACTCAATTTTCTTGTTGGCCTATGACCAATTTATATACATATAAAGGTCCATCTTGTGTATGTATGACCCACAACTTTTACTCTTTTTGTCTTTTGGTACATTGTTATATGCCTGTACCATGGTATTCCTGTTTTAGTTGTGTTTTGTCCTTTACTTTGAAATGTTAGTTAGAAATTTTCTGGTAGAATTTTTCATCTTAAAGAGTTATTTTTTTTTACCCTTAGAGTATTAAAAAAAATCACGTGCTTTCTGTATTCAGAGAATAAATTTAAGTTACAACAATTTTTCTTCTACCAGATTGGATTTTTTAATACCCTTAATCTGAAAAAACATATCTGTTTGACATGCAAAATTCTACCATTGATTAAAAAAATGCCACTTTGCCCCACAATTTATATGGGAGCAGTAGTCAGTGTAGTGCTCGGTGGCATGCAAATGGATGTCCGATATTAGATGATCTTTATATTCAAATTTTAAAACTCAATTTCACACGTGATTTCAGATCTCCTGCACAAAGAATAAAGTGTGTGGACAATGACTTATTAATTGCCATTTTAGTCTGTAACACCCTGAAGTGTTTAATTCATTAACGTTTCAGAACATGTGTTGTAAAACAGCTAGTGACATTGTAAATTATACATGCAAAAATTGTTTAATCAGCCTTTGTATAGAATGGTCCTTTGCTGTTGATTTACTCTGCACCATATGTTGTGGGACCCACGTCAACTCTTCAACAAAACAGAAATCTTGTTGTGCACTTAAGGAACAGTTGCTTAAAACCAGTGCAGGCAGCTGTTGTGCTCCTTGTTAGGAAATAAAGGGAAACTTGATCATTTAATCTTCTTTTTTTCTCTAAGGCAGAGTTTGCTGATGACAACTGTGTTAGAAAGAACTGATACAAACAGTGAGTTAAATGAATTGGGATTTGAATAAACATCTAAATGACGCGCCTTTTGACGATCCAGGAATACTGGCATAAATGTGACGGTTTTCGTACTCCATTTAACCCCATAAGGACCAGTGACGTACCAGGTACATCCAATAAAAAAGGTTGATTAACGACCAAGGCTGTACCTGGTATGTCATGTCTTTAAACCCTCCTCCCTCCCAATACGTACCTCTCTGACCAGGGTCCCAGGAAGTCAGACTACCGCTTTTATGGACCCCAGCCGTCGCACTGATGTCATCGCCCGGTGCGATGACATCAGTTTCAGATGCCTCTGGCACCACCCGGGAGAGTGCCTGAAAAAGAGGGAGGGGCTCTTTAGACCAGTTTAAAGAGAGGCATCCCTGGAAAGGTCACAGTGTGACCTTTATCCCCTGAGGTGCCGTTCCACGATTCAAAACCAATCGCGGTCTTCTCCCGAAGGTGGCTGACATCTTGGATGTAAGCCAAGCCACCGGGGCCTCCTCCCACCCACAGACATATGCACAATGAAGTTAGTTACTCAGTTAACCCCCTAGCTGCCAAGGGATTCAGTATGGAAATCCATATGGTAGAGATAGACGGGTCCCTTTCCAATGATACCACATTTGACCATGTTTGGTGTAAAAAAAATACTAAATAAATTAAAAAAGTGTTTTTTTAAAAAATTATGTGTCTGGATTGTATAATGAAACAGGACTTCAAATCACATTTAAACATGATGAGCATGAAACGGTCAAAATGAGCTCAGCACACAGAGCTCAAATGGCGCAGCAGTGATGGAGTTCAAAAGCAAAAAACATGTAAACATTGGCTATTTCTAAACTCAGGAGAGAATTTAGAAACTATTTAGCTGGGATCTTTTTTGGCGGTTGTAGATTTTGAGGGTCAAAGTTCAAAAAAGTGTGGGTTTTTTTCCATTTTTTCATCCACTTTCATAGATTATTTTTATAGTAACTTATACAATATGATAAAAAATAATGGTATCCTTAGAAAGTCAATTTAATGGCGATAAAAATGGTATATAATAAGTTTGGGTTCCATAAGGAATAAAAGAAAAATTTAGCTAAACACAAACAGCGCAGAAATGTGAAAACAGCAGGGGGTACCTTCGGACAGACAATGGCAAAACAGCCTGGTCACTATGGGGTTAAATAGTTTTCCATTCAGTTATTATGTGTTTATTTTACATTGAATATGAATAAAGTTTAATTGGACACTCCAGACACTGTAACCATTCAATATAGATTGAATGGTTACAGTGACCTGAGCATCTTGCTCTCTGCCCTGTTGCAGACTTACAAGCATGACAGTTTTGCCCAGAAAGTTCAGATCAGCACTCACTGACTGGGCTTCCTGAAAAAAGGTTGGGAATGTACCGCAAATGGTATGCAATCACTGAGCAGCAAATCATATCATCTGTATTATACTTCAGATATCTTGCAAACCTGGCCTGTTGGTGTTCCCTGAGGGCTGGTTTGGAAAACACTCAGGGTTATTTAGAGAGAGGTGAAAACGGGAGAATGACTGGAGAAGTGAAAATTCTAGGTCAAAATAGGCGATTTGGAAAGTGAGATAAATGGGAGAATTTTTCTGGTTTGGCTATTTTGACCTAGAATTTTCCATTCTCCAGTCATTCTCCTGATTTTTACCTCTCTCTGAATAACCCTGATAGCTTTCTTCAATCCCAAGCGTCAGCGTGCTGGGATACATAGATGCTATCCTATTTCCATGACTGAAGCATATTGTTCTCTGTAAGCCTGCTCTTTACTTTTCATTAAATAACAGGTTTTAACAATGTTTTATATATATTAATATATGCATGTTTATTGTATTTTAAAAGTTTTTGCTTTCTTATAAACTTCCTAAACAAATCGACCAACCAAAAACACCACCTCAAAAACCTGAACAAAACAATGAATTGTTCTTGACTATCACTGCAGTGAAATTTTGTTATGCTTTAATTTAGATTGAATTATTTTTTATTTGTTTGCTTTTTTTTTATCTCAGACAACAAAATAATTTAAAATTTCCCTTAGTATACTTTGTGTCAGTGGGAATGCAATGCTTCTCTATTTCAGAAATAAATATTGCAGCATTAGTTTAAAATGGTAGTTTATTCACAATGGTCTCTTTAACTTAATTAAGTGGTAGCTTGTTTATCTTCCACCTCCCCACTCCCCTACTGTCTCTTACCTTCATAGGGGAGGTCCCTTTGAACCCAGAAGGCTATCAATCAGCAGCTACTTGAAGGCCTTCTGGCATAGAGGTCTAATTGACTTCAACTTCACTGAGCGCCACCTGACTGGAAGTGTATGCTTAAAGGGACACTCTAGGCAACATGACCACCTAAGCTATTTTAGGTGGTCATGATGCCCAGAGTATGCTGCCCTCTGTCCCCCCTCCCTCCGCTCAGCGGTTCAGCTGTAAATGCTGAAAACAGCTGAGAGAGGAAGAGGAGTTTACTCCGCCCTCCCAGCTGTCAGTCAGCAGAGCGGGAATCATATTTCCCGCTTCTGCCGACTTTTGCCGAGTAGGAGACGTCATCGCGCTTTCAGCGCGATGACGTCTCCAACTCACCGCAGAAGCTGGTGGCTCCCTCTGAGGGTTAGTGTTGCGCGCATCCTCTTGCGCGCAACACTTATCCTCAGAGGGAGCCGGGAGGAAGCCTGCCGATTGGCTGGCTTACATGAGAGGCGCGCATGCGCGCTTCTCACGTAAACCAGAAGGCAAGAAGAAGAAACAAGGATGGGAGCGGAATAGGAGGGAGGTGAGTATAAAAAAAAAAAACAGCGCTGGAAACAAGAGGATTTTAGGGTAAGTATTACAGTTAAAAACACAAAAACAAAAATTAACTATTTATTAAGGGAATAGGGATAGGTTAGGATTAAAAAACGGGGGGGGGGGTGATTTTTTGTTAGAGTGTCCCTTTAAGGCCGGGGTCAGACGAGCGTCATTGGAGAGCGGAAGGAACGTCTGTGAGAGTGGATGTTCCTTCCACTCAACGCCTGTCTGGCCACCTCGCTGAGCACAGTTAGTGCGCTCAGCGCTGCAAGGCTCGATTCCCCTATGGAGGATCGTGCTTTGCAGCCCCGTCAACGCGCGTCTAGCCTTTTGACAGGGAAACTTTGTGCACGGACGCTTTTATCACGTGCATTTTGTGCACTTGCTACAGCGTGAGACTGGCCCAGTTGCAGCGTCACAGCGCTGCGACGGATGATAGGGCGCACCTAGCGCACTCGTCTGACACAGGCCTTAGTTGTAAACACCTTAGGCCACTGTGTAAGGAAAAAGGATGAGTTTTGAAATAGGCCAAAAATGGGGGGAAACAGGCTGGGGTCTGTATGGGTTACAACTAATCCTTCTTGTTTTTTGCTTTTTTTCCCCCGGAAAGTGTCCCTTTAAATTATACCCTTCAACCAGCCCATGTAGGGAGGGATATACACTGAGGGTATTCCTGTCCCAATGACCGAGTACTGTAATTTCTGTATTTTCCTGGTATCTCATGCTGGACACTTTTACGCTGCCCAGTCTGTGCTAATAAAATCCATGGTTGAGCTTTGTTAGAAATAGCCACAATTGGTTGTCCACACAGTTACACTGCCTATGTGTTTCTTTATTGCAGGTTAATGAATAGATAACCAAAGTGTTAAAATATGGTTTAGTGACCCAAGTTGCCCTGAGCCATGTAATGCTTCATCCCTTGCACTGCTTTAACCAGAGCCCTTACAGCAGGGGAATTTGAGGCAGAGACTGCCGAATTGAGGAAATGAGCATTTAGGTTTGAAGAGGCTAAATATCATGTATGCTTCAAAGGCATCTGCTAGCTTTGCTATGGCTTCTAGATTTGCATTAAGTTAAAACGGCCCTTTCTATATTTCTAACCGACTGTAAATCAGACTTGTAAGAGACATTGCATTGCATCAAGGGCAGAACACATGGAGGAAGATCAAAAGATAAGAAAAATATTACGTGTTTGTTCATCTTCTTGGAGTTTTTGTGAAACTCCAGTGTAGCTGCATCCTTTCACACACATTGTAACTTCTGTCAAAATAATTCTATCTATTAAACCCAGGGCCGACCCAAGACATTGTACTGCCTGGGTCCAAACATAAAATACTGCTCCCGCCCCCTCAAAAAAACACGCCCACCAAAACATACCCATGCATATCACAGAGCTCCACAGCAATAAAACTCACACACTGCACATTACTATGAGTTTTTTTGCTGTAGAACTCTAATATGCTCATACACACTGCACATTACTGTGAGTTTTTTTGCTGTGGAACTCTGATATGCTCATACACACTGCACATTACTGTGAGTTTTTTTGCTGTGGAGCTCTGTGACACACTCATACACACCGCACATTATTGTGAGTTTTATTGCTGTGTAGCTCTGTAATACTGCATGGGCGCGATGACTCCTGCAAACCAGGGGCAGTCCCACAGCATGGCTCACATACAAGATGTCAGCCCGCTGTGGCTGCAGCCCCTTCTTGGTGCCAGATTAGCACCGAGCACTACAGGGACACAGGACATCTGTGGAACATTCCTCAAGCTGGGGAGGGAATCCCCATGACACTCCACGGACGTTCCAGTACTTCAGGGGCAGCAAGGTTGACTGATGGGGCCCCAATCCGGACCCCTCCCCCATCCGGTCCCTCGGGCAGTGCCTGAGTGCCCCATGAGTCAGTCCACCCCTATTTTACAGTAATGTGCGCTATGTATGAGCATATGGTATGATTGTGAGAGGTGCCAGGAGACCTGGTGAACAGGCCTCAAGTTCCCAGGTGGCCACTCGGCCTTCTCAAAGCCCGGTTACTGCTCAATATATTCAAGGCACAGACGGCCGCTCAGTCAAAGGTTTGTAAAATTGTTTCTTATGAGTTTTATAATTTAGCACAACATTCCCTAAAATAGCAGTTAAAGCATATAATTCAGTACCTTGTGTATGCATGTTTTGTTGTGTATAATACGGATATAGCTGTACAGACAGCATTGAATAGACAATTAACATCCTGCACTTCTGTAGAATCTTCTGTTCAAGCCCACAATTTCCGATTTTCTCTCCACTCACATTTTATGGCCACTATGACAGATTTTTGACCTTAGCCATCAATTAAGTTCTATACAGAGGAAACAGATTAACATTCTACTACGGCTACTGGAATGGAAGCCCATGATTGTACATAATATAGTTAGATTTTGAAGATGTACGTACACAAAGAGGGCTAAATATTATTATTTTTATTATTATTATTTATTCGGTTTGCTATGACTCATCTTAATAACTGCATGCTTTAATTTTAAAGTGATTTGAATAAGTTTTAGCTAAAAAAAATATACTTTTAAGATGTTATAATGACCATAAGTCATGTGCTTGCTGCTAGCCTTGACCAATGCCTTCAGAGCAGAACTAATTTTGTTAAAATGTGTTCTGCCTGACAGAAGAAAAAATAAATCGGAACCCCCCCACAAAAACCAGAGAACAGACACATACATTGTGTCTAACTTAGTGCTCTGCAAGCTGTAGTAATAAAATACACTGGATTTGAACAATTTATGTAGCAATAATTAGAATGTAAATGGCAGAATGAGGCTTCCTCTAGTCTAAAAGAGAAAAATGCTCATTTAATATTGTATTAACGTGATTAGAGAAAGTGAAATGCAGTGATCTTCAAGCACGTAAGAAGTAATATATTACTTATATTTTAGTTACAAAGCTATTACATTCCCTATTAAGCATTTTATATGAAAAATATCCAAAACCAATAAAATCAACATAATTAAATATTTTAACTTTACCCTTTAAAGCAGTTATAGCGGTATTGGCTCACGTCAAGGAAAGTGACTCAACTATCAACAGGCGTCAATATGAGAGACTCAATTCCTAATATTTTTAATATGAATGTCGCAAATGGTGACCTGCCTCATCATTAGTGTCCCAAACTGCGACAATATGCCAGAGGTGAAACAAAAATTACGCCAGTCTGCCTGGAACCCTAATTCTTCTCTATACACACAAACAACCCACACAAACCCCTACACACACGCACACATAGCCATTCTATAAAAAATTTAAACATTTTCCATGGCTCTAATTTAAAGAGAATTAGAGCTTACTTTTGCTTTTTTTTGAATATCATTTTATTGAGTCATTATAGAGAAGCAGTGAGACATGTATTTCAATACTTGATTAAGAATCAGCATAACAGAAAGAAAAGTAATGGCACAAACATTTTAGACTTTGAAAGAAAAGAATGTGACCCGTGAACGCCAAATATATCAATAGAGCTCAGCAGATTAATGATATATTGTATGTATGTTTTCACTTAGTGATGACATACAGACCTTCTGTTACACTTTAACAGTGACCAGAGCTGTGTTTGCTTTTGGAATTATGGCTGAAGCTCGCTCCACTGCTGGCGCTAAATCCTCCCTTTTGCTGTTGACCACTTCCACTGTGGGAATTTCCTCCTGACCGATGATTCCCTCCAGTGCTGGAGTGAAGCACAGATATATTAACAGAGTTATGAGAAGACAACCTGCTCTCTTCTCCTTCCAACATCTTCTTGTAGGTGGCGATCTCAATGTCCAGAGCCAGTTTCACGTTCATCAACTCCTGGTATTCTCGCAGTTGGCGAGCCATGTCCTGCTTGGCCTTCTGCAGGGCAGCTTCCAGCTCAGAGAATTTGCCCTTGGCATCCCTCACAGCGGCTTCTCCACGTTCTTCAGCCTCATTTATAGCAGATTCAAGAGCAGAACGCTGACCCTTCATGCTGTCAATTTCTCCTCTCAGTCTCTGAATTGCTCGGTTCAGCTCACAGATTTCATTTCTGCTGCTCTGCAGATCATTCCCATTTCTTCCTGCTGCTGATTGAAGCTCCTGAAACCGTGACTGGTACATGGCCTCGGCCTCACCTCTGCTCCTGTTAGCAATGTCCTCATACTGAGCTCTAACCTCAGCAATGATTCCATCCAAGTCCAAATCACGACTGTTATCCATGGACACGACCACTGAAGTGTCTGAGATCTGAGCTTGGAGCTGAGTTATTTCCGCATCATATAGAGTCCTTAGGAAATTAATCTCATCAGTCAGGGAATCGGCCTTTGTTTGTAACTCAGATTTGTTCATAAAAGACGCATCTACATCTCTCTTCAGACCAACAAACTCATTCTCTGCCGCTGTGCGTCTGTTCACTTCGTCTTCATATTTTCTCCTTACTTCCTCTACAGATTGCTCCATATTGCTCCTTTCTCCTTCCAAACGTGCTCTCTCACACCCCAGATTTTCCAGCTGTCGCCTGAGGTTACTTATAAATGCCTCAAACAGAGGTTCGATTTGATAACGGGCAGTTTTCTGTTCTTGCAGCAAAGACCACTTGGTCTCCAGCATCTTGTTCTGCTGCTCCAAAAATCTCACCTTGTCAATAAAAGTAGCAAATTTGTCATTGAGACCTCTAATTTGATTCCTCTCGTCAGTCCTCACTCGCTGGATGCTTGAATCAATCTCTAGGTTGAGAGGAGCCAAGAGACTTTGGTTCACAGTGACTTCGGTGATGCCTCCAGAACAGCCAGATCCTCCAAATCCTCGGCTGGTTCCTCCAACACGAAATCCAGATCCGTGTCCACTTGTTCCTGAGTGAAAACTCCCCATTGAGATTTTGCGTCCCATGGAGCCCAGACTGCTTGCGCTTCTGCTGCTAAAGGAATTAAACAGCTTGTGGCCACCATGAGAAGCAGGTTTGCAGGAGTGAGAGAGAGTGTGGTGTGAGCTCCCATGTTTAGGTAAAGCTACTGAACAGGATCTGAGGTTTTTGTGCCCAGAAATCCCAAGGATGGAGTGATGAGACATGATGCTTCTTCTTAGCGAAGAGATGTAAGAATGATCAGATCAGGTATTGTCTGCACAGGAGGTTCACATCTTCCAGGAGCAAAACTGGCTGCTTTTATATTTAACTTGAGTGTTTGCAGACTCATTGGAAAGTTATGTTATTGGCTGGTTAAAGCATCGCTTGGGAATATTAATAGTTTGTGATTTTATAGGAATAAAGCATCAACACACCTAGATCATCAAAGCCAAATGCTTATACTGTAGTTTTATAAGATTTATTTTTCACATACATTGCACAACACATGTTTAAGTATGTAGAAAACCTAAAGTCCTGCTTTTCGTCCTTTCATAAAATAATATTATTTGATTAACCTCTTCCATATGACAAAATTACTGTATGTTCTATTTTTCTCTGGGATGTCTCGTGTAACACTGATTTGTCATATAACTAGGGATGAGCGTTTGGTTCGGATCTGTTCGATCGGCTGTTCGAAACTTCACGAACTTTGAACTTTTTGGGACGTTCGCCAAAATTTCGAAAAAAAAAATATATTTTTTTAAAAAAAGTATAAAAAATGCTTAAAAAATACAAAAAAATCTAGAAATAAAGAGACTCTTTACTGCAGAATATTATAAGCAATGGTTTATTAGATATTGAATTAAAACGGGAATATTTTTAACATTGAAGCCTTTGGGATAAAACATTCTTGTTACTAAAACATCAGGCAGACATGGCCCTCTTTTCAGGCACTGTAGAGCGCAGCCTGCCAGGGCCTCCCAAGGATCCCCTTGAGGAGCATTTGGCCGCCGGATGACAGAGCTGCGACTGTGCGGGCTAGCCGCATGGTGCATGTGGCAGAGACAGGCGGCGCAGGGAGCCACTGCACCTGTGGCCACGGCAGACCCCCCCCCCACAACCAGGATCCAGGGAGCCCCCACTGACCACCAGGCTAAGGTAAGGCAACACATTTCTAAAAAAAATAAAAACCGAGGATATTTTTAAATGTCCCCGGTAACATAAAATAAAACTTTTTTTTTCTTTCTCTACCTTGCTGAATGTATTTAATTATATATATTAGATACATTCAGCCAGGTAGAGGGGGGTGGCATGTGGGCTGCACGGGGTCTCAGGCAGTGTTTTTTTTTGTGTGTATATTTTTAGCAAATTTATAGGGGAAGGTAAGGGCAGGTATGATATATATATATATAGATAAGATATATATCTATATTCTTATAAATATATATATCCAGGCTTGTATTACACACACATTTTGGCAAATAATTGGCCACCCCCCATTTGGCTGATCCCTCCAGAAGAAATGTTGAACCCGATAGAGCAGAGAATAATATATATATTCTCTGCTCTGTCGGGTTCAACATTTCTTCTGGAGGGATCAGCCAAATTGGGGGGGGGCACATTTAGTTGAGATTGTCCACATGCCACCCCCCCATGTGCGTATGTGTATATATGGTCTGAGGTCTGTGGGTGGGTGTATATATATATTTGCGTGTTGATATATACTTATATATAGGTCTGTGTGTTGATATATACGTATATGTCTGTGTGTGGTATCAATGCATCCCTACTCTATACACTCTGTGTCCCCATAATATATATGATCAGGGGTTACCTTTTTTATATTTTTATACTACTCCTATTAAATTAACAGTCATTTTTGATGTATTTTATTCAGTAGAAACTTTTTTTTGCCTATATAACAAATGCTTTTTGAAAATAAAACGGTTTTGTGTGTACATTTTAATTTAGTTAGTGGATTCCTGTCCATTGCGGTGAGAAGCAAACGTAATGCAGTGTAGACACGCTGTGAGGCGGAGCGGAGTGAAGTCAAGCCTGCAAAGTGTTTGTTTCGCTTCGCTACGATGTGCGTCGCTACACGCTCAGTGTGTCTCAGCTTTATTCCCGCATCGCTAGCTTACCGAATCAGTTTGTATACTTGTTATTAGGTTGCACCGATACCGATACTAGTATCGGTATCGGGGCCGATACTGGGTACTGCAGGAGTACTTGGTACTCGTGTAGTACCCCCCGATATTTTTCCCGATACCGGAAGCCGGCATTGAGCCGGCTTGCCGGCATCCGAGGGGCTGCGGCGGCTGTCCGAATGCTCTATCGGCATTCGGACAGTCGCCCCTGGAGCTGTTCTCCGCGATACTTACCTTCCTGAACGACGCCGGGAATGTCTCCGCGCGTGCGCTCGTTGGAAGGACCCCAGCCACGACCACGTGGGACCATGTGATCGCGGCTGGGGTCCTTCCAATGAGCGCGCGCACGGAAACTTTCCCGGCGTCACTCAGGAAGGTAGGTATGAACACAGTGAGCAGCTGCAGGGCCTGTCTGAATGCTGATGGAGCATTCGGACAGGCCCTGCAGCTGCTCTCCCCATGATACTTACCTTCCTGGGCGACGCCGGGAAAGTTTCTGCGCGCACGCTCGTTGGAAGGACCCCAGTCGCGATCACATGGTCCCACGTGGTCGTGGCTGGGGTCCTTCCAACGAGCGCACGCGCGGAGACATTCCCGGCGTCGCTCAGGAAGGTAAGTATCGTCGCGGGGGGAATCCATGAGCTGGGGGGCATACCCATGTGTGAGCTGGGGGGCATACCCATGTGTGAGCTGGGGCATATCCATGAGCTGGGGCAATATCCATGTGTGAGCTGGGGCATATCCATGTGTGAGCTGGGGCATATCCATGAGCTGGGGGCAATATCCATGTGTGAGCTGGGGCAAATCCATGTGTGAGCTGAGGCATATCCATGTTTGAGCTGGGGCATATCCATGAGCTGGGGCAAATCCATGTGTGAGCTGGGGCATATCCATGTGTGAGCTGGGGCAAATCCATGTGTGAGCTGGGGCATATCCATGTGTGAGCTGGGGCATATCCATGAGCTGGGACATATCCATGAGCTGGGGCATTATTCATGAGAGGAGCTGGGGCATATCCATGAGCTGGGGCAAATCCATGTGTGAGCTGGGGCATGCATATCCATGTGTGAGCTGGGGCATATCCATGAGCTGGGGGCAATATCCATCTGTGAGCTGGGGCAAATCCATGTGTGAGCTGGGGCATATCCATGTGTGAGCTGGGGCATATCCATGTGTGAGCTGGGGGAAATCCATGTGTGAGCTGGGGCATATCCATGTGTGAGCTGGGGCATATCCATGAGCTGGGGCATATCCATGAGCTGGGGCATTATTCATGAGAGGAGCTGGGGCATATCCATGTGTGAGCTGGGGCATATCCATGAGCTGGGGCAAATCATGTGTGAAATGGGGAAAATCCATGAGCTGGGGCATATCCATGTGTGAGCTGGGGCAAATCCATGTGTGAGCTGGGGGCAATATTCATGTGTGAGCTGGGGGAAATCCATGTGTGAGCTGGGGCATATCCATGTGTGAGCTGGGGCATATCCATGAGCTGGGGCATATCCATGAGCTGGGGCATTATTCATGAGAGGAGCTGGGGCATATCCATGTGTGAGCTGGGGCATATCCATGAACTGGGGCAAATCATGTGTGAAATGGGGCAAATCCATGAGCTGGGGCATATCCATGTGTGAGCTGGGGCAAATCCATGTGTGAGCTGGGGGCAATATCCATGTGTGAGCTGGGGGAAATCCATGTGTGAGCTGGGGCATATCCATGTGTGAGCTGGGGCATATCCATGAGCTGGGGCATATCCATGAGCTGGGGCATTATTCATGAGAGGAGCTGGGGCATATCCATGTGTGAGCTGGGGCATATCCATGAGCTGGGGCAAATCATGTGTGAAATGGGGCAAATCCATGAGCTGGGGCATATCCATGTGTGAGCTGGGGCAAATCCATGTGTGAGCTGGGGGCAATATTCATGTGTGAGCTGGGGGAAATCCATGTGTGAGCTGGGGCATATCCATGTGTGAGCTGCGGCATATCCATGAGCTGGGGCATATCCATGAGCTGGGGCATTATTCATGAGAGGAGCTGGGGCATATCCATGTGTGAGCTGGGGCATATCCATGAGCTGGGGCAAATCATGTGTGAAATGGGGCAAATCCATGAGCTGGGGCATATCCATGTGTGAGCTGGGGCAAATCCATGTGTGAGCTGGGGCAATATCCATGTGTGAGCTGGGGGAAATCCATGTGTGAGCTGGGGATATCCATGTGTGAGCTGGGCATATCCATGAGCTGGGGCATATCCATGAGCTGGGGCATATCCATGTGTGAGCTGGGGCAAATCCATGTGTGAGCTGGGGCAATATTCATGTGTGAGCTGGGGGAATCCATGTGTGAGCTGGGGCATATCCATGTGTGAGCTGGGGCATATCCATGAGCTGGGGCATATCCATGAGCTGGGGCATTATTCATGAGAGGAGCTGGGGCATATCCATGTGTGAGCTGGGGCATATCCATGAGCTGGGGCAAATCATGTGTGAAATGGGGCAAATCCATGAGCTGGGGCATATCCATGTGTGAGCTGGGGCAAATCCATGTGTGAGCTGGGGGCAATATCCATGTGTTAGCTGGGGGAAATCCATGTGTGAGCTGGGGCATATCCATGTGTGAGCTGGGGCATATCCATGAGCTGGGGCATATCCATGAGCTGGGGCATATCCATGAGCTGGGGCATTATTCATGAGAGGAGCTGGGGCATATCCATGAGCTGGGGCAAATCATGTGTGAAATGGGGCAAATTCATGAGCTGGGGCATATCCATGTGTGAGCTGGGGCAAATCCATGTGTGAGCTGGGGGCAATATTCATGTGTGAGCTGGGGCAAATCCATGTGTTAGCCTGGGGCATATCCATGTGTGACCTGGGGCATATCCATGTGTGAGCTGGGGCATATCCATGAGCTGGGGCAAATCCATGTGTGAGCTGGGGCAAATCCATGTGTGAGCTGGGGCATATCCATGTGTGAGCTGGGGCAAATCGATGTGTGAGCTGGGGCATATCCATGTGTGAGCTGGGGCATATCCATGAGCTGGGGCATATCCATGAGCTGGGGCATTATTCATGAGAGGAGCTGGGGCATATCCATGTGTGAGCTGGGGTATATCCATGAGCTTGGGCAAATCCATGTGTGAGCTGGGGCAATATCCATGTGTGAGCTGGGGCATATCCATGAGCTGGGGGCAATATCCATGTGTGAGCTGGGGCAAATCCATGTGTGAGCTGGGGCATATCCATGTGTGAGCTGGGGCATATCCATGAGCTGGGGCATATCCATGAGCTCGGGCATTATTCATGAGAGGAGCTGGGGCATATCCATGTGTGAGCTGGGGCATATCCATGAGCTGGGGCAAATCCATATGTGAGCTGGGGCAAATCCATGAGCTGGGGCATATCCATGTGTGAGCTGGGGCAAATCCATGTGTGAGCTGGGGCAAATCCATGTGTGAGCTGGGGCATATCCATGTGTGAGCTGGGGCATATCCATGAGCTGGGGGCAATATCCATGTGTGAGCTGGGGCAAATCCATGTGTGAGCTGGGGCATATCCATGTGTGAGCTGGGGCATATCTATGAGCTGGGGGCAATATCCATGTGTGAGCTGGGGGAAATCCATGTGTGAGCTGGGGCATATCCATGTGTGAGCTGGGGCATATCCATGAGCTGGGGCAAATCATGTGTGAAATGGGGCAAATCCATGAGCTGGGGCATATCCATGTGTGAGCTGGGGCAAATCCATGTGTGAGCTGGGGGCAATATCCATGTGTGAGCTGGGGCAAATCCATGTGTTAGCCTGGGGCATATCCATGTGTGATCTGGGGCATATCCATGTGTGAGCTGGGGCATATCCATGAGCTGGAGCAAATCCATGTGTGAGCTGGGGCAAATCCATGTGTGAGCTGGGGCATATCCATGTGTGAGCTGGGGCAAATCCATGTGTGAGCTGGGGCATATCCATGTGTGAGCTGGGGCATATCCATGAGCTGGGGCATATCCATGAGCTGGGGCATTATTCATGAGAGGAGCTGGGGCATATCCATGTGTGAGCTGGGGCATATCCATGAGCTTGGGCAAATCCATGTGTGAGCTGGGGCATATCCATGTGTGAGCTGGGGCATATCCATGAGCTGGGGGCAATATCCATGTGTGAGCTGGGGCAAATCCATGTGTGAGCTGGGGCATATCCATGTGTGAGCTGGGGCATATCCATGAGCTGGGGCATATCCATGAGCTCAGGCATTATTCATGAGAGGAGCTGGGGCATATCCATGTGTGAGCTGGGGCATATCCATGAGCTGGGGCATATCCATGTGTGAGCTGGGGCAAATCCATGTGTGTGAGCTGGGGCAAATCCATGTGTGAGCTGGGGCATATCCATGTGTGAGCTGGGGCATATCCATGAGCTGGGGCATATCCATGTGTGAGCTGGGTCAAATCCATGTGTGAGCTGGGGCATATCCATGAGCTGGGGCAGTATGAATATATATATATCGGGGGGGATATACATGTGAGCTGGGGGCATTTTTATATGGTCTGTTCTTATTGGAAAGCGTCACATGACATTAAAGAAAAGTATCGGTACTCGGTATCGGTGAGTACTTTTAAAAAGTATCGGCACTCGGTCTTAAAAAAGTGGTATCGGTGCATCCCTACTTGTTACTGACCCTGCTTGTTCTGAGGACCCGATCTGTTGCCGACTTTACCTGCCATTTGACTATTCTCTCTGTGTATCCCCTGCTTGTTCTATCCTTGTTATTTGTTATTTGTGTGCACTGCCACTGACGCCTATACCAGATTCATATCATTTAATATTGGACCGCAGGGTCCACCACTGCACTCTTCCACAATACCACAGAGGGGTTATGGTGTGAAGGCACTTGCTGCCACCAAAAGGTAAAATATTTGGGTGCACTGCCACTGGCGCCTATACCAGATTCATATAATTTTAATATTTGACCACAGGGTCCAACTCTGCACTCTTCCACAATACCACAGAGGGGTTACTTACGGTGTGAAGGCACTTGCTGCCACCAAAGGCACAATATTTGGGTGCACTACCACTGACGCCTATACCAAATTCATATCATTTTAATATTGGACCTCAGGGTGCACCACTGCACTCTTCCACAATATCACAGAGGGGTTACGGTGTGAAGGCACTTGCTGCCACTAAAGGCAAAATATCTGGGTGCACTGACGCCTGTACCAGATTCATATCATTTTAATATTTGCCCGCATGTCCAACCCTGCACTCTTCCACAATACCACAGAGGGGTTACGATGTGACAGCACTGTTGCCGACAGTAAAGGCCCTATTTTAAAGCACCTATTGTTACTTTCATCCAAAGCCTGAATAAGTTTCACTATAATTTAGCAAAAAAAATCACTAAACTTGTTCTGTGTGTCCTAAAACGTCTCCTCTTTTCATACAGGCTGCCGCCCCAAGCAGTTGTTTATGAATAGATTAAAGGAAAACCATTTATCGTCATTTGAAATGTAATTTTTTTGTTTTTAAATGTTTCTATACATCCTACAAATCCGCCACTTCACGGGCAGGTAATGGGGACCTCCTAGGCACGATATTTGAAGGATTTTTTTGTTTTTATTCTTAACCTTTATTTCATGGAAAACTCACTGTTCCCTTAAAAAGTTTTTTTTAAAACTTTTTGTCCTTGTTTCCTGTCCCCCAGGGCACTACCCGACCCCCATACACCTTTTATGGCAAATATCTTGCATATATGCCCTCTTGGAGGGCACTCTAAAATCGAACTTTCGAGTCCCATTGACTTGCATTGAGTTCGAATCGTGTTCGCGTTCCAACTCGAAATTTTGAAATTGTTCGAGTTCGAATGCGAACCGAACACGGGGTTGTTCGGCTCATCACTACATATAACCTTTGAAGGTCTGTTTTCAGACACAATAATTTCACATTTTATGCGAGAGTCTGCAGAGGTTGCATCAGTGTACCTGGTAGTATAGCATCCTGAGGCTGATGCTACCTTTGCTATACTTTAATTTTACCTGCGTCCTTTTTAATTTTTTTTAATATATAAATATTTTTATTTTGTAATGCAGTAATACAGTGAGCATAGTTAGAAGAAAGTAAACATTGCAAAATAGTACATTAATTAAGGACATTGCATAGAAATGTACAATAAAATACAAAAAACTGCACAAATTGGTGTAACTGATCTCAGTACCCTGACCGAGTCACATCTGTCAATACCGCTTCCTCGCTGGACCCCCCCCCCGTGTTCTCCCCAGCAGGCCTTCGTGCCTTCCTCCATTCCTTAAACAAAACTTAAGGACCGGGACACATAAAGAGCCTGCTAGCATCCCCCAGAAATAAGACAAGGCTGTATATCTGGAGGTTTTCACAGTCAAAATGGAATTCTTCTAATTGGGGACAAGCACAGATTATTATGTGGACAAACATGGGTCATTTCATATACAAAACCTCCCCTAGAAAATGTTGTGAAACATAATTAGACTGAGACAGATAATGGGATAGACATTTGCTCAACATTCCTGGACGAGTCCATACAATGACAATCGTTAATGGTAAACAGATTACAATCTAAAACAGTAGATAATGGGGCAGTGTTTGCCTGACAAAACAGATTAACAAACTACTTTAAACATAAACAGATTTTAACACATTCCTGAGAGAAATCCTATCAGCAGATAGTCTTGCATAGTCTTACATAGTTACATAGGCTGAAAAAAGACATGCGTCCATTGGGTTCAGGCTTTCACACATCACCTAAAGCTGTTGATCCAAAAGATAACAACAGATACACATGGACCATAACGATAACATTATTCTTACATATCACAGATTACACAAACACTCTGCACACGAGAGGGCAAGGAAATAATATAGAACATCAGGCCTGCACCTTCCAAATACATCTCCAGGTCTTTTCAACCCAAGTCTAAAGTGATGCACATCACATATCTCCGAAATTCCAGATAGGCAGAGCAAGCTTAGATCCCAAACAGATCGCTTTCCACTGAAGAGACCTCTCACTCTGTCCCTTTTCTGCAGCATCTGTAAAGTTCCAGGGTGCTGGCCCAAATACATCTCCAGGTCTATGCACCCTAAGTCCAAAGTGCCGCATGTCATAATTGGTAAATCAGAACAGAGAAGATCCAAAAATGGGAAACACAATTAAAGAGAGAAATAGCATGATAGCTGGTCTGTCCAGAAATATCAAGAGTAGCTGTGACAGATAGTAGTGTGAGTATTAGGCTGGGTTCACACCTAGGCGTCTTTTTATATGCTGTTTTTTTTACGCACATTCGCGCAGACGAAAAACGAGCGAACGCGCATTGCAGCGCGTTCGCAGCTATGTCTATGGCCGCGAACACGCTGCTATACGCACCAAAGAAGCTCCCGTACTTCTTTGTGCGTCGGACGTGTTGAAGCGCATTCCTGCGCGTTTTAAAACGCCCAGGTGTGAACGGGTCCCATAGGAAAGCATTGGATTTCCCCATTCATGCGTTTTAAAGCGCGCAGGAATGCGCTTTAAAACGTTTAGGTGTGAATGGGGCCTTAGTGAAGGGGCGATAGACAGTACTGGGTCTGTACTGCAGTAGCGGCTGGGTAAATAATAATCATAACATACTTGGCCTTTATTGATGGACACTTGCAATGAGAAATAGGAGAAAATGAGGGATACACTTAAACTTCAGGCTGGTTGGTTAGTCCGCAAGTTTCCAGTTATGGCTTGCTTGCTCTTCCTCCTCTTATTCCCATGCAACTCGGCATTACCCAACTCACTGAGGCAGAAAGAGAGCATAGAAAGAAGGAAGGGTTGTGTCTGTGTGTATTGTGAAAAAGAGGGCACCTTACACTCTTCTACCTTAGCCACTCAGAAAAATTGAGCACCTAATGGCCTTGTGCGGACATGCCTTGGGTGTAACATGAATGTCCCCCAGGCATCAAGCACCTATTTACCTCACATGGAAAGTCATCACCAACCCTCTCCAGTTATTCGCCCTTCAGATTCTGTGGCCACAGAGAATTTAATTGACATCCTGCTAGTCATGGAATACAACATACAATCTAGGAATAGTGACACATCCATGGTCATATATGGTAGACCCTATTATCAGTCACAAAACCACTTCCATGAGTAATGTCTGTTGTCAGTCTTAGTATAAAACCCTGCAGTGTATAGCCACCCCTGCTTTTTGGGTGCTGTTGGGTTACCCATGTTTATCCCAGCACAACCCACAGATTGATAAGAGATAGGGACAAATTCAAGTTGGGAGTAGTAGCTGTAAGGAGAACTGTGTAGGCCTGATGAGAGATGATACACTAAGGGCACTATTCCATATTTGGTACTAATGTAGTGTCTCAATATGTAATCGTTAACGGTTGCATTAGTAAGTTTAACGTCTGGCATCGATATTCCGATCCTGACACTAAACTAGGGTGAAATCGGTTTGCTCCTCGCAGCTTGCGCAAGCTGACTGTACTTATTTAGCATCTCCTATACCTAACATGGGGAAATCAATCAGATTTTTGTGTCTCGACAAGCTAGGTATTACAAAGTGCAGGCACAATTTACCGTCGGGACACGAAATGGAAAATTTTACCACCTCCTATAAGCCGGTGTTAAATGATACTGCAAATGCAAAATCATTTAACACGCTCCAAACCCCCCCTCCCATTAAATCCCTTGCTCACCTCTCACCCCTCGGTCGAAAAGCGTGACCTGATTCGCTGTTTCTTCTCCTCAGGAGCAGAGTGAGACTGGGGACAAATAATTCCTAGTCTCCCTCCGCGATCACTCTCCGGCACCGCACGATTTCGTGAGAGCGAAGTCGTGCAGAGCTCATGGACCAGCAGCGCAAGCCTCTATGGTGTCACGGATCCCCCTTGGGTCTACGAAGTCGGTCCCTGTACAGAGTACCCTATCTACCCCTCTGATCCTTGAATGGTTGGTACAGCTGACTACCTTCAGGGACTCGATCCTATAACACCCAGCAAGGATTAACAGGCTCCTGAGTAGGAGAAACCAGTAGGCCCTGAAAGTATAAGCCTTAATGCCAGGAGAAAGGGTCAACCTTATACCAAGGTTTACACTCAGAGCAGAGTTGTCAGGAATAGCGATGGTCATACACAAAGCAGGGTTCTCAGAGGTAGCCGGGTCAGTACACAAAGCGGTGTTCTCAGGAATATCTGTGGTCATACACAAAGCGGGGTTCTCAGGAATAGCCATGGTCATACACATTGAGGGTTCTCAGAATAGTGACAGTCACAAATACAAACAGAAATCGCCAAAGCACTGGGGAGTAACTCTACGTCAGGGCAATGAGTCTGCTGGCGGCTTTGCGTCATCACTCCGCACCCTGACCACCCCGATGACCACCGAGGTTCTGCATATCACTCGACGCCCGGCTAGCAAGTAGCGTGGACAGCGCTGGGCAGGGACTCTGACGCTGGATGTGACACATGGAGTACTATGGACTCCAGGAGCTGATACTAGCAGTGGCGAGGAAGCACTACTGTGGGTTTCAGGGAGATTACCACTGCATTCCAGGGCGAGGTGCTGATATAGCACCTTCCCCCAAAATACGACGTTAACATGGAGATGCAATATAGCCCTAAATATTCTGACAGCTTATCCTTCGCCTGCTAAAATATTTGGCTATCAAAGCAGTATTTAACATATTTAGCAAGAGAGAGGCCGAAGTATTACAGTCCAATAGCCTATAGAACTGTGCCATAGAGCTACTCTCTGGTACTATGTCTCCTAGATGTGTTGTCCATTGTCTTTTAAAAAACACAAATAATGGAGGAACACACTGTTGAGTTAGCAAGAAAGTGTTTGATTCTCCATTATTTCTTCCCTGCAGGTTTATTTTTTGTTTCCAAAACGGAGGGTGACCTTAATCTGTGCATTTACTATTGTGGTTTCAATAGTATCACCAACATACATACCCTATTCTTTTGATATAGGAGTTGTTTGACACGTTAAAAGGGTCTAGAATATATACTAACTTTGATCTGTGTGGTTCATGCAATTCAGCCTGTATTAAACAAGGTGATGAATGTAAATGCCATTCAACGCAATTTGCTCTATGAGTACCTTGCAATGTCTTTTGCACTATGTAATGCTCCTGATGTATTCCAGGACTTTATTAATGTTGTATTGAAAAGGTATGCTTCCAAGTTCATCATTGTTTATTTTAATAACATTTTGATACACACATCTACTATTGAAAGCCACAATATGAGCATCATTTCTTGATAAAAATGGCTTATTTTATGTCAGGGAGATATTATCTGGGGCATATGATATCTGACTTTGTTTTTATCATGGGTCTTAATGCTATTCTACAACGTATAGGTTTTTCCAATTGCTATCACAGTTTCATAAAGAACTTGTTGCTACAATAACAGTAATGACACAAAGAGGAGCTGACACACACACATACATGGTCCAAAAGAGGTACTCGAGACATTTGACACCCTTAAAACCCTGTTCCCTTCTGCACCAAATCTGACTCATCCAGACCCCTCTGACCCCACTGCCCTGTCAAAATGTCCAATTCCTGACTAGACTATTGGTCCGTGTGGTCTCTTCCTGAAGAAGTCAGCCGATACAGACACTCAGTATGGCAATTGGGGGCAAGGAGCAGACCATAATCCTGGCACTCAAGGCCAAGAAGGCTACCTCCAACAATGTCATGATTTTGCGTTATCACAAAACTCTATTCTATATAGAGAGGCTAAGAGACTAAATGCTAAGCATGTCCTACAAAATAAATCATAGGTGTAACGGATACTCACTATAAATCACCTCTCTTCTAGAAAGAGTCCAATCTCAGGCAAGCTAAGCTCCACCTGAAGAGCCTCCTGATAAGCTGGTTGTCCCTGATTTTAATGTTATACCCAGTATGGAAATTCCCATTACATTAAAACCACTGGTCTTATGCATACGCCAAGAACTTGGATCCCATTCAAAGATGCTTTTGGTGGTCCTGTATGCACGAAGACAAACAAGAGCTTCCACTGACTAATGCAAGACTACTCATATGAGGCCTTGTGATCTCCTACAGCTGTTACCCATACCTTTTCATCCATTCTCCTCTCGGTTTATGAACTTTATTTTTGCATTGCCTCCTTCATAGTGACATACCATTATCTTGGCACACTTCATTCCACAACCAAATCTCACAAGCTCACTAACATCTTTGTTAATGAGATATTCCATTTACATGTTTGACTCCTGTGATTGTCTTGGACAGAGGGTTAATAATTGTATCCCAATTATGGAAAACCTTCTGCAAGGTTTTAGGATTGTTATGTCCTACCCTTCTGTCCATGAGTTTAGCCCATAATAACGTCCTGCTGAATACAGCGGCATTAGTCTCTAGATTTAGTCCTGTATGTATATCATCCTGGCATTATACCTTCCATTAGTATTGTTCATGACATAACTAGTCTAGATGAGCATGTGCTTAAACTAAGGGAGAACTGGCAGCAGATCCAAGACAACCTCAAGAATGCCCAAGAAAAGGAAAAAAGATAGGCTGATGATATGAGAAGGGCCCTTGATTAACACAACTTTACGTCCCAGATTGATGCAGCAGATTGAAGTGGCATTGCCTTTATCTCCAAAATGATACAGGACATGTTAGTCTCTTTCCCTTGGTGGATAACATAATGAATGGCTAACATACTGAACCAGAATCCTGGCATGTGTTTAATGTGGCGAAGCCAGACAATGTGTGTCATTGCACACACGAATCTTTTGGTGCTCATTGATGAAGTCAACCAGTTGCTGGCTATCTACGCTTATTTAAACTGCCCCAGTCTACTATAGCATCGCCCTATTGTGGTTCTGTATCAGAACCTATAGGGTGTTCTTATATGTAATTGGAAGGATGTCATTTGTTAGTTAGGTTCCTACTTGTTATTAGGGTCCGTGCCGTACCGTGACGGAATATAATGAAAACTACTAGACTATGTATAAAACTTTATTACTGACAGTCAGTAACTACAGATTGCGTTATAGTAACTACAGCTCTGTTTAGAGTCTAGTAGTTTTAACAAAACTTATATACCACAAGGTGAGTAGCAATTAGTTAATTATTTCAATAGCATCTTTTATACATTTACCTATTTTTCATTTTTGTTTGTTTGTCTTAAAATGTATCAATAAAAATTGTATTTTAATGTAAACATTACTGGGTGAGATGCTTTAGGAATTTTGAAGATAATTTTGCGATATTCCATTAACAATCCAAAACATTCAAGAAAAATTGAGCTATTAAATACCCACCCAAAATAAGGGTAAGGAAAGCCCCCCCCCATCCCGGTGGGAAGACTGGATCTGCCTTCACGTTCTATGAGGAAGTAAGTAGAAGTATAGATCAGAGTGTCGCAATGGATGTGATTTACTTGGATTTTGCCAAAGCTTTCGACACAGTTCCACACAAGAGGTTACTATTTAAATTAAGAAAAATTGGTCTAGATGAAAATACTTGTACTTGGATAGGAAACTGGCTAAAAGTTAGGGTACAGAGAGTGGTCATAAATGGTACATTTTCAAGATGGATATCAGTGGTAAGTGGTGTCCCTCAGGGGTCTGTTATAGGATCAATTCTATTCAATTTATTTATAAATGACCTTGAGATAGGCATTGAAAGTAATGTATCAGTGTTTGCAGATGATACAAAACTAGGAAAAGTAATACAATGTGAGCAGGATGTTACTTCGCTGCAGAGGGATTTAGATAGATTGGGGTACTGGGCACTTTAAATGGCAGATGAAATTTAATGTAGATAAATGCAAGGTTCTGCACTTTGGAGTGAAGAACACACAAGCAACGTATACCTTAAATGGTACGGAGTTAGGGAAATCCAAGCAGGAGAAGGATTTGGGAATAATCATAGACTTCAAACTAAGTATCAATGTGCAATGTCAAACAGCTGCCGCCAAGGCCAGCAAGGTATTGGCATGCATTAAAAGGGGAATTCACTCTCGGGGTGAAAACATAATTTTGCCTCTGTATAAATCAATGGTAAGACGCACCTTGAATATGCCGTGCAATTTTGGGCACCTGTCCTAAGAAAGGATATTATAGTGCTATAAAAAGTGCAGAGACGGGCAACTAAATTAATAAGGGGAATGGAAGGTTTAAGTTATGAGGATAGCCTAACAAGCTTAAACCTGTTTAGCTTAGAGAAATGGTGCCTTAGAGGGGATCTGATAACCTTATATAAATATATACGGGGCCATTATAAACCATTGTCTGGAAACCTATTCATTAACAGGACTATACACAGGACACGAGGTCACCCATTAAGACTGGAAGAAATGAAATTCAGCCTAAAGCATAGGAAGGGTTATTTTATGGTGAGAACAATAAAGCTGTGGAATTCTCTGCCTGTTGAGGTGGTTGGGTCATGGACTGTACAGACTTTTAAAAAACGACTGGATGACTTCCTGCAGACACAGAATATTAAGGGTTATAATATTTAATATGTGGGTAAAAGCTTCTTGATCCCAGGAGAAATCTGACTGCCATTCTGGGGTCAAGAAGGAATTTTTTCCCATTGTGTTGCATATTGGCGAGCATTCAGACTGGGTTTTTTGCCTTCTTTTGGATCAACAGCAGTAGATGATGTGTGAGAGGCTGAACCGATGGACGGATGTCTTTTTTCAGCCTATGTAACTATGTAACAAATAGCATCTGGGTAGGTACACTCATCCACTCATGGCCATTTAAAATACATTAAAAGGTCAGGTTTGCTAGAGTGTCCATTTAATCCAAGCTATTAACATTTATGGAATTGGTATGATTACCAGATCTCTGGTTAATTTTTACACCTGACTCCGACTCTAGACCCAGGGCTGAAGTATTTGGATGTATTTGGATTTTGTATATTAAAATCAAGTCAAAGGACAGGCAATGGTCACAAAGAGACTAAGAGGATTATTCACTAAAAACTACCATAGTTTACCATTGTTGCAATGACAATTAAGGATATTTCAAATATCAGCAAGAGAACATTCCTTGACTTCAGAATCAGTGTTTGTAACAATGGTATTATGCAGTAGCTAGTGAATAACCACCTAAATGTTTACATTATGTTTGAAGAAAATGGCTAAACCAATTTATCTTAACATTTTCAATGTGCCTAATGTAAGGAGAATCATTGCTTACTATTTGTTTTGTGAATATAATTTTATTGACTCATTATAGAGAAGCAGTGAGACTTATATTTACAACACTTGATTAAGAATCAGCATAACAGCAAAAAAGTATTGGCACAGACATTTTAGACTTTGCAAGATAAAATATGATCTGCAAATAACAGTTATATCAAGAAAGCAGAATAATGATATATTGCAAGTATCTCTATACTTTGATGATGGTATATAGACCTTCTCTTACAATTTAACAGTGTCCAGAGCTATGTTTGCTGTTGGAATTATGGCTGAAGCTCGCTCCACTGCCATTGCTGAATCTTCCCTTTTGCTGATGACCACTTCCTCCGTGGGAATTTCCTCCTGAGGAATGTTTTCCTCCAGTGCTGGAGTGAAGCACAGATATATTAACGGAATCATGAGAAGACATCCTGCTCTCTTCTCCTTCTAGCATCTTCTTGTAGGTGGTGATCTCAATGTCCAGAGCCAGTTTCACATTCATCAGCTCCTGGTATTCTCGCAGTTGGCGAGCCATGTCCTGCTTGGCCTTCTGCAGGGCAGCTTCCAACTCAGAGAGTTTGCCCTTGGCATCCCTCACAGATGCTTCTCCACGTTCTTCAGCCTCATTTATAGCAGATTCCAGTGCAGAACGTTGTGTCTTCATGCTGTCAATTTCTCCTCTCAGTCTCTGAATTGCTCGGTTCAGCTCACAGATCTCATTTCTGCTGCTCTGCAGATCATTTCCCCTTCTTCCTGCTGCTGATTGAAGCTCCTGAAACCGTGACTGGTACATGGCCTCGGCCTCACCTCTGCTCCTGTTAGCAATGTCCTCATACTGAGCTCTGACCTCAGCAATGATTCCATCCAAGTCCAAATCACGACTGTTATCCATGGACACGACCACTGAAGTGTCTGAGATCTGAGCTTGGAGCTGGGTTATTTCTGCGTCATATAGAGTCCTCAGGAAATTAATCTCATCAGTCAGGGAATCGGCCTTTGTTTGTAACTCAGCTTTGTTCATAAAAGACGCATCTACATCTCTCTTCAGACCAACAAATTCATTCTCTGCCGCTGTGCGTCTGTTCACTTCGTCTTCATATTTTCCCCTTAGTTCATCTACAGATTGCTCCATATTGCTCCTTTCTCCTTCCAGACGTGCTCTCTCACACCCCAGATTCTCCAGCTGTCTCCTGAGGTTACTGATAAAAGCCTCAAACAGAGGTTCGATTTGATAACGGGCAGTGTTCTGTTCTTGCAGCAAAGACCACTTAGTCTCCAGCATCTTGTTTTGCTGCTCCAAAAATCTCACCTTATCAATAAAAGAAGCAAATTTGTCATTGAGACCTCTAATTTGATTCCTCTCGTCAGTCCTCACTCGCTGGATGCTTGGATCAATCTCTAGGTTGAGAGGAGCCAAGAGACTTTGGTTCACAGTAACATTGGTAATGCCTCCAGAACAGCCAGATCCTCCAAATCCTCGGCTGGTTCCTCCAACTCGAAATCCAGATCCGTGTCCACTTGTTTCTGAGTGAAAACTCCCCATTGAGATTTTGCGTCCCATGGAGCCCAGACTGTTAGCGCTTCTGCTGCTAAAGGATTGAAATAGCTTGTGGCCACCATGAGATGCAGGTTTGCAGGAGTGAGAGAGAGTGTGGTGTGAGCTCCCATGTTTAGGTAAAGCTACTGAACAGGAGCTGAAGTTTTTGTGCCCAGAAATCCCAAGGATGGAGTGATGAGACATGATGCTTCTTCTCAGTGAAGAGATGTAAGAATGATCAGATCAGGTATTTTCTGCACAGGAGGTTCACATCTTCCAGGAGCAAACTGGCTGCTTTTATATTTAACTTGAGTGTTTGCAGACTCGGTCAAAAGTCATGTTATTGGCTTCTTTGAGCATCGCTTGTGAATGTTATTACTTTTTGATTTTATAGGAATAAAGCATCAACAGACATAGCACATCAAAGCTTCACCCATTTTTCTGTTGGCTTCTTTAGGTTTAACATTGTTTGAATGACTCATGCTCAACTTCTATCTTTTATAATATTTATTTTTCACATACATTGCAAATCTAGGGCTCTATTTCATAGTTTTTACTATTGAAGCGTCTCGATATGCAAGCATTTGCGTTAGGATTAGTAAATTTAATGTCTGGCAATGATAATCCATAGTTGACGCTACACTGGGATGAAATCAGTTTGCGCTTCGCAGTTTGCGCAAGTTTATTTTACTTTGCGTCTCCTATATTTAATGTGGGGAGCGCAATTATTTTATAACGTCTCGATAGGTAACGTACTCCAAGGTGCAGGCGTAAGTTAATGTCGGGACGGAATCGTCAAATTTTAACAACTCCTAAAAGCTGGTGTTAAATAATTCTGCAAATGCAAAATCATTTAAAACGCCTTAACCCCCCCTCTTTAAAAATACCGTATTCACCACTCATCCCATGTGAAAAGGGCAGAGAGATCTGCTGCTTCTTCTCGCTGGGAGCAGAGTTAGACAAATAGTTCCTAGTCTCCCTCCGCGATCACTCCGTGGCTCTGGGCGCAGAGCTTGTGGCCAGGATATGCAAAGCTCCATGGAGTCCAATTGACTCCACAAGCCGAATATCGTGGCAGCGTGGAGCGCCACTGCTTGTATCAGCAAGCCTTGCGCTTCGTTTCGAGATGAGGAGTAAACTTAGCACCTACCCCTGAATATGACGTTAAATTGGAGACAGTAAGGGATAATCTGCCGGCGCCATTGCCGTCTCCATTTTAGCATCATGTTTGGATTAAGACCCCTAATCTATACTATAAAACAGTAAGGGCTGGCGTGTCCGTCGCCAAAAAACCCTTCTGCGCATGCGCGCGAAACCTGCGGCGGTTGGCTGTGCGCGCATGCCACAGCAGGCGTGCGCGAGGGACAAAACAAATCCGATCCATTGGAGAGGCGCACAGCGCCTCTCCAATGGATCGGATTTGTTTTGTTGCATCTCCTCCGCGCCCGGCCTCCATCTCCTCCGTGCCCGGCCTCCATCTCCTCCGCGCCCGGCCTCCATCTCCTCCCAGTGCCCGGCCTGCATCTCCTCCGTGTTCTCCTCCGTGCCTGGCCTGCCAGCCATATTACCAGTCTGCCTATGCACAATACCAGTCTACCATGCACAATACCAGTCTGCCTTGCACAATACCAGTCTGCAGGCATATTACCAGTCTGCCATGCACAATACCAGTCTGCCAGGCATATTACCAGTCTGCCATGTACAATACCAGTCTGCCAGGCATAATACCAGTCTGCCATGCACAATGCCAGTCTGCCATGCACAATACCAGTCTGCCAGTCATATTACCAGTCTCGCATACACAAAACCAGTCTGCCAGGCACAATACCAGTCTGCCAGACATATTACCAGTTCGCCAGCCATATTACCAGTTCGCCAGCCATATTACCAGTCTGCCATGCACAATACCAGTCTGCCAGCCATATTACCAGTTCCCCAGCCATATTACCAGTCTGCCAGCCATATTACCAGTCTGCCAGCCATATTACCAGTCTACCATGCAGAAAACCAGTCTGCCAGTCATATTACCAGTCTCCCATACACAAAACCAGTCTGCCAGCCATATTACCAGTCTGCCAGCCATATTACCAGTCTGCCATGCACAATACCAGTCTGCCAGTCATATTACAGTCTCCCATACACAAAACCAGTCTGCCAGCCATATTACCAGTCTACCATGCAGAAAACCAGTCTGTCAGTCATATTACCAGTCTCCCATACACAAAACCAGTCTGCCAGCCATATTACCAGTCTGCCATGCACAATACCAGTCTGTCAGACATATTACCAGTCTGCCATACACAAAACCAGTCTGTCAGCCATATTACCAGTCTGCCATGCACAATACCAGTCTGCCAGACATATTACCAGTTTGCCAGCCATATTACCAGTCTGCCAGCCATATTACCAGTCTGCCATGCACAATACCAGTCTGCCAGCCATATTACCAGTTCGCCAGCCATATTACCAGTTTGCCAGCCATATTACCAGTTCGCCAGCCATATTACCAGTCTGCCATGCACAATACCAGTCTGCCAGCCATATTACCAGTCTACCATGCACAATACCAGTCTGCCAGCCATATTACCAGTCTGCCATGCATAATACCAGTGTCTCATAATACCAGTGTGCCTAAATACCAGCCTGACATGCCATGCATACCACGTGCCATTAAATATACGCATAATGTATACGCTACAAAAAAAATGCCCGCCCAAGCCCAACACAACCTAAGGGGCCCCATGAGTTTACAATCTAAGGGGCCCCATGAGCTTACAATCTAAGGGGCCCCATGAGCTTACAATCTATCCCATGAGTTTACAATCTAAGGGGTCCCATGAGTTTACAATCTATCCCATGAGCTTACAATCTAAGGGGCCCCATGAGCTTACAATCTAAGGGGCCACATGAGCTTACAATCTAAGGGGTCCCATGAGTTTACAATCTAAGGGGTCCCACGAGTTTACAATCTGAGGGTCCGGTTCCCATGAGTTTACAATCTAAGAGGGAAGAGGAACCTGCTCTAATATATAAATGCCTTTTGTAATGCGCTGTCAGCTGTGCGCGCACCCATCACAGCTGCTCAGTCGGCCCTCCTGTTGCGGATGGGATGGGATGGCGATGGACGCGTTACAAACGTATTTATATAGAGAGATACTCTTGGATAGGACATTGAAAAAAAACTATGTGGACGTGAATTCTGAGCTGGCGACAACAACAATAGACTGCCCTCTGGGCAGGCTTTCCACCTAGTATTTAATAATATAGAAAAAACTAAAGGGTAGTTGCTTATTATGAAAGTATATTATCTGATTAACCTCTCTGTTCCTTATGACATAATTACTGTATGTAGCCTTGCTTGACTGGGATGCAGTGTCCATTCTCATACTGATTTACCATGTAACCTTTGAAGGTCTATGTTTAGAAACAATAATTTGGCATTTTAGTCAAGCGAGAGAGAGACTGCAAAGTTTTCAACAATATATCTGGTAGTAGAGCGTCTTGAGTTTGACATTGCCTAAGTCACACTGGATTTTTACCAGTGGCTTCTTTTTATTTTTTAAATATATTTTTATTTTGTAATCCAGTAATAGAAGAGCAAAGTTCTAAAAAAGCAAACATTGCATATAAATACACAATATAACATGAAAAAGTGCACAAACTGGAAAGCCCAGATTTCTCATAAGGCCAACAAGACCATGGTCACAGAGTGGCAGATGATTGATTGCTGAATGGCCAGGTATCCATAACCAGAGTTAGAAACTCGGCTTATAAATTATAGTTGGGGTTTGAAATTAGGGTTACTGTTAGAAACTAGCAGTGTTATTAAAAGAGCTCCGAATTGCTGGCGAAAGGTAACCGAACGCAGAAATTCAGCGTTCGGTTACCTTTCCTGGCCTTTCGGCTATTCAGAGAGCAGACAGTTCGCCAAATGTTGGCGAATTGCCTGCACATACGGTGCCTGTTCGGTACCTGTTCGAGGGCAGTGAGATCCCCATAGAGAAGCAATGCTTCGTCTATTCAGAGAACAAAAACCAGCAAGGAAAAGTTGCCGAAATGCCATGCCATTCGGTGGTTTCATTCGACAGGTTTATTCAGGCGAATCCCTTAGGCTTCAATGTTAAATATATTCCTGTTTTAATTCAATATCTAATAATCCGTTGATTATAATATTCTGTAGTAAAAAGTTTCTTTATTTTTAGATGTTTTAGTATCTTTTAGGCATTTTTCGGTATTTTTTGGGCAAAAATTATTTTCCATTTTTTTTTTAAATGCTTTTTTTTCCTGTAACAGACATTTTTATTATCATTCATTGGGCCTTATGTAAATTTCAGACATTTTCGTTCTGCAGTTTCTTTGCAAACAGCGTTTCACTTTTCAAAAGTTCAAGCGTACTTTTTTTTTTTTCACTCCATTCGTCTGCGGTGTCGGGTTTTTCCAGTGGCTGCTCTGCGCTGTGATCGGCTCCTACTCGGGTTTCTCCGGCGTGTTCGGCGGGGTTAATCCAGATGGTTTTGCGCGTTTCGATGTGCCTTAGCCTGGGTTTTGCGATGAGTGTTCGGCAGGTTTACGGCAGCTTTTCCCTGCACTACGACGGCCCTGTGGTGCTTTCTGAATACACCGCAGGGTCGCCAAAATGGGATCGCCAAATCACACCGAATTGAAGAGAGCGGAAAAGTCACCGAACGTGCGGTGACTTTTCGATTCTCTTTCAATAACCCTGTAAGGTTTAACTGAATGCATCCTCTGCTTCCCCTCTTGAATGTGGAGGGTGTGCTCAGCATGTCGTCGAAGTCCCATGGCTTGGTGGCGATCTGGCACCAGTCGCAGACTTCTCCAGCATGGGCATGAAGTTGTCAGAAACGGGGCTTCCCCCCTGCTGGACAGGGAATTCCCTCTGGAGGCGATATGGGGTTCTATGCAGCCCCGTATCTCCGGAATCGTAGAACATAGAGGGTCATGTGAGGTATCTTTGGGGAAGTACCCAGGAAAGCAAGAAGAAGGAAAAGCGAGAGAAAAGAAAAATGAAACTTACCATTAAAATGTGTCAATGGAGGAAAGGAGCATCAGAGTAAAATTGTCTAGGGATCCAAAGAAGTAGGTTTTGTATTTTATTGATGAATGATTGAGACTTAGGATAAATACGACAGATAGACCTTAACATCAGGCAATTTGGGTAGCCTTCAACAGCCCAGAAAAAAAAGCTTATGACTTTGTAGGTAGAGGCCTTGGGTATAACACAAATGTCCCCAAAACCAAAGTACAGGCTTCAAGTTCCTATTTCCCTCACATCAAAAAGCACCGCCAACCCTATTTCAGTTTTTCACCCTTATAGATTCTGAGACTACAGAGATTTTTATTGATCTGCAACTTGTCACGGAATACAATCCAGGAACAGGGAGGGACACTTGGCCATAGATGGTAGATCATATATTCTCGTTATCACTCACAAAACCACTTCCCTGAGTATGTCTGTTGGTGTTTGTCCCTCTGACAATATAACCTTGCAGATTATAGCCGGCCCCCAGGTTTCAGAGGTGGTACACAGTTCTAGTTACAGTTACAAGTTTTTATAAAGTGCTAACAAGTTCCGTAGCGCTGTACAATGGGAGGCAGATAACAAATATACATACAGGTTAACCTCACAGAACAGGAGAGAGGACCCTGCTCAAGAGCCTACATGTTTATCCCAACACAATCCATAGATTGACTGGCGAAAGGGACAAATTTAAGTTAGGAGTAGTAGTTGTAAGTAGAACTGTGCAGGTGTATTTGTGTGGTACAATACACTATCAGGGTTATGCAAAGAGAGCCAGTCTGGCCCCAAAATGTAACCGGACACTGAAATTCAGTGTACGGCTACATTTCCTGGCCATTCAGCTGTTCAGAGAGCAGGCAGTTCGCCAAATGTTGGCGAATTGCCTGCTCGTACGGTGCCTGTTCGAGGGCAGTGAAATCCCCCATAGAGATGCAATGCTTCGTTTATTCAGAGAACCCATAACAGCAGGGAAAAGTTGCCGAAATGCCCTGCTATTCGGTGGTCTCATTCGGCAGGTTTATTCAGGAGAATCCCATAGGCTTGAATGTTAAAAATATTCCAGTATTAATTCAATATCTAATAAACCGTCTATTATTATATTCTGCAGTAAAAAGTCTCTTTATTCATAGATATTTTAGGATCTTTAAGACATTTTTTGGGATCTTTTTGGCAAACTTTTTTCCGTTTTTTTGTCTTTTTTACATCGATTTTTCTTTTTTCTGTAACAAATCTTTTTATTATCATTCATTGGATCTTATATGTGTATTCCAGACATTTTTGTTCAGTAGTTTTTTTTGCAAACAGCGTTTCAATTTTCAAACTTTCAAGCGTACTGTTTTGTTTTTTTTTACACCTCGTTCGTCTGTTTTTTCCAGCGGTTGCTCTGCGCTGTGATCGGCGGCTATTCGGGTTTCTCCAGCATGTTCGGCGGGGTTAATCAGGATGTTTTTGCGGGTTTCGGTGAGCGTTCGCCAGGTTTTGCGGTGAGTGTTCGTCAGGTTTGCGGCATCTTTTCCCTGCACTACGACGGCCCTGTGGTGCTTGCTGAATACACCGCAGGGTCGCCGAAATGGGATCGCCGAATCGCACCGAATTGAAGAGAACGAAAAGTCACCAAACGTGCGGTGACTTTTCGATTCTCTTTCAATAACCCTGTAAGGTTCAACTGAATGCATCCTCTGCTTCCCCTCTTGAATGTGGAGTAATAACCCTGTATCCAGCTGTTTCTGCAGGTTTCGGTGAGTGTTCGGAAGGTTTGCAGTGAGTGTTCCGTGTGTTTGCGGCGAGTTTTCCCTGCACTACGGGGGCCCTGCGCCACAGGGAAAACAGAGGCCTGCGGTGCTTGCTGAATACACCGCAGGGTCGGCGAACTAGGATTGCTGAAGTGCGGGGAACGGAAAGTGCGGTGACTTTTCAAATAATTTTGAATAACCCTGTATATGTTCCCATAGCTCCTCTATCATTTCCTAAAATCCCTTAACAATATTTGGATCTCTTTGCAATATTTGACAAGAGTGCGGTCGAGCACCACCCAATAGCCTGAACAACTGTGCCACAGATCTACTCTTTAGCACTATGTCCCATAAATGTGTTGTATACCCATTGTTCGTTAAACAAAAATCTAAAATAATGGGGCTATACACTTTGCTTTGTTACTGCAAAAGTGTTAAATTCGCCATTATTCCTTTCTTGCAGGAACTGGTTTACTTTTAGGGTGACTTTAGACCATTCATTGAATATTGTGGGCTTAACAGCATCACTAAAATGCGTGCCCTATTCTGTTTATCAGGAGTTTTTTCACAGGTTAAAAGGGACTTAAATATATTTATGTGGTAAATTGTATGTACCACATAAATCTAATTAAGTCCCTTTTAACCTGTGAAAAAACTCCTGATAAACAGAATAGGGCACGCCTTTTAGTGATGCTAGTAAATCCACAATATTCAATGAATGGTCTGTATTTTTCTCTGTATTAAACAAGGTGATGAATGGAAAATGGCATTCAATGCAGTGAGAACTATAAGTACCTCATAATTTCTTTTGAACTACTTAATGCTCCTTTCGTATTCCAGGACTTTATTAATGATGGGTTGAGAGAGTATATTTCTGAGCTCTTCATTGTTTGTCTTGAAAACATTTTGACAAACTCACCTACCAATGTAACAGAAAGCCGCATCATTTATATGATGTATAGGAGTACATTCCTCCTCCTATAGTTTTAAAGTTTTAGATTAACAAAATGATCTATTTTTTAGCTTTTTTTTATCTTTATTATACCTATTAGGTTAATAATTTTTTTTTATTTTTTTAGCTTTATTATATTAGGTCAACAAAATGAAAGGTTTTTTCTTTTTTTTTTCTTTTAGCTTTATTATACCTATTAGGTTAACAAAATGAAAGGGATTATATGATTGGTAGGGGTGAAATCCCCGCCAAAATGAAGACTCCTAATTGGGTAACCATTGAGAGATTAGGGTATTTAAAGGGAGTAATGGTCATTTGATCTGTAAAACCAGCTGAGGAAGCCACTGAGGATATCTCAACGGGTGAAATGCATTCTGGTCACTAATTATTCCCTTATTTTATATTTTTGTTGTAATTTATGCTGTGTTTTATAAAATTTTTGGTTTTTACTCCACCGCATGGGGTTTTATTTGAAGTTGTACCCTACAACAACTTCTGAGCCTGATTCCTAAGGACCTAGGTTAGTTCCAAGAAAGTGTGAGTATATTTCTATTCCACTTTTCTGTTTTCCATAGTATTACAGTCTATGCTATGCCCTGTCTGTATCCATATTTAAGGGTGTAAAGACTTGAAGTATCAAGACTACCCTTACAATAAAAAGAGCAAGTGGGTAGCCGTTAATAACCCAGAGGCGCATCATCCGGAGCCAGGAAGGCTCTATTTCACGTGAGTGTGCTGACGCTTCTTTGGTTTATCCATGTGGTATACATCAAATCGCACAATGATGTTTTTCCTTTTTTGAGGTTACCCTAGGAAGAAAGCTCTCTTCAGGATCTGGGAAATCTACTCCTGGGACTTAAAGAAAGGAACATTGTTTTCGCTGCACTCCTTCCCCCTGGACTATTGGTATATAAAAGCATGTATATTTATTTGGTTTTAGACACACTATCATAAATGTTTGTAAAGTTTGACGGCTACCTTGCTTGGTTTTTTTTATGTTACAGAAAAAATAATGGTACACTGAAGTCATTAATGAATAACCACCTAAATATTTGAATTTTATTGGAATGAAATTGTTAAAACTATTTATCTTAACGTTCTAAATGCCCCTAATGTAAAGACAATCATTGTTCACTTTTGTTTTTTTTTGTGGAATATCATTTTATTGAGTCATTATAGAAAAGCAGTGAGACTTGTATTAACAACACTTGAATAAGAATCAGCATAACAGAAAGAAAAGTAATGGCACACACATTTTAGACTTTGCAAGAAAAAAGGTGACCTGTGAGCGTCAATTATATCAAGAAAGCAGAATAATGATATATTGCAAGTATCTTTACACTTTGATGATGACATATAGACCTTCTCTTACACTTTAACAGTGTCCAGAGCTGTGTTTGCTTTTGGAAATATGGCTGAATCTCGCTCCACTGCTGGCACTAAATCCTCCTTTTTGCAGATGACCACTTCCACTGTGGGACTTTCCTTCTGAGCAATGTTTTCCTCCAGTGCTGGAGTGAAGCACAGATATATTAACAGAGTTATGAGAAGATAACCTGCTTTCTTCTCCTTCCAGCATCTTCTTGTAGGTGGTGATCTCAATGTCCAGAGCCAGTTTCACGTTCCTCAACTCCTGGTATTCTCGCAGTTGGCGAGCCATGTCCTGCTTAGCTATTTGCAGTGCAGTTTCTAGCTCAGAGAGTTTGCCCTTGGCATCCCTCACAGCGGCTTCTCCACGTTCTTCAGCCTCATTTATAGCAGATTCCAGTGCAGAACGCTGACCCTTCATGCTGTCAATATCTCCTCTCAGTCTCTGAATTGCTCGGTTCAGCTCACAGATCTCATTTCTGCTGCTCTGCAGATCATTCCCATTTCTTCCTGCTGCTGATTGAAGCTCCTGAAACCGTGACTGGTACATGGCCTCGGCCTCACCTCTGCTCCTGTTAGCAATGTCCTCATACTGAGCTCTAACCTCAGCAATGATTCCATCCAAGTCCAAATCACGACTGTTATCCATGGACACGACCACTGAAGTGTCTGAGATCTGAGCTTGGAGCTGGGTTATTTCTGCATCATATAGAGTCCTTAGGAAATTAATCTCATCAGTCAGGGAATCGGCCTTTGCTTGTAACTCAGCTTTGTTTATAAAAGCTGCATCTACCTCTCTCTTCAGACCAACAAACTCATTCTCTGCCGCTGTGCGTCTGTTCACTTCGTCTTCATATCTCCTTCTTAGTTCCTCTACAGATTGCTCCATATTGCTCCTTTCTCCTTCCAGACGTGCTCTCTCGCACCCCAAATTCTCCAGCTGTCTCCTGAGGTTACTGATAAAAGCCTCAAACAGAGGCTTGACTTGATAGCTCTCTGTTTTCTGTTCTTGCAGCAAAGACCATTTGGTCTCCAGCATCTTGTTTTGCTGCTCCAAAAATCTCACCTTATCAATAAAAGAAGCAAATTTATCATTGAGACCTCTAATTTGATTCCTCTCGTCAGTCCTCACTCGCTGGATGCTGGGATCAATCTCTAGGTTGAGAGGAGCCAAGAGACTTTGGTTCACAGTAACATTGGTAATGCCTCCAGAACAGCCAGATTCTCCAAATCCTCGGCTGGTTCCTCCAACTCGAAATCCAGATCCGTGTCCACTTGTTCCTGAGTGAAAACTCCCAATTGAGATTTTGCGTCCCATGGAGCCCAGACTGTTAGCGCTTCTGCTGCTAAAGGATTGAAATAGCTTGTGGCCACCATGAGAAGCAGGTTTGCAGGAGTGAGAGAGAGTGTGGTGTGAGCTCCCATGTTTAGGTAAAGCTACTGAACAGGAGCTGAAGTTTTTGTGCCCAGAAATCCCAAGGATGGAGTGATGAGACATGATGCTTCTTCTCAGTGAAGATATGTAAGAATGCTCAGATCAGGTATTGTCTGCACAGGAGGTTCACATCTTGCAGGAGCAAAACTGGCTTCTTTTATATTTAACTTGAGTGTTTACAAACTCAGTCAAAAGTCATGTTATTGGCTGCTTTGAGCATCGCTTGGGAATATTAATACTTTGTGATTTTATAGGAATAAAGCATCAGCTCACCTAGATCATCAAAACCAAATGCTTTTACTGTTAGCTTCCTTAGGCTTAACTTCATTTGAAAGACTAAGGCTCAAATTATATTTTTTATAATATTTATTTTATTTATATGTCGCAAATCTAATGTAGAAAAACATAAAAGGCTGCTGTCTGACATTATTACTGGATGTATTGATACTTCTTTGGGATGCAGTGTCTCCTCTTTTGCCATGTAGCCTATGAAAGTCTGTGTTCAATCTCAATAATATGTTATTTTATGCAAGAGAGGGAGATGGCAGAGGTTGCAGTACTGTGTATTATAACATCCTTGGTATGATGCTGCCACGCTGGAATTTTACCAGATGAATTTTTTTAAATCTTGATTTCGAAAATCAGTAATACAGGGCATAGGTTGAAAAAAGTAAACATTGCAAAATAATACATTAATTAAGCACCATGCATATAAATAAGCAATAAAACATGAAAAAGTGGACAAATTGGTAAATCAGAACACACAAAATACAATAAGAGGAAACACCATGGGCTCTCTCACCTCCTTCACGCTAGCACTAGGTTAATTGAGGTGATAGCGATCGGGAGGTGATCTGGCCGTAACGCTAACGGGTTAAAAAATCCGTTAGTGCCTCGGTATTAGCACTTTTTAGCATGAGCTTACTGTACTTTGCTCTCCCTGTACTTAACGTGGGGAGCACAAAGTACATGGCTTTAGGGATTGCTAAATCTTACTCATGTGCCTACCACCTACAGACCAATGGGATGTCAGAAAGCATAAACCAACCATACAGAATGACCTACGTTGTTTTGTACTGCCCCCAGTGAATCCACAGGCTTTAGACCTTGGATATAGTCCTGCATGGATATCATACCACCATTATACCTTCCACCAATATTGCTCATGACATATCTAGTTTAGATGAGCATGCGCTTATACTAAGGGAGAACTGGAAACAGATGCATGGCAACCTCAAGAAAGTCAATGAAACACATTATCGCACCATGTCACGAATATGAAAATTGCGCGGAAAGTCGTGCGATTTTCAAATCGCACAGTGTGAATGGGGCCTAATAGACATTGTTCCTGTAACTGTTTCTCTCTTACACCACATTCTCCACCAAAAACACAACACCTAGGAAGAATAAGGAGACTAATGCCCACACTCACCTAACTAGCAGGGACATGGTGCCAGATATAATCGCAGAATTGGGTAAAACCCACAGACCACAGTCTTTATTGAAGGAAAATAATAAACTGACATTTTCGTTCAGTAGTTTTTTTGCAAACAGCGTTTCAAATTTCAAACTTTCGAGTGTGCTGGTTTTTGTTTTCCACCTCGATCATCTGCGTGTCAGCTTTTTCCGGCGGCTGCTCTGCACTGTGATCGACGGCTAGTCGGGTTTCTCCTGTTTGGCGTGGTTAATCCATCTGTTTTCTGCGGGTTTCGGTGAGTGTTCGGCGGGTTTGCGTCGAGTGTTCGGTGGGTTTGCGGCAGGTTTTCCCTGCACTACGGGGGCCCTGCGATGCTTACTGAATACACTGCAGGGTATGTGAAATAGGATTGCCGAGTCGCCCCGAAGTGCAGGGAACGAAAAGTAACTGAACGTACGGTGACTTTTCGATTCTCTTTGAACAACCCTGATAATGTATTCATGCTGATGGGCAGTGCATGAAGAATGCCACCACACAGCATGTAGAATCCATAAGCTGCAGATAAGAAACTAAAGAGGATCCCAGGTGACCTGCCTAGATTTCATTACGGCGGCATATAAACGATACAAGTTGCAGGGAAGCGCTTTTCCCTATGCTCTACTCTGCATTAAAAATAGTAATATGTTGTCCAGAAAAACATGGTCGATATGGCAATCCCACCCTCACCCTCCCTCCATGTAGAGCCATGAGCCACTCCTGCCTGATACAGCCAGGATCCCTGGGCAGGAATGAGAAGTGGGGGAAGTAAAGGCAGGACTCAGGAGAGGGGAATAAATAATAGAAAAAATATCCCCAAATACTTACACCATCTTCTTTTCACAGTATCTTCACCACAGTAATGGATTTCCCAAGCAGTGGTTCCAATCACTGTTTATGTCTCATTATGAATGTGAATCCCCTGCTCCAGCAATGCACATCAGCGTGTACACCCAGGGATTTCATAGCAGGAGTATATACACAAAGCTAGAAGCACATAGAATGGCACATGCAGATATCTAGGGTTTTGCCTGAAAAATGTCTGTTTGTGCTACAAAACACAAATTCAGATAATTTTAGGGCTGCAACTAATGATTATTTTCATAATCTATTAGTTGGCCGATTATTTTTTCGATTAATTGAGTCATCGGATGAATTTTTTTTTAAAAAAAATTCTGTTTACATAAAGGAACACTATAGGGGTTATTCAAAGAGAGCCGATCACATAACAGGCCAGGTTTTCCAGATATCTGAAGCACAGCACAGGTGATATGATTTGCTGCTCAGGGATTGCAGGATTCAGTCTGCATTTTCCAGAGGCAATCCTTAAAACCTGGCCTGTTAGGGGTACTTGAGGACTGTGGTTGGGAACCACTGGTCTAGTGGGACACACTATTAGACCATTAACAGAAAGGATTAGATTGCAGATATATATCATTACTAGAGGTCTAGAGAAGCATTCTGTGCCGGCCCATTTCAAAAGAACATAACAGCTCCCCAAATGGCATGATTGTTAGGGCCATTCAAAAAGTGGAAAAAGACTAGAGGGGTGGATCTTCAGAGAAAGAGTAACCGTTTGGAGATGAAGTGGATATACATGTTAAAGATGTTGATCCCTCTAGGACTAAACCTGGTGTTTTGCTTAGAGAAGTTTCTGAACAAGGGTTCTTTAGAGTGATCAACCAAAGAAATAAAAGACAAATAGGTAAAATAAGTTGACAGTTTATTTGAATAGGATAATACAAATGAAAGGATATACCTCACCGGAATAGGTTGCAGTCAACACCTAGGTCTAGGTCTGGGAGTCCCGTGCAGACTTTCTAGGGTCCCACCGGGCGGTACTTGGAAATATTAACGGCACACATCCCAGGCAGAGCGTCCTCTCCATGGGCGAGACTCTAAGTGTAAGAGGAGATGTCTCCCATATTTATACCAAAGCACGAAAATAACATGCTTTCAGCTGTGCAACATCTTCCTCGGGACCCCCCAAGAACTGGCCAGGTTCCTGGTTTCGCCCGAGTACCTGACGCACAACTGTAATCTTAGTTAATAATATCCTGCCAAGTTTTGACAGCAACCCATATCTTTTCACATTCCACTACATCGTTTATCTAAAGGCTTGACACAGTTAACTAAAAACATAAAATTTCACAACACTACTCTGTAAAAGTTGAGCAAAAAAAGTTATATAAGATGAATCAATAATTTTAACTATTTCACTACAATTGCACCCTTGATTTATCTATATACCTTGGACCAAAGATCTAAATTTCTAATCTTACAGAATATATAACAATTACAAATTGATAAAACAATAAAAATCTGTATTATTAAAATCAGGTGAAATATCCAGTTAAACAAGTTTGCAGCTTTAAATGATGATCCGGTAAAAATATCGTACCAATAATGTGCTGTATCACTTTCAGTCTTTTGCGCCAAAGACACTAATTTCTTTGACACTATAATAGTTTTTAATTCATAGTCCAATAAAGTTCTATTTACTTTTGTTAATTCCTTTTTTAGTAAGTCTGTATTATTCAATACTTGGAATTATCCCTGTATTGATAAAGTAATATTAAGTAAAGTCTGACATTTTCAAAAAATCTTGTACACCTATATCTATATCTTTTGGAAAATAATAACTCTGATTTTGCAATCTAAGATGGGTTACTCCTCTCAAACTTCCTACATAAGGTAGCTGTGTATCAATTAAAACTAACCCTACTGTTTGATTGGTAACAAAATATACATATTGTGTTGCTATTTCCATGAACATATCATAATTATTTGGCAAAAGTTTCCAATTACACAAATTCACAGAATTTCTTAACAAGCATGGTTCATTTATAGGGGAGTGTTGTCCACATATAAGCCCATTTAATGTATTTAAGCAATGTTCTATCTAAACTATCAGGGTTATTCAAAGAGATCTGAATGGCTGCCGAAATTGAACCGAACGCTGAAAATCAGCGGTCGGTTACCTTTCTTGGCCATTCAGCTATTCAGAGAGCAGGCAATTCGCCAAATTCTGGCAAATTGCCTGCACTCACGGTGGCTGTTCGGTGCCTGTTCGAGGGCAGTGAATCCCCATAGAGAAGCAATGCTTCGGCTATTCAGAGAACAAAAACCAGCAGTGAAAGGTTCCCGAAATGCCCTGTCATTCGGTGGTTTAATTCGGCAGGTTTGTTCAGGCGAATCACATAGGCTTCAATGTTCAAAATATTCCTGTTTTAATTCAATATCTAATAAACCGTTCATTATAATATTCTGCAGTAAAGAGTCTCTTTATTTATAGATTTTTTAGGATATTTTAAGCATTTTTCTGGTATTTTTTTTTAAATTTCAGATTTTTTTAAAGTTATTTTTTCTGTAACAGCCCTTTTTATTATCATTCATTGGACCTCATATGTAAATTTCAGACATTTTCGCTCAGTAGTTTCTTTGCAAACAGCGTTTCACTTTTCAAACATTCAAGTGAACTGTTTTTTTAATTTATTCACTCCATTCGTCTGCGGTGTCGGGTTTTTCTGGTGGCTGCGCTGCGTGTGATCAGCTCCTGCTCGGGTTTTTCCGGCGTTTTTGGCGGGGTCGGGTTTTGTGGTTAGTTTTCAGCGGGTTTGCGGCGACCTTTCCCTGCAATTCGGGGACCTGTGGTGATTGCTGAATACACCGCAGGGTTGCCGAAATGGGATCGCCAAATCGAGCCAAATTGAAGAGAACGAAAAGTCACCGACCGTGCGGTAACTTTTCGATTCCCTTTGAATTACCATGTATGTGTTAAATTTTCATTATATATATACAGTAGTTACCTTTAAATTCTGCAAGCCAGTATTGAATTGGATTTATATAGGAGGTCCAAAAACCAATGGCAATACTACAAATTGACAAATTTTTTTAGGGTTAGTATCATTATATATCAGTAATTGACCTATACATGCTGTATCAGTAGTACATATGGGGCTAAATTAAATCTCAGCGTTAAAACGCGGGCGCAAGGGAGGAAAAACTGCACTCGCAGTTTTCCACCTTGCGCCCGTGTTTTAACTTTGGATTACAATCCAGGTGCAAAAAATGCTGCCTGCATTGTTACTGCCCATTAAAATTAGGGATGCTTGCGGCAGCGCTGAGCGCAGCCGCGAGCATCCACTCGATGGAGTCCATAGGACTCATTGAGTTCCCCCCGGCCGGTCACATGACCAGTCGGATCTCGCCTTGCGATAGTGATATGCAGGGGGAGACTAGGGGGACGTTTTCCCCCAGTCTTTCCCTGCTCCCGCCGGCCGGAGGAGGCGGTTGAAGCCGTGGTCCTCGCCGCGGGACAGAGGGTGAGTATGTGCTTCATTTTTTAATTTTTGAGGCTGGTGTTAACAGATTCTGCAGAAGTGGAATCTGTTGTTAACACCAGGTTCTGGCTGAGGTTAACTTTTTGCTAACCACAGCCGGATGTTAAACATCGCTTGGACTTTGTAATCCAGCGCTGATTAACACTTTACAGTACAGTAACCTCGCGCTGAAAAGCGCAAGGTACCAAACACAAATGGGTTTCTTAACCCGTTTGCGTTTGGATTGTAATATGCGGTAAACACCACAGCAAACGTTAATGCTCACGCAAGTGAGCGTTAACGTTTGCGTGATGATTGTAATTTAGCCCATGGTCTTTTCTGGCATAATTCTTATCCACAAACATTGGTTAATCCACTTAGAAAATATTTGTCTATACCCATACCCATTAGTACTTTCGAGAATTGCTTGTACCTTGTTCTTCTCAGTTCTCGTATACATATTTACTAGTGAACATCTTGTCCAATTAACAAATTTAGTTAGATTAGCATCAAATCGCATACTCTGCCAAATCGACTGGTTGAATGTCTTCAAAAAATCTTTCTCCCAGTTCAAATTTACCTAGTGTGGTTTCCATATTGAAGGTAACCAACTGGCATTCACTGTCACTGCTTGTGAAATATCTTGTCCTGTGTTTCTCAATTTATATTTCAAGGTCTCTAAATCAATAGAGTTTATTGTCCCAAGTCCTGTGCCAACACCTCCCAGCAAGGTATCATACCATTCTCTTTTTGTTCTTAGACACATTGGTAATGAGGGAAAAGTTATATTAAAAGTCATCAAAGTCTTTTGATATTTTTGTCCTATACATTGACGTGTAGAAGGTATCCTTATCACTTGATTTGTATTCATTTGGGATTTAGTATTCTGTACAGTAAGGATGCTAGCCCACCAGCCTCTCCCACTAATTACTGTAGCATTTACACAAATCATATAAGTAATTTCGTCTGGTATGATCATAGTGGAATTTCATTGGTTCTTTTCAGTTATATTAGATAAAAAATAAGAACTTAAAATTCCGCTATTCCATGTATGATTTTCCCAATAACAATTTATTGATGTAACGTTTTCATGATCACTTTTGTTTCTCCTTGATAGACACTGTCTATCACTCCTTCCAGCACCTCTAGTCCCTTAACTGCTAAACTAGACCTTGATTTTATCATCCCCATATGATCTATAGGAATCTGTATACCTATTCCAGTTGAGAGAACTACAATATTTCTTGCATCAATTCTGACATCTATGTTAGAATACAGATCTAGCCCTGCAGCTTCAGGTGTAGTTCGAAAAGGAGCTTTTGCATCATGGGTTATTGTCCGAAATCCCATAGTTGTCTTTTTGCTATTATTCTCAATCATTAAATTAGGAGTTTTCATGCACATCAAATTTGTCACTCTCTCTGCTATTGGTCTATTATTTAATTATTTTAGAGATTCTTCCAACACATCTCTCCACCCTTTCAGGCTATTATTTAAATGTTTTTTTAATTTGTGATTTCAGTAACCCATTCATTCTCTCTAATAACCCTGCAGCTTGAGGATAATAGGTGATATGAAAAATCCATTCTGTATTGTGTTCATCTGCATATTTCTGCATGCACCTGTTTGCCAGTGAAATGTGTCCCATTATCACTTTGAATCTGTAAAGGTGTTCCATAGTATAAACTAACTCCAATGTTTTAATTGCATTCTGCTGTGTTGCTCTTTTGCATGAATAACCATCATGTACCCTGAATATGTATCCACAATAGTACACACATATTGAAAGTTCCTACTGATGGGTAGTGGACCTATAAAATCTATTTGCAATATTTTTGCAGGTAGTTGACCCCTGGGTATTTGTCCTTTGATTGGCTGTTGTAATTTTTTTCTTATGTTGTTGACACACTGGACAATTCAAAATCACTGTTTTAATATGATCTAGTCAAGCATATGCCTCTTTCCTTGCCCACCTATTAGTGGCTTTTTTCCCAGGTGACCACTTTTTTTGTGTACCCATTCGGCCACAGAAATATACTCATCATGACTGTCTTCATGTTTTCTGACCGTACTATCTGCAATTTTGGAGTGTTCATCTGTTAAGGAATTAAACAGTCATTCCAGTGAATCTGTATAACAATGAGCAGCCACATGAAAAACAGTAATCGTCATATTTTGACTAATTCCATATATTTCTTTCCAGTTCCTGTCCCCATAGGGATTTCTTATTGATCATATAGTTATTTTTTGCCAAGTAGGCATCCAAGTAGCTTAACCGTTAGCTACTGACCATGAGTCTGTATACAAATAACATTCACCAAATTGTTCAAATTTAATGCTTGATATACCGCATATAGTTCAACATATTGACTTGATTTACCTTTCCCTTCTGTTATTAGCAATTTCTGTGTTTCAGGATTGAATGAGACTGCTTTCCAATGTCTCTCTGCACCCATGTATCTTGCGGAGCCATCAGTAAACCAGGCATGCTTTTTATCTTCATCTGACAATTGAGCATACCCCACGGCCACCCTCCATTTACATACAGTCTCACCCTTCATGCCATTAAATCTTCCCCTGTTATTTTTGTTTTAAATCTTTGGATTAAGTCTCCTATTTCCTGTTGAGTATAGTCTACCATAGTGGTTTCCAATACTACATCTGCCTCCCACCACCCATATGCAGCTTTTCCTGTGTATTATAGGCTTAGCAGAATGTGTGTCTCTACCATTTACACTTATATCTCTAGAATCAGGGGGTTATTCCCCTGAGGAATCCCAAATATTGCAATACCAACAATCCAGATCCCAATCAGAATCTGCACTCACAACTAGTGCAGATACTTTTTTTCTGGCTGATCTTGGCTTTTTAGCTTGAGCTATTTTTAGCAGGGATTTTTCTTCTATTCCCTGCAAACTATTTATTTTTACATTTAGTAATTTTATCTGCTCTTGCTGTAATTTATTCATATCTAGAGCTCTTGTCAATGTATCTTTGCATTCACTTAACTGTTTTTTAGTTTTTTCTAACTCTTCTTGCATTCTTCTATATCCAGTTAACAAAATCCATCCTCGTCTGCAAATAGCAACTTGCTGTTTTCCCTTATTTACTGGAACCTGCTGCAAACAAGTCAATAATTCCTCTGGGTTACCTCTTTGCAGCGAGGATTTCCAATTTTCACATGGTCCCGTATTTTGAGACCATTCTATTGCTAATAAATTAAATGGGCTGTCTCCCATCCAGGAATTACAACCCTGCCTGCAGAAGTTGCATTTTCTTCTGATTTATTAGCCTTTTTCTGAAACATTTTGCTAATCAAAAATAACAATTAATTCTAAATTTTTATTTCTTTTTATGATCACCCTGCTTGCAGCGCCAAAATGGTTTGCTCAGAGAAGTTTCTGAACAAGGGTTCTTTAGAGTGATCAACCAAAGAAATGAAAGACAAATTGGTAAAAAAAGTTGACAGTTTATTTGAATAGGATAATACAAATGAAAGAATATACATCACTGGTATGGGTTGCAGTCAACACCTAGGTCTAGGTCTGGGAGTCCCGTGCAGACTTCCTAGGGTCCCACCAGGCGGTACTTGGAAAAATGAACGGCACACGTCCCGGGCAGAGCATCTTATCCATGGGCAAGACTCTAAGTGTCCGAGGGGATGTCTCCCATATTTATAACAAAAACATGAAAATAACATGCTTTCAGCTGTGCAACATCTTCCTTGGGACCCCACAAGAACTGCCCAGGTTCCTGGTTTCGTATACGTATCTGGTCAGCGCAAATTCAATTGCCCTTAGAGTTCAGATGGCTCTCATGCATCACAAAATCCACATGGATATATATAGAAAAACAAGAAACATATAATGGTGCAGTAAATCACAATTAATTTGTAGATGCTGTATGACATATGTATGTTCCACTCACAAATATAGAGCCCTACCACTGGCTCTGAGTGGATCAGCGCATCTGGGTAGATTTAAGGAATCTTCCAAGGTAACCCACACCTTGCTGGAATTAGATCTCACCGCAACGATGAAATATAAGAGAAAGATGAAAAAAGATCTCCTTGTATAGATCCAAATGATACAATGGTATGCGACTTTGAGACAATTTTAAACTCACTCTTGGTGGCGCTTTCCAAGCTCGAAGTAGAAAGCCTATGGATAAGTTCAATCAGTCAAACCCAGAAAAACCGCAATGGAAGCAGGGACTTGTTCTTAAAAATATGAAAGATGCCAGCAGATGAAGCCACTGACTGTGGCGAAATGCATTCTGGACATCTGCTATGTTTTAATAATTTTTTAAGAACGAGTCCCTGCTTCCATGGCAGCTTTTCTGGATTTGTCCGAGTGAACAAATCCATAGGCGTTCCACTTTGTTTTCATGCTCAGTCTCTGCAGACAATCCATATTGGGCTGATGGTCTGTGGTCACATGACCTGTTAAGCCCTATATATAGGGCCTACTGTACACTTGATCCTTGGATCATGATAGACCTATTTCTGTTGAAGATCCCCAGTGCCTTTGATTATTTGTTCTTAATTTCTGTGTATGACTCCTTGGCTTTGGTTCCCGGTTTATGCTCTAGGCTGTTCCCTAAATTGCATTTCTGATTCTGCATTCTGATATCTTGTGTATGACCTGGCTTGGCTTCTTGGACCTCTCTTCTGTATGTACCTTCTCTGTTTAAGGAATCATCTGCCTGTTTATAGTTAAGTTTGTTTCACTCAGGAGGCATTTGGCCACGAAGCCATTTGGTGTTAGTGGTACTCAGGGCTTTGTCTAATCTCTCTGGCTAGGAGTGTTAGGATCAGCAGTCTTTCTTGTTGTGTTTTTCAAGTACTGAGTTCTGCCCTGCAGGCTGCTGAATACATTGTCTACCCTTGCCCTGGATCTGTCTTTAGATGAGAAATCATACCTTCATGTTCTTCATGCTTCTTCATGTGTCTGTGTTCTGCACTATCTGTCTTGTTTTCGAGTTCTACAAGTTTGTGCTGGAATCTGCTATCAGCAACAAACCACAAACCTGCCCTAAAGGCTTCAAACTTCACAGCCTAAAGGCTCCCCATCACCCTATAGGGGGCCTACTGTTACAAATGATGTATAAGATCGGTTCATAATCTGTTAAAATCTATAAAGACCTATGAGGAATGGACTCACAAGACGGTTCCGCATGGAAGTAACAATCACACAAAAGAGATGATAAAGAGTGGAGCAGATTCTAGTACGTATGTGCGTACTTACGGTTTGAAGCAACTACATCATTGGAGGGTGTCAACAACTAGAAGCATGGAGAAAATAGTGCGCATGCGCAGACCTTAGCTATCAGCGGAAGAGAAGGTTGCGTTCAGTTACCGGTAAGGGAAAAAGTGGATTGGAGGCTTTATTTATACAATATTCAGATCTCTGATTAAGTTTACACTTGCTTGGACTCTAGTCAAACCTCTGTTGTATAATGTATTTGTACGCTAAAATAAAATCATACAACAGGCCATGCTCTCCAAGAATAAAAGGCTTATTCACTAACCACCAACATAGGGCCACATTACAATCCCAGCGGTAAAATGGGCGGGGCTAGGGAGGAAAAACTGCACCTGCAGTTTTTCCTCTAGCACACCTGTTTTACCGCTAGACTACAATGCAGGCGCTAAAAAAGCTGCCTGCATTGTTAACGTACGTTAAGTGCAGCCGCGCGCATCCTCTCAATGGAGTCCAAAGGACTCCATTGAAGCAGACACCTTGCGAAATCCGGCCGGTCAGCGTAACGATACGCAGGAGGAGACCTGGGGGGGACTTTTTCCCCAGCCTTTCCCTGCTCCCGCCGGTATAAGGAGGCAGACAGAGCTGCGGTCCTCACCAAGGGACAGGAGGTGAGTATATTGATATCGTTGGGGGGTTTCTTGATGGTGCTAACGGATTCTGCGGATCCGTTAGCATCAAGTCCTGGCTCTGGTTAACTTTTCGTTAACCGCGGCCGGACGTTAATCAGCGTTAGGACTTTGTAATCCTAACGCTGATTAAAACTTTGCGCTCACAATATTAAGTATAGGACGCGCAAAGTACAGTAAGCCCGCGCAAGGTTCGCGCAGGTTCACACGCGGTACACGATTCCGCACAGTTGTAGCCCTGAGTATGTAATTCGGAAGTCAGTACAAATGGTTTTACCCCACGCGTTAAAAATTACTTATGCCATCATGATTGTAATGTGGCCCATAGTTTACCACTGATGCAAATAACAATAAAGTTTGGTGATTCTCAAGATGAAATGTCAAACAGCAGCAAGAGAAGATACATTGGCTTAGTGATCAATGTTTGCAACAACGGTAAACTACAGCCAGTAGTGAATAACCACCTAGATGTTTGAATTTTATTTCAATGAAAAGGCTAAGACAGTTCATCTTAACGTTCTCAGTCTCAGATTTGTTTGTGAATCAAATTTTATTTATTCATTACAGACAGTGAGAATTTGAGTTACAACATCTGAATAAGAAACCGCATAACAGAAAGAAACCTAATGGCACAGACATTTTAGATTTTTTGCAGGATAAAATGTGACCTGTGAATAACAACTATATCAAGAAAGCAGAATAATGATATATTGCAAGTATCTCTACACTTTTATGATGACATGTGGACTTTCTCTTACAATTTAACAGTGTCCAGAGCTGTGTTTGCTTTTGGAATTATGGCTGAAACTCGCTCCACTGCTGGCGCTGAATCCTCCCTTTTGCTGATGACCACTTCCTCTGTGGGAATTTCCTCCTGAGCAATGTTTTCCTCCAGTGCTGGAGTGAAGCACAGATATATTAACGGAATCATGAGAAGACAACCTGCTCTCTTCTCCTTCCAGCATCTTCTTGTAGGTGGCGATCTCAATGTCCAGAGCCAGTTTCACGTTCATCAGCTCCTGGTATTCTCGCAGTTGGCGAGCCATGTCCTGCTTGGCCTTCTGCAGGGCAGCTTCCAACTCAGAGAGTTTGCCCTTGGCATCCCTCACAGCGGCTTCTCCACGTTCTTCAGCCTCATTTATAGCAGATTCCAATGCAGAACGTTGGGCCTTCACACTGTCAATTTCCCCTCTCAGTCTCTGAATTGCTCGGTTCAGCTCAAAGATCTCATTTCTGCTGCTCTGAAGATCATTCCCATTTCTTCCTGCTGCTGATTGAAGCTCCTGAAACCGTGACTGGTACATGGCCTCGGCCTCACCTCTGCTCCTGTTAGCAATGTCCTCATACTGAGCTCTGACCTCAGCAATGATTGCATCCAAATCCAAATCACGACTGTTATCCATGGACACGACCACTGAAGTGTCTGAGATCTGAGCTTGGAGCTGGGCTATTTCCGCATCATATAGAGTCCGTAGGAAATTATTCTCTTCAGTCAGGGAATCGGCCTTTGTTTGTAACTCAGCTTTGTTCATGAAGGCTGCATCTACATCTCTCTTCAGACCAACAAACTCATTCTCTGCCGCTGTGCGTCTGTTCACTTCGTCTTCATATCTTCTCCTTACTTCCTCTACAGATTGCTCCATACTGTTCCTTTCTCCTTCCAGACGTGCGCTCTCACACCCCAGATTCTCCAGCTGTCTCCTGAGGTTACTGATAAAAGCCTCAAACAGAGGTTCGATTTGATAACGGGCAGTGTTCTGTTCTTGCAGCAAAGACCATTTTGTCTCCAGCATCTTGTTCTGCTGCTCCAAAAATCTCACCTTATCAATAAAAGAAGCAAATTTGTCATTGAGACCTCTAATTTGATTCCTCTCGTCAGTCCTCACTCGCTGGATGCTTGGATCAATCTCTAGGTTGAGAGGAGCCAAGAGACTTTGGTTCACAGTGACTTCGGTGAAGTCTCCAGAACAGCCAGATCCTACAAATCCTCGGCTGGTTCCTCCAACTCGAAATCCAGATCCGTGTCCACTTGTTCCAGAATGAAAACTCCCCATTGAGATTTTGCGTCCCATGGAGCCCAGAGTGTTAGCACTTCTGCTGCTAAAGGAATTAAATAGCTTGTGACTTCCATGAGAAGCTGGTTTGCAGGAGTGAGAGAGAGTGTGGTGTGAGCTCCCATGTTTAGGTAAAGCTACTGAACAGGAGTTGACATTTTTGTGCCCAGAAATTCCAAGGAGGGAGTGATGAGACATGATGCTTCTTCTCAGTGAAGAGATGTAAGAATGATCTGATCAGGTATTGTCTGCACAGGAGGTTCACATCTTGCAGGAGCAAAACTGGCTGCTTTTATATATAATTTGGTTGTTTACAAACTCAGTCAAAATTTATTTTACTGGCTACTTTGAACATCTTTTGGGAATATTATTACTTTGTTATTTCAGAGGAATAAAGCATCAACACTAGATCATCAAAGCCAAATGCTTTCATTGTTAGCTTCCTTAGGTTTAATGTTGTTTTATTGACACAGGCTCAGATTACATATTTTTATATATTTCTGTTTCCCATACATCGCCATAACCTTTGAAAGTCTGTATTCAGATACAATTGTTTCTTATTTTATGCAAGATAGGAAGACGGCAGAGTTTGGAAAGCCGTAGCCGTCAGTACAGAATCCTGAGTTAGATGATGTCTATGCCACACTAGATTTTTACCAGTAACCTTATTTTATTTATTTATTTATAAAGTATTTTACCAGGAAGGATACATTGAGATTTCTCTCATTTTCAAGTATGTCCTGAGTTCAAGAACATTGAAATGTTACAGTTGTTACAGAAATACAATGCTAAAAACATGCAAGATATTAAAAAAACAAAACACAAAATACAGATTTACACAGAAAATAAATATGTAGGAAATAGTCATTATGTTACATGTTTACAGGTGCATTCGGTATTGAGGTATGTTAATAGGGAGCTCTTGAGTGACCTAAGACTGGGCAAAGATTTGATGGCGTCTGGGAGGTTATTCCATATTTGCGGTGCTCTGTGGAAAATTGAGGATCGAGACACTTTCTTTTTGTATTGTGGTATTGCAAGTAAGGTGCTGGTCCTGGATCGGAGGTTATAGGAGGAGGGAACTGCTAGGGGAAGCAGTCTATTCAGGTAGGGTGTCAGCTTCCCAGAAAAGCTCTTAAACACCAGGTTGAAAGGGTGAAGGGTGCGTCTGGATTCCAGCGACGGTCAGTTTAGCTCTTTTAACATGTCACAATGGTGGGTCATGTAGCTACATTATAGCGCAAAGCTGCAGAATGAGTTTTACAATGTAGTAAGTTTCTGAAGGTGCGTTTGCGGGGCGGCTGCATACACTACATATCCATATTCAATATCCGGCATAAGCATTTGTTGTACAATCTGCTTTCTTACCGGAGGGCTCAGGCAGGATTTGTTTCTGTACAGGACACCTAGTTTTTGTAATGTAATGATACAGGTTGCCTTTCTTGTAAAACTTAAACATTGGAAAATAGCATATTAATAAAGCACTGAGCAAATGAGCAATAAAACATGAAAAAGTGCACAAATTGGTGACTCCAAAACACAAGAATCAATAAAAGGAAACACAACATTAAAAAGCAAAAAAGCACGATAGCTGGACTATGCAGAGATATCAGTCGTAGTCATGAAAAATACTAATGTGTGTACTAGTAGTCAAGGGGGAAAAATGCCACTGGGTCTGGAGTAGCAGCACAGTGTATTAAAACATACTGTATGTTAGATGTTAGGGTTAGAAATTAGGGACAAGGATAGAAATTGGGGTTCAAGTTAGAGTTTTAAATTAGGGATAGGTTATACTATTTGTGCTTGTTTTAGGTTTAGAGTTAGTGGTGCAGTTCAAGTTAGGCTTCGAGTTAACACTAAACCTTAAAGGGACATGCATGCTTTGTCACTAGTTTTTAAATGAGCCAGCAGTCTCATTGAGCAGACATGCAAAGCAAGTAAATATGTTTTTTTTATATTCACCTGCTTTTCTTTCTTGTCATTTTCCACGCCCATCTCAGGAGACACACTGAGCTAACTAATCAGTGTGTATTCTGTGGAAGGCATAATAAACGCACTGAGCATGTGTGACTGAGTTGCTCCACCTCCCTCCTACACTTTGAGCTGAAGGGAGGTCGGGGCTGATTGCCATTCTAATCAATAAATTTCACCTTCAGCTACTGCAGAGAGACAGGGAAGGAAAGAAAACAATACACACAGGAAGAAAAATAGACAGCAGAAAGAAGGACAGCAAAAAAAAATAATAAAAAAACACAGTGAGACAGCAAGATAAAGCAGCTAGAGCACAAGACAAACAGCGAGAGAGAGTGCACACAAGAGACAGACAGCACAAGAAAGAATGTCAGTGTGATTGACCTGTGAGGGAGTTTGAGTGACACAGTGAGTATGAAAACCATGAAAGAGCACAAGTGAGCGTGTCAGTGTGTGAGCGAGTCAGTAGGTGAGTGATTAAGCAAGTCAGCAGGTGAGTGTGTGAGCAAGTCTTGCTTTCACACTTGCAGAGATAGCTAATATTCAGTTCCTCGGTCTCCCCAGTCTGAGTTCCTGTGCGTGTACAGGGTTTCACATGCACAGCTTGTGCTAGTTCATATGAAGCTTTGATGGATGGAGTAGTGGGCAGGGAGGAAGCAGGGAATAAACAGGAAGTGGGAGCTGAAGAAACACCCCTAGCTGAGGGGCGTGGCCAGAGAAGATGAAATTACAATTTAAAGCAAGTAAATAAAAATTGTTTACAAATTTTTAAACCAAATTTATTTATTAGTTATAAATGTGTTTAAATGTCCATTTAAAAATAAAAATAAAATTCTAGATATGCATATCCCTTTAATGCAATCATTCTCCATTAATTTTAGGCAACAGATCCTGCCTGTTTGTTTAACCCCTTAAAGACGCTGGACATACTATTACGTCTTGCATTAGGTGGGCTTTAACACCGCAGGACGTAATAGTATGTCCTGTATGTCCTCTACCTGCCTCCCACCTATACTCCCCTCCTCCGGCAGCTCCCTCGCTGATCTGAATTCCACAAAGTCAGTTCAGTGGTTTTATCTCCTCTCGGCGCACTGACGTCATCTCGCCGGGTGCGATGAGGTAAGTTTCAGGCGCCCCCCCCAGCCAGCGCAGGGGGAAAGGCTGAAGGGGAGGGGGGATAGTTTGGATCCCTCTATCTCCCCGTCGCAGGGGGCTAGCTGCTAATGCCCTGGTTTCCCTGGAAAGGTCACAGTATGACCTTTCCAGGGATGTATGGCATTAACCCCGTAAGGCCACGATCTGACACCAATCGGCGCCAGAACGCAGCCTTTTTCTGGTGGGGACCGCCATCTTAGATGGCAGCCCCACCACCGGGTCTCCCCATGTCCACTGACGTCATCAGACATGGCGCAATGATGTCAGTTAACCAGGAAATCCTCAGCTGCCCAGGGATTTCCTAAAGAAATCCCATGGTGGAGATAGTGGGTTCCTTTGAACACCGATATCTCCCGAACGGTGGCAGTTAGAGGGTCATGGTTGGTGTTATTCGAAAACAAGAGCATGGCCTTTCCATTGATACTAAACATGACCATGTTAAAAGTAAAAATAAAATTTTATAAAAATAAATAAATAAATGTAAAAAAAAATAAAAACGTGTTTTTTTTACAAATTTTTATTAATGCAGCAGTATTGTTCACATTTGAATTATAATGTAAACAATGATGCTGCACTACTGATTTTTGGGGGGGGGTTTAGCTAAAATCACGACATTTCCCCCCAAACAAATGTAACGAGTTCCCAGTTCTAATTTTTTTAACAAGCCTACCCCATAGAATCTATAACCGCAAAGGCTCGGATGATAAAATGTGAAAAAAAATACGTTACACACTGTGAATGACTGAAATTTTATTGAAAATTCTCTTTTTTTACATTTTTTGTTATAGCATTCTGGCAGGGCATGACATAGATTATGAATCTGCTGAGTCTGCCGAAAAGAAGGATATATAATATGCCTGGGTCGTACGATAAAACGAGATTTCAAATCATGTTTAAACATGATGAGCAAAAACCATCAAAATGCTCAGCACATTTCTACTTTTCGAAGAGTGCCGAACTCGTAAAATTGCCCGGTCCTTAAGGGAGGCTGGGAGTGCCAAATTTGAGGCGGAATGTGGTACCTAAAAACAAATAAAAAATGGAGCAGGATGTTAGGGTTAACTCTAAATGTAACCATAAGTCTAAAACAAGCACAAATAACTAATCCTAACTGTAATTTTTAACCCTAACCCCATGGGAATAGGAATTGGGTGCATTGAGGAAATTGGCTTTGGGGCTGCAGATTGAATAAATCTGGCACTGGAAATAGTTCATAATTGTGCTTGATTGGAAAATGTGTTTCCTCCATCTGAGGAATCAAATCAACTCAGCTCTAAATATCCAGTTATAGCAGAGGGGAACTGTATAGGGACATGGCTGGATTTGCATCTCCAGACCTAAACCCTATTAAGCATCTGTGGGGCATCCTCAAACGGAAGATGGAGGAGTACAAGGTCTCTAACATCCACCAGCTCCGTGATGTTGTCATGGAGGAGTGAAAGAGGACTCCAGTGGCAACATGTGAAGCTCTGGTGAACTCAGTGCCAAAGAGGGTTAAGGCAGTGCTGGAAGATAATGGTGGCTACACAAAATATTGACACTTTGGACCCAATTTGGACATTTTTACTTACGGGTGTACTCTCTTTTGTTGCCAGTGGTTTAGACATTTATGGCTGTGTGTTGAGTTGTTTTGAGGGGACAGCAAATTTACACTGTTATACAAGCTGTACACTCACTACTTTACATTGTAGCAAAGTGCCATTTCTTCAGTGTTGTCTCATGAAAAGATATAATAAAATATTTACAAAAATGTGAGGGTGTGCTCATTTCTGTGAGATACTGTGTCTAGTTTAGATGAGCATGTGCTTAAACTAAGGGAGAACTGGAAACAGAGCCAAGACAATTACAAGAAAGCCTATGATACACAAACAGGGCTTCCCTTGATTATCAAGTCTAGGAGAGAGTCTGACTGAACACCAAGAATATATGCCTTAAAGTGTTATCCATGAAATTCGCCCCTCAGTTCATTGGGCCGTAGAAGATCCTAAGGTAAGTTACCCCTTTCAGATATTCCTTTCTGCTCTTTTCTAATATGACAATACTCAGTTCCTTCCAGGTATCCCTAATAAACTCCTCTCCTGTAACTGTTTTACCTGAACGTAACATCCTCCACCCCCTGTTTTGGTCTAGGATGGACCTGAATATGAGATTCGGTCCATTGTTGGCTCCTTCCTGGTCTGTGGATTGCTGCAATATATGATACACTGCCGCGGATACTGCCCCAAGGTGGGGTCTTGGGTTTCCTCCAGGGACAGTCACCCTTCCTGTCTTTTCTATGCCTTTGAGGCTACCCTTTCCAAAATGATACATTACTCTCAGTGGCTAACATACTGAATGACACCAAATGCTTGATCACAGGTCAGTCATGCAGCAAAGTATGGATGCCAAACAATTTGTGTCATTGTGCACATGCATGTTTTGATGCTCATTGTTGACAAGAACCAATGGCTGACTACCTACACCTATATAATGCATTGGTCTGTTATAGCATTGCCCTGTAGTGTTTCTTTCATTAGTCACTCTAGTGGTTTTTTTATTTTTTTTTGTCTTTTTGATTACTGACTTGGCTTGTATTATCAACTACATTGTTTTCTGTACTCTTAGACATGGCTTTGCTTGCTTGTACTCATGTAACTTTGTAACCCTCTACCTCAGCTTTGTCCCTTGACGATTCTTTGCTCTGTCTCCCTGGTACCTCTTTATTAACCTGGCCATCTCATGGACCAGTGGTTTTTTGGTTTGGTTTTTCACTGTATATAAATTAATATTCCATCCTGTTTACCTGGCCAGTATAAGGACCTGACTAGGTATGTTATTATTCTGTGTTAGGGTCCGTGACATACCTTGACAGAATATAATTAATTAAGTAATTGGGAATTAACTAATGCAATTAGGGTGTACCGCTATTCAAGAATATATCAGTAGCATATTTTCTATATTTACCTATATTACTTTTTTGTTTGTAGTAAATAATATTATTTATCAATAAAGGTTGTATTTTAATGTATTTTAAGAGCACACAGTACACCTTCTTAGGTGTTAGTTTGCAAATTTTTTATATAATATAATTGTGATAAACACTGTTACACTACATAGTGGATGGCCCCCACATAAGAGGAAGACTTAGCAGCTCTGTCTTTTTGTTGATAGACACGAACCATAGCACCATGAAATCCATCAATATATACCCAGACACCCTTCCCCCCACACATTCAGACACTGACAATCTACTACACACTCACCTCTAGAGACACAAATGTCGGCTCTCTCTGAATAACCCCTTATGTATCAGACCAGCAGTTCAGCACTATGGACAGCAGCTATTGATTAGCTGACCGTGGTGCTGAAACATCGATTCCATTTGTAAGAGGCTTTGATTTGTTCACCTCTACTGTATACTGTATATGTGCATGGGGAGTTTCCTCATGAGGTCTTGTATTTGTGTTCATATCCTCAAGGAACATGACTGATTAAGATTTTATTTACGATTGTGGAGAAGATTTTATCATTACTTCTTTTATCCTTTCCTGCCGCTAAAAATTTATATGTGATAAATATTAGGATTTTTTTAGGATTTATATGTAATTTTTAGCTCAAAGTATGTTCCCAGTATATAGTTATCATATGATATGAGTAGTTATTACTTTTTTGCGCTGACATTTCTTTGAATTAATTGTTTGGAATTTTGTCTCATTCCCCATTGGTTATTGAAAATCTCTGTGAAAACTGATGGCGCCATAGAAATGATGATGATGATGATAATAGCAAATCCTGGACCACCAAGGTTTGAAGACAGACCTTGGTTTCCAAGTTCTCCCTAACAGAGATAATCATTACCCACTACAGTTTACCAGTTTGTTCCAATGACAATAAATTTTTGCATATTTTCGTGAATATCATTTTATTGACTTATGATATAAAAGCAATGAGACTTGTATTAACAACACTTGATTAAGAATCAGCATACCAGAAAGAAAAGTAATAGCACACACATTTTAGATTTTGCAAGAAAAAATGAGACCTGTTAACGCCAAAACTATCAATAGAGCAGATTAATGATATATTTCCAGTATGTTTTCATTATAGTGATGCTATATAGGGCTTCTCTTACACTTTAACAGTGTCCAGAGCTATGTTTGCTTTTGGAAATATGGCTGAAGCTCGCTCCACTGCTGGAGCTGAATCCTCCCTTTTGCTTCTGACCACTTCCTCCACGGGATTTTCCTCCTGAGCAATGTTTTCCTCCAGTGCTGGAGTGAAGCACAGATATATTAACGGAATCATGAGAAGACAACCTGCTCTCTTCTCCTTCCAGCATCTTCTTGTAGGTGGCGATCTCAATGTCCAGTGCCAGTTTCACGTTCATCAGCTCCTGGTATTCTCGCAGTTGGCGAACCATATCCTGCTTGGCCTTCTGAAGGGCAGCTTCCAGCTCAGAGAGTTTGCCCTTGGCATCCCTCACAGCGGCTTCTCCTCTTTCTTCAGCCTCATTTATAGCAGATTCAAGTGCAGAACGTTGGGTCTTCACGCTGTCAATTTCTCCCCTCAGTCGCTGAATTGCTCGGTTCAGCTCACAGATCTCATTTCTGCTGCTCTGAAGATCATTCCCATTTCTTCCTGCTGCTGTTTGAAGCTCCTGGAACCGTGACTTGTACATGGCCTCGGCCTCACCTCTGCTCCTGTTAGCAATGTCCTCATACTGAGATCTGACCTCAGCAATGATTCCATTCAAATCCAAATCACGACTGTTATCCATGGACACGACCACTGAAGTGTCTGAGATCTGAGCTTGGAGTTGGGCTATTTCCGCATCATATATAGTCCTTAGAAATTTATTCTCATCAGACAGGGAATCGGCCTTTCTTTGTAACTCAGCTTTGTTCGTAAAAGCTGCATCTACATCTCTCTTCAGACCAACAAACTCATTCTCTGCCGCTGTGCGTCTGTTCAATTCGTCTTCATATCTTCTCCTTACTTCCTCCACAGATTGCTCCATATTGTTCCTTTCAACTTCCAGACGTGCGCTCTCACACCCCAGATTCTCCGTCTGTCTCCTGAGGTTACTGATAAAAGCCTCAAACAGAGGTTCGATTTGATAACGGGCAGTGTTTTGTTCTTGCAGCAAAGACCACTTGGTCTCCAGCATCTTGTTCTGCTGTTCCAAAAATCTCACCTTATCAATAAAAGAAGCAAATTTGTCATTGAGACCTCTAATTTGATTCCTCTCGTCAGTCCTCACTCGTTGGATGCTGGGATCAATCTCTAGGTTGAGAGGAGCCAAGAGACTTTGGTTCACAGTAACATTGGTAATGTCTCCAGAACAGCCAGATCCTCCAAATCCTCGGCTGGTTCCTCCAACTCGAAATCCAGATCCGTGTTCACTTGTTCCAGAATGAAAACTCCCCATTGAGATTTTGCGTCCCATTGGACCCAGACTGTTAGCGCTTCTGCTGCTAAAGGAATTAAACAGCTTATGGCCACCATGAGAAGCAGGTTTGCAGGAGTGTGACAGAGTGTGGTGTGAGCTCCCATGTTTAGGTAAAGCTACGTAACAGGAGTTGACGTTTTTGTGCCCAGAAATCCCAAGGATGGAGTGATGAGACATGATGCTTCTTCTCAGTGAAGAGATGTAAGAATGATCAGCTCAGGTATTGTCTGCACAGGAGGTTCACATCTTCCAAGAGCAAAACTGGCTGCTTTTATAATTAACTTGGGTGTTAACACGCTCAGTCCAAAATCATGTTATTGGCTGCTTTGAGCATCGCTTGGGAATATTATTAATTTGTGATTTTATAAGACTAACGCATCAACACACCTAGATCATCAAAACTAATTGCATCTTCCGTTGGCTATATTAGACTTAATATTTTTTGAATGACTAAAGCTCAAATTATATTTTGTATAACATATCTATTTCCCGTCCATTGCAAATCCAGGGACTTATTTCAAACATGATGCTAAAATGGAGACAGTAAGCAAGAAAATCTGCGCCTGCAGATTTTCCTTTATCGACTCCACTTTAACATCATATTCCAGGGTAGGTACTATAGCACCTTGCCCTGTAACGCAGCAAAAACCCTGATAGCAAGGATAACTTGCCACAAACTTCAGGCACATTTAAATTGTAAGTCTTGCAAACTTGCGGCAAATTTTCACTGCCATGTCATTAACTTGCAGAACACTTACAGCACAAATTCTAGTTGACACTTTTTCAATTTATAGCAAATTTGCTTTCTAAGTCTCTAGCAAGAGCAAAGTTGTAATGGCAAGTCTATAGCAAGAGCTCTGAAAGTCTACATCAAGAACCCTGCAAGTCTACAGCAAGAGCCCTGCAAGTCTACAGTCAGAGCCCTGCAAGTCTTTGAGAAATCTATAGCAAGAGTGGGGCGGACTGACACATCAGGCACTGCCCGAGGGCCTGCGGGTCAGTAGGGGCACGGTTTGGGACATCATAGTGGGCCCCCGCCGGTTTCCCTGTAATGATCAGCACACTTAACAGGCAGCCAGCGGCGCACTTTGTAAATGCCGTGGTGGCGCCTGCGCCACCCCCTCAGGTGACATGTCACGTGAGGGGCGGCGCCAGTGCAACATGCCTGCTCCAGTTTTAGACTGGGATGTAGGCACGCTGCAGGCTGCCTGTTAAGTGCACTTAACAGGCTGCCGCTGGCTGCCTGTTAAGTGCACTGATCATCAGAGGGAAACTGACGGGGGCCCACTGTGTTACCCCAAACCAGGCCCCTACTGACCCGCGGGCCCTCGGAGCCGGTGAGCAATGGGGGGAAATATATATCCATGTTTGAGGTGCTGGGGCAAATATATTCATGTTTGAGCTACTGGGGGCAATATATATTCATGTTTGAGCTGCTGGGGCAAATCTTCATGTTCGAGCTACTAGGGGCAATATATATTCATCTTTGAGCTACTGGGGGCAAATATATTCATGTTTGAGCTACTGGGGCAAATATATTCATGTTTGATCTACTGGGGGCAAATATATTCATGTTTGAGCTACTAGGGGCAATATATATTCATGTTTGAGCTACTAGGGGCAATATATATTCATGTTTGAGCTACTGGGGGCAAATATATTCATGTTTGAGCTACTGGGGGCAAATATATTCATGTTTGAGCTACTGGGGCAGTATATATCCATGTTTGAGCTACTGGGGGCAAATATACTCATGTTTAAGCTCCTGGGGGCAAATATATTCATGTTTGAGCTACTGGGGGCAAATATATTCAGGTTTGAGCTACCGGGGCAGTATATATCCATGTTTGAGCTACTGGGGCAAATATATTCATGTTTGAGCTACTGGGGGCAATATATATTCAGGTTTGAGCTACTGGGGGCAAATATATTCATGTTTGATCTACTGGGGGCAAATATATTCATGTTTGAGCTACTGGGGCAGTATATATCCATGTTTGAGCTACTGGGGGCAAATATACTCATGTTTGAGCTACTGGGGCAAATTTATTCATGTTTGAGCTACTGGAGGCACTATTTATATTCATGTTTGAGCTGCTGGGGCAATACATATCCATGTTTGAGCTACTGGGGTAAATATATTCATGTTTGAGCTACTGGGGCAAATATATTCATGTTTGAGCTACTGGGGGGCATTATATATCCATGTTTGAGGTGCTGGGGCAGTATTTATCCATGTTTGAGCTACTGGGGCAATATATATTCATGTTTGAGCTACCGGGGGCAATATATATTCATGTTTGAGCTACTGAGGCTATTTATATCCATATTTGAGCTACTGGGGGCAATATATATTAATGTTTGAGCTGCTGGGGCAATTAATATCCATATTTGAGGTGCTGGGGCAGTATTTATCCATGTTGTAGCTAATTTATCCATGTTTGAGCTCCTGGGGCAGTATATTTTCATGTTTGAGCTACTGGGGCAGTATATATCAATGTTTGAGCTGGTGGGGGCAATATATATCTATGTGTGAGCTACTGGGGCAAATATATTCATGTTTGAGCTACTGGGGCAAATATATTCATGTTTGAGCTACTGGGGGCAATATATATCCATGTTTGAGGTGCTGGGGGCAGTATTTATCCATGTTTGAGCTACGGGGGGAGATTTATATCCATGTTTGAGGTGCTGGGGGCAGTATTTATCCATGTTTGAGCTACTGGGGGCAAATATATTCATGTTTGAGCTATTGGGGGCAATATATATTCATGTTTGAGCTACTGGGGCAGTATATATCCATGTTTGAGCTACTGGGGGCAAATATATTCATTGTTTGAGCTACTGGGGGCAAATATTTGCAAGTTTGAGCTACTGGGGGCAAATATTCCATGTTGAGCTGCTGGGACAAATCATTTCATATTTGAGCTACTAGGTGCAATATATATTCATCTTTGAGTTACTGGGGGCAAATATATTCATGTTTGAGCTACTGGGGCAAATATATTCAGGTTTGAGCTACTGGGGCAGTATATATCCATCTTTGAGCTACTGGGGAAATATATCATGTTTGAGCTACTGGGACAAATATATTCATGTTTGAGCTACTGGGGGCAATATATATTCATGTTTGAGCTACTGGGGGCAAATATATTCATGTTTGAGCTACTGGGGCAATATATATTCATGTTTGAGCTACTAGGGGCAAATATATTCATGTTTGAGCTACTGGGGCAGTATATTATCCATGTTTGAGCTACTGGGGCAATATACTCATTTTTGAGCTACTGGGGCAAATATATTCATGTTTAAGCTACTGGGGCAATATATATTCATGTTTGAGCTGCTGGGGGCAATACATATCCATGTTTGAGCTACTGGGGCAAATATATTCATGTTTGAGCTACTGGGGGCAAATATACTCATGTTTGAGCTACTGGGGCAAATATATTCATGTTTGAGCTACTGAGGGCAATATATATTCATGTTTGTGCTGCTGGGGGCAATACATATCCATGTTTGAGCTACTGGGGCAAATATATTCATGTTTGAGCTACTGGGGGCATTATATATCCGTGTTTGAGGTGCTGGGGCAGTATTTATCCATGTTTGAGCTACTGAGGCTATTTATATCCATGTTTGAGCTACTGGGGGAAATTTATATCCATATTTGAGATACTGGGCGCAAATATATTCATGTTTGAGCTACTGGGGCAAATATATTCATGTTTGAGCTACTGGGGGCAAATATATTCATGTTTGAGCTACTGGGGGCAAATATATTCATGTTTGAGATACTGGGGGCAAATATATTCATGTTTGAGCTACTGGGGCAAATATATTCATGTTTGAGCTACTGGGGCAAATATACTCATGTTTGAGCTACTGGGGGTAAATATATTCATGTTTGATCTACTGGGGCAATCTATATTCATGTTTGAGCTGCTGGGGCAATACATATCCATGTTTGAGCTGCTGGGGCAAATATATTCATGTTTGAGCTACTGGGGCAAATATATTCATGTTTGAGGTACTGGGGGCATTATATATCCATGTTTGAGGTGCTGGGGCAGTATTTATCCATGTTTGAGCTACTGGGGCAATATATATTCATGTTTGAGCTACCGGGGGCAATATATATTCATGTTTGAGCTACTGAGGCTATTTATATCCATATTTGAGCTACTGGGGGCAATATATATTCATGTTTGAGCTGCTGGGGCAATTTATATCCATATTTCAGGTGCTGGGGGCAGTATCCATGTTTGAGCTAATTTATCCATGTTTGAGCTCCTGGGGGCAGTATATTTTCATGTTTGAGCTACTGGGGCAGTATATATCAATCTATGTGTGAGCTACTGGGGCAAATATATTCATGTTTGAGCTACTGGGGCAAATATATTCATGTTTGAGCTACTGGGGGCAATATATATCCATGTTTGAGGTGCTGGGGGCAGTATTTATCCATGTTTGAGCTACTGGGGGCAAATATATTCATGTTTGAGCTACTGGGGGCAAATATATTCATGTTTGAGCTACTGGGGCAGTATATATCCATGTTTGAGCTACTGGGGGCAAATATATTCATGTTTGAGCTACTGGGGGCAAATATATGCAAGTTTGAGCTACTGGGGCAAATATATTCATGTTTGAGCTGCTGGGGCAAATCTTTTCATATTTGAGCTACTAGGGGCAATATATATTCATCTTTGAGCTACTGGGGGCAAATATATTCATGTTTGAGCTACTGGGGGCAAATATATTCAGGTTTGAGTTACTGGGGCAGTATATATCCATGTTTGAGCTACTGGGGGCAAATATATTCATGTTTGAGCTACTGGGACAAATATATTCATGTTTGAGCTACTGGGGCAATATATATTCATGTTTGAGCTACTGGGGGCAAATATATTCATGTTTGAGCTACTGGGGGCAAATATATTCATGTTTGAGCTACTGGGGCAGTATATATCCATGTTTGAGCTACTGGGGGCAAATATATTCATGTTTGAGCTACTGGGGCAATATATATTCATGTTTGAGCTGCTGGGGGCAATACATATCCATGTTTGAGCTACTGGGGCAAATATATTCATGTTTGAGCTACTGGGGCAAATATATTCATGTTTGAGCTACTGGGGGCATTATATATCCATGTTTGAGGTACTGGGGCAGTATTTATCCATGTTTGAGCTACTGGGGCAATATATATTAATGTTTGAGCTACCGGGGGCAATATATTTTCATGTTTGAGCTACTGAGACTATTTATATCCATGTTTGAGCTACTGGGGGCAATATATATTCTTGTTTGAGCTGCTGGGGGCAATTTATATCCATATTTGAGGTGCTGGGGCAGTATTTATCCATGTTTGAGCTAATTTATCCATGTTTGAGCTACTGGGGGCAGTATATTTTCATGTTTGAGCTACTGGGGCAGTATATATCAATGTTTGAGCTGGTGGGGGCAATATATATCCATGTGTGAGCTGCTGGGGGCAATATATATCTATGTGTGAGCTACTAGGGCAAATATATTCATGTTTGAGCTACTGGGGCAAATATATTCATGTTTGAGCTACTGGGGGCAAATATATTCATGTTTGAGCTACTGGAGCAGTATATATCCATGTTTGAGCTACTGGGGGCAAATATACTCATGTTTGAGCTACTGGGGCAAATATATTCATGTTTGAGCTACTGGGGGCAAATATATTCATGTTTGAGCTACTGGGGCAAATATATTCAGGTTTGAGCTACTGGGGCATTATATATCCATGTTTGAGCTACTGGGGCAAATATATTCATGTTTGAGCTACTGGGGGCAATATATATTCAGGTTTGAGCTACTGAGGCAAATATATTCATGTTTGAGCTACTGGGGGCAAATATACTCATGTTTGAGCTACTGGGGGCAAATATATTCATGTTTGAGCTACTGGGGGCAATACATATTAATGTTTGAGCTGCTGGGGCAATACATATCCATGTTTGAGCTACTGGGGCAAATATATTCATGTTTGAGCTACTGGGGCAAATATATTCATGTTTGAGCTACTGGGGGCATTATATATCCATGTTTGAGGTGCTGGGGCAGTATTTATCCATGTTTGAGCTACTGGGGCAATATATATTCATGTTTGAGCTACCGGGGGGCAATATATATTCATGTTTGAGCTGCTGAGGCTATTTATATCCATATTTGCGCTACTGGGGGCAATATATATTCATGTTTGAGCTGCTGGGGCAATTTATATCCATATTTGAGGTGCTGGGGCAGTATTTATCCATGTTTTAGCTAATTTATCCATGTTTGAGCTCCTGGGCAGTAATTTTCTTTGAGCTACTGGGGCAGTATATATTCAATGTTTGAGCTGGTGGGGGCAATATATATCTATGTGTGAGCTACTGGGGCAAATATATTCATGTTTGAGCTACTGGGGCAAATATATCATGTTTGATACTGGGGGCAATATATATCCATGTTTGAGGTGCTGGGGCAGTATTTATCCATGTTTGAGCTACGGGGGGAGATTTATATCCATGTTTGAGGTGCTGGGGGCAGTATTTATCCATGTTTGAGCTACTGGGGGCAAATATATTCATGTTTGAGCTATTGGGGGCAATATATATTCATGTTTGAGCTACTGGGGCAGTATATATCCATGTTTGAGCTACTGGGGGCAAATATATTCATGTTTGAGCTACTGGGGGCAAATATTTGCAAGTTTGAGCTACTGGGGGCAAATATATTCATGTTTGAGCTGCTGGGACAAATCATTTCATATTTGAGCTACTAGGTGCAATATATATTCATCTTTGAGTTACTGGGGGCAAATATATTCATGTTTGAGCTACTGGGGCAAATATATTCAGGTTTGAGCTACTGGGGCAGTATATATCCATCTTTGAGCTACTGGGGGCAAATATATTCATGTTTGAGCTACTGGGACAAATATATTCATGTTTGCGCTACTGGGGCAATATATATTCATGTTTGAGCTACTGGGGCAAATATATTCATGTTTGAGCTACTGGGGCAATATATATTCATGTTTGAGCTACTAGGGGCAAATATATTCATGTTTGAGCTACTGGGGCAGTATATATCCATGTTTGAGCTACTGGGGGCAAATATACTCATTTTTGAGCTACCGGGGGCAATATATATTCATGTTTGAGCTACTGAGGCTATTATATCCATGTTTGAGCTACTGGGGCAATATATATTCTTGTTTGAGCTGCTGGGGGCATTTTATATCCATATTTGAGGTGCTGGGGCAGTATTTATCCATGTTGAGCTAATTTATCCATGTTTGAGCTACTGGGGGCAGTATATTTTCATGTTTGAGCTACTGGGGCAGTATATATCAATGTTTGAGCTGGTGGGGGCAATATATATCCATGTGTGAGCTGCTGGGGACAATATATATCTATGTGTGAGCTACTGGGGCAAATATATTCATGTTTGAGCTACTGGGGCAAATATATTCGTGTTTGAGCTACTGGGGGCAAATATATTCATGTTTGAGCTACTGGAGCAGTATATATCCATGTTTGAGCTACTGGGGGCAAATATACCCATGTTTGAGCTTCTGGGGCTAATATATTCATGTTTGAGCTACTGGGGGCAAATATATTCAGGTTTGAGCTACTGGGGCAGTATATATCCATGTTTAAGCTACTGGGGCAAATATATTCATGTTTGAGCTACTGGGGGCAATATATATTCAGGTTTGAGCTACTGGGGGTAAATATATTCATGTTTGATCTACTGAGGCAAATATAGTCATGTTTGAGCTACTGGGGCAGTATATATCCATGTTTGAGCTACTGGGGGCAAATATACTCATGTTTGAGCTACTGGGGGCAAATATATTCATGTTTGAGCTACTGGGCTATATATATTCATGTTTGAGCTGCTGGGGCAATACATATCCATGTTTGAGCTACTGGGGCAAATATATTCATGTTTGAGCTACTGGGGCAAATATATTCATGTTTGAGGTGCTGGGGCAGTATTTATCCATGTTTGAGCTACTGGGGCAATATATATTCATGTTTGAGCTACCGGGGGCAATATATATTCATGTTTGAGCTGCTGGGGCAATTTATATCCATATTTGAGGTGCTGGGGGCAGTATTTATGTTTGAGCTAATTTATCCATGTTTGAGCTCCTGGGGGCAGTATATTTTCATGCTTGAGCTACTGGGGCAGTATATATAAATGTTTGAGCTGGTGGGGGCAAAATATATCTATGTGTGAGCTACTGGGGCAAATATATTCATGTTTGAGCTACTGGGGCAAATATATTCATGTTTGAGCTACTGGGGGCAATATATATCCATGTTTGAGGTGCTGGGGGCAAATATATTCAGGTTTGAGCTATTGGGGCAGTATATATCCATGTTTGAGCTACTGGGGCAATATATGATCATGTTTGAGCTACTGGGGGCAAATATATTCATGTTTGAGCTACTGGGGGCAAATATATTCAGGTTTGAGCTACTGGGGCAGTATATATCCATGTTTGAGCTACTGGGGGCAAATATATTAATGTTTGAGCTACTGGGACAAATATATTCATGTTTGAGCTACTGGGGCAATATATATTCATGTTTGAGCTACTGGGGCAAATATATTCATGTTTGAGCTACTGGGGGCAAATATATTCATGTTTGAGCTACTGGGGCAGTATATATCCATGTTTGAGCTACTGGGGGCAAATATACTCATTTTTGAGCTACTGGGGCAAATATATTCATGTTTAAGCTACTGGGGCAATATATATTCATGTTTGAGCTGCTGGGGGCAATACATATCCATGTTTGAGCTACTGGGGCAAATATATTCATGTTTGAGCTACTGGGGGCATTATATATCCATGTTTGAGGTGCTGGGGCAGTATTTATCCATGTTTGAGCTACTGGGGCAATATATATTTATGTTTGAGCTACCGGGGGGCAATATATATTCATGTTTGAGCTACTGAGGCTATTTATATCCATATTTGAGGTGCTGGGGGCAGTATTTATCCATGTTTGAGCTAATTTATCCATGTTTGAGCTCCTGGGGGCAGTATATTTTCATGCTTGAGCTACTGGGGCAGTATATATCAATGTTTGAGCTGGTGGGGGCAATATATATCTATGTGTGAGCTACTGGGGCAAATATATTCATGTTTGAGCTACTGGGGCAAATATATTCATGTTTGAGCTACTGGGGCAATATATATCCATGTTTGAGCTACTGGGGGCAAATATATTCATGTTTGAGCTGCTGCGGCAAATCTTTTCATGTTTGAGCTACTAGGGGCAATATATATTCATCTTTGAGCTACTGGGGGCAAATATATTCATGTTTGAGCTACTGGGGGCAAATATATTCAGGTTTGAGCTACTGGGGCAGTATGTATCCATGTTTGAGCTACTGGGGGCAAATATATTCATGTTTGAGCTACTGGGACAAATATATTCATGTTTGAGCTACTGGGGCAATATATATTCATATTTGAGCTACTTGGGGGAAATATATTCATGTTTGAGCTACTGGGGGCAAATATATTCATGTTTGAGCTACTGGGGCAGTATATATCCATGTTTGAGCTATTGGGGGCAAATATACTCATTTTTGAGCTACTGGGGGCAAATATATTCATGTTTAAGCTACTGGGGCAATATATATTCATGTTTGAGCTGCTGGGGGCAATACATATCCATGTTTGAGCTACTGGGGCAAATATATTCATGTTTGAGCTACTGGGGCAAATATATTCATGTTTGAGCTACTGGGGGCATTATATATCCATGTTTGAGGTACTGGGGCAGTATTTATCCATGTTTGAGCTACTGGGGCAATATATATTCATGTTTGAGCTACCGGGGGCAATATATATTCATGTTTGAGCTACTGAGGCTATTTATATCCATGTTTGAGCTACTGGGGGCATATATATTCTTGTTTGAGCTGCTGGGGGCAATTTATATCCATATTTGAGGTGCTGGGGCAGTATTTATCCATGTTTGAGCTAATTTATCCATGTTTGAGCTACTGGGGCCAGTATATTTTCATGTTTGAGCTACTGGGGCAGTATATATCAATGTTTGAGCTGGTGGGGGCAATATATATCCATGTGTGAGCTGCTGGGGGCAATATATATCTATGTGTGAGCTACTGGGGCAAATATATTCATGTTTGAGCTACTGGGGCAAATATATTCATGTTTGAGCTGCTGGGGGCAGTATTTATCCATGTTTGAGCTACTGGGGGCAATATATATTCATGTTTGAGCTATTGGGGGCAATATATATCCATGTTTGAGGTGCTGGGGCAGTATTTATCCATGTTTAAGCTACTGGGGGCAATATATATTCATGTTTGAGCTATTGGGGGCAATATATATCCATGTTTGAGTTGCTGGGGCAGTATTTATCCATGTTTGAGCTACTGGGGCAATATATATTCATGTTTGAGCTACTGGGGGCAATTTGTATCCATGTTTGAGGTGCTGGGGGCAGTATTTATCCTATTCATGTTTGAGCTACTGGAGGCAGTATTTATCCATGTTTGAACTACTGGGGCAGTACTTATCCACGTTTGAGCTACTGGGGGCAGTATTTATCCATGTTTGAGCTACTGGGGGCAGTATATATCAATGTTTTAGATGGTGGGGGCAATATATATTCATGTTTGAGCTGCTGGGGCAATATACAGTATATCCATGTTTGAGCTGCTCGGGGCAATCTATATCCATGTGTGAGCTGCACATCACTGTGGGTTTTATTGCTGTGCAGCTCTGTGATACGCTCATACACTCTGCACATTACTGGGAGTTTATTTCTGTGGAGCTCTGTGATGTGCAGTGTGTCAGGATTGTACAGTATCTTTTAAACTGATCAGCAGTTTCCCACATTTTCCACAAGGACTTTCTATGCCGCGGTGCAGCCTTAGCTGCAATGAGTGGGTGATGGCTGCTGTAGCAGTGCGGTGGTCATCTGTAAGTATGAAGGGGGGCACAATTCACTGCTGGGTCCAAGTGGATTTTCGAATTTTCGATTTTCTTTAGCACAATAATGTACATGTGGGTGTTGCGTTGTATGGGGTGGGTTTTTTATGGGTGTGGCCATAAATAAGCAAAATTAATAGTGCATTAAGACAAACATGATCAAAATAAAAGTATTCATTACAATATTTTAATATTTAATAAAATGAATACATAACACAGCATTACAACTTACAAACAGTTAAATTTTTATTAGATTGAACATTCCCAAACATGAAAAAAGATCATTTACCAAAACATGACAACATACAACTAGGCTTGTGCACCGATTTTTTTTTCAGTTCGATTCGGTTTGATTTTTCGGATTTTTAAACTTTTCGATTCGGCTCGTTTCGACCGATTTCTGTTTCGATTCGGTTCGGCACGATTCGTTTTTCGTGTACATTCTTTTTCGGAATATCGACCATTTTTCGTATTTTCGTGTCACTTTGCTCGTTTTTTGTATCGACTTTTCGTAATTTCGGAAATTTTCGTTTTTCGGAATTGTACATTTTTCGGAATTTCGACCGGTTTTCGTATTTTCGTGTCACTTTGCTCGTTTTTTGTATCAACTTTTCGTAAGTTCGGAAATTTTCATTTTTTCGGAACGTCTGTTCTCCTCGTTTCAAAGCAATAAATTTCGATTTGACACATTTCAAGGCCATTCGAAAATTCCGAAAATAGTTCGTTTCGGCTCGGAAAACTTTTCGGATCTGCCATTTTCGGATCTAAAAGTTTTCGGAAATTCGGCCGCATCCGAAAACACGAATCGGGAAATTTCGTGAAAATTCCGAAATTCCGAAACCCGAAACGCACATCCCTACATACAACTAAAATGGTATGTAGTCATAAATTATATATATTCTGCTGTGCTATCGGCTTGAATTTGGAACTGGCCTCTGAAAATAAGAACATCAACAATTTTTACATAGCACCAGAATATAATTTCTAGAGCTAAACAGAACTAGCTAACAGTAATTCAACTTCAGTGTCAAATATAGGAAATAAAATATTTTAATCAATTAACACATTAACTCTCAGCTACAGCTGGTAACTAACTCTGGCAGTCTTACACAGTATGGAATCTGCATACACCCAATATGAAGGCTTAAAACTCAGCTAAGCTTGGTTCATGCTCTACTCTTCACTTAACCTGTTACCACCTTGGGGCTTACTATGCCTTCTCTGCGGGAGGTGGACCTTGGCACCTGGTGGCAGTATAGCACACCCCGTTGGCTTCAATGGGCCTCTGTGCTCCCACACACCAGTTGGCATGCGCCATTGTCTGCTGAGGTACAACCTGAACTCAGGCCATCCTGCTGCAGACAATGACACACAATGCGTGTCAGTGGCCCGGATGAGGGGACCACCAAAGCAGCTGGAAAGCGGGGTGTACTAGGACATCCCACTGGCGTTAACGCTCAACACTGGGCACAACCCACTGCAAGGGGTTAAAGATCTAAGATGAGTTTGGCATTTTGCGATTGCGAGTCAGTATTTTTTATTTTAAGAGTTGCTCATTATTCTGCAGGTACCACTACATTTGTGTTTCTTATACAAAGTAATAATCAGCCCATATTTACAGTTAGTTATTTCTATAGCGCCAACAAATTCCGTAGCGCTTCACAATGGGAGAGTACAAACAAGAGACATAATAATGATACATGGGGAAGAGACAACCCTCCTCGTAGGATAACTGTCCTACTAATACAGCACTTTAACCAAGTGCTCAGCCAGACATCCCATGAGCTTACAATCTAAGGGATATTTGCCACTAGTCCCACTACCACTTGTTAATATTAATTGCCGACTTAGAATAGGAGCCTTTTCTGAAGGGGATTACTACATGCAGAAGAAAGGTACAACAATGGGGACCAGGTTTGAGCCCAGCTATGCTAACCTATTCATGGCGGACTGGGAGTCCGAGTATGTCTGGGGTGGGCGTGACTTGGCGCAGTACCTGGTCCTCTATAAGAGTTACATCGATGATGTCCTTATTATTTGGAGACGGGGTGAAGAGTCCCTTACACATTTTATCCATAACCTTAATGACAATAATTGGGGCATAAAATTTGATACCCAGATGGTTAGGGAAAGATTTCATTTTCTGGATTTAACACTCTATATAGAAGATGGCAAATTTAAAACAAAGACCTTTTTTAAGAAAGTCGATGTTAATAGTTACAAGATTTTGTAGATAAGGGTTATAAAGATGGAGCATTAAACCTAACTGTGGATGAAATAAGAAACATAAATAGAAAATATATTTTAACCTATAAAGTACAAAATGATGGAAAACATAGGGAAGTAGCCTTTATATCTGACTATAATTCTCAAATTAGGAAAATTAACAGTATAATCAAGACATGTTGGCCCATTTTGAAAAAATACCCTATATTGGAAAAAATACTAGGTGATAGACCCACTATTATAAATAGGGGCACTAAAAATATAAAGAATATTTTAATCCATAGTCATAAAGAAGTCACAAACAAGGGAAAAGTCAATATGTTAAATTTAAAGGAGGGTTTTTTTATCAGTGCGGATTATGCCCAGCATGTAAAAATCTACGTCTACCAAAACAACTTATTTCTAGTTTTAAGAAAAAGGAGAAAGATGTTCAAGAAAATAAAATAAAAGGAGTTTTAACATGTCGTTCTAGGAACTTGATATACAGACTTACATGTCCGTGTGGCCTGCACTATATTGGACATACCACACATCCACTATGTACCCGTATATGGGAAAACATATACAACATTAGTAAGGATAAAGAAAATTACTCGGTCTCAGACTATTTTAATAAGGTTCATAACTGCTCAAGTGAAGGTACTACCTTTTTAGCAATTCAAAAGATAGACACTAGCGGGGTGAAAATTCTCATAAAAAGATTAATCAAGAGGAAATGAGGTGGGTGTACAATTTAGAAACCCTAGCCCCTAAAGGTCTTAGTCTAGATTTTGCAATTTGCGATTTTTTTATAAATGTACTTATTACTATTTTTTATGATGAATATGTAGAATCTGAATAATATTATATACTGATTGTATAGGAGGTCTTACATATTTCCTCATTGTCTTATATGATTTACACTGCACAAGGTTACAACATAACTGGGCCCTTGTTGGGACAAGCATGGAGTTTTTTTTAGGACTAATGGGCGTCCCCATATGCTGTGAAAAGAAAAGGAACGGATATGTATGTACAAGGGGATTTTATGTGTATGAAAACACTGACCGCAATGCTTACTTCTGGTTTTTCGCCCGATACCTGCAGAGATGGGGAAACCAGGACATGCATTTTTGGACTACTTTCAGTTTTGGTTTTGGAAACCACGTGATCTTCCACGTCTTTAGAAAGAGATTGGACTTAAATGTACAGGACCCACGTCACGGAATCATCGAAATTAAGGGACAAAATCACTACCAGATGCTGAAATCTCTTATTATTGGATAATTACCCCTAAAAGACTGTGACAAGGCAATTGTATTCAGTAGCCACTGAGGAAGCCGGAGAGGTTTGAGACCCAAGACAAAACGATTTTGCCATTTGTTCTATACTGTTTTCTTTTTGTTTTTTTAACTGTGTTTGTTCCTAATATGTTTTAATAAATCCATTGAGGAATCCAGTATTGTTTTTTCAGGAGTTGTACCTTATCAAACAACCTCTGGGTGCTTATAGAGAGACAGTTCGAGCTCCTAACTACGTAAGTGGGCGATCTGTATCTATCTATTACTGCACTGCATATACAGAGTTGCACTACTAGTCTATATTATTTTTTCAAGGAAAATTGAAGCAACATTGCGGTGGAGACTGTTGCCCCTCCAGAAGGGCTGATGGGTGGCCTTACCAAATGACCCACAAAACATTTTCGTGTGCGCCTCATTTAGGCTCAGAAATGCGTGAGTGAATTGCGTATTGTTTTGTCCATTACCCTACATAGTTGTACAATATTATGCTATGTGCATTCTTTATATCTTTCTTTGAGGTTTATATATCATCTCTGGGAAACTCCAGAGTGCTTTCCTAGATATTTTTCAGCTATTAGAAGATATCATTGGAGGTAAATATATTTGGTTATTTAATACATGGTTAAACGTAGAGTGCTGTACCCTATCTATTTGTATTTTTTGTCTATTGTGTTGTTGGTAGGAACAGCAATTGGGATTATCAGCGATCCATTTTTTGCAATAATTGATCACCTTGACTACAATCTTTTTCCGCCTTAGAATAGGAGCCTACAGTATATCTTTCTTGCATTGCATAATTTTTATAATGTCTCAGTTCACATTATTTTTATTAATACTGCTGGTTCATTTTCATAGCTTATATACTTTATTTGAACCAAGTTGTTCATTAAGAATTTTTCTACAGTCATTGCTCCAATAACTGCCATGACCGAAAAAGTAGCCGACGCTCCATACATGGTCCAAAGAGGAGTTTGAGACATTTGACACTCTTAAAAACTTGTTTCCATCTGCCCCAATTCTGACCAATCTAGAGTGTAGATTCTAGACCATATATTCTTGAAGTAGATGCAGCTTAAACCTTTTTTAGGCATTGTCTTTTTCCAGTGTCCAAGTTCTGACTAGTCATGTCTAAAAAAGGAGATGCCACCCACACATGGTCCAGAAAGGCACTCTAGGCAATTGACACTCTTATATCTAGACATGTGCAGAGACCAAAATTTCGTTCCGTTTCAACACATTTTGTGATCCAAAATTTTGGGAAGATTTGGAATCTGGAGGATCTGGATCGATCCAAAACTTTTAGGAATGTCTGAAAGTTTCCAGAAATGTTCTAAATTTTGATGGCACTCAAATCTGTAGCCCCAAGGCCCCCCTCTACACCTCATTCTATACCATTACCCCCTCTATATCCTCCTCTTTACATCATCCAACCTTCCCCTCTATATCCCTAAATGGGTTGATATTAGAGCTAGGTTTAGGATTGGGGTTACGTCTAGGATCGGAATACTGTTAGAGTTACTGTTAGGATAGGGGTGGTTATATAGAAGCCTTTCTGCACTTTCAATATAACAACCTGCATCCCTCCTACATTTCCTATGTAACAACACGCAACCTACCTACACTTACTCAACACTCCATCATCCTATATAACTGGTGTCTTTGGGGGTGAGACCACTGGTGTATTTTGGCCTAGGCCAACAAGGCCTAGGCCTAGGGCGGCACTCTTCAGGGGGCGGCGGCCCGCCGGGTGGCCCCACCCCTAAAAAAAAACAATTTTTTTTTTATTTTTTTTTACTTTTTCAAACTATATTACCAGGAAGGAAACATTGAGATGTCACTAATTTTCCAGTATGTCCTGGGTAGGCAACGCCTAGGCTTTCACTTTCCAGGGGGCAACAAAAAACCTCACCACTAATTGGGTTACTCACAGAGCACCGAAATGACGCCAACATTTTGGTGTTCTGTAGTTCCCTGCACTTCGGGGAATAAAATTTCCCCACCCTGCAGTGAATTCACCATTCACCGCAGGGTCCCCAAAGTGCATGGAGTCGGCCGCTGTATGCTGCCACCGCAAACCCATGGCCTGCTGTTTTCAAAAGAACTACTGAACGAAAATGTCTGGAATTTACATATAAGATCCTATGATCGATAATAAAAAGTTCTGTTACAGAAAAAGAAGAACTGATATTAAAAAAAAAAGGGGGGGGGGATTTTGCCCAAAAAATTCTGAAAAATTACTAAATGGTACCAAAAAAAAATCAATAAATAAAGACTTTTTACTGCAGATTAAAATAAGTGGTTTATTAGATATTGCATAAAAACGGGAATATTTTTAACATTGAAACCTATGGGGTTCGCCTGAATACCTGAACCTGCTGATTGAAACCACCGAACATCAGGGTATTTCACTGTCATTTCTCTGCTGTTTGGTGTTCTCTGAATAGATTAACCATTACTTCTCTATGGGGATTTGCACTGCCTTCAAACAGCACCGTACTTGCTGGCAGTTCGCCAGACTTGTGTGTGAGCATATCACCAGAGCAGTGGTGTACTTACAGGAGTGGCGGAGGGCGGGCTGCCCCAGGTACCAGTGATTATTGGGGTGTCATTAGGAGGTACTAGGAGGTGCCACTGTCACTGTGTGTCAGCTTTGAGCTGTGTTCTCAAACAACGAGCAGCGGAGCATGGCGTTTGCATACGGAATAAAATCGAATAGAATAAAAATCCCCCTCTCCTCCCTCCATAGCTCCTCCCCTGCCCCGCAGCAGCTCTAGGAGGGGGATGTGATTTGTGTCCACAGAGAGAAGATGACAGTAACCGGCAGGTAAAGGGGGGGATCAGCAGAATATGAAGCCCTGTCTGCTTACTGCTGTTTAAAGTGGACCTTTCCTTAACCAGCACTGCAGTGATAGAAATTTGTCATTGGGCTGTCGGGCTCCTGGTGAGGCTGCGTGCGTGCAGGTCACACTCGGTCTCGCCAGTCAGGTGGTACTGAGTCTCAGTACCACCTGACTGGCTGAACCACGTGACACGCACGCAGCTGTCCACCCTTTCGTTAACATGGACTGTCACTCTATTCTGGACTGAACACCCACCAGGAAGGGAATCAAAGCCACGGTGCACCCTCTGGCAGTGGCACCCCACTGCTGACAAGATGGCTCCACGCACAGGCACAGCCACGACCCTAACGTGGCCTGGAGGGACCTCCTGCTGAGTCTGTACACAGTCCCTGCTGACTCTGCACACAGCCCTACCGCGGACAGAGGCTGGTAAATGTAGAATAAATAATTGCTGTGTGCTCATATACACTCGGTTTGCTGGGAGTTTTATTGCAGTGGATTCTGATGCACTCATACACTCCACACATTGCATTGCTGGGAGTTTTATTGCCGTGGATTCTGATACGCTGACACACACCACAAATTGCATTGCTGGGAGTTTTATTGCAGTGGATTCTGATGCACTCATACACACCACACATTGCATTGCTGGGAGTTTTATTGCTGTGGATTCTGATACGCTGACCCACACATTGCATTACTGGGAGTTTTATTGCTGTGGATTCTAATACACTCATACACACTGCACATTGCATTGCTGGAATTTTTATTGCTGTGGATTCTGATACGCTGACACACACCAAACATTGCATTGCTGGGAGTTTTATTGCTGTGGATTCTGTGATACACACTGCATAGTACTGTGAGTTTTATTGCCTTGGAGCTCTGGGATACACTCATACACACTGCACATTACTGTGAGTTTTATTGCTGTGCAGTTCTGTGATATGCTCATACACAGTGCACATTTCTGTGGGTTTTATTGCTGTGCAGCTCTGTGATACGCTCATATGCAGTGCACGTTTCTGTGGATTTTATTGTTCACCAATTAGAGCGGCTGTGATCCAGTATACTTAACATGCATGGCTGTTCTTTGTAAAAATGCTTGCATTTAAACATTTCATAATTTTATTTATCTCAATAGATACATTGAAATGGTATACAAAATATACAAGTAGGCACTTGGTATCCACTTTTAATATAAAGAGAGGAAAAGGCATAGCTCTAAGAGGAAAAGGTGGAGCTTAAAGAGGAAGGGTGGGGATTAACCAGGAAGAGGTGTGGCCTTGACAGGAAGGGGTGCCTCAAATTTAAATTAGGGGGTGCACGAGTTTAGTCAGGCCTAGGGCAGTACAAAACCTAAATACACCACTGGGTGAGACTGGCAGGTGCTGGCAGAAATCTCTATGAAGCTGGGGACTCTGCACTTCCCCCAATTTCTGCTTCCAGTCCTGGTGCACACCATCAGACACTAACACACAAACTCCTACAAACAAGCGCGCATAGCCATTCTAAAACAATCTATTTTAACATTTTCCATGGCCCTAATTTAAAGAGAATCAGTGTTTACAATTATTATTTTTTTAACATCATTTTATTGAGTCATTATAGAGAAGCAGTGAGACATGTATTTCAACACTTGAATAAGAATCAGCATAACAGAAAGAAAAGTAATGGCACAAACATTTTAGACTTTTCAAGAACAAATGTGACCTATGAATACCAACTATATCAATAGAGCAGATTAATGATATATTTCCAGTATGTTTTCACTTTAGTGATGCTATATAGGCCTTCTCTTAAATGTTAACAGTGTCCAGAGCTGTGTTTGCCTTTGGAATTATGACTGAAGCTCGCTCCACTGCCGGCGCTGAATCCTCCCTTTTGCTTCTGACCACTTCCTCTGTGGGAATTTTCTCCTGAGGAATGTTTTCCTCCAGTGCTGGAGTGAAGCACAGATATATTAACAGAATCATGAGAAGACAACCTGCTCTCTTCTCCTTCCAGCATCTTCTTGTAGGTGGCGATCTCAATGTCCAGAGCCAGTTTCACGTTCATCAGCTCCTGGTATTCTCGCAGTTGGCGAGCCATGTCCTGCTTGGACTTCTGCAGGGCAGCTTCCAGCTCAGAGAGCTTGCCCTTGGCATCCCTCACAGCGGCTTCTCCACGTTCTTCAGCCTCATTTATAGCAGATTCAAGTGAAGAACGCTGACCCTTCATGCTGTCAATTTCTCCTCTCAGTCTCTGAATTGATCGGTTCAGCTCACAGATCTCATTTCTGCTGCTCTGCAGATCATTTCCATTTCTTCCTGCTGCTGATTGAAGCTCCTGAAACCGTGACTGGTACATGGCCTCGGCCTCACCTCTGCTCCTGTTAGCAATGTCCTCATACTGAGCTCTAACCTCAGCAATGATTCCATCCAAGTCCAAATCACGACTGTTATCCATGGACACGACCACTGAAGTGTCTGAGATCTGAGCTTGGAGCTGGGTTATTTCCGCATCATATAGAGTCCTCAGGAAATTAATCTCATCAGTCAGGGAATCGGCCTTTGTTTGTAACTCAGCTTTGTTCATAAAAGACGCATCTACATCTCTCTTCAGACCAACAAACTCATTCTCTGCCACCGTGCGTCGGTTCACTTCATCTTCATATCTTCTCCTTAGTTCATCTACAGATTGCTCCATATTGTTCCTTTCTCCTTCTAGACGTGCTCTCTCACACCCCAGATTCTCCAGCTGTCTCCTGAGGTTACTGATAAAAGCCTCAAACAGAGGTTCAATTTGATAACGGGCAGTGTTCTGTTCTTGCAGCAAAGACCACTTAGTCTCCAGCATCTTGTTCTGCTGCTCCAAAAATCTCACCTTGTCAATAAATGAAGCAAATTTATCATTGAGACCTCTAATTTGATTCCTCTCGTCAGTCCTCACTCGCTGGATGCTGGGATCAATCTCTAGGTTGAGAGGAGCCAAGAGACTTTGGTTCACAGTAACATTTGTAATGCCTCCAGAACAGCCAGATCCTCCAAATCCTCTGCTGTTTCCTCCAACTCGAAATCCAGATCCGTGTCCACTTGTTCCAGAATGAAAACTCCCCATTGAAATTTTGCGTCCCATGGAGCCCAGACTGTTAGCGCTTCTGCTGCTAAAGGAATTAAATAGCTTTTGGCCACCATGAGAAGCAGGTTTGCAGGAGTGAGAGAGAGTGTGGTGTGAGCTCCCATGTTTAGGTAAAGCTACTGAACAGGAGCTGAAGTTTTTGTGCCCAGAAATCCCAAGGATGGAGTGATGAGACATGATGCTTCTTCTCAGTGAAGAGATGTAAGAATGATCAGATCAGGTATTGTCTGCACAGGAGGTTCACATCTTCCAGGAGCAAAACTGTCTGCTTTTATATTTAACTTGAGTGTTTACACACTCATTGAAAAGTCATGTTATTGGTTGATTTGCGCATCGCTTGGGAATATTATTGCTATGTGATTTTATGGGAATAAAGCATCAACACACCTAGATCATCAAAGCCAAACACATTTACTGTTGGCTTCCATAGGTTTAACATTGTTTGAAAAGCTAAGGCTCAAGTTATAGGTTTTATAGTATTTATTTTTCCCATACAGACAGGGCCAGATTAAGATCTCTATAGTCCTGGAGTTGAAGATTTTGGTGGGCTTTTTCTGGAATTTAGTGAAATGAAAACATATTTTAGGTTATTTAATATTGCAGATATGGGTATATCTAACCAGGCAGATATTGTGTGATTAAATTTTCATTCAGATTTCAATCATTTACAATGTATAAAATTATTTTTTCACATTTTATCATCCACAACTTTGAGGTTATACATTCTATAGGGCATTCTTGTTAAAAAAAATTGAAACGGGAACCTGTTACTGCATTTTACTGAAAAAATATACAATTTTAAACAAAAAAAATAGAAAAATGAAATATTTCCCCTGTGTTTTGGAGGATCGTGTTATATGAATAATATGACTGTGTTTAAAACCCTGACCTTGCTCCTAGTGTGGGAAATGGAAAGACGAGTAATGGCAGTGGTATTGCTCATTTTATATGTGACAAATGGACAATGTCATCACTTTGGAACTAAAAGTAAATAAAAGGGTTTATTTGCTTTGTTTTCTTTTAGACTTACATGGTCATGTTTGGTATCAATGCAAAGGCCAGACTCTGACCTGTCCAAAGATGCCTCACTTGACCTTGTGCATTGTAAAGATTAGTAACGCAGGGTTCCAAAGTCCCCCCCAGTGCTCTTCGCTGTAATGCGGGGGTTTAGTTTTTTTATGTAAGAATTCTTAATAACGGATTGTGCCATCACCTCCACACTTGTTGGTGACATGAGAAATGAGATGGTTAGTTAGTGCAGTATCATTGTCCCCTTTTATAATTAAAAAATATTGCTGTGTTAGAAAGAAAAAGAAAATAAATATTTATTATTTTATTTTTACTGTTACATAAAACCTGGTCATGCTTGGTATCAATGGAAAGGCCATGCTCTGATACCTAACATGACCCTTTTAGCTGCTATGGAGTTGGAGATACAGGGGTCCAAATGCCCAGCAATGCAGACATAGTTATCCTTTCTCTGGGCCTATTCTGGGGCATGGGCCTAGAGCTGCTGCTCCATCAGACCCTATGTTAATCTGGCCCTGCATACAGAAAATCTAGGGCCAGATCACTATTCAGATGTTAGAAGTAAGATGGAAATGGAAAACCGTCTGCTGTTTTCCATTTGTGGCTTGTATTTAACATCTGTATTAAGACCAAGCCATTTCTTTACGCTTTCTAAGCAGTTGGAGTCATAATACTTTTGAGCCGCAACATGATTACATCAGCGCATCTGAGACAGACGCGATCCAACAGACTGTGGTCCAGCCAGGATGGCGAACTGATTCACAGAGGATCACTAGGAGCTATTTGTTCCCAGTGTTCAACTTCATGTGGAGCGAAGAAACGGTGGTTCATGCTGCTCTCTGCACCGAGGTATCTTTCCACCTTGATCATGAAAATAAAGTACAACACAATAGTGCAATAAAGTTCATATGTTCGAGAGGTTGGAAAAGCTAAAGGGTTTCAATTCCTATTCACCCTTTTCTGGGTCTATATCCGGACCCAGGTGTTCTCGCTCAAAGGTGGTTTCGAATCCCTCCGTTTTTCAAATATCACGAACATACTGCACCATGGAGTCTGTTTTCTTTCTCCTTCTTCTGAGGGTCAAGGTTGGAAGAGATCGGAAGGTGAGGGGCATGTGGGTAGGCATGTAAATTACCCAGAAGTGACTGGATGAGAGCCCAGAAGGCTCCAGGCTGTGAGTGTGGTCTCATCATTGCACTTTTTGGACTGAACATATGAACTTTACTGCACTATTGTGTTGTACTTTATTTTCTTGATCAAGGTGGAAAGACACAACATACTGGGGTACGGAACACCGCTCCAAGTTCCTTTATAGAGGTGTCAGTTGCCAGCTGAGACTGGCGGCACTACATTACAACTATATTACAAGTTAAGTGTATACTATTGATATTAGTATTGGGTGTGACATCATGAATATGTCATGTCTTCAATGCCTTTTAGCCTTACCCCTACTGGGCAGAAACCACCTAGTTATGAAGCAGCTCCTCTGCATCTCCTCTTTCGGTGACTCAGATATGGAATGAATACTTGAGCAAGTATTGACAATGTGCATCTTTACGCATATGCTCTTTTGGCGCTCAATGATGACAAGAACCAATGCCTGGCTACCTGCATCTATTTAAACTTCTGAAGTCTGCTATAGCATTGCTCTGACATGGTTCTGTGATAGATGTTTGTATAACTTAGTAGTCCTTATTAATGAACAGTTGAGATATAAGAGAAACAAGAGGGATAGGCTTCAAAGTCAGGCTATACTGTTAGCCCTCATGTTTTCCAATTACGACTTGGTTGCTCTTTCTCCTCAAAAGCCCATGCAACTTAGTACTGTCAAGCTCACATTTTCAGAAAAACAAGCTAGAAGGAAGCCAGGGTAATTTATGTATAACAGGGAGAAAGAGGACCTTAGACCCTGCTGCCCCAGCAGACCAGAAAACATGCACGACTAATGACCTTGTGGGGAGAGGTCTTGGGTGTAACACAAATGTCCCAAACTAAGAACACAGACTTCAAGCACCTATTCCCGTGACATGGAATAGCATCACCATCCCTCTCCAGTTGTTCGCCCTTATAGATTCTGGGGCCGCAGAGAATTATATTGACGTCTAACTTGTCATGGAGTATAACATACCGCCCTGAAATAGGAAAATGGGGATAGATGGTGAACCATATATTCCCACTATTACTCACAAAATCCTATCCCTGCATGTGCCTATTGGTGTTTGGTACTCTAAGTATATGTCATGGTAATAAAGATACCCAACATGCAGAAGACAGAGTCTTCACAGAGAAACTCTGAACTGAAAACCATTCTTTGTAATGGCCGGGTCAGTATACTATATAGGAAGATAGGCAAATATGATGTAGTACACAATAGTGATAAAACAGAACTGAGGTCTAGGGCAGGAGAGATACGGAGTTAGGGAGCAAGCCAGGTTCTGGTATATGGTAAGGACAATAGAGAACATATAGAACGCTAAGGGGTACATCAAAGGGCAACTGCAAAACCAGAGCTAATTACCGCTAGGTTAGCTGCTATTGGTTGGTTGTGATAACTAAAATCAGATGCCAAGAACATGTATGAACAATGATGCTCAGCAAAAGGAACAGTTGGAATCCTAATGGATTGATGCTGGAAAGGGACATGAGGATCCAGGATACCAGCAACAACAGGTAAGGCAGTAGGAGCAGAAATGACAATATATAACCCTGCACATTATAGCAACCCCACTTTTCAGGTTGTACTGGGTTACCCATCTTTAGCTCAACACATTCCATGGATTGACTGGAGAGTGAGACTAATTTAAGCTGGGAGTAGTAGTTGTAAGGATAACTGTGTAAACCAGCTATGGTGAGTGAGGGTGAGTACACTAAAAATGTTATTCACTTAGCACCAACTTGCCACCGAATTGCACCAAATAGGGAATTTCACTGTTTGTTGCAATTTTAGGGCAGTTCATCTATTCACTAAACTGTCATTTCGCCAAATATTGGCGAATTGACGGTGAAATACGGTGCAGTTCACTGCAGTTCAGTGATCTTCAGCTGCAGTGAAATTGTCCCATAGAGAAGTAATGGTTTGTTTATTCACAGAACGCTGAACTGCACCGAAGTGTCGGCGAAATGACCTGATTTTCGGTGCTTCAGTTCGACAAGTTTAAACAGGCGAATCCCATAGGCTACAAAGCAAAAAAGTAATATCTTTTTTAATTTAAAAATAAGTTTTCAGCAAAAAGCTTTTTTTATTTTTTGTTTTTTAGAAAGCCGTTTTGTATTTTTTAGACTAAATTTCTGTTTCTCAATTTTTTAAAAGACTTTTTTATTCTGTAACAGAACTTTTTATTATTTTTAAAGGACCTTTTTATTATTTTGAAACAGTTTAGTGGTTTAAACACCTATTAGGAGAACAAGAGAGTTTCGGATGTTTTTTTTCTTTTTTCCAGTTTGGTGAATTTTACCAAGGCCTCTCCGAAGCTCTTCAATGCTCTTTAATGACATTGTCCAACTTTTTCATGAGGCTTCAGCAACTCCGTCTTCGGCGCACTCTGGTGACCATTTGGTAAATAGTGAATTCATCATACTAACAGGGAAATTAAATCGCCAAAGTGAAAAACAGCAAAATTTGCTAAAATTTCAGTGCTTAATGAGTAGACCCTCATATGTTTCCACAGTTCTTCCTTCATTTGCTAAAATCTCAGAACAATATTTGTCAAGAGTGAGGCTGAGGTACCACACCCAATAGATTGCGCAACTGTGCCATAGACCTACTACCTGGAACTATGCACTATAGGTGCCGTATACTGGGGATGTGTATGGCTGAAAAATTTGTTTTGTTTAGTTTTGTTTCGTTTTTAAATAATTTTGTTTTTGGAATTTCGTAACTAATTTCGTTTCGTATTTTGTTTCGGGTCATTTTGGATCGATTCGAATTTCATATATCAATTCGATAGTTGATATCAATTCGAATTTTGGATCACTAAATAAAACACCAATTAATCAAATTTTGCTCTTAAAAGAAAAGCTAGCGTTAAATATTAAGCTGTGTCACAGATTTAGTATTTGAGTAAAATTAAACAGTGAAACAAAATTAATTTGTTTCATAAAGTTCTTTGCTGACTATTACTTGTATTGTAAGGTAAGATCAATTCGATTGTTTATATCAATTTGATAGTTCATTTCAAATTCGATAGTTGATATCAATTCGAATTTCGGATCACTAAATAAAACCACAATTAATCAAATTTTGCTGTTAAAAGACAAGCTAGGGTTAAATTAAATCAAGCTCTCACAGATTTAGTATTTGAGTCAATTTAACAGGGACATGTGCTTAAGAAATTTATTTGTTTCATAAAGTAGTTTGCCGACTGCATTACTTGTATTGTATGTATTTTAATTTAAGATAAATTCGATAGTTGATATATCAATTCGGTATCGATTCGATAGTTGATATTGATTCGAATTCCGGAACACAAAAAAAATTCAAATTTTTCTTTTATGATGATGACACAGTGTAAAACGAAATAAATTTGTTATATACCATTTCGTTTAATTTCGAATTCGGATCTTATTGATTCGTTATTCGGGCATACCTCCGAAATACGAATTATCGAATTTTGGTCTGAATTCCAAATTTTTCTGAAACGAATGCATTTCTCTACCGTATACCATTATCTGCTAAAGAAACTGTAGTAATGGAGGAATATATTACCACAATAATATTTTTTTTTATCATTTTCCATTATTCCTCTCATGCAGTAGCTGTTATACCTCTATACCACCCTCTATACCTGTACCACCTCTATATACTCCTCTGTACTTCCACCAACAACCCTCTCAATACCACCCCTAATAATCCCCTTTGTACTCTTAAATATCAGGATTTAGGTTAGGGTTAAGTGTTAGGGATAGGGGTAGGATTAGAGTTACTTCTAGTTTTGGGTTACTGTTAGACTTATATATAATGACCTGTTTCCTAGCTATCCTTACTATATAACCACTCCCATCCTACACACACTTACTTTACAGCACTTCATCTTGTATACCTGGTGCCTTATTGCCTACTTGACGCTAAAATGGGGACCTAACTGGAAAACCTGTGCCTGCAGGCGCTAGTTCAGCACCTAGCCCCAGAATGCAGCACTACCCTTTATAAGATGATTGTGGTAGCGCTTCCGTGCCGCCGCGAGTTTCACCTCCTGCAGTCTATAGGACTCCATGGTGGGTTGCGCTGCTGGACCATGAGCTCTGCACGATCTTGCTCTTGCGAGATCATTCAACGTTGCAGAGTGATCATGGAGGGAGACTGGGGACTATTTGTCTCAAGTCTCACGTTGCTCCCGGTGGCCAGAAGTGGCAGATTGGGCCACTGTTCTCACTGCAGGATGAGAGATGAATATCTGATTTTTTGGGAGGTGTTTTAGCTGGTGCTAACTGATTCCACAAAAGCAGAATCATTTAGCACCAGCTTTTGGGTGCCGGAAAAATCTGTTTAGGCCATTGGTGCGTTAATTAGCGTTAGAGAATCAAGGGAAAATGTGGCAGAGTTGGCGCTTCAGATGCTCTTTTGGTGAAATATTTGTAGGATCTTAATTAGTGTTAGGACTTTGTAATACCTTACTAATCCTTAAAGATGATTACTGATTGTGCTCCCTGTGACAGACTCAGATGTCTCTGGGGCAGTTGGAGGAGCCTGGGGGCAAGCCTCCTCCCTATTGACTATGGACCATGGTGCTACTTGGGGTTTGTCATTTATGTTGACTGTGTTTCTGTATATTGTACATTTCTGTATTAGCTGTCTTCTATCTGTATATTGCACTTTTCTGTATTAGCTGTCCTCTGTCTTTATATTGTACACTTATGTAGCTACCCCCCTCTCTGCATATTGTATACTTGCCGCTGTAAAATGATTCCTTTGTTCTTCCTGCTTCTCTCACCCCCCCCTCCTGCTATTCCATTGTTCTTTACTGATGTTATCTGATTTAATCTGTAGTGTATTCTGGAAGGGAGGGGGTTGTCCTTCAAATGTGTTTTACATGTGTGTTTTTTCAAAGAGTCAGTTTTTGTTATGCTGTTCCCAACGCTGGTTCTGCCTGATACTTTGGGGTACATCTTCATTATTTTGGGGCAGAAGTTGCTGGATTTCGGATGCCAGCTGGAGAAAGCTACAGGTTTGACAGAGGCACACGGTCGGTGTGCAAGGTGGTCTGCCACACTCCCCATGTTAGGTATAGGATGTGCAAAGTACACTAAACTCAGTTATTCACTACCTACCACCATAATTTACCATTCTTGGAATAAACTTTGATTCTCAAAAGAAAATCTTAAACAGCAGCAGGGGAAGATGTTTGCCTCACCCCAGGGTGCACAAAGGCGCAACTGAAAAGCCCATACACAAGTGGATGTAACAGTAATCTGAGCCCCGGTTGCAACACTCCTACTCCAAGTTCCCAGCCGGTCTGCAATTCCATTCCTGGTTTTATCCTGAGCTGAATGCTCTACAACAGCCCTTCTCCTGCTGCCTGGGAAATCCAGGTAGTATGCCACAGGTGAATCCATCAAGCTTGGGGTGCTAATTGAACTTCCTTGCTAAGGGAGTTACACCCCATCCACTGTGCTTTGGCATTGTTAGCTGTTCCTGGTGTACTCTGAGACCTTTCCTCTAAGTCTTGTTCCAAAGATCTTCTCTGTACCAGAGAATCCCACTGGGCCTGCCCGAGACCCCTCCATGATTACCAAAGACCCTGTTGTGCTCCAAGACACCCCCACATCAAGAGACCCCACTGTACCACAGTATTCTATTTCACCCAGTTTCCTGTGCTCCAAAGAGAAGCTTGCCATTGTGTGTCTGCGTATACTGAGAATCCACTGTTCCATAGTGTGCCTGCTTTACCCTTATATTCTGCCTGCCTGTTTATGGCCCACATGTGTCCTATCTTTTCTCTGCCTCCTTGTGTTCTGTATTATTTCTGTATCCTGTCATCCCCAGCCTCTGCCCTGTCTGTTTTCCTGTGACCGCTGTGTGTATTCTCTATATAGTCGCCATATCTCTCCATGCGTTACATAACCTAAGTTTCCCTTTGTCCATTGTCGTTCAGTCCTTATGTGTGCAGCCTTTTGTTATATCCTGGTTTCTGGCTGGTACTCTGTTCTTACCTAGTCCCCTTGCCCTAGCCTTGTATTTATTTCATTATACGCCCAGCAGTCTATTACTTTCTATAACGGTCATTAAAACTCTAATCCTCACTACCTGTTCTCGTCTCCCCATCAGTGCAACCTGGGCTCGTGTCCGCAAGCTTGTAGCATGAAGCGTGACAGGTACACTATCGCAGTTAATGAATAACCACCTAAATGTTTGAATTTTATTTGAGCAAAATGGCAATACACTTTATCTTAACATTCTCAATGTCCCTAATGAAAAGAAAATCATTGCGTTTGTTTTGTGTTTTTTTCTAATATCATTTTATTGAGTCATTATAGAGAAGCAGTGAGACATGTATTTCAACACTTGAATAAGAATCAGCATAACAGAAAGAAAAGTAATGGCACAAACATTTTAGACTTTTCAAGAACAAATGTGACCTATGAATAGCAACTATATCAATAGAGCAGATTAATGATATATTTCCAGTATGTTTTCACTTTAGTGATGCTATATAGGCCTTCTCTTAAACGTTAACAGTGTCCAGAGCTATGTTTGCCTTTGGAATTATGGCTGAAGCTCGCTCCACTGCTGGCACTGAATCCTGCCTTTTGCTTCTGACCACTTCCTCCATGGGAATTTCCTCCTGAGCAATGTTTTCCTCCAGTGCTGGAGTGAAGCACAGATATATTAACGGAATCATGAGAAGACAACCTGCTCTCTTCTCCTTCCAGCATCTTCTTGTAGGTGGTGATCTCAATGTCCAGAGCCAGTTTCACGTTCATCAGCTCCTGGTATTCTCGCAGTTGGCGAGCCATGTCCTGCTTGGACTTCTGCAGGGCAGCTTCCAGCTCAGAGAGCTTGCCCTTGGCATCCCTCACAGCGGCTTCTCCACGTTCTTCAGCCTCATTTATAGCAGATTCAAGTGAAGAACGCTGACCCTTCATGCTGTCAATTTCTCCTCTCAGTCTCTGAATTGATTGGTTCAGCTCACAGATCTCATTTCTGCTGCTCTGCAGATCATTCCCATTTCTTCCTGCTGCTGATTGAAGCTCCTGAAACCGTGACTGGTACATGGCCTCAGCCTCATCTCTGCTCCTGTTAGCAATGTCCTCATACTGAGCTCTGACCTCAGCAATGATTCCATCCAAGTCCAAATCACGACTGTTATCCATGGACACGACCACTGAAGTGTCTGAGATCTGAGCTTGGAGTTGGGCTATTTCCGCATCATATAGAGTCCTTAGGAAATTAATCTCATCAGTCAGGGAATCGGCCTTTGCTTGTAACTCAGCTTTGTTCATAAAAGACGCATCTACATCTCTCTTCAGACCAACAAACTCATTCTCTGCCGCTGTGCGTCTGTTCACCTCGTCTTCATATCTTCTCCTTAGTTCATCTACAGATTGCTCCATATTGTTCCTTTCTCCTTCTAGACGTGCTCTCTCACACCCCAGATTCTCCAGCTGTCTCCTGAGGTTACTGATAAATGCCTCAAACAGAGGTTCGATTTGATAATGGGCAGTGTTCTGTTCTTGCAGCAAAGACCACTTAGTCTCTAGCATCTTGTTCTGCTGTTCCAAAAATCTCACCTTGTCAATAAAAGAAGCAAATTTGTCATTGAGACCTCTAATTTGATTCCTCTCATCAGTCCTCACTCGCTGGATGCTTGGATCAATCTCTAGGTTGAGAGGAGCCAAGAGACTTTGGTTTACAGTAACTTCAGTGATGCCTCCAGAACAGCCAGATCCTCCAAATCCTCTGCTGTTTCCTTCAACTCGAAATCCAGATCCGTATCCACTTGTTCCTGAATGAAAACTTCCCATTGAGATTTTGCGTCCCATGGAGCCCAGACTGTTAGCGCTTCTGCTGCTAAAGGAATTAAACAGCTTTTGGCCACCATGAGAAGCAGGTTTGCAGGAGTGAGAGAGAGTGTGGTGTGAGCTCCCATGTTTAGGTAAAGCTACTGAACAGGAGCTGAAGTTTTTGTGTCCAGAAATCCCAAGGATGGAGTGATGAGACATGATGCTTCCTCAGTGAAGAAATGTAAGAATGATCAGATCAGGTATTGTCTGCACAGGAGGTTCACATCTTCCAGGAGCAAAACTGGCTGCTTTTATATTTATCTTGAGTGTTTACACACTCATTGAAAAGTCATGTTATTGGCTGCTTTGAGCATCGCTTGGGAATATTATTACTATGTGATTTTATAGGAATAAAGCATCAACACACTTGGCTCATCAAAGCCAAATGTGTTTAATGTTGGTTTCTTAAGGTTTTATGTTGTTTGAACTGCTAAGGATCAAATTATATTGTTAATAATATTTATTTTTCAAATAAATTGCGAATCTAATGTATAATAAGGGAGAGAAACCTAAAGGGTTATTTTTTGTTCATAAAATATATTATTTGATTAACCTCTTTTGTTTTTTCTGACATGATTACTGTATATGTTCGTGCTTGTCTGGGATGCTGCGACTTTTGTCATGTAACCTTTGAATGTCTGTGTTCAGACACAATACTGTAGTTTCACATTTTATGCTAAAGAGGGAAACTGAGTGTAAAGGTTGCAATAATGGAGCTGGTAGTAATGTATCCTGAGTTTGGTACTGTCTAATAGGGATGAGCCGAACACCCCATGTTCGGTTCGCATTCGAACTCGAACAATTTCAAAAGTTCGAACTGGGCGACAGGAAACAAGGACAAAACGTTTTTAAAAATAAGTTTTTTAAGGAACAGTGAGTTCTCCATAAAATAAGTGTTAAAAATAAAAACAAAAATTCCTTCAAATATCGTGCCTAGGAGGTCCCCATAACCTGCCCGTGAAGTGGCAGATTTGTAGGATGTATAGAAACATCGCCCACACAAAACACCTAGCCACCCTTAAGGGGTTAAAATGCACAGGGACTGGCTACTATCCTGTTAGATGAGGGAATGTATTATATGTATTAAAGCAAGGTATTTGTAGGCGGATTTGTAGGATGTATAGAAACATTTAAAAACAAAAAAATGACGTTTCAAATGACGGTAAACGGTTTTCCTTTAACCTATTCATAAACAATTGCTTGTTGAAAAAAGGAGACATTTTAGGATACGCAGAACAAGTTTAGTGATTTTTTGGCTAAATTATGGTGAAACTTATGCAGGCTTTGGATGAAAGTAACAATAGGTGCTTTAAAATTGGGCCTTTAGTGTCGGCAACAGTGCCGTCACGCCGTAACCCCTCTGTGGTATTGTGGAAGAGTGCAGGGTTGGACCCTGCGGTACAATATTAAAATGATATGAATCTGGTGTAGGCATCAGTGGCAGTGCACCCAAATATTGTGCCTTTGGTGGCAGCAAGTGCCTTCACACCGTAAGTAACCCCTCTGTGGTATTGTGGAAGAGTGCAGAATTGGACCCTGCGGTCCAATATTAAAATGATATGAATCTGGTATAGGCGTCAGTGGCAGTGCACCCAAGTATTAGGCCTTTGGTGCCAGCTAGCGCCTTCACAACGTAACCCCTCTGAGGTATTGTGGAAGAGTGCAGGGGTGGAGGTTTTGGTAATGCAGAAGAGATCCCCGATCTATTCAGTTACGTCAGCATCAGGGTATTGATAGCTGCTGATCCAGGACTGATTCATTTTTATAAATGTCAGCCGGGCTACAGAGTCAGTGGACAGACACACTCTTTTGTCTGTGACAAAACCTCCTGCGGCACTGAATCTCCTTTCAGAAAGCACGCTGGATGAAGGGCAACCTAGCAGCTGCATAGCATATTGGCTAAGTTCTGGCCAGTGATCCAATCTCAACACCCAGTAAGCCAGTGGATCATCTGCTGGAAAGGTATCCAGGTCTGCCCTTGCCCCCAGGTAGTCTTGCACATACGGTGAAGACGCTGGCAATGGGTGCCTACATTTGACGTCCCTGGACGTCGTGGACTAAAAAAATTTAAAAAGGCATCAGTCAAGCCCCGGCCTTCTCCGCTCTTCCTCTGATCATCCGCAGCCTCAGAAGCACCTGTGTCATCACTTGGTAACCTACCAGTGCCTGGAAAGGTGTTACACAAGTGTCGCTTTAGAGCATACTCAAGTTGTTTCATCCGGTCCTCCCTCTGTGCGGGCAGGATGAGCTCTGCACCTTTACCCTTGTATCGTGGATCAAGAAGACTTGCCAACCAGTAATGATCCCTCTCCTTGATAGCACGAATCCTGGGGTCCTTTAGCAGGCTTTGCAGGATATGAGAGCCCATGCAGCGTAGGTTGGAGGTGGCATTAGCTTCCGAGTCTTCCTGGTCAATGAGGATGACCCCATCGTGCACTTCCTCCTCCCAGCCACGTACTAGTCCTTGGGTTTCTGGGCACACAAAACCCTCCATTGAGGAATCCCCACCTTCAATGCCCCCACTACTTAAATATTCCTCCTCCTCCTGTCTGATCTGAGGACCCGCAGGAATGCTGTCTGCATAAAGACTGGGGTCTTGAGAGCTAGGGAAGGCCTCCTCTTCCTCCCGCTGCTCTGCCTCTAGTGCAACATCTATAATTCCCCGCAGAGTGCGCTCCAGCAGGAACACTAAAGGAATTGTGTCACTGATGCATGCACTGTCCCTGCTCACCATCCTCGTTGCCTCCTCAAATGGTGACAGTACAGTGCATGCATCCTTGATCATCAGCCACTGCGGGGGGGAAACAAGTTGACCTGAACCTGTCTTTGTACCATACTCACACAGGTACTCATTGATGGCCCTCTGCTGCTTGTGCAGAAGCTGCAGCATTGCCAATGTCGTGTTCCACCTGGTGGACATGTAACAGATCAGACGGTTTGTGGGAAGGTGGAATTCTCATTGAATTTCTGCCAGGCGAACACTTGCTGGGAATGACCGTCTGAAGTGGCTGCAGACTTTTCTGGCCTGGCTGAGAAGCTGTGGCAGCCCTGGGTACCTGGTTAGGAAACACTGTACCACCAGATTTAGGACGTGTGCTAGGCATGGTACATGCGTCAACTTACCGTGGCGTAGGGCGCAGAGAAGGTTGCTGCCATTATCATAGGCGACCATTCCCAGCTCAAGCTGGCATGGTATTAACCATCTCTGCACCTGCCCCTGCAGAGCTGACAGAATTTCTGGCCCGGTGTGGCTCCTGTCCCCTAAACAAACCAGCTCAAGCACAGTATGGCATCTTTTTGCTTGAGCCATTGCGTAGCCCCTGCCACGTGTCAGTTTAACTGCCACTTCGCCAGAGACAGAGGAGGAAGAGGTGGTGGAGCAGACAGACCTCATATAAGCAGCTTTCTGGAGGCGTGGTAGGAGCCCGCTCCTGGATCCCACCCAGCTGCAAGCAGAGTTACCCAGTGTGCCGTGAAGGAAATGTAATGGCCCTGTCCATGCTTGCTGGACCACGTGTCTAAAGTAATGTGCACCTTGCCTTTCCCAATGACTCCATAACATTGTCTTCCATGTGCTGGTATATTATTATTTTTTTTATTATTCTTTATTTATAAAGCGCCAGCATATTCCGCAGCGCTGTACAATAAGCACAGTATAGACAGGGTTACAATACATTGAACAACATTTGCCAAACAGTACAGGAGGAGATGAGGGCCCTATTCCCGTAGGAACTCACAATCTAGGAGGGTTGGGGTTGGAAACAGGAGGAGAGGACTGTAAGGTGAGAGTGATTGATGGTTGCGTCAGTGAGTTGGGTGGTAGGCTTCCCTAAATAGGAACGTTTTAGGGAGCGTTTGAAGGAAGAGAAGTTAGGGGAAAGTCTGACAGTACGAGGGAGAGCGTTCCAGAGAGTGGGGGCTGCGCGTGAGAAATCCTGCAGTCTATCATGGGAAGAGGTGATGCGGGGAGAAGCTAGTCGCAGGTCACTGTTTGACCTTAGGGAGCGGGCCGGGGTGTATTTGGTGATTAGTGAGGACAGGTAGTGGGGAGCTGAGTTAGTGAGGGTTTTGTAGGTAAGGATAAGGATTTTGAACTTAATTCTGCAGTGGATGGGGAGCCAGTGAAGGACTCGCAGAGGGGAGCGGCAGAGACAGAGCGGCGGGTGAGGTGAATTAGCCTGGCGGAGGCGTTCAGGATGGATTGTAGGGGGAGAGGCGGGACAGAGGGAGGCCAGATAAGAGATTATTGCAATAGTCGAGTCGGGAGATTATCAGGGCGTGTATGAGTTGTTTTGTGGTGACAGCGGTAAGAAATGGCCGAATTTGGGAAATATTACGCAGTTGGTATCGGCAGGAGGAGGAAAGAGACTTGATGTGGGGGATGAAGGAAAGAGCAGAGTCAAGTGTAACTCCAAGACAGCGAACTTGGTTTAATGGGGAAATGGTGATACCCTCCACCGTGATAGAGAAGTCAGGAGGTGGGGAGGCATTGGAGGGAGGAATAAGTAGGAGTTCAGTCTTTGACATGTTGATCTTTAGGTGGTGGGAGGCCATCCAGGAGGAGATGCCAGATAAACAGTCACAGACTTTTGAAAGGACAGGGGGAGAGAGATCAGGGGTAGAGAGGTAGATCTGGAGGTATAGTGCTGGAATGGCCTTCCGTGAAAAGAAATGGCGTTTTGGAACCTGCCACTGTGGTACAGCACATTCGGCAAATTCATGGAAGGAAGCAGAGTCCACCAACTGGAAAGGCTGCAGCTGTAATGCGAGTAATTTTGCCAAGCTGGCATTTAGACGTTGTGCATGTGGATGGTTGGGACAATATATTTTTTTCTGCTGCAGCAGCTGGGGTAACGAAATATGACTGCATAAATCTGCAGCTGATGGGATGCTGGCAGATTCAGAGGAAGGATGTGGTACACCCATTACTGTAGCATCATCCCAGTCAGTGGAGGTTGTAGGCAATGACATGGCAGGACATATAGTGGGGGTAGAGACAGATGAGGAGGAGGAGGACCTATGCAAAGTGTTGTGCCAACGGGATGGGTGGCAGGTGGTCATATGTCACCTCAAGCATGTGGTACCCAAGTGTCTGATGTTTTTCCCACGCTTGATCCTCTTCCGACGTAGCTTACAAATAGCAATGATGCAGTCTGCTGCACATGTCGTGAAGAACTCCCAGACAGCAGAGATCCTGGACATGTGCTGCGAGACAACAGTGCTCTGCACCTGAGCAGCTCTGACATCTGATGCCTTGGACTGGCTACGGTTACTCATAGAGGACATTCTGCCTCGTTTTTGTTGTGCCTCCTACCCTTGACTCCTCTGTTCGATCAGGCACCCAGGTGGAGTCAGTGACCTCATCATCATTGTCATATGCTGCAGTTGCTGGGGGAACATGAGTGCCAGTTCTTTGTGTGTCACTGGCACCCCCTCCCTCTAGGCTGATTATACTCCCTTTCTCAACTTCAGAGTTTGAATCAGAGCACTGGAGTTGCTGCACATCCTCAAGCAGCATGTCACTGTCCCTGTGGTCAAACAATTCAGCTGACTCCTCCGTGTGTGATAGTGAGGCTATGGCAGGAGTAGCTATGGACATGGAGGCTGAATTAGATGTTTTGGCAGCTGAGGTGGACTGTAAACCACTACAAGCCTGCTTGGCAGAGGACTTGGAGGATGAGGATGACCTGGTTAGCCAATCCTGCAAATCCTCTGTATGTTGCTGCTGCTGAAGATGGCCAGCACCAGTTAGAAAGGACAAGTGTGCCCCTGTAGAGAATGCACCATGTCCGACCAGGGGCACAGCCTTCCGACACAAAGTCTGCTTGGCTATATCTGTGTCTTGCCTTATCTGTGTCTGGGAGCGTCAGCCTGTCCTTTTTGGTCTTTCTGACATGGTGAGTGATATATAGATTAAAGATATACTGTTTTTCCAGAACAATGCTATAAGTCAGTGATACAGCCTGATAGCCTTTGCAGTGGCAACACACAGATTCAAATTCACACAACTCTGGTATAAGTCAGTGATACATCCTGATAGCCTGGCAGCAGCTGGCAGTGAGAAGACACAGATTACAATTCCCAGATATCTGCTAGAAATATGTGGGACCCCCTGATAGCTGGCAGTGAGAAGACACAGATTACAATTCCCAGATATCTGCTAGAAGTATGTGGGACCCCCTGATAGCTGGCAGTGAGAAGACACAGATTACAATTTCCAGATATCTGCTAGAAGAAAGTGAGACCCCAATATCTGGGAGTGAGAAGACACAGATTACAATTCCCAGATATCTGCTAGAAGTATGTGGGACGCCCTGATATCTGGCAGTGAGAAGACACAGATTACAATTCCCAGATATCTGCTAGAAGTCTGTGGGACCCCAATAGCTGGCAGTGAGAAGACACAGATTACAATTCCCAGATATCTGCTAGAAGTATGTGGGACCCCTGATAGCTGGCAGTGAGAAGACACAGATTACAATTCCCAGATATCTGCTAGAAGTATGTAGGACCCCCTGATAGCTGGCAGTGAGAAGACACAGATTACAATTCCCAGATATCTGCTAGAAGAAAGTGAGACCCCAATAGTTGGCAGTGAGAAGACACAGATTACAATTCACAGAAATCTGCTAGACGTCTGTGAGACACACATAAAAGAACAATCTCCTCTCACTCCTGCAAAAAAAACACGTGCTGGGGCTGCGGGGAACCCTTATATAGTGTCCTGCGGGATTTAGCTCCGTGAGCCCATGATTGGACAAAATTTGCCCAATCAGGACTCTGAGCCCTGATTGGCATAGTCTTGCACCTGTCTTGCACCTGACCTGTGGTGCAAGACAGGTGCAAGGCTGTAGCCAATTGTGGTCAGGTGCAAGGCTGTAGCCAATTACAAGCTTCAGGCCAGTGGAAAAGTGCATTGTGGTGCATTGTGGGCGAACACGTGGCGAACACGTGCTCATGTTCGATGTTCACCGAACGGGCAATGTTCGAATCAAACTCATGTTCGGATCGAACCGCCAGCCCATCCCTATTCTACGGCAGAGGCAATATATGCTTTTACATATAAAACAGACAATGCCACTGTAATAACTCAACCAAGACAACAGATTCTGCCCCTTATTTTGATTTGAGTGCACAGAGGAGATTTAGGGGATTTTTTTTTTTTAATTTGCCCCAAATAGATAATTTAAAAAGTCATTTTGGCATGTTTCTTTTTATTTTGTATGGGGGGGGGCTTCACAGTTCTGTGCCTACAGGCTCCTGATATGCAAATCTGGACCTGATTAAGAGGGATGTGAAAAGCCTGGCTATGATCCACTAAAGTGAAAGAGGTTTTTATCATGCTAATTGCTGTATTCTGGTAAAATAAAAGAACAAGGGAGGCAACTCTGACGACGACCTATGTGTTTTATTATAGAAGCAGCAGCTCCTGAGAGTAGAAAGGTGACGGTTCCACCCTTAACTCCTTCACGCTAGGCAGTTGACGCCCAGAGGGAGGGGGTATGCCCCACTGGAAGATGCTGCGGCAAGCCTCTCCTTCAGCCCACCCACACACCTGACGCACGACTCACAGGGTTCAGGTCATCCCACAGCAGCAGCAGCTGTGCGGCGTGCACCGAGTGCTGAGAGGGGCCAAGGCAGCCCATAGAAGTCTACTGGACATACTAGTTTGCCCCACGGTTGTAAGGCCCACCCGCCGCAAGGACGGCATGTACTCTCTTTGGCAGTAAAGGGTTAAGCTCTCAGCCATTGTCAATATTATTGTTTGCCTTCTTTGCTTCTAATTCACTTAACACAGCAAAATTTAACTTAACACAGCATAATCCCAGACTTGAGTCTGATCCCACGGTGGAAAGGTTGGCGCAATCCACTGCTTCCTCTCAGCATGACTGGCTGAATACTGAGTGTGACAGTTGTCACTTTAGACTTGGGTTAAATGGACCTAAAAATGCATTTGGGATGTTCGGGCCTGATGTTTTATTTTGTTTTTCCAGTTCTCTCCTATGTTGAAGTCACCGTGTACCTACATGTCTAGGTGCAGGTTGTTTGCGTTTTCTGTGCCCCATCCCCCTGATGTCTGTGTGATATTGTTATTCCCTTATGTGTTTATTATAGTGTTGTGTTATATACTGTGTTTTTTCCCTTATGTGTATCTGTAAGTAATTGATTCCTTTATTTCCCCATGATTCCAAAAAACCCTCCAGGATTTGGCTTAAACCAGATCTCCCTGCTTTTTACCCAGGCTTTGTTACACGAGGACGACATGTGTGTGTGTGGGAGGGGGAAGGTATTTGGAGGCTCTTCAGTATTGAAACTCTGGGTGTTTTCCATTGTTTTCTGTGCATCCCGTGTGTGCGTTTGCAACTGTAAACCCTGAATAAAATTCTTTCCCAGTTATATTTTCACCCTGCAAGGAATTCTGGCTATTGACTGGGTGGGTTTGGGTCAGCATAAGTACTCCTTCGGGATACTGACGGCAAGGGGAGCATTCTGCATGTGGGTATGGGACCCCACGTTACACTGGGAATAAATAGTTCCCAGTGTCCCATTGTGCTTCCTCCATTGCTCATGACTGATCCTGGTCGTGTGAGCTCAATGTAAGGCAGGGCCATGCCAGGCTCTGAGAGTCGATATCAAAGCCGGGGTCATGTCTAAAAGGAGCCAGTAAGTGTAATCGTCTTGCAATTATTATTTTTTTCCTTACTAGCTTCCTTTTTCTGACAACCATGGTATAAGACCCTTAAGGGTTAATTTTTTTGTTATATTACTCCCAAGAACATGATAAGCTTAGGGCAGGGATGTCCAAACTCCGGCCCCCTAGATGTCCCTGAACTACAACTCCCATGCTTCTGGTGCATTCTGTGTAATGGTAAGAACATTTTATTAATAAAATAACAATTATTAAAAATGATCATTAGAAATAAAGACATGCAAGAAAATTGGAGGGGTTAACTACCTCTAGTGGCCAATTAACATACCTTCCCTCCAAGGTCCTGAACTGTACTCTGCTGACCTAAAACCTGGAAGGCTGATCATTGAAAAGCTAATTGACAGCTTTATAGGTGATAATCTGCTCCTCCCTTCCCAGTTGAAAGTTGATTCCGCCTTCCGTGATTCCAGACTCTGGGTGATTGCACTAAGCCACCCACAACCATTTAAAATGCATTAAAAGGTCAGAATGACTACACTCTTCCCTTTAACCGGAGCAATACAAATTTATGGAATTAGTAAATTTCAGTTTCCTGGTTAATTTTACACCTGACTTAGAATCTAACCATAGGGTGGTTTTATTGTGATTTAGTACATTAAAAACATATCACTTTTTAAGATGATGTACTGTATATACAATATCTCACAGAAGTGAGTACACCTCACGTTTTTGTAAATATTTTATTATCTTTTCATGTGACAACACTGAAGAAATGACACTTTGCTACAATGTAAAGTAGTGAGTGTACAGCTTGTGTAAGAGTGTAAATTTACTGTCCCCTCATAATAACTCAACACACAGCCATTAATGTATAAACCGCTGGCAACAAAAGTGAGTACACCCCTAAGTGAAAATGTCCAAACTGGGCAATATGGCTTTAGTTACAGCTACATTCCTTAATTTTCCTAATTTGTTTCATTTACACGAATACAGTTAAGTAGTTGCTAGCAATAGGATTCAGATATTCGACATGGTCATATCCTTTGTCTGTTATAACAATTGTCATTAGTATCCTAAGCCCGTTCATGTAGAATATTAATCATCATCCTTTATATATTGTTTTTAATTTGTTTATGTGTTGCTATGGCAACCGGATGCCGGGAGTGCATCTATGATTCACAAATTGCCGTGAACTGGACCCACCCCCTCGTCTTAAAGGGACACTCTAGGCAACATGACCACCTAAGCTATTTTAGGTGGTTATGATGCCCAGAGTATGCTGCTCTCTGTCCCCCCTCCCTCCGCTCAGCGGTTCAGCTGTAAATGCTGAAAACTGCTGAGAGAGGCGGAGAACTTTACTCCGCCCTCCCAGCTGTCAGTCAGCAGAGCGGGAATCATATTTCCCGCTTCTGCCGACTTTTGCCGAGCAGGAGACGTCATCGCGCTTTCAGCGCGATGACGTCTCCAACTCACCGCAGAAGCTGGCAGCTCCCTCTGAGGGTTAGTGTTGCGTACATCCTCTTGCGCGCAACACTAATCCTCAGAGGGAGCCGGGAGGAAGCCTGCCGATTGGCTGGCTTACGTGAGAGGTGCGCATGCGCGCTTCTCACGTAAACCAGAAGGCAAGAAGAAGAAACAAGGACGGGAGCGGAAGAGGAGGGAGGTGAGTATATAAAAAAAAAAACAGCGCTGGAAACAAGAGGATTTTAGGGTAAGTACTACAGTTAAAAACACAAACACAAAAAATAACTATTTATTAAGGGAATAGGGATAGGTTAGGATTAAAAAAAGTGTCCCTTTAACATGTTCATGTGGACTGCTTGATTGCAATTGGCGATTCGTTTGATAAACCTCTTTTATGCTTATTTAACCCTTTAAGGACGGGAGTAATTTTACAACTTCGGCGCTATTTCGAAGTAGAAGTTTGCTGAGCTCATTTTGACCATTATTAAACGCGGTTTTAAGTCACGTATTATTATACCACCCAGACAAATTATATATCGTTCTTTCCGGCAGACTCGGAAGATTAATAATATATCATTATTATATGTATAGGTCATGCCCTGCCAAAATGCTATAACAAAAAATGTAAAAAAAAATTAAAAAATGTTAATTTTCAATAAAATTTCAATCATCCACAGTGTGTAAATTGTTTTTTTTTAAAAAAAAATTATTATCCGAGTCTTTGCGGTCATATGCTATGGGGTAGATTTGTTAAAAATATTAGAACGGGGAACCCATTTTTTTTTGGGGAGAAATTGCGTGATTTTAGCTAAACCCCCCCCCAAAAAAAAATCATTAGTGAAGCATCATTGTTCACATTATAATTGAAATGTGAACAATAGGGCTGCATTAGAAGAAAAAAAGAAAAATTCTAAACTTTTATTTTACTTTTAACATGCTCTGGCCTTTCCAGTAATATCAGACATGACCCCCTACCTGCCACCGATCAGGAGATAAAGGGGTCCTCTATGGGATTTCCATAGGAAATACCTTTGCAGCTAGGGGGTTCCCCGGTTAACTGACATCATCGCGCATGGCGCGATGAGTCAGTTGACAAGGGGGGGGACCCAGAGGTGGGGGCCGCCATCCAAGATGGCGGCCCCCACCGGAAAAAGGCCACAGTCTTGCACCGATTGGTGACAGGCCGCAACATGGAAACTAAGGGGTTAGCCCCTACATCGCTGGAAAGGTGACGTCAGTGTGCCGGGAGGAGGGATACACGCCGATCTGACTCCGCGGGAGTCAGAGCAGAGTGACAGTGACCGGAGGAGGTGAGTATTGCCGGAGGGGGGGACTGCAAACGCCGAGGACGTACAATTACATCCTGCGGCGTTAAAGTCCACCTAATGCAGGATGTAATTGTACGTCCTGCGGCGTTAAGGGGTTAAACAGTGTTTCTATGTGTGAATGTAACATTGAAAATGGCTCCAGTGAGAGCCGGAACGTCGGTCCTGTTTTAAGGTCTTTAATAAACTTTTATTTTATTCTTTTTTCGAGTGCAGCCGCTTCGTTCCAGTTTATATATCCTTATGCCTTCGGCTTTACACTGATTAATTGTAAAATGTTTGCTCTTTGCAAGGTAGTGCTTTTGATACTTTTGATATATATTTGGAGGCATCCAGATTCCAAGCATTTATCAAGAATTTATCTACTTAAATTATATTTTTTGGAGCTGAACCGACTTGAATTGCCTTATGGAGGATTTTTTGCAAAGAGCAGGAGTGTATCACAGCTGATTTTCCAACAGAGCACCGCAATTATGGAATAACCTCCCAGAAGCCACCAGTCTTACCCCAGTCTTAAGTCACTCAAGAGCTCTCTATTAACATACCTCAATACGGAATGCACCTGTAAACATGTAACATAGTGACTATATTACTTACATATTTATTTTCTGTGTTAATTTGTATATTTGTGTTTTGATTCTAATATCTTGCATTTATTACTTTGTATTTCTGTAACGACTGTAAAATTTCAATGTTCTTGAAACCAGGACATACTTGAAAACGAGAGAAATCTCAATGTATCCTTCCTGGTAAAATACTTTATAAATAAATAAATAAATAAGAATACGCAGAAACTTTACAAATCACAGAGGAACAGGCGTTGAAAGCTTTATGGCCACTCTTTTTCGAACAATTGGAACTCCATCTCCATTCTCAATGTCCCTAATGTAAAGAGAATCAGTGCTTACTATTTTTTTGTTTTGTGAATATCATTTTATTAAGTAATTGTAGAGAAGCAGTGAGACTTATATTTACAGCATTAGAATAAGAATCAGCATAACGGAAAGAAAACTATTGGCACAGACTTTTTCAACATTGCAAGAAAAGAATGTGATCTGTGAACACAATATCTATATCAATAGAGCAGATTAATGATGCATAGTATGAATGTCTACACTTCGGTGATGACATATAGACCTTCTCTTACGCTTTAACAGTGTGCAGAGCTATGTTTGCTTTTGGAATTATGGCTGAAGCTCGCTCCACTGCTGGCGCTAAATCCTCCCTTTTGCTGATGACCACTTCCTCTGTGGGAATTTCCTCCTGATCGATGTTTTCCTCCAGTGCTGGAGTGAAGCACAGATATATTAACGGAATCATGAGAAGACAACCTGCTCTCTTCTCCTTCCAGCATCTTCTTGTAGGTGGCGATCTCAATGTCTAGAGCCAGTTTCACATTCATCAGCTCCTGGTATTCTCGCAGTTGGCGAGCCATGTCCTGCTTGGACTTCTGCAGGGCAGCTTCCAGCTCAGAGAGCTTGCCCTTGGCATCCCTCACAGTGGCTTCTCCACGTTCTTCAGCTTCATTTATAGCAGATTCCAGTGCAGAACGCTGAGCCTTCATGCTGTCAATTTCTCCTCTCAGTCTCTGAATTGCTCGGTTCAGCTCACAGATCTCATTTCTGCTGCTCTGCAGATCATTCCCATTTCTTCCTGCTGCTGATTGAAGCTCCTGAAACCGTGACTGGTACATGGCCTCTGCCTCACCTCTGCTCCTGTTAGCAATGTCCTCATACTGAGCTCTGACTTCAGCAATGATTCCATTCAAGTCCAAATCACGACTGTTATCCATGGACACGACCACTGAAGTGTCTGAGATCTGAGCTTGGAGTTGGGCTATTTCCGCATCATATAGAGTCCGTAGGAAATTATTCTCATCAGTCAGGGAATCGGCCTTTGTTTGTAACTCAGCTTTGTTCATAAAAGCTGCATCTGCATCTCTCTTGAGACCAACAAACTCATTCTCTGCCTCTGTGCGTCTGTTCACTTCGTCTTCATATCTTCTCCTTAGTTCCTCTAGAGATTGCTCCATACTGTTCCTTTCTCCGTCCAGACGTGCTCTCTCACACCCCAGATTCTCCAGCTGTCTCCTGAGGTTACTGATAAATGCCTCAAACAGAGGTTCGATTTGATAGTGGGCTGTTTTCTGTTCTTGCAGCAAAGACCACTTAGTTTCCAACATCTTGTTCTGCTGCTCCAAAAATCTCACCTTGTCAATAAATGACACAAATTTGTTATTGAGACCCCTAATTTGATTCCTCTCATCAGTCCTCACTCGCTGGATGCTGGGATCAATCTCAAGGTTGAGAGGAGCCAATAGACTTTGGTTCACAGTAACATTGGTAATGCCTCCAGAACAGCCAGATCCTCCAAATCCTTGGCTGGTTCCTCCAACCCGAAATCCAGATCCGTTTCCACTTGTTCCTGAGTGAAAACCCACGCTGGTAGCACTTCTGCTGCTAAAGGAATTAAATAGCTTGTGGCCACCATGAGAAGCAGGTTTGCAGGAGTGAGAGAGAGTGTGGTGTGAGCTCCCATGTTTAGGTAAAGCTACTGAACAGGAGCTGACGCTTTTCTGCCCAGAAAACCCAAGGATGGAGTAATGGGACATGATGCTTCTTCTCAGTGAAAATAGGTAAGAATGCTCAGATCAGGTATTGTCTGCACAGGAGGTTCACATCTTCCAGGAGCCAAACTGGCTGCTTTTATATTTAACTTGACTGTTTATAAACTCATTGAAATGTCATGTTATTGGCTGGTTAGAGCATCGCTTGGGAATATTATTACTTAGTGATTTGTATAAAGGAATCATCAACATACGTAGCTCATCAAAGACAAATGTATTTACTGTTGGCTTCTTAAGGTTTTTTGCTGTTTGAACTGCTAAGGATCAAATTATATTTTTTATAATATTTATTTTTCAAATACATTGCAAATCTAATGTGTAATAATGGAGAAAAATCTAAAGGGTTACTTTTTGTTCATAAATATATTATTTGATCAACCGCTTTTGTTTCTTCTGACACGATTACTGTATATGTTTGTGCTTGTCCGGGATGTGGTGTCTCTTGTCATGTAACTGGCACGGGGTCACCCGGCTTAACCCGAGATGGAGCCCCTATTCGGGGTTGATAGCGCATATGGCAGGAGTGTTGCCGGCTGCAGAACAGGCAGACGTGGCCTTAAGAACCACACAGCTGCACCAGGAAAGCAGCAGAAAGGACACAGTACAGCACAGCAGGAAAGGCAAGGGTTAAGAGAAAAACCAAATACATAGACGCATACACACCCATCAGCACACAAAGGTGTCATTGCGCTGCCTGGGGGGTCTGGGCAAGGTCCTGTGCCAAGAGTTGGCTGGCTGCCAGCACTGGGGAATGGCCGAGCGGCGTCTGAGGGGGCGGGGCCTAGCATGGTCACGAGGAGCCACCGGGTTTAAAACAGGCACGAGGAGTTGCCTCGTCGCCCTTTTGTGGAGTCTGTTTCCCGCATCGCTAACCATTCGTCTGTATTGATTCTCAGTTGCCAACCCATTTTCTGGATACGATCCCTGCTCCTGCTTTTTGACCCAGCTTGTTTTTGACTATTCTCCTGCTGCTCGATTACGATCGCCTGTGTGGTGCTTTGGTGGTTTAACCCCATGCTTGCCGCTGGGGTGTTTACACGTTACTGGGGAAGTGTCCCTTCTAAGCTGCAGGTATTAACTGTGGCCTCATTAGGTTCCTATACCCAACCCAGGGCTCATGTTCTCCAGCCACACATGTTGATTAGTGATGAGCCGAACAGGTCCGAGTTCGGGTTCATACCCGAACCCGAACATTCCAAATGGTCGTATCCGAATCCGAACCCGAACCCAATACAAGTTAATGGGGCTGAAAATTCGGCTTTTAGAGTGCCCTCCAAGAGGGCATATATGCTAGATATTTGCCATAAAAGGTGTATGGGGGTCCGGGTAGTGCCCTGGGGGACAGGAAACAAGGACAAGAAGTTTTAAAAAAACATTTTTAAAGGGACAGAGAGTTTTCCATGAAATAAGGGTTAAAAATTAAAACAAAAAATTCCTTCAAATATCGTGCCTAGGAGGTCCCCATAACCTGCCCGTGAAGTGGCGGATTTCTAGGATGTATAGAAACATTTGAAAACAAAAAATGATGTTTCAAATGACGATAAATGCTTTTCCTTTAATCTATCCATAAACAACTGCTTGGGGCGGCAGTCTGTATGAAAAGAGGAGACATTTTCGGACACGTAGAAAAAGTTTAGTGATTTTTTGGCTAAATTATTGTGAAACTTATGCAGGCTTTGGATGAAAGTAACAATAGGTGCTTTAGAATTGGGCCTTAATCGTCGGCAACAGTGCCGTCACACCGTAACCCCTCTGAGGATATGAATCTGATACAGGCGTCAGAGGCAGTGCACCCAAATATTGTGCTTTTGGTGCCAGGCCAGCAAGTATCATCAAACAGTAATCCCTCTGTAGTATTGTGGAAGAATGCAGGGGTGGACCATGTGGTCCTATATTGAAAAGATATGAATCTGGTCAAGGCGTCAGTGCACCCAGGTATTGTGCCTTTGGTGCCAGACTGCCAGGCCAGCAAGTATCATCATACAGTAACCCCTCTGTAGTATTGTGGAAGAATGCAGGGGTGGACCATGTGGTCCTATATAAAAAAGATATGAATCTGGTAAAGGAGTCAGTGCACCCAGATATTGTACTTTTGGTGCCAGACTGCCAGCAAGTACTATTATCATACAGTAACCCCTATATAGTATTGTGGAAGAGTGCAGGGTTGGACCCTGCTGTTCAAAAAATTAAAATGATATAAATCTGGCACAGGCGTCATTGCAGCCAAATATTGTGCCTTTCATGGCAGCAAGTGCATTCGCACCGTAACCCTTTTGTGGTATTGTGGAAGAGTGCAGGGTTGGACCCTGCTGTTCAAACAATTTAAATGATATAAATCTGGCACAGGCTTCAGTGCAGCCAAATATTGTGCCTTTCATGGCAGCAAGTGCATTCACACCGTAACCCTTTTGTGGTATTGTGGAAGAGTTCAGTGCTGGAGGTTTTGTGCATGCAAAAGACATCCCCGATCTATTCCGTTACGTCAGCATCAGGGGATTGATAACTGCTGATCCAGGACTGATTCATTTTTATAAATGTCAGCCGGTCTACAGAGTCGGTGGACAGACACACTCTTTTGTCTGTGACAAAACCTCCAGCGGCACTGAACGTCCTTTCAGAAAGCACGCTGGATGAAGGGCAACCTAGCAGCTGCATAGCATATTGGCTAAGTTCTGGCCAGTGATTCAATCTCAACACCCAGTAAGCCAGTGGATCATCTGCTGGAAAGGTATCCAGGTCTGCCCTTGCCCCAGGTAGTCCTGCACATACGGTGAAGACGCTGGCAGCAGGTGCCTACATTTGACGTCCCTGGACGTCGTGGACTAAAAAAATTTAAAAAGGCATCAGTCAAGCCCCGGCCTTCACCGCTCTTCCTCTGATCATCCGCAGCCTCAGAAGCACCTGTGTCATCACTTGGTAACCTACCAGTGCCTGGAAAGGTGTTACACAAGTGTCGCTTTAGAGCGTACTCAAAGTTGTTTCATCCGGTCCTCCCTCTGTGCGGGCAGGATGAGCTCTGCACCTTTACCCTTGTATCGTGGATCAAGAAGACTTGCCAACCAGTAGTGATCCCTCTCCTTGATAGCACGAATCCTGGGGTCCTTTAGCAGGCTTTGCAGGATAAGAGAGCCCATGCAGCGTAGGTTGGAGGTGGCATTAGCTTCCGAGTCTTCCTGGTCAATGAGGATGACCCCATCGTGCACTTCCTCCTCCCAGCCACGTACTAGTCCTTGGGTTTCTGGGCTCACAAAACCCTCCATTGAGGAATCCCCACCTTCAATGCCCCACTACTTAAATATTCCTCCTCCTCCTCCTGTCTGATCTGAGGACCCGCAGGAATGCTGTCTGCATAAAGACTGGGGTCTTGAGAGCTAGGGAAGGCCTCCTCTTCCTCCCGCTGCTCTGCCTCTAGTGCAACATCTATAATTCCCCGCAGAGTGCGCTCCAGCAGGAACACTAAAGGAATTGTGTCACTGATGCATGCACTGTCCCTGCTCACCATCCTCGTTGCCTCCTCAAATGGTGACAGTACAGTGCATGCATCCTTGATTATCAGCCACTGCGGGGGGGAAACAAGTTGACCTGAACCTGTCCTTGTACCATACTCACACAGGTACTCATTGATGGCCCTCTGCTGCTTGTGCAGAAGCTGCAGCATTGCCAATGTCGTGTTCCACCTGGTGGGCATGTAACAGATCAGACGGTTTGTGGGAAGGTGGAATTCTCTTTGAATTTCTGCCAGGCAAACACTTGCTGGGAATGACCGTCTGAAGTGGCAGCAGACTTTTCTGGCCTGGCTGAGAAGCTGTGCCAGCCCTGGGTACCTGGTTAGGAAACACTGTACCACCAGATATAGGACGTGTGCTAGGCATGGTACATGCATCAACTTACCTTGGCGTAGGGCGCAGAGAAGGTTGCTGCCATTATCATAGACGACCATTCCCAACCCTTGCCCTTGCCCCTAGGTAGTCCTGCACCATATGGTGAAGACGCTGGCAATGGGTGCCTACATTTGACGTCCCTGGGCGTCGTGGACTAAAAAAATTAAAAAATGCATCAGTCAAGCGGCCCTGGCCTTCACCACTATTCCTCTCATCATCCGCAGCCTCAGAAGCACGTGTGTCATCACTTGGTAACCTACCAGTGCCTGGAAAGGTGTTACACAAGTGTCGCTTTAGAGCGTCCCCAAGTTTTTTCATCCTGTGCTCTCTCTGTGCAGGCAGGATGAGCTCTGCAACTTTACCCTTGTATCGTGGATCAAGAAGGGTTGCCAACCAGTAATGATACCTCTCCTTGATAGCACGAATCCTGGGGTCCTTTAGCAGGCTTTGCATCATAAGGGAGCCCATGCAGCGTAGGTTGGAGGTGGCATTAGCTTCCGAGTCTTCCTGGTCAATGAGGATGACCGTATCGTGCACTTCCTCCTCCCAGCCACGCACTAGCCCTTGTGTTTCTGGGCACACGAAACCCTCCCTTGAGGAATCCCCACCTTCAATGCCCCCACTACTTAAATATTCCTCCTCCTCATCCTCCTCCTGTCTGATCTGAGTAGGACCCGCTGGAATGCTGTCTGCGGAAAGACTGGGGCCTTGAGAGCTAGGGAAGGCCTCCTCTTCCTCCCGCTGCTCTGCCTCTAGAGCCACATCTATAATTCCCCGCAGAGTGTGCTCCAGCAGGAACACTAAAGGAATTGTGTCACTGATGCATGCACTGTCCCTGCTCACCATCCTCGTTGCCTGCTCAAATGGTGACAGTACAGTGCATGTATCCTTGATAATCAGCCACTGCGGGGGGAAAAAAACCAAGTTGACCAGAACCTGTCCTTGTGCCATACTCACACAGGTACTCGTTGATGGCCCTCTGCTGCTTGTGCAGAAGCTGCAGCATTGCTAATGTCGAGTTCCACCTGGTGGGCATGTCACAGATCAGACGGTTTGTGGGAAGGTGGAATTCTCTTTGAATTTCTGCCAGGCGAATGCTTGCTGGGAATGACCATCTGAAGTGGCTGCAGACTTTTCTGGCCTGGCTGAGAAGCTCTGGCAGCCCTGGGTACTTGGTTAGGAAACGCTGTACCACTAGATTTAGGACGTGTGCTAGGCATGGTACATGCATCAATTTACCCTTGCGTAGGGCGGAGAGAAGGTTGCTGCCATTATCGCAGACGATCATTCCCAGCTGAAGCTGGCATGGTGTTAACCATCTCTACACCTGCACCTGCAGAGCTGACAGAATTTCTGGCCCGGTGTGGCTCCTGTCCCCTAAACAAACCAGCTGAAGCACAGTATGGCATCTTTTTGCTTGAGCCATTGCGTAGCCCCTGCCACGTGTCGGTTTAACTGCCACTTTGCCAGAGACAGAGAAGGATGAGGAGGAGGAGAAAGAGGTGGTGGAGCAGACAGACCTCATACAAGCAGCTTTCTGGAGGCGTGGTGGATGAACAAGCTCCAGCACAGAGCCCCGTCTTGGATCCCTCCCAGCTGCGATCAGAGTTACCCAGTGTGCCGTGAAGGAAATGTAACAACCCTGTCCATGCTTGCTGGACCACGTGTCTAAAGTCACATGCACCTTGTTGCTGACTGCCTTTCCCAATGACTGGATAACATTGTCTTCCACGTGCTGGTATCGTGCTGGAATGGCCTTGCGTGAAAAGTAATGGCGTTTTGGAACCTGCCATTGTGGTACAGCACATTCAGCAAATTCACGGAAGGGAACAGAGTCCACCAGCTGTAAAGGCAGCAGCTGCAATGCGAGTAATTTTGCTAAGCTGGCATTTAGACGCTGTGCTTGGGGATGGTTGGGACTCTATTTTTTCTTACGCTGCAGCAGCTGCGGCAACGTAATCTGACTGCGTAAATCTTCAGCTGATGAGATGATGTCACATTGTGAGGAAGGAGCTGGTACATCCATTACTGTAGCATCAGCCCTGTCAGTGGAGGTTGTAGGCAATGACATGGAAGGACATACAGTGGGGGTAGAGACAGATGAGGAGGACCTACGCAAAGTTTTGCGCCAACGGGATGTGTGGCAGGAGGTCATATGTCGCCTCAAGCACGTGGTACCCAAATGTCCGGTGTCTTTCCCACGCTTAAGCCTCATCTGACATAGATTACAAATAGCAACGGTGGGGTCTGCTGCACATTTCTTAAAGAACTCCCAGCAGACAGCAGAGTTCCTGCATTTGTGCTTTGAGACAACAGCGCTCTGCACCGGAGCAGCTCTGACATGTGATGCCTTGGACTGGCTAGTGCTACGGTTGGTCATAGAGGATGTTGTGCCTCGTGTTTGCTGTGCCTCCTCCTCCCCCTCTTCCTCACTTGATTCCTCTGTTCGATCAGGCACCCAGGTGGAGTCAGTGACCTCATCATCATCCCCTATCTCCTCGTCACTGGAGCCAACTTGGCAGTATGCTGCAGCTGCTGGGGCAACATGAGTGCAAGTTATTTGTGTGTCATCACTGGCACCCCCTTCCTCTAGGTTGATTATACTCCCTTCCTCAACCTCAGAGTTTGAATCAGAGCACTGTAGTTGCTGCGCATCCTCAAGCAGCATGTCACTGTCATTGTAGTCAAACAATTCAGCTGACTCCTCCGTGTGTGATAGCGAGGCTACGGCAGGAGTAGCTGTGGACATGGAGGCTGCATTAGATGCTTTGGCAGCTGAGGTGGACTGTAAAGCACTACAAGCCTGGCTGGCAGAGGACTCGGAGGATGAGGATGGCCTGGTTAGCCAATCCACCAAATCCTCTGTATGTTGCTGCTGCTTAAGACGGCCAGCACCAGTTAGAAAGGACAAGTGTGCCCCTGCAGAGGGTGCACCACGTCCACCACGACCAGAGGCACAGCCTCCAGACACTGGGGCTGCTTGCCCTCTTATCTGTGTCTGGGAGCGTCTGCCTGTCCTTTTTGTTCTTTCAGACATGGTGAGTGATATATAGATTAAATATACACAGAACTCTGACTCAACTCTGGTATAATGATTAAAGATTTACAGAACTCTGGTATAACTCAGTGAGACACCCTGATAGCTGGCAGCCAGTGACAAGACACAGATTACAATTCCCTCCAATAAATCAGTGAGACCCCCTAATGGGTGGCAGTGAGAAGACACAAATTACAATTTGTATAAATCTGCTAGAAGTATGTGGGACCCCCTGATGGGTGGCAGTGAGAAGCCACAGATTACAAGTCTCAGAAACCTCCTATAATTCAGTGTGACCCCTTGATGGGTGGCAGCCAGTGAGAACACACGGATTATAACAATTCCCAAATGTTTTGTAGAAATTAGTGACCCCCAAAATACTTGCTGGCAGTGACAAGAGACAGATCACCTCAATTCCCAGATATTTAGTAAAAATTTGTGACCCCCAAAATACTGCGTGGCACTGACTGTGTGACAAGACACAGATCACCTCAATTCCCAAATGTTTTGTAGAAATTTGTGAGACCCCCAAAATACTTGCAAGGCAGTGACAAGACACAGATCACCTCAATTCCCAAATGTTTTGTGGAAATTTGTGAGACCCCCAAAATACTTGCTGGCACCAGTGACAAGACACAGATCACCTCAATTCCCAAATGTTTTGTGGAAATTTGTGAGACCCCCAAAATACTTGCTGGCAGCCAGTGACAAGACACAGATCACCTCAATTCCCAAATGTTTTGTAGGAATTTGTGAGACCCCCAAAATACTTGCTGGCAGCCAGTGACAATACACAGATCACCTCAATTCCCAAATGTTTTGTGGAAATTTGTGAGACCCCCAAAATACTTGCTGGCAGCCAGTGACAAGACACAGATCACCTCAATTCCCAAATGTTTTGTAGAAATTTGTGAGACCCCCAAAATACTTGCTGGCACCAGTGACAAGACACAGATCACCTCAATTCCCAAATGTTTTGTAGAAATGAGACCCCCCAGACCCCCCCAGTAGCGTGGCAGACCGGCAGTAAGAACACACAACAACAATCTCCTATGAAATCTCCTCTCAAATGCGTGGTGAAGCCGTGCGTGGAAACCTTATATAGTGTACTGAGGGACTTAGCTCTGTGAGCCCATGATTGGGCAAGATTTGCCCAATCAGGACTCTGAGCCGTGATGGGCATACTGTTGAACCTGTCTTGCACCAGACCTGTGGTCAGGTGCAAGGCTGTAGCCAATTACGAGCTTCAGGCCAGTGGGAAAATGCATTGTGGTCCATTGTGATGCATTGTGGTCGAACATGTGCCGAACACCCGGAAATGTTCGGAGTTCGCGAGCAGGCCGAACAGGCTAAGTTCGGTCCGAACTCTGAACCGTCCGAACCGAATAGTTCATCCCTAATGTTGATAAGAACTGCGATCGTAAAAACCCAAGGGCTGAATATAGAATATTTGATACAGTCCTAACCTCAACATCTGAGGAAAGGGATTTAGGGGTCATTATTTCAGAGGATCTAAGGGTAAGTAGTCAATGTAATAGAGCAGCAGGAAATGCTAGCAGAATGCTTGGTTGTGTAGGGAGAGGTATTAGCAGTAGGAAAAGGGAAGTGCTCATGCCACTGTACAGAGCACTGGTGAGACCTCACTTGGAGTACTGTGTGCAGTACTGGAGACCGTATCTCCAGAAGGATATAGACATCTTAGAGAGAGTTCAGAGAAGGGCTACTAAAATGGTGTACGGCTTGAAGGAGAAAAGTTACCAAGAAAGGCTTAATGATCTTAACATGTACAGCTTGGAAAAAAGACGAGACAGAGGAGATATGATAGAAACATTTAAATACGTAAAGGGAATCCACAAGGTAGAGGAAGGGAGTATATTTAAAAGGAAACAAAATAGCAAAACAAGAGGACATAGTCTTAGATTAGAGGGGCAAAGGTTTAAAAGTAACATCAGGAAGCATTATTTTACTGAGAGGGTGGTGGATACATGGAACAGTCTTCCAGTTGAAGTGGTAGAGGCCAAAACAGTAATTGAATTTAAGCAAGCATGGGATAGGCATAAGGCTATCCTAAACAAAAGATAAATCCAGGTCAAGTATCCATATAATTGGGCAGACTAGATGGGCCGAAAGGTTCTTATCTGCCGACATTTTTCTATGTTTCTATGTTTCTATGTTTCTATGTTTCTACTGCTTATTTGCGGCTCATATTCAGTGTGCTCTCACCATCAACAATACTCGTTCGTTACTGTACTTACAACAGACCCCGAGGTATATGTGTCGTCCCTGACTATCTTAAGGTACCGCTGATCTGCTCCCAATTATCAGAAAACGTTAAAGCAGCTTATTTCCTGGCTGCCCTGCAGTCCGCGCAATTCACCAACTGTCTGATTTATCTGTGTATTTCTGCATGTGCTCTAAGTAGTCTATTGGTCTCAAACCTTTAGTGCTTAGTAGCAACTCAGTGTTTTGTTCATCCTCGCTGCCTCAAGTGTATAATTCTGTATATGCCAATCAGTGTGTAAACGTCAAAAAGATTTATCAGTCCTTATGGATCTCAACTCCGCTACTGTCTAGTGGGCGCTACGCCCCCCGTTACAAAAGGGAACCCTAATCTGAAAATCTGTCCCTAGATGGTCGTCTCTATTTTAGGAAGACAACAACTGATGGGTGAAACAAAACACATAGAAGTACAAAGGGGTAATACAGAGTCAGAATCAGAGTACAAATGCCAGGAGTCAAAAACCAGAGATGGTAATCAAACAATAGCCTGGGATCAGAAACCAGAGAGAGATGTCAGACAAGCCGGAAGTTGGTACACAGGAAATCAAGGAGCACAAGGGAAAATACAATAGAATAGTCAGGAAGGAAAGCCAGGGGTCATACACAGCATATCAAATATCACAGAAACACACAGATCAGGATAATGCAAAAATAAACAAATGGCAGGGATAAGGAAAACTGGAGTACAAGCAGACAAGGGAAACAGAACAGGATGAGAAATAAACTGAACAAAATAAACAAAGGGAAAAATAACAGAAGTACTGGCAGCAGGAACAAGATATCACACAGAATCATAGGCAATGGGGTAACCTAGCTCATTAAGTATTCACACAGTTTGGCTGGATATACACAGAGCATCTTTGTATATGTTTGTCATGTTTTTGTTACCACCCCTAGTGTGTTTTTTTTATTCTTGATACTTAGTAAAAGTTATGTTTTAACTTCTCACAAATTTCCAGTGACCCCAGTGTCCTAGGACTTTTTGCTATTTTCTCCCAGGGTTACTCTCTAGCAAGGCCACTGGGCCTATTATGCCATACTGATCTCTATCTCGGGTCTTTCTCTGCTTAGCTTTACTGTACACTATTAGGAGATACAATGTTACTCTTTTTACTCATACCTCATGGCTGGCCCAATGGTTCGTGCTTGCGGGAGCCGGGAGAGAGACATCCTTGCGTAAGCAATACATAGCAGGAAGGACCCAGCCCACACTCACCTTACTCTCAGGCTGCATGTGTGTGGGCACACCTAATCAGAGAGAACCAGCCAGCTGTCGGCCCCCGCTGATGACGTCATACAGCGCGCCATGTGACTTAATCAGCAGGGGCCGGCGACTGGCCAGCACCCTCTGTTTAGGTCAAAGTGCTCGCCGGATAGCCCCTCTTCAGTCAGCCTATGCTGCCTTGCCAGGTGGCTGGCTACGCCAGCCAACCAGCAAGGTAGGCTAGCAACCGAACGGCTCGGGAGGCTAACGGACTTGCCCGATGGTCAGTCCAGACCTGTCTACAACTTTGTTTTTGTTTTCTGAGACCTTGCTTTGCTTCCTCATTTTTGTGTAGATTTGTAACCCTCAATCTCGGGTTTGTCCCTTGGTTATGGTTTACTCAGTCTCCCTGGTACCTATGTATTAACCTTGCTATTTCAGGGTCTGGTGACTTTGGTTTGGTTTTCATTTTATATTATATAGTGTTCCATCCTATCTGGGCCAGTATAACGACCCAGTAAGTTAGTTGGGTTCCCTCCCTGCGTGTTAGGGTCAATGAAGTATCTTGACAGAATATAATGAAGCAGTTGTTGATAAGAAAACATAGATTCCAAGAGGCATCCAATTGGGATATTTAACAGTTGGCTACAGCACATGTAGGCAGTGATTTTCCACAAAAGTCTGAGCAGTCTTGGCTGCTGTCGACACCCTAGGAGAGGAAACATAGTTTCTAATTTGTAAGTAACGGGCAAGGTCAACGATTGAAGGTTGCCCTGTGCAGATGTCTGTGCCCTGTGCAGCCGGCCTTTATTGTACAGATGGCAAACCATCTATTTGAAAACAGGGGTATATGTGGTGAGGGGGAAGTTCCAAATAAGGCTCAATACAGGTTTGAAATGTTGCAGGATGAGCAGGACTGGAAGTGCTTGAGTGATAAAGTTAATCTAGGTAAAGCATTCATTTTGATGTAGCGAATGCACCCAGTCCATGTCATAAAACCTGCTTTCCCCACCTCTAGCTCCGATTTCAATTTATTATACAAGTGTATATTATAAGCAGAGTATTATCAGCAATAAGTGAAACACAGACCTAAACATACATAAAAATCTCTAAACATACAAATCAGATGAAATGCTAAGGCTGGGGTTTTATCCCTTCCCTATTAATCTTCTATGCTGAACAACCAGAAGCAAAATGAATGATGGACAGCAGTGCTTCCAGAGGCCCATCCGGAAGAGATAACAAGAGTTAAATATCATCAGCATATGCTGACACTTTATAGTTATATATTTAAAAGTAACTATACCCTACACTTCATCTGAGTCCCTAATACAATCGGGGTTCTAGATTATTCACAAATAGGGAGAACGAGAGGGGACAACCCTGTCTAGTTATTATTATTTTGCATTATGAATGGAAAAGTTACTTACACAGACGCCTAAACCCTTTCAAGAAATATTGCAGCATGAAAGGTTTTACAGATTATACTTATATACTTAATCTATATATTAAACAATAATATTTTGTGAGATACAATAGGTGTAAATAATATGCAATTATATTCTAATACCCTACGAATAATAAATACATTAATGTACGCTCGCCGATGGAGTGATGCAGATATTGATACCCATCAATATGAGCGAATTGATTCCTAACCTGTATCAATATGAATTTCGCAAGTAGCAAGCCTTATCAATATTAGTGAGCTGCGTCAATATGCCTGTGGCGACATGAAAATTACGCCAGTCTGTCTACTTCGTAAAAATGGAGTATGTGAATCCAGTAGTTTATTTGTATGGAATATCACTATGCACATGAACAAGTAGGTGAATTTACATGTTGGTATGTGTGTGTGTGTGTGTGTGTATGTGTTTGATTGCAGGAGTTAGAGAAGTGTGTGTTTGTAGAAGTGATGTTGTGTAAAGTATCAGTGTGTGCTAATGATGTTTTGGGTGTTTTATGTATATGGTAGCACAAGACAAATTAGGACCTTACATAATGGTATATCACCTGTCTGTCATTCCATATCTTCTGTGGCCCCAACAAGGCCTTAGGCAATGCCTTTTTGCTTAATTATAAGGCTACATCTGAGACTGAAAATTTTATAGAGACAGAAATTGCAGTGTACAATTTATAATAGCTTCCATTATAATGTAAAGATATGTCATATTTTTTTAAACAGTTTTCTAGATCAGTAGTGGATCAATTGAGAGGTACACTATATTGCCAAAAGTATTCGCTCACTGCCTTGACTCGCATATGAACTTAAGGGACATCCCATTCCTAATCCATAGGGTTCGATATGACGTCGGTCCACCCTTTGCAGCTATAACAGCTTCAACTCTTCTGGGAAGGCTGTCAGGAGTTTAGGAGTGTGTTGATGGGAATTTTTGACCATTCTTCCAGAAGCGCATTTGTGAGGTCACACACTGATGTTGGACGAGAAGGCCTGACTCTCAGTGTCCGCTCTAATTCATCCCAAAGGTGTTCTATCGGGTTGAGGTCAGGACTCTGTGCAGGCCAGTCAAGTTCATCCACACCAGACTCTGTCATCCATGTCTTTATGGACCTTGCTTTGTGCACTGGTGCACAGTCATGTTGGAAGAGGACGGGGCCAGCTCCAAACTGTTCCCACAAAGTTGGGAACATGGAATTGTCCAAAATGTCTTGGTATGCTGATTCATTCAGAGTTCCTTTCACTGGAACTAAGGGGCCAAGGCCAGCTCCTGAAAAACAACCCCACACCATAATCCCCCCTCCACCAAACTTTTCACTTGGCACAGTGCAGTCAGACAAGTTGTCGGATATAATCTCTGCACGTGAATACAACACGTTTGTATATATTGGATTTATCAGCCAAGCCTCCAATATGTCTATATTGGACTTACTGGACCTACCTCGGCAGTCGCCTCCAATATATCAGGGATTATTATTTCATAAGAAATTTATACGAGACACAAATATCAATCGTCTATATCTCTTAGAAATTATCCTGAATTCTTTTAATTGTCTGTGTTTTGCTTTAAAAAATACAATAATCAATAATCGGATAAAAATATATATATATTTTATTACGTATACAAAAGAATTTCAAATCTCATATCATGAACAACAATTTATAAACCACACTCCATCAGCATATAAAAACTAGCTTCACAATATATGTATCTCCGGTTAGTAACTGCATATATGATTAATATCATTTATTTTCTCAGTTAGTAACTAATACACAAATGGTTAATAAACATTTCTGCTTAATACAACATGCATTTCCCAGCAAACAATGTTTAACCAGCCAGCTCTTTTAGATATATATATATATATCTCTATGCTACATAGATCAACAAAAGATGAGCTAATTTGATGATAAGTAATAAAAACTTATTTAGTGAATCCTCCCCTAATCTCGAGAATTAAACTTCTAATCTTTTGCTTTTTATTTTGTAGTTATATAATTCCTTGCTCATTAATTTTAATCACAGTAATTTCCAAATTCAATATATATATCAATATATATGTATCAATCTTGCAACATTTCTTTAGGAATAAATCCTTATATCCACTTCTTCATATTCCCATCTGCAGATTAGAAATACTTAGAATTTGGATCTTAACCTTATCCGAGAAGTCTCAGTCTATGTTGCAAAAATCTCTACAAATATATTTTTACATTAATTCCTTATTTCATACAATACCTGTCCAATTTGGATGTTGATGAGTCTGCCTTGGAATTTTCTATGTGATGCTTTGTTTTGGAATATGTGAAAATTATCGATATTAGATAATCAATGCATGTGAGTTAGAGATTTGGTGAGAATATTGATTGCCTCATGTCTTGGGATCTGAGTGCATGGTGATGTGAGTCTGATGTGAGTCTCTGTCTGTTGAAATCTCTGACTCCTCAGAGTGTCATGTATAATGAATGTCTGAGTGCATGGTGATGCGTCCCGATGGCTGGCAATCTCTGACTGACTTACCAAAAACTTTTTCCCGCTTATTATAGCCACACAGTTAATATTAATGATAATATAAATCATTATTTTTACTATCCTGTAGAGGGCAGTATTGCACTTCTTATATTAATTCCATTAATTCCATTATTTCTTTTTAATATCTTATCTTAGGGTCAAAAGGTCAGACTGGCTTAACAAAGAACCTTGTCTCCTAACTAGACTGTCTCTGTCTTGAGATTTATAGTTCTCCTCCCTTTTGGTTGCTTAGAGCCTTATCAGCTAAATTCTTTCCTGGTTAACTCACAGAATCTATTCTTTAGTAATTTTTATTATTTACCAATTATATACTTTCTACAATATTTTGGAGTATATATTTCATACTGTAATTATAATAAAATATACCTTGATTATAAACATATATTTTGTGAATATAATTCTATATTACAGAATGCTTTAACTCTTATTCCTATACTCAAAAGACAAAATCTCTTTTGTTTTAAAAACTTAGAATAGACCAATAAATTTACTTATGACACGTCTTAGCATTATCTCACATTCATTCTAGGTTCCTTCATGTCTGGGATTTCTTAACCCAGGAATGAACTTTGTAAAAAAATCTTGTTCATTTCTAAACCTAGAGAATATTTTGAAAAAGAAAACTGTCTTTAAAACAAAATGGCTACAGGCATCCATTTTAAATTCGCCTTTTCTGTGTAATATACCTGACAAAGTACCGTTCTCCTGGCAACCGCCAAACCCAGACTCGTCCATCAGATTCCCAGATGGAGACGCACGATTCGTCACTCCAGAGAACGAGTCTCCACTGCTCTAGAGTCCAGTGGTGGCGTGCTTTACACCACTGCATCCGACGCTTTGCAGTGCACTTGGTGATGTATGGCTTGGATGCAGCTGCTCGGCCATGGAAACCCATTCCATGAAGCTCTCTGCACACTGTTCTTGAGCTAATCTGAAGGCCACATGAAGTTTGGAGGTCTGTAGTGATTGACTCTGCAGAAAGTTGGCGACCTCTTCGCACTATGCGCCTCAGCATCCGCTGACTCCGCTCCGTCAGTTTACGTGGCCTACCACGACGTGGCTGAGTTGCTGCCGTTCCCAAACACTTCTACGTTCTTATAATACAGCTGACAGTTGACTGTGGAATATTTAGGAGCGAGGAAATTTCACGACTGGATTTGTTGCACAGGTGGCATTTTATTACAGTTCCACACTGGAATTCACTGAGGTCCTGAGAGCAACCCATTCTTTCACAAATGTTTGTAAAAACAGTCTGCATACCTTGGTCCTTGATTTTATACACCTATGGCCATGGAAGTGATTGGAACATCTGATTCTGATTATTTGGATGGGTGAGCGAATACTTTTGGCAATATAGTGTATGTGAAGCGCCTGGTCCACTAGGGTGAAAGAGGTATTTGCATGATACCTACTATATTCTGATAAAAAGTAAGAACAAGGGAGGCAACACTGACAATAACCTACATGTTTTATTATAGAAGCAGATGCTCCTGAGAGTAGAAAGGCGATAGTTCCACCCTTAACCTTAAGCTCTCAGCCATTGTCAATATAATTGTTTCCCTGTTTACTTCTAATTCACTAAACACAGTAAAATAAAGAGTCCAAAAAATCTCAGACTTGAGTCTAACCTACGGTGGAAAGGGTTGCGCAATCCACTGCTTCCTCTCACCATGAACGGCTGAATACTGGGTGTGACAGTTATCAATTTAGACTTGGGTTTCATGGACCTAAAGATGCATTTGGGAGTGGAGTGCCTGAAGTTTTATGTTGTTATTCCAGTCCTCTCTATGTTGAAGTCACTGTGTACCTACAGTTGTGTTCAAAATTATTCAACCCCCAATGCTGTAAAGGGTTTTAGGGAATTTAGTGTACATTTGTAATTGTATTCAGAATGAAATCCTTCAAGGACTTTTTAAAGAACCATATGCAACTAAAATGACATCAATTGGTTTTGTAATACAGTAGTAAATGTTTCTTTTGTGAATTCTTCATTGACACAATTATTCAACCCCTTAAAGACTACCACTCTGAAGAACAGAGGTTCATTCAAGTGTTTTCATTCAGGTATTGAAAACACCTGTGGATGTCACGGAGCAGCAATAAAGCATAATAAGCACCAATTAGGCAGCTTTAAAATGACTGTGATACTCAGCTCCTTCTAGACATTTACTGGTGTGGTTACAAACATGGTGAAGTCAAGAGAATGGTCCAGGAAGACAAGAGAAGAGGTGATTACTCTTCACAGGAAGGGCAATGGCTATAAGAAAATTGCAAAGATGTTAAACATACCAAAAGAGACCATAGGAAGCATCATTCGCAAACTCAAGGCAAAGGGCACTGTTGAAACGCTACCTGGTCGTGGCAGAAAGAAGATGCTGACTTCGACTGCTGTGCGCTTCCTGAAGCGTAGAGTGGAGAAAAGTCCCCGTGTGACTGCTGAGGAACTGAGAAAAGATTTGTCAGATGTGGGTACTGAAGTTTCAGCTCAGACAATACGGCGCACACTGCGTAATGAAGGCCTCCATGCCAGAACTCCCAGGCGCACCCCCTTGCTGTCTCCAAAGAATAAGAAGAGTCGACTGCAGTAGGCCAAAAGTCATGTGGACAAACCACATAAGTTTTGGGATAGTGTTCTGTGGACTGATGAAGAAAAATTAGAACTGTTTGGGCCCATGGATCAACGCTATGTTTGGAGGAGGAAGAACAAGGCCTATGAAGAAAAGAACACCTTGCCTACTGCGAAGCATGGCGGGGGGTCAATCATGCTTTGGGGCGGTTTTGCTTCTGCAGGTACAGGGAAGCTTCAGCGTGTGCAAGGTACCATGAATTCTCTTCAGTACCAGGAGATATTGGATGACAATGTGATGCAGTCCGTCACAAACCTGAGGCTTGGGAGACGTTGGACCTTTCAACAGGACAATGATCCCAAGCATACCTCCAAGTCCACTAGAGCATGGTTGCAGATTAAAGGCTGGAACATTTTGGAGTGGCCATCGCAGTCACCTGACTTAAATCCAATTGAGAACCTCTGGTGGGACTTAAAGAAAGCAGTTGCAGTGCGCAAGCCTAAGTATGTGACTGAACTGGAGGCTTTTGCCCATGACGAATGGGCGAAGATACCCGTAGATCGCTGCAAGACACTTGTGTCAAGCTATGCTTCACGTTTAAAAGTTGTTATAACTGTAAAAGGATGTTGTACTAAGTACTAAGATTGAATGTCACTTGGGGGTTGAATAAAACTGATAATGATGTGAGCAGAGAAAAGACATTTGTGGTTATTTCATTATAAATGTTATGTTATATTTGTCTGACCTACACGTGCCTCTTTGATTTAATTGTAAGCAAGATGACTGAATGATCAAAATCAATGTCAAACTGGCCAAAACACTCAATTTCAGTGGGGGTTGAATAATTTTGAACACAACTGTATGTACATGTCTAGGTGCAGGTTGTTTGTGTTTTCCGTGCCCCATTCCCCTGATGTCTGTGTTATATTATTTATTATTCCCTGATGTGTTTATTGTAGTGCCATGTTATATACACTGTGTTGTTTCCCTTATGTGTATCTGTAAGTAATAGATTCCTTTATTTCCCCATGATTCCATCAAACCTCTCAAGATTTGGCTTAAACCAGATCTCTCTGCCCCTTTCTCAGGCTTTGTTACACTAGGACGTGTGTGTGTGGAAGGGGGAAGTTATTGGGAGGCTCTTTAGTATGGAAACTCTGGGGATTCCATATTTGTGCATCACCCTGTGTGGACTTTTGCACCTGTAAAGCCTAAATAAAAATCTTTCCCGTTTTTTTTCAACCTGAAAGGAGTTCAGCCTCTTGCCTGGGTGGGTTTGGGCCAGAATAAGTACTCTTTCGGGATACTTGTAGTGAGGGGAGCATTCTGCACATGGGTACAGGACCCCATGTTACACTGGGAACAAATAGTTCCCAATCTCCCATTCCCATTGTGCTTCCTCCATTGCTCATGACTGATCCTGGCTGTGGGAGCTCAGCTTGGGGCAGGGCCATGCGACACTCCGAAAGCTGATATCATGTGGGGGTCATGTAGTGCCACTTCCGATACCAGTCTGTGCCTCCCTATTATTATTATTCTGCAGCCAACTGCTCATACAACAGTTGGGTCGGAATATGTATGGCCAAAGGGAGCCGGTAAGGGTAATCGTCTTGCAATGATTTTTTTTCTTACCAGCTTGTTTTTACTGTCAACCATTTTTTGTTATATCGCTCCCAAGAACATGATAAGCTTAGGGCTTCCATTATACTGTATTTATAATTATTATCATGCGGCCCATATCATGTAATGTCACAATGTAAGAGCATGCCTATAAAGCCGCATTTAGATGATATCTCATCCAATTTCAACTTTCACATATGAAACAGGTACTCCGGACTCCTGCTGGCAAGGATGTGGAGATCGAGGTATTCTCTGTACCACCTATTGTATCAATGCCCGAGAGTGTTATCTTTTTGGGAACAGGTTTGTGTAATGGTTGAGGATGTCCTGGTTAAATCTTTTCCACTGGACCCATGGTCCTATTTACTACATAAATCCTCACTAGGTTTCCCAAATGCAGACGACAAATATTTCACAAAGTAGTATCAGAAGCCTTATGCTGCTTGGTGAGACACTGATTAGGGGGTGGGAAGACCTACTATGTCCCTGGTTAGAAATTATATCAATGATGTGTTTAATATGAAAAGTTTTCTGCAGTTGTCCATGACACGTTACCATCTTTCTATAAAACATCAGGCAGGGGGGATGGAGCGGATTGCCAATGCCCCATATTACGCATGGTGTCATTACTTCTTTCCCCGCTCTTCTCTTTCCTTTCTGATTTTCTCTGGTCTCACTAGTGTGATATTCTCACGTTCTGGTACCGGGGTGGCACCAGAGTAAAAGGGGAGTTTGAGCCCAAAGTGCAGTATACTGCACAGACACAGATATGGGTGGAGGTGAATGGATAAACAGACTGACCAGATTGCCAATACAGATGAAGGTGAGGGTGGTTGCTGGATCTCGAGTTATGGTAAGGAATCTGGTGATGGTCAGGAACAGGTAGTGGGGATGGTTCAGAGCAGAATAATATAGGTCTTTACCCATGCAGGTAAACAGCTACAATGATGAAGCACTGGTCTAAATGGGGCGTGGTGCCTTTATTTTGAGTGTGCGGTGTGACGTGCGTGGTGTTAACTGTTTATATGCCGGAACCAGTGCTGATTACTGAGGAGTAGTACATGAAGTATCCCCAGGGGTGTTCCAGAATGGCTGCTGCAATGGGATATGACAGCTGGTTGCAGATACAGGATGCAGGTTCAGGGGTTCAGAGGATGCAACGTGACAAACGTCCAGCGTCCCAGGACCTACCCGACACCTGGCAGCCCCATCCTGACTGCTCGTTGGCCGAATGCCGAGTGATATGCTGGCCCGCAGCAATCACGTGGGTGGTCAGGAGCCGGGGCGCGGCATGATGACGCGTAGCCGCTGGGTTCAAAATCAGTCTGCTTAGGCAAACTCACAGCCCTGACGTGACGTTTACTTCCCCAGTGCTTTGGTGTTATATTGGTGACTATTACTGACTCTGGCTATTCTGAGAACCCTCCATGTGTACCGACCCAGCTATTACTGAGAACCCTGAATTGTGTAGCGACCCAGTTATTACTGAGAACCTGTATACTGACCCGGCTAGTCTTGATAACCCTGCTTTGATTCCTATCCTTAGCATAAGGCTGAAACTCTTTCCTGGCTTTCAGATCTATACTGTCAGGGTCTGCTCTGTTATACTACTCTGTGGCCAGTTAACCCTTGCTGGGTGTATTAAGATCGAGTCTCTGAAGGTAGTCAGCTGTACCGACCATTCAAGGATCGGAGGGGTAGATAGGGTGCTGTATACAGGGACCAGCATCTTGTTATCAGGGGGGATCCGTGACAACTAGTATTTGAAAGGTCACATTGCTTCTTGAGGAATTATAAAATTATTCTAATTTATGGATTTGTCCCTATGCTCTGTGTTGCATATGACCAGACATCAAGAAAATTGGAGGGTTTAAATACCCCTAGTGTGCAAATTACCATACCTTCCATTCTGAACTGTACACTGCTGACGTAAAACCAGGAAGGCTGATCAGTTAAATCTAATTGACAGCTTTATGGGTTAGGAAATTCTCCTCCCCTCTCAGCTGGTTGATTCTGTAATAGACTCTGGGTGATTGCACTCATCACCAAAGCATTTAAAGTTGGATATTTGGTAAATTTACCTATTTTCTGGTTAATTTTACACCAGACTTGGAATATAGCCATAGGGTTGTTGTATGATTTTGTATATTATAAACAAATCACTTTTAAAAAGTATGTATATATATATAAATCACGAGTATAGCAGTCTGTAGTGATACCTTTTTTATTGGACTAACGTTACATTTAAAGTACAAGCTTTCGAGAGGATTCCTCCCTTCCTCAGGTATAGAAGCTAACTGATCAGAATAATAGAATAAAACATAGGGACAGTCATAGGGCTCACAGTTGGGGGTGTCACCCCCAACTGTGAGCCCTATGACTGTCCCTATGTTTTATTCTATTATTCTGATCAGTTAGCTTCTATACCTGAGGAAGGGAGGAATCCTCTCGAAAGCTTGTACTTTAAATGTAACGTTAGTCCAATAAAAAAGGTATCACTACAGACTGCTATACTCGTGATTTTGGCATCTGGACTAACACGGCCGACCTAATCTACATTATATATATATATATATATATATATATAATACAAAACAGCAAAAGGTTGCATCAACCTCAAAACTAAGCGGGTGCATCTAAGACATCAAATACAAAACACCAAGAAAAAGCACTCCATATTATTGACCACCTTCTTCCATCATTTTCTGTGAAAAAAAAACAGTTTTAAAAATGCTCAAGATAGGACCTGTCAAAGATGGGGTACATTGGCGACTGTGACAGGCTTAAGGAAATTATGATCATACTTTGTGAACTGAATCCCCATCATTTTACCTCAGTCGGGTTTTTTGAGCATTTTTAAAACTGTGTTTTTTTCACAGAAAATGATAGAAGGTCAATAATATGGAGTGCTCTTTCTTGGTGTTTAATTTATATACAGTATATATATCTATAGTATATATATCTCAAGTCCTGTGAGTGCCCACACATATTACATACCGTTTTTCTCGCCATTAAATGGACTTTTTAAAGATACCATTATTGCCATCATATCATATAATTTACTATGAAAAATTATGAAACATGATAAAAAAATGGGAAAAACACACAGGGTTATTCAGAGAGCGTGAAAAGCAGGAGAATGACTGGAGAATAACTGGAGAATGAAAAATTCTAGGTCAAAATAGCCGATTTGGAAAGTGAGATGAAAGGGAGAATTTTTCTGGTTTGGCTATTTTGACCTAGAATTTTTCATTCTCCAGTCATTCTCCAGTCATTCTCCTGCTTTTCATGCTCTCTGAATAACCCTGACACTTTTTCAAACTTTAATCCCCAAAATCTAGTTTCGAAATGTGTCCTAAAATTAGAAATCCCCAAATTGTCATGTTTTTGCTTTTTAACACATTTACTGCTGAGCCATTTCACCTCTGTGTGCTAAGCTCTTTTTGACAGTTTCATGCTCGTCATGTTTAAAGGTGATTTTAAGTCCGTTTTTATTATACCCCAAGACAAAAAAAAATTCACTTTTTTATTTATTTTTATTATTTAAATTTTCTATTTTTACACCAAACCTGGTCATGATCAGGCCTTTCCAATGATACCAAACATGACCCTCTAGCTTCCATGGATCGGGAGCTACAGGGATCCAAAGGATCCCCCTAGCTCCACTTGGCAGCTAGGGGGTTAACTGGCCCATTGACGTCATCACGCATATGGCGACAATGTCAGTGAGTGGGGAGGTGACCCAGAGGCTTGGCTGACATTCAAGATGTCAGCCACTTCCAGGAGTGAATCATGATCAGGCACCTAAAGAGTTAAAGAAAGGCACTGCTGAAAAGGCAGACTCTGCCCTTTCCAGGGGTACCTTTCTTTTCTTTCTAGCGATAGAGTGGTCCAATGGACCCCCCTTCCCTTTCAGGTTCCCCCTGCAGGCACCGGGAGGGGGACCCTGAAAATGACATCATCACGATATTGGGGCCCATTAAGCAGTCGGGCTGACTTTCAGGAAGCCAGTCAGACATGGGACCCCGGCCAGAGAGGTGAGTATAGGGAGGGAGGGGGGGTTAAAGGACCATGATGTACATGGTACATCCTTGGTCCTTAAGGGGTTATCCCGGACGAGCACCTGGCATAAATGAAGTGGAGTCTTGAGTACAGGATTGGGAGCTGTGTATATACAGTATATGGATATAAATATATGTATAAATACACAGACATATATATAAAAAATCATACACAGTTAGAAGCTCAAGTCAACTGTAGCTGCTGTTGGTAATGACTAACTGTAAGCAGTATTTCCATAAGCTATTGTTATCAGGTTATATCACCAGGTTCAGAAAACAGGCCATGCTTTCCAAGGAGCTTAAAAAAGTTATTCACTAACTATCATCATTGTTTATGATTCTTGCAATGACAATAAACTTTGGCCTTCTCAAAAGGGTAATTTAAACAACGGCAGGAGAAGATTCCGTAATGAATTTCCTCTTGTCACTGTTTGAATATCCCTCACAGAATTATTATTTGCAAAAAAAGGTAAACTTTGCCAGTTGATAAATAACCACGTAAATGTTTAAATATTAGTTAAAATAAATAAAAATGCTAAAACAATTTATCTTAACATTCTCAATGTCCCTAATTAAGGAGAATCAGTGCTTACTATTGTTTTTGTTTTGTGAATATCATTTTATTAAGTAATTATAGAGAAGCAGTGAGACTTATATTTACAGCATTAGAATAAGAATCCGCATAATGGAAAGAAAACTATTGGCACAGACATTTTCAACATTGCAAGAAAAGAATGTGATCTGTGAACACAATATCTATATCAATAGAGCAGATTAATGATATATAGTATGAATGTCTACACTCAGTGATGACATGTGGACCTTCTCTAACACGTTAACAGTGTCCAGAGCTATGTTTGCTTGTGGAATTAGGGCTGAAGCTCGCTCCACTGCTGGCGCTGAATCCTCCCTTTTGCTTCTGACCACTTCCACTGTGGGAATTTCCTCCTGAGCGATGTTTTCCTCCAGTGCTGGAGTGAAGCACAGATATATTAACGGAATCATGAGAAGACAACCTGCTCTCTTCTCCTTCTAGCATCTTCTTGTAGGTGGTGATCTCAATGTCTAGAGCCAGTTTCACGTTCATCAGCTCCTGGTATTCTCGCAGTTGGCGAGCCATGTCCTGCTTGGACTTCTGCAGGGCAGCTTCCAGCTCAGAGAGTTTGCCTTTGGCATCCCTCACAGCGGCTTCTCCACGTTCTTCAGCCTCATTTATAGAAGATTCAAGAGCAGAACGCTGACCCTTCATGCTGTCAATTTCCCCTCTCAGTCTCTGAATTGATCGGTTCAGCTCACAGATCTCATTTCTGCTGCTCTGCAGATCATTCCCATTTCTTCCTGCTGCTGATTGAAGCTCCTGAAACCGTGACTGGTACATGGCCTCGGCCTCACCTCTGCTCCTGTTAGCAATGTCCTCATACTGAGCTCGGACCTCAGCAATGATTCCATCCAAGTCCAAATCACGACTGTTATCCATGGACACGACCACTGAAGTGTCTGAGATCTGAGCTTGGAGCTGAGTTATTTCTGCATCATATAGAGTCCTCAGGAAATTAATCTCATCAGTCAGGGAATCGGCCTTTGTTTGTAACTCAGCTTTGTTCATAAAAGACGCATCTACATCTCTCTTCAGACCAACAAACTCATTCTCTGCCGCTGTGCGTCTGTTCACTTCGTCCTCATATTTTCCCCTTAGTTCATCTACAGATTGCTCCATATTGCTCCTTTCTCCTTCCAGACGTGCTCTCTCACACCCCAGATTCTCCAGCTGTCTCCTGAGGTTACTGATAAATGCCTCAAACAGAGGTTCGATTTGATAATGGGCAGTGTTCTGTTCTTGCAGCAAAGACCACTTGGTCTCCAGCATCTTGTTCTGCTGCTCCAAAAATCTCACCTTGTCAATAAAAGAAGCAAATTTGTCATTGAGACCTCTAATTTGATTCCTCTCGTCAGTCCTCACTCGCTGGATGCTGGGATCAATCTCTAGGTTGAGAGGAGCCAAGAGACTTTGGTTCACAGTAACATTGGTAATGCCTCCAGAACAGCCAGATCCTCCAAATCCTCGGCTGTTTCCTCCAACTCGAAATCCAGATCCGTGTCCACTTGTTCCTGAGTGAACACTCCCCATTGAGATTTTGCGTCCCATGGAGCCCAGACTGTTAGCACTTCTACTGCTAAAGGATTGAAATAGCTTGTGGCCACCATGAGAAGCAGGTTTGCAGGAGTAAGAGAGAGTGTGGTGTGAGCTCCCATGTTTAGGTAAAGCTACTGAACAGGAGCTGAAGTTTTTGTGCCCAGAAATCCCAAGGATGGAGTGATGAGACATGATGCTTCTTCTCAATGAAGATATGTAAAAATGATCAGATCAGGTATTGTCTGCACAGGAGGTTCACATCTTCCAGGAGCAAACTGGCTGCTTTTATATTTATCTTGAGTGTTTACACACTCATTGAAAAGTCATGTTATTGGTTGGTTTGAGCATCGCTTGGGAATATTATTACTATGCGATTTTATAGGAATAAAGCATCAACACACTTAGCTCATCAAAGCCAAATGTGTTTAATGTTGGTTTCTTATGGGTTTATGTTGTTTGAACTGCTAAGGATCAAATTATATTGTTAATAATATTTATTTTTCAAATAAATTGCAAATCTAATATATAATAACGGAGAGAAACCTAAAGGGTTATTTTTTGTTCATAAAATATATTATTTGATCAACCTCTTTTGTTTCTTCTGACATGATTACTGTATATGTTCGTGCTTGTCTGGGATGCTGCGTCTTTTGTCATGTAACCTTTGAAGGTCTGTGTTCAGACACAATAATTTCACATTTTATGCAATAGAGGGAAAGTGCAGAGGTTGTAATAATGGAGCTGGTAGTAATGTATCCTGAGTTTGATTCTGCCAAAGTCACACTGGATTTTTCCCAGTGTTTTTTTTTTATTATTCTTATATTTTTATTTTGCAATACAGAGTAAATAGCTCAACCCCTTAGTGACCAGACTGTTTTACCATTGTCTGTCTGAAAGTGTACAATGCTGTTTTTACATTTCTGTGCTGTTTCTGTTTAGTTCTAATTTTCCTCTAACTCATTTATTGTCCCCACACACATTAAATACTGTTTTTCTTGTCATTAAATGGACTTTCTAGATACCATAATTTTCATCATATCATATAATTTACTATAAAAAATTCTGAAATATGATTAAAAAAAATGAGGAAAAAAACACTTTTGAACTGTGAGCCACAAAATCTTCAACCACCAAATCCGGCCCCTGGCTAAATAGTTTCTAAATTTTGTCCTGAGTTTAGAAATACCTAGGAATACATTACATTATTTGCGGTAAAACGCGGACGCTAGGGAGAAAAAACAGCACCCGCAGTTTTTTCCCTAGCATCCCCATTTTACCACGAAATTAAAATGCAGGCGCTTAAAAAGCTGCCTACATTGTAAGCGGGCGCTACGCCTGGGATGCGCCGCTCAACTCCATTGAAACAGACTGCGGTGGACACATGACCTGCCGGATCTCGCGGATTGTAATATACGGTGGCTACCTGGGCTAACGCTAATGCTCACTCAGGTGAGTGCTAATGTTAGCAGCCAGAATGTAATGTAGCCGCTAATGTTTATATGTTTTGTGCTTTTTTTTGCAACTTTTGCAAAAATATGCAGAAAGAATGGTTAGCGCCCAAATATGTACCAACACCAGTATCCCAATGCCAAACCAGATATATAGAGGTTTCCCCCAAACCAAGGTGACAATAAACAAAATTATACGTATCTGGTAGCGCGATGGTAATCGCTTCTTGGGACTCAGGTGCCTCCCATAATGTGCATCATCCACATGGATTTTATAAAAGGAAGCAATAGGTCTGCACAAGGAAGTTTCTTTGTCTCTATGTTTCCTCCTATATCCGACAAATAAGAGGAGCTATTGACTGTGTAAGGTGTGGGTCACCTTCAGAATAAAAATAAGAAAAAAGACCCAGATGCATCTAACCACTCAGAGCCAGTGATAGGGCTCTGTATTTGTGAGTGGCTTAATCTTACAGCATTTACAAATATTTTATTAATACACCCTGCACTATTATATGTATTTTTGCTTCCTTTTATAAAATCCATGTGGATGATGCTCATTATGAGAGGCACCTGAGTCCTGAGAAGCGATTACCATCGCGCTACGAGATACGTATATTTTTGTTTCTGCAAAAATATATTGAAGATTAGGGAACAGGAGGGCTTTTTTATTGATTTGGAAATATGGGGATCCAAAGGTCCGCCATATATCTACCATAGGGATTTCCCTGCGTGGCTAAGGGGAATTCCCTTTCTGACATCATCACACTCATGCGTGATGATGCCAGTGGATGGGGGATGGGCCATGAAGAAGTCCGCGATCTGTTGCCAATCGGCAGCTAAGGACTCCCTTCTCCCCTTCAGGCACCCATCAGGCTGGGGGGACACCTTAAAATGACATTATAGCGTGCCAGGAGGGATCTCACGGAATGGCCTAACTTCATGGAAGTGAGACCACCGCGGGACTCCAACCAGAACAGTACAGTTCTCCGCATTGGCTGTTGAATCCCCATGAGGTGTTGGGGACGTCCTTCTCCTGTTGCCATGACGTCCCCCACTCTTCATCCACAGCCAAGGGGTTACTGTGTGTACTACCCAGATAGCAAGGATAACTTGCCACAAACTTGTGGCACATTTGAATTGTCTTGTAAACATGCTGCAAATTTTCACTGACAAGTCGTTAATTGCAGCACACTTACAGCACAAATTCTAGTTGCCACTTTTTTTAATTTGCAGCCAATTTGCTTTGCAAGTCTCTAGCAAGAATTCTGCAAGTCCACAACAAGAGCTCTGCACCATAGCTCCAGGCCGCTTCCTAGTCCGAGCTGGCTTCCACCCTTGTCTGGGCGACGGTTTCCCCCCCTTATCAGTCCTTGTCGGCCTCCACTCTGGGGTTTACCATGACTGGCTGCATTCTCCTGTCCTCTTTTGCCGCCAGCTATATAAACTCATCACAGCATTTCCTCTGGGCTCTGGCATTAATTTAATTTCATCCTGCTAGTTGGAGGGTTCCCCCAGAGCGCCTGCTCCTTGTCTTCTATCTGACCTGTTCCTTATAAGCGACTGCCTTGTTTATTTTCCCTTTGCGTTGCTCTTAATCTAGTCTTGGCTCTTGCTACCCATTTCGTTTTGCCATCCCTGTTCCTGTGCCCTATCCCTTATTTGTTCCCATTGTTCCTGGTTCCTGTCTGCAAACGTGCACTGCATAGTTCATATTCTGGATACCATGTCAAGATCTCCACTGTGGCTACATGTATCCAGCCTGCATATATCTGACGGTGTTATACACCAGCCACAGCTATGCCAGTGCCTTAATATCCTGTCTGCAACCGTGCACTGCATAGTTCATCAGACACAGTGTCTAGATTTCCTCTGTGGCTAACAGGCATTCTGCTTAAGACTTTGTTACACACCATACACAGCCTTTCCTGTAATTGTCTTATCCAGTATTCAGGTGTCTCCGTATTGTAGACTCACCCCAGCGCTTTGGATATAATCTAATAAACTTTGGGTCCCACCATGGCTCATGATGGGTGCCACCTTGACAAGAATGGAGTCGAGAGGGGCATATAGTGCACAATGAAGGCAGGTTTGATCATAGGACCCTCAGCCAAAACAGAGACAAGTCTGTAAACACCATGTCTAATTCAAAGTTTACCCCTCGCTCACTACCCTCTGGAACGTGGAGTCCCAAATAAGACTCAATACAGGTTTGAAATGTTGCTGGTCACTCAGGATGAGCAGGACTGGAAGTGTTTGAAAGTGATAAAGTTAATCTAGGTAAAACATTCATTTTTATGTAGTGAAAGCACCCAATCCATGTCATAAAACCTGCTTTCCCCACCTCTAGCTCCGATTTCAATTTATTATACAAGTGTATATTATAAACAGAGTATTATCAGCAATAAGAAATCGTGAAGCACAGACCTAAAAACACAAAAACTCTAAACATACAAATCAGATGAAATGCTAAGGCTGGGTTTTTATCCATTCCTTTTTAATCTTATATCCCGAACAACCAGAAGAAAAATGAATGATGGACAACAGCACTTCTAAAGGCCCATCCGGAGGAGATAACAAGGGTTAAATATCATCTGCATATGCTGACACTTTATAGTTATATATTTAAAAGTAACTATACCCTGCACTTCGTCTGAGTCCCTAATACAATAGGGGTTCTAGATTAATCACAAATAGGGAGGGTGAGAGGGGACAACCCTGTCTAGTTATTATTATTTTGCATTATGAATGAAAAGTTACTTACACAGACGCCTAAACCCTTTCCAGAAATATTGCAGCATGAAAAGTTTTACAGATTATACTTATTTACGTAATTTTTATTTTAGATTGTATTATTTTGTGAGATACAATAGGTGTAAATAATATGTCATTACATTCTAACACCATAAGGATAATAAATACATTAATGTATGCTCGTGTGAAGGAGTGATGCAAATATTGATAGGCATCAATATGAGCGAATTGATTCCTAACCTGTATCAATATGAATTTCCCAAGTAGCAAGCCTTAGGCTAGGGTCAGACGAACGCAGTATTAACGTGCGTTTAGCCGCACTTAATCACGGCCGTGCTAGCAGCAAATGACGTCCAATGCCGCGCAGCATACGAAGAACGGCCACACAGAAGTGCGGCCGTGCAACGCAAGTGGCAAACGAACGCATTTTTATCGAGAACGTCATACCGCTAGTACTGACATACAGAGTGCGCTGCGTCCGCTAGCGGCATGTGTTCGTGATTAGGAGACGTCAGACGCTGCTAATGTCCGGCCAACATAACGTCCAGACGCAAAAAGTGTTTTATTGATGATCCGTACAAAATCACGGCCAAAAATGCGCATCGTATGACAGCTATCGCGTATTCCATGAAAAAATACTTCCATTCTTTCTAACGCACTTTTTCACGGACAACGCGAAAAATGCGTTTTTACTCCTTACTAGCTTCTGTTTATTGGCACCCAGGGAATAAGGCCCTTAGGAGTTCCAAGTTTTGTTATTTCACTCCCAAGAACATGATACACTTAGGGCTTCCATTTGCTGCATTTATCGATTCGACCTTGTTAGGCCTCGTCATGAGGGTATAGCTGACACCCCCCTAGGCACCTCGAGCAAGCAGTCCATGTCTGGATTAGGGATGAGCTGAACACCCTGTGTTCGGTTCGCATTCGAACTCGAACAATTTCAAAAGTTCGAGTTCGAACTCAATGCAAGTCAATGGGACTCAAAAGTTCGATTTTTAGAGTGCCATCTAAGAGGGCATATATGCAAGATATTTGCCATAAAAGGTGTATGGGGGTCCTGGTAGTGCCCTGGGGGACAGGAAACAAGGACAAAAAGTTTAAAACAGACGTTTTTAAAGGAACAGTGAGTTTTCCATAAAATAAGGGTTAAAAATAAAAACGAAAAATTCCTTCAAATATCGTGCCTAGGAGGTCCCCATAACCTGCCCGTGAAGTGGCGGATTTGTAGGATGTATAAAAACATCGCCATCAGAGACCCACACACGACACCTACCCACCCTCAAGTGGCTAGAATGCACAGGGACTGGCTACTATCCTGTTAGATGAGGGAATGTATTATATGTATAAAGCAAGGTATATATGACAATGGAGGAAGAAAGCTATATATATATATATATATCTCATACAGCGTAGGCGCCTATTTATAAACCAGATTACTATAGTGTTATGAAGTAGTTAAATTATAACTAATAAGTAGTGAGATGCTGCCCAAAGGGGTAAGCACAATATACAGAAAAAACAACCACAATCTGCATTAACCAAAAATGAAATTATAGATAGAACCTTTGTAGCGCATCAAAAATAGATTTAAAGGTAGACTTCAACAAAGAGGTATATCCAACATAAAGTGCTTCAGTCTTAAAGTGCTTCAATCTTAAGGTGACAAATATTCAATCAATGTACACATATAAAAGTGCAATGTGCCATAGAACACAGTAAAGTGCAACAATATATAAAATTCCAGCAATGCGATGGGTATAAGAGAGTCTATAAAGTGCGACAGTGTCCAAATGTGCAAAATGTGCAAATCCAATGATATCCAATACAACAGTATAAATACCAGTGGGAAAAATTCCTTAAAATTTACTTCTCTTTATGTTCAAGCGATGCACAAATATAGTCCTCCTTTCTTGGTCTGTGTATCTCTTGCCGTCTCTCAATAATGGAGAGGATAGCCAGAAAGGACAAAAAAAGTGAGAGAAAGAAAAAAGAAAAAAAAAGATTCGAGGGGAGAGAAAAAATGAAGAAATAATCGTGCAGAAAATCCCAATTAAATATGGCAAATAAATCACTCGTAGGAATATGGAAACTCACGTAGGAATATGGAAAATCTGGAGATTTTTTGGACAATAGTGCACCTAAATATACTGACTGAGGAAGGCTGTTAATGCCGAAACGCGTCTCGGTAACGCATCTGTCCATTCTTTAATATGCAATTGATTTTTTAAATTTTTAATACATAATAAATTTTATATGGTTTATATTCTTTTGACTACTCTCCTTGGATATATACTTGCCACCGCTTGAAAGCTCCTGATATCTGGCCCTCAGACGGTTGGGAAGAGGTTCCGGGTATCCACCATAGTGTACCTGATGCTGTATTGAGTGAGCCTGTGTGGAAGAGGCTCCATATCTTGTGAGTTCAATACATTATTACCTCTTTTTATCATAATACGGTAATATACTATGGGAGCGCTGTCTATTACTTATTGTAGCCATCGCAACCAGAGTTGAAGATTTAAGAAGAGATACGCCACCCTCTATATGGCTGGAAGCCCCTAAACCTAGAGCCAGGGATTTTTTTGGCTCTTATAAATGTGAGTTTCCATATTCCTACGAGTGATTTATTTGCCATATTTAATTGGGATTTTTCTGCACGATTATTTCTTCATTTTTTCTCTCCCCTCGAATCTTTTTTTTTTCTTTTTTCTTTCTCTCACTTTTTTCTCCTTTCTGGCTATCCTCTCCATTATTGAGAGACGGCAAGAGATACACAGACCAAGAAAGGAGGACTATATTTGTGCATCGCTTGAACATAAAGAGAAGTAAATTTTAAGGATTTTTTCCCACTGGTATTCATACTGTTGTATTGGATATCATTGGATTTGCACATTTTGCACATTTGGACACTGTTGCACTTTATAGACTCTCTTATACCCATCGCACTGCTGGAATTTTAGATATCGTTGCACTTTTCTGTGTTCTATGGCACATTGCACTTTTATATGTGTACATTGATTGAATATTTGTCACCTTAAGATTGAAGCACTTTAAGACTGAAGCACTTTATGTTTGATATACCTCTTTGTTGAAGTCTACCTTTAAATCTATTTTTGATGCGCTACAAAGGTTCTATCTATAATTTCATATAGGACAATGGATAGTCAGAGACTCTAGGGACTCAGCTTGTACACTTTATGATAGACATTTCTAACATGACATACAAATACTGGAATATTACGTTTAAATCTAAGGAGTGTGATAAAGACTTTATTAAGCCCTTGATGACAAATGACGTAACATCTACATCATTAATGATTGGCTTTACAGAGTCCTGGTCCTTAAGGGGTTAAACAGCATATCAGAGGATCATATAGTAGAAATGAACACTTCTTAGAATTCAGAACATGCACAGTGTTTGTTCATACATGTGCAGGCCACATCCAGTCTGCAGGCAATGTATCAATTTCATGAGAAGAGACTAATTAGAAGCACATGTTATTTCCAAACACTAATTAAACACCTGTTGTTTACGCCTTTTGACTTTGAGAGCACAGGTCATTTAGAGGTGAGAATCTTTGCACCTAGACATTAGGTAGTTTTTTAATTCAATATCTAATGAACCATTGCTTATAATATTCTGCAGTAAAGAGTCTCTTTATTTCTAGATTTATTTGTATTTTCTAAGCATTTTTTATACTTTTTTCAAAATGTTTTTTTTTTTCGAACTCGAACCGAACACGCCAAAAAGTTCGAAGTTTGCGAACTTTCGAACTGCCAATGTTCGAGTCGAACTCCTAACTGATCGAACCGAACAGCTCATCCCTAGTCTGGATTACACTATATACTTGATTGTCGGGGATTGCTGCACCTCTCATGCTGGAATGACGTCCTTGGCATTCAGTACTGCCCGACCCCTTCTGGCTGATACTAGTCTGATTTGCATATGGAGCAGTTGTCCCTGTAATGACACAATCAAGCTAAAGCATTGTGAGACCTGCGAGGGCCCCACCGTAGAGCAGGCCACTAGTGCCATTGCTCGTTCTCAGGACCCTCACAAATCCCACTTTTATCACTGTTTATAATTATTATCATGCAGCCCAAATCATGCAATGTTACAATGTACTCCGGACTCCTCCATGCAAGGGTGTGGAGATTGGGGTATTCTGTTTCACTTATGGTATCAATGCCTGAGAGTGTTAACTTTTGGGACCAGGTTTTTGTAAGAGGAGAGAAGGGGGGGTATAACTCTAATGGGCGTTGCTTGCCTAAGCCTTAAGCCTTAAGACCATACCCACCATAATCAAAGCTGTTTATATTATTTTTATTTCTCTGGAGACATTGTATATGTCTCGCTGTATTTTTACATCAGAAAAGAACTAACTAGATCTACTTTTTTTTTTTTTTTTGAATTCAAAGTTTTTATTTTGTAAATAACGAAAAGGTCACAGGTTGACCGGCAATATTGGCCTCGCAGGGCCACAGAGACTCACATAATCTCACATACACGAAAGGGTTCAGCTATAATAGGTAGAACAGCAGGAAACACGACATCAAAGGGCCATCAGAGCATACATAAGTAACGAAAAAGACATCAAAGGGCTAAAAGAAGTCGTCTGCTTAGAAACGTGAAGTTAAAAATAAAAAAAAATAAAAAAAATAGCGAGAGGAAAATAATAGACAAGCTAAAAATCTGTTATAGGCTTCCATGAAAATAGTGTCTCTAAGTGATATCTGATATACAGCAGGCAGGGTTACGTTAAGGTTTTCACATGACATAATAAGAGATATATCAGGTAAAACCACATAGGGTCATCACAAGAAACTGCACGTATACAGAAACAGCGTATCGATCCTCCAGAAAATGCAAAAATACAGATAGGAAGGACAGGAATCATAGAATAAAAAGACAAATGAAACATTTAAACCCTCGTAAAAGAAACTAAAACTAAAAGGAGGGGGGATCAGAAAAGGCTAGCACCCCAACATCCCAGGGGTAGGAACGAAAGAGAGCTATATAGCGTTCCGGCCCCTAACCCGGGTCTAGAGACTCATGGGAAGACCCTCCGTGATCCAGGCCAGGTGTCGCTCGGGGAAGGGAGAGGCCCAAGGACCCCAGCAGATGCCATGCCGCCGCTGGAGTAGACACCAAATGTGGCACGTTATCATGGCAGATATGCATAGATCCCGCCACCCCCCAACGGTATCGAATCCCGCTGCTCCTCAAAAAAGCGGATATCTCCCGAAATTGCCTCCGGGCAACGAGTGTCAAGAGCGGAAGGTCATTAAAGAGAGTCAGATAGTGGTCCCCGAAAAGTATCGGAGCCCGGGCAACCGGTTTTGACATCAGCTTACGTTTGTCCGACTCCTCCATGGCAATCGCGAGCACGTCTCGAGGGGAATCCGCTGGTGCTGTCGCAGCTTTCCGTAGTCGCGCAACATGTCGAAAGAGAGGGTTAGACCCTGTCGGAGCCCCCAGAACGTGTAGCGTAAATTCGTTAACATACGGCAACAAGGCATCTGCAGCGATCGTCTCCGGGATCCCTCTGATCCGCACATTCCTCCTGCGGTGTCGAACCTCTGCAGCCTCCACCGCGCCGGTGAGCAGGGTCACCTGTTGTTGTAGGGCCTCCACCTGCGGCGCAATGAGGGCCTGAGCCGCCACAACTTCTTCAACCCGGGACTCAACAGTTGTCAGCCGCCCCTTAATGGTCACCAATTCTGTCCTCATGGTCTTGAAATCTGCACGCCACATCGCTCTCATTTCCTCCATCGACTCTCTTAGCAGGCGCCGCATATCACTTTCTGTGAAGGGCAGTAAACCACGAGCGACCTGGGACGTAGCATCTTGTGTCTCACCTTGCTCGGAAGCCACTGCACATATCGCTCCGTGTGTTGAGGGGCCAGATCCGACCGACTGTTGTCGCACCTTAGCCGAGTCCCGGGGTGACCTTCGGGCAGCTGCAGAGGCCTCCGACCAGTACGGATCCTCGCCGTCAGAAGAGCTCATCGTGGGAGACAGGTAAGTACGTGGAGCAGCCTGCTGTTTTCGTCTGCTTTCTCCCAGAGATTCTCGTATGTCCCTCTGCGGGGACTCTCCGGTGGCTGGGGCTTTTTTCCGGATTTCCTCCCCATAATTGTAAAGGTATTGCGTGCAGTGCAACAGGACGGAGGAGCGCCTCAAAAATGGCCGCCAAACGTAGGCCGCACTTCGTAAAAGTCCCAAAAATGGCGCAGCAAGGGGCACAAACCGAAGTTCCGGATAAGAATGAAGGGCTAGCAGGATTCCGCCTCCCGGGGGTATAATTCTCTCGAGGGTGAGTCGCTGGAAATTGCAAAAAAATCTAAAAGTAGCTGGAGAGCGCTCGAACATGCGACTGCACCCACCGGAAGTCAGCTCCGCCCCTCTAGATCTACTTTTTTGATCATAACACTGGTCCACATTTTCCTGATTGCGCCCAATTGTATGCATCAGAGATACACATCCATTCTACACGAATCGAGTTACCAATTACGCAGATATTTACAAACTCTGACGCACATACAACACAACCCGGTCTGATTTTACACAGCAAGCAGCGCCCATTAGAGTTATACCCCCCTTCTCTCTCATAACTCTCTGGCAATACGGTGAAGCTTTGCCTATACTCTATAAGCAGCAGCTTGCTTACTGACGACACTACAGAATTCAAGGGGCAGCACTCGTAAGCGTTAAATTCCCATTCAGGTTTTTGTAATAGTTGAGGATGTCCTGGGTAAACCCATTCCACTGGACCAATGTGTCATGGAACTGACTTTGCACCCTTTGCAGAGAAACTTTGACTCGGTCCGTTCCCCGCGTTTAAATCCCCAAATACAGACTTTATTACTTTGTGCTCCCCTATTTTAGAATTTATTCCCCTAAAATGGTTTTTATTCCCTTTCATTATTCAATGGCTTTTTGTGAATTTACTGTGTTGGTTATATTTGTGTTGAATTGTGATTATGCAAGAAGGTCAATGTCTGTCACCGTCTGATAATCAGATTATTTTTACAGTAAACCTGCTTTTATGAAGGTGTAAATATATGATTAACAGCTCCTCAAACATAATCTGCATTGTTAGACAAACAGTACCCTTTTGTCTGTTGTTTTAAACTGTAATCTGTTTGTTAATCGCTATTGTTTTACTTCGTTTAGAAATCTTAAATAATGTTCTCACAGTCTGTACTTGAATCTAATTATGTTTCACCTTCCAAAAAGCAGATGTTGTAAAATTATCTTTTTCGGTCTGGTTGGGTCTCCCCAGCTGTTTCTAGGGAGGGGGTTGTGTATGTAAATGACCCATGTGTGACTGTATAAATACCTATGTGATTCGCTAAATAAACCCAGTTGATCCTGGTTAAACATACAGCCTGCCTGGTGTTTCATTCAATCTACCTCAGAAAGCACTGAGCGGCAATCCGATATCTTTCCGATACAAAAGAGCAGTGCATTGGGTCCATAGGAGCGGACGAGGATATTGGATCCGATAGAGCTATTTGAAGGATCATATCGAAGCGGCGGCTTCCAGCATTGGATCCCAACCAGCGGGACACGGCGGCACTTTGGATCTGAAAAGCAAGGCTAAATAGCGGATTCAATCCAGGGGTTCAGAGGCAGGAGATCAGGCTGCTCGAGGCACTGAGTCCCATTCAACTCAGCAGCTGTGCCAATCGGCATAATGGAGGGTGCCTGGAGAGCAGGACAGACGGACAAGAGCTTTCCGTCATACCATAATTCTATTTACTACGTGAATCCCCACTAGGTTTCCCAAAAGCAGACGGTAAATATTTCACAAAGTAGTATCAAAAGCCTTATACTGCTTGGCAAGACACTGGTTAGGGGGGAGGAAAATGCAACTATGTCCAAGGTTAGAATTTATATCAATGACGTGTTTAATATGAAAAGCTTTCTGCAATTGTCCATGACACGTTACCATCTTTCTATAGAACATGAGGCAGGGGGATTGAGCTGACTGCCTTGCCCCCTAATTCACATGGAGTCATTGATCCCCCTCTTCGCTTTCCTTTCTGATTTCCTCTGGATGCACTAGTATTTTAAGGGTCACATTGCTTCTTGTGGAATTATATGATAATTATTCTAACTTACGGATTTGTCTCTATGCTCTGTGTTGCATTTGGCCAGACATGGTGCATTCTGTGTAATGGTAAGAACATTTTATTAACCTCCCTGGCGGTCCGATTCTGACATATTTTATATGTCAGAATCGGTCCTATTTATTTTGGCTCCCTAACGGTATGAGTGTGGCACGGGGCTTAACTTTCAATACTGAAAGCGGTATCCCCGAGCCACACACGGGTCAATACTTACACGTCCTGTGCTTCCTCGCTGTCCCCACAGTCACACTGCAGCCGATCGCGACGTCACACTTCCTGGTTTCACTCCTCGCGAGAAGAGATCCAGGCAGTGTGACTTTGCGAGCGGCTGGAGGAGACTGCAGGATCAGCGAGGGAGCACAGGAAATGTAAGTATACAGCCCGAGTGTGGCTCGGGGATACCGCTTTCGGTACAAAAGGTTAACCCCGAGCCACACTCGGGATTACCGTCAGGGAGGTTAATAAAATAAGAACTATAAAAAATGATCATTAGAAATAAAGACATGCAAGAAAATTGGAGGGGTTGAATACCCCTGTGTGCCAATTAACAAACCTGCCCTCCAGGGTCCTGAACTGTACACTAAAACCTGGAAGGCTGATCAGTGAAAACTAATTGACAGCTTTATTGGTGAAGATTTGCTCCTCCCCTCCCAGTTGAAAGTTTGATTCTGCCTTCTGTGATAGGCTCTGGGTGATTGCACTAAGTCACCCACCACTATTTAAAATACATTAAGAGGTCAGAGTAACTAGACTTTGTCCTTTAACTGGAGCATTTAAAGTTGATGGATTTGGTAAGTTTAGCAGTTTTCTGGTTAATTTTACACTTGCCTTGGATTCTACCCATAGGGTTGTAGGATTTTGTACGTTAAAAACAAATCACTTTCAAAGAGGATATAAATATATATATTTATATATATGTCCTGTGAGTGCCACACCTGGCAAAAAATGAAGTCTCAAGTGCAGGATTGGGAGCTGTATATTCACACACAAATATAATTTCCTACACAGTTAGAAGCTCAAGTCAACTGTAGCTGCTGTTGGTAATGACTAACTGTAAGCAGTATTTCCATAAACTATTGTTATCAGGTTATATCACCAGGTTCAGAAGACAGCCCATGCTTTCCAAGGAGTCTTATAGGTTATTCATTAACCACCATTATAGTTTATGATTTTTGCTATGACAATAAGCCAAAAGTGTATTTCAAACAACAGCAGGGGAAGATTCATAGATGAATTTCCTCCTGTCACTGATTGAATATCCCTCACAGGATTATTATTTGCAAAAAAAGGTAAACTTTGCTAATTGGTAAATAACCATGTAAATGTTTGAATTTTAGTTAAAATAAATAAAAATGTTAAAACAATTTATCTTATCATTCTCAATGTCCCTAATGTAAAGAGAATCAATGCTTACTATTGTTTTTGTTTTGTGAATATCATTTTATTAAGTCATTATAGAGAAGCAGTGAGACTTATGCTGATTCTTATTCTAATGCTGTAAATATAACGGAAAGAAAACTATTGGCACAGACATTTTCAACATTGCAAGAAAATAATGTGATCTGTGAACACAATATCTATATCAATAGAGCAGATTAATGATATATAGTATGAATGTCTACACTTCGGTATTGACATATAGGCCTTCTCTTACACTTTAACAATGTCCAGAGCTATGTTTGCTTGTGGAATTATGGCTGAAGCTCGCTCCACTGCTGGCGCTGAATCCTCCCTTTTGCTTCTGACCACTTCCTCCATGGGAATTTCCTCCTGAGCGATGTTTTCCTCCAGTGCTGGAGTGAAGCACAGATATATTAACGGAATCATGAGAAGACAGCCTGCTCTCTTCTCCTTCCAGCATCTTCTTGTAGGTGGCGATCTCAATGTCTAGAGCCAGTTTCACGTTCATCAGCTCCTGGTATTCTCGCAGTTGGCGAGCCATGTCCTGCTTGGACTTCTGCAGGGCAGCTTCCAGCTCAGAGAGTTTGCCCTTGGCATCCCTCACAGCGGCTTCACCACGTTCTTCAGCTTCATTTATAGCAGATTCCAATGCAGAACGTTGACCCTTCATGCTGTCAATTTCCCCTCTCAGCCTCTGAATTGATCGGTTCAGCTCACAGATTTCATTTCTGCTGCTCTGCAGATCATTCCCATTTCTTCCTGCTGCTGATTGAAGCTCCTGAAACCGTGACTGGTACATGGCCTCAGCCTCACCTCTGCTCCTGTTAGCAATATCCTCATACTGAGCTCTGACCTCAGCAATGATTCCATCCAAGTCCAAATCACGACTGTTATCCATGGACACGACCACTGAAGTGTCTGAGATCTGAGCTTGGAGCTGAGTTATTTCCGCATCATATAGAGTCCTTAGGAAATTTATCTCATCAGTCAGGGAATCGGCCTTTGTTTGTAACTCAGCTTTGTTCATAAAAGCCGCATCTACATCTCTCTTCAGACCAACAAACTCATTCTCTGCCGCTGTGCGTCTGTTCACTTCGTCCTCATATCTTCTCCTTAGTTCCTCTACAGATTGCTCCATATTGCTCCTTTCTCCTTCCAGACGTGCTCTCTCACACCCCAGATTCTCCAGCTGTCTCCTGAGGTTACTGATAAATGCCTCAAACAGAGGTTCGATTTGATAATGGGCTGTTTTCTGTTCTTGCAGCAAAGACCACTTGGTCTCCAGCATCTTGTTCTGCTGCTCCAAAAATCTCACCTTGTCAATAAAAGAAGCAAATTTGTCATTGAGACCCCTAATTTGATTCCTCTCGTCAGTCCTCACTCGCTGGATGCTGGGATCAATCTCTAGGTTGAGAGGAGCCAAGAGACTTTGGTTCACAGTAACATTGGTAATGCCTCCAGAACAGCCAGATCCTCCAAATCCTCTGCTGGTTCCTCCAACACGAAATCCAGAGCCTTGTCCATTTGTTCCTGAGTGAAAACTCCCCGTTGAAATTTTGCGTCCCATGGAGCCAGACTGTTAGCGCTTCTGCTGCTAAAAGAATTAAACAGCTTTTGGCCACCATGAGATGCAGGTTTGCAGGAGTGAGAGAGAGTGTGGTGTGAGCTCCCATGTTTAGGTGAAGCTACTGAACAGGAGCTGAAGTTTTTGTGCCCAGAAATTCCAAGGATGGAGTGATGAGACATGATGCTTCTTCTCAGTGAAGAGATGTAAGAATGATCAGATCAGGTATTTTCTGCACAGGAGGTTCACATCTTCCAGGAGCAAACTGGCTGCTTTTATATTTAACTTGAGTGTTTGCAGACTCATTGGAACGTCATGTTATTGGCTGGTTAAAGCATCGCTTGGGAATATTAATAGTTAGTGATTTTATAGGAATAAAGCATCAACACACCTAGATCATCAAAGCCAAATGCTTATACTGTTAGCTTCCTTATATTTATAGTTGTTTCAATGACATAGTGTCAAGATTTTTTTTTTAACATTTTCCCCACACATCGCAAGTTGAATGTTTACGTATGTAGAAAAATCGAAAGAGCTGTTTGTTGTGTAAAGTATTCCAAAACGGCGCATGTGCTTTCCAGTAACCTCCCAAGTATAATAGCGATTGTATATGCCGGTGTTAAAAAGTCCAGTGAATAAACAACGTCCAGTAGAAAGCAAGTGAATATAGAGTCCAGTGTATTGAAAAATCCAAGATATAAATACTTAAGGAAGGGGGACAGCAGCGAAATATTTCTCCTTGTTCCTCTCGGTGAATACACTAGAGAGCCCACCTAATCCCTGGCTCTGGGGTGAAGCGCCTCCGGCCAAATAGAGCCTTCTTGTGTGGTGTAGAGCACTTCAAATAGAGCACAAAGCTAGGCGAGACGGAGCTCCCATAGACTAATATTGTACATAGATCCAATATTTAGTAGAAAGGGAGTCACACTCACCCATTCAACAGCCTTCCGTATTTCAGGCTCAGATGCGACTCAGGAGCAAAAGTGCAGAAGGAGGTCTTCAAATAAACAGGTTTTGTCACAAATACAAAATATAAAAAAGCAAATTTATTCCAAAAAAATAGGTAATAAAAAGCATAACATATAAAAAATAAGATAAAATCAATCTAGATCCATTGGCAATAGACCAGGAACTTTCATGGACATTATTTTTGACTGAGGAGGACATTTTGATGCCGAAACGCGTCTCAACATTCTCTATACCAGTGTTTCTTAATCCTCTGTTTGGGACCCCCAACCAGACAAGGGGCTACATTACAATCCCCGCGTTAAAACGGGGGCAGTAGGGAGAAAAAACTGCACCCACAGTTTTCCCCCTACCACCCCCCGTTTTAACGGGGATTGCAATGCAGGTGCAAAAAATGCTGCCTGCATTTGTAGCGGGCACTATGCCCCGGGATGCTCGCAGCAGTGCTGAACGCGGTCCTCGCTGCAGGACAGGAGGTGAGTATCTGATTTTTATTTTTATTGATGGTGTTAACGGATTCTGCAGAAGCGGAATCTGTTAACACCAAGTCTGGTTAACTTTCCGCTAATCAGAGCCGGATGTTAATCAGTGTTAGGATTTTGTTAGGATTTTGTTAGGACAACGTTAACGTTAGCACATAGATTGTAATCTGGCCCAAGATTTTGCAGATCACCTTGGGGAAAATGCAGACTGAATCCTGCAATCACTGAGCAGAAAATTATATCACCTGTGTCAATGGGGCCTGATGGGATCCACCCTAAATTATTAAAAGAGCTCAGTGATGTAATAGCAAAACCGTTAACAGATTTATTTAACCAATCCTTGTTAACGGGAGTCGTCCCAGAAGACTGGAAATTAGCAAATGTTGTGCCCATTTACAAGAAGGGTAGTAGGGAGGAATCGGGGAACTATAGGCCAGTTAGTCTTACGTCAGTAGTGGGGAAATTAATGGAAACCATGTTAAAGGAAAGGATTGTTGAACATCTAAAAACACATAGATTACAGGATCAGAAACAACATGGGTTTACCTCAGGGAGATCATGCCAAACTAATCTTATTGATTTTTTTGATTGGGTAACAAAAATAATAGACACAGGTGGTGCAGTAGACATTGCTTATTTAGATTTCAGTAAGGCTTTTGATACTGTTCCGCATAGAAGGCTTATCAATAAATTGCAATCTTTGAGTTTAGATTCCAATATTGTTGACTGGATTAGGCAGTGGCTGAGTGACAGACAACAGAGGGTTGTGGTAAATGGAGTTTATTCGGCACAAGGTCTTGTTACCAGTGGGGTACCTCAGGGGTCAGTACTTGGACCCATTCTCTTTAATATTTTTATTAGTGATATTGCAGAAGGTATTAATGGAAAAGTATGTCTTTTTGCTGATGACACAAAGATTTGCAACAGGGTTGACGTTCCTGGAGGGATCAGCCAAATGACAAATGATTTAGGTAAACTAAAAAAATGGTCGGAGTTGTGGCAATTGAGTTTTAATGTGGATAAGTGCAAGATAATGCACCTGGGACGTAAAAAACCCAAGGGCTGAATATAGAATATTTGATACAGTCCTAACCTCAACATCTGAGGAAAGGGATTTAGGGGTCATTATTTCAGAGGATCTAAGGGTAAGTAGTCAATGTAATAGAGCAGCAGGAAATGCTAGCAGAATGCTTGGTTGTGTAGGGAGAGGTATTAGCAGTAGGAAAAGGGAAGTGCTCATGCCACTGTACAGAGCACTGGTGAGACCTCACTTGGAGTACTGTGTGCAGTACTGGAGACCGTATCTCCAGAAGGATATAGACCTCTTAGAGAGAGTTCAGAGAAGGGCTACTAAAATGGTGTACGGCTTGAAGGAGAAAAGTTACCAGGAAAGGCTTAATGATCTTAACATGTACAGCTTGGAAAAAAGACGAGACAGAGGAGATATGATAGAAACATTTAAATACGTAAAGGGAATCCACAAGGTAGAGGAAGGGAGTATATTTAAAAGGAAACAAAATAGCAAAACAAGAGGACATAGTCTTAGATTAGAGGGGCAAAGGTTTAAAAGTAACATCAGGAAGCATTATTTTACTGAGAGGGTGGTGGATACATGGAACAGTCTTCCAGTAGAAGTGGTAGAGGCCAAAACAGTAATTGAATTTAAGCAAGCATGGGATAGGCATAAGGCTATCCTAAACAAAAGATAAATCCAGGTAAAGTATCCATGTAATTGGGCAGACTAGATGGGCCGAAAGGTTCTTATCTGCCGACATTTTTTTTTTTTTCTATGTTTCTGTGCTGTGCTTCAGATATCTGCAAACCTGGCCTGGTTGGAGGTCCCGAGGAGAGGTTTGAGAAACACTGCTTTATACTGCCTATAGCTGCTATGTGGTCGGAGATACAGGGGTCCAAAAGTCCAACCATGCAGACATAGTGTCATGTTTCACTCGTAATGCGGGTTCTTTTGGAGTCCGGTATGCGGTTCGTGGTACAAGAGGAGTATAGAAAAAGGATGGTCGAAATCAGGCAAGTGGTCGGTCCAGGCGGAGTATGTTCATAAACGAGAGTGGGAAGCCAAGTGTCGGAAACCGGGAGATCGATAGGGTCAAAGCAAGGTACCAGGGGATATCCGGAAGACGTGGTCAAATGGAAGTCAAAGGTTCGGTATAGTAGCTAAGAGCTTGGGAGACAATATATCAGGGAACTTAGATATCAACGGGGAGTTGACGACTGAGCACTCTCTCCTAGGCCTTTTGGTTTTTATGAGGTATGGGTAACGAGCTCAGCCTCTCCTGTGTGTGGGACTCCTCCCCTGCCCCTCCTGTTTGCCGGGTCTTCCCAGGTCCTGTCCGGAACTCGCGAAGGTCACGCCCCCGCAGGCGAGCCGGAGGGCGCCGCCCCCCGCACACGCCCAGGAGATCCAAGGATCCTCCCACGCGTGCACGATGGGGAACCGCACCCACCGCCGCCCGCAAGCGACGCCGAACCACGCGGGAGGCCGACAGGGAAAGGATGGAGGCAGCGGGGGAGCCCGAACGCCGCACCGAGAGGACATCGCGACCAGCGGTATGGGGCCTCCCAATACCCGACCTCCCCCATCGTGGGAGACGCCGACGGTCGCCATGACGCCACGGCCGCGCTATGGAGGGGAGCATGACACAACCCCCCCACAAGGCGAGCCCTCCGGGAGAGCAAAGGCAGGCTTGGTTGGATGGGAGCGATGAAATCGAAGAAGAAGCGGGAAGCATGTACATTACGAGCAGGTCCCAGGAACGATCTTCCGGGCCATATCCCTTCCAATGGATAAGATATTGGAGTTGGTCGCCGTTGATAGCGGGAATCCAGGATGCGGTGAATCTCGAATTCAGGATCACCCTCCACTTGGAGAGGGGAAGGGGTATGGTAAGTTGGAAGGAGCGGAGGGTGCAGTCCAGGGTTTCAGTAAGGAAACGTGGAACACTGGATGAAGACGTAGATTGTCCGGTAATTGGAGACGGATTGCAGTGGGGGATACTATGGCTGAAATGGGAAAAGGACCTATGTATGTAGGTCCCAACTTCTTGGTGGGACAAGTAAGACGGAGGTTCTTTGTGGAGAGCCATGCTTTTTGACCAACACTATACGTGGGAGAGGGTCTTCGTTTTCTATCCGCATAAGTTTTATACGTGTTCTTGTGCTTGTTGTAGTAGACGTCGGGCCTGTTGATGCCCTTCACGTAGTCGTTCCAGTCGTTCTTGGACGTTTGGGACGTTTCCTATCTGAGGTAGATCAGGAAGGAGTGCAGGATGGTACCCGTAGTTGAGGAAGAAAGGAGACTCACGTAGCGACTGATGTGTTCCCGAGTTATAAGCAAACTCAGCTGCAGGTAATAAGTCGTGTGGTAGGGTCGTGGCCAAAGAGGGTCAGGACAGCCAGGAGGTTGCACTGCAAACAACGTTTATTTTGGTGTGGTAAATATCTTGCGGGTTTTTTGGGTGATTCCTCTTTAAATCACATGTTTTGCCACGCAGAAAAGAAAGTAACAATAAATGATAAACAAATGAACAGGCCTACTCCTGTCAGGAGGCTAACTCACAGTAGTATGTTCTGACTACAGGAGACTGGAGCAGCTACTCTGCTTCCAGCACAAAAAAAACATAAACCATACGTTTTGAACAGTAGGCAACCAAAATTCAGTCTCTTACCAGACGACTTAGGAGACAACCTCTCTGGGCTTGGTTCAGCTCCACTCTGAGCTATTTCCCTGTTCTCCCAGACCTACTAAATAGGCCTGAGCTAATTAGGATGTGGAAAAGGTGTGCTAGCAGGACAAGAGCCTTTAACCTGTTAGTAGCCTGGATACACAGCACGTTGCAACCTCAGGCTTATATACGCATGATCCTGTACTCTGTCACACATCCCCCTCCCCAGCTGAACACAGGAGTGAGAAGCGGCCGCCGCCGCAAGGCCATGCACTCTAGAGAGAGCATCAGCGTTCCCATGCAGCAAACCAGCCCGGTGCTGCACAACAAAGTGAAACGGTTGCAACGACAAAAACCACCGCAGGACCCTGGAGTTCCTGTCCCTGTTGGTGTGCATCCAACGCAAGGGAGCATGGTCAGTAACCAGGGTAAACCGTCGACCCAGTAAGTAATATTTGAGAGTGTCCATGGCCCACTTTATGGCCAAACACTCCTTTTCAACCACAGCATAGCGCTGCTCTCGGGGTAATAGTTTTCGCTTAGGTATAACACGGGATGCTCTTCCTCATCTACGTACTGGGAAAGTACAGCCCCTAAGCCCACGTCAGAGGCATCAGTCTGTAGGAAAAACTCCTTCGTAAAGTCTGGCGCTACCAGGATCGGTTTCTGGCACAGTACAGAGCGAAGATCCAAGAAGGACTCCTCTGTTTTGCTGTCCCAGCTCACCATGTCTGGTACTCTTGCCTTAATGAGGTCAGTGAGGGGAGCAGCTCTGGTAGCAAAATGGGGTATAAACCGGCGATAGTACCCAACCAGTCCAAGAAATGTTCTGACCTGTTTCTTCCTAAGTGGTCGAGGCCAATTCTGTATGGCTCCCACCTTGTCAATCTGAGGTTTCACCAATCCTCTCCCAACCACGTAGCCCAGGTATTTGGCTTCTGCTAAGCCGATAACACACTTAGAGGGGTTTGCTGTCAACCCAGCCTTTCTAAAGGTGTCCAGCACTGCCTCTACTTTCGGCAGGTGCGAGTCCCAGTCTGTGCTATGAATAATAACGTCATCGAGATAGGCGGACGCATAATGGGCATGGGGCCTGAGCAACTTGTCCATCAGTCTCTGAAAGGTTGCCGGGGCACCATGTAGACCAAATGGCATTATTGTATATTGGAACAAGCCATCAGGTTAGTAAACGCTGTCTTCTCCCTGGCGCGCTCAGACAGTGGTATCTGCCAATAACCCTTGGTCAGATCCAACACAGAGAGGAATCTGGCTTTTCCGAGTCTCTCCACCAACTCATCGACCCGTGGCATGGGATAAGCGTCAAACTTTGAGACTTCATTCAACTTTCTGAAGTCATTGCAGAACCTTATAGAGCCATCAGGTTTGGGCACCAAAACAATTGGGCTGGACCAGTTACTATGAGATGCTTCTATCACCCCGAGCTCAAGCATTTTCTTAACTTCAGCCCTTACCGCTTCCCTTCTGGCCTCGGGAATCCTGTAGGAATTAACTCTAACAGTAGCTCCAGGCTCCGTAAGAATGTCATGGGTAATCTCCCAGGTTCTGCCCGGTATTGGTGAGAAGACATCCCCATTTCTCTCGACCATGTCATTAGCCTGCTCTGCTTGCTCAGGAGTCAGCTCTGCTGAAATTGACACCGACTGTTCAAAGGCAAGGGAACCTATCGTTATGTCCCCCATGGCAACTGCACTGGCTTCTCTGTCCCTCCATTGTTTCAGAAGGTTTATATGAAACACGGCCTCCTTCTTACGGCGATTGGGCTGACTGAGCCTGTAATTTACAGGACTCACTTTCTCCAGAACTTCGTAAGGCCCCTGCCACTGGGCCAGAAGTTTACTCTCCGCCGTGGGAACAAGGACCATAACCCGGTCACCCCTTTTAAATTCTCTCACGGTGGCCCTTTGGTCATAGTGGAGTTTTTGGACACTTTGAGCCTGCTCCATGTGCTGGCGTACAAGAGGAACAATTCGGGCCATACGCCCTTGCATCTGTTCCACATGCTGTACCACATTTGTCCCAGGGACACCTTGTTCCTCCCAGGTTTCTCGTAGAACATCCAGTATCCCCCTGGGGTGCCTCCCATACAGAAGTTCAAATGGTGAGAAACCTGTAGAGCTCTGTGGAACCTCTCTGACAGCAAAAAGCAGGTATGGGAGCAGTAGGTCCCAGTCTTTCCCATCCCGACTAACAACTTTTCGTAACATCCCTTTCAGGGTGCGATTGAACCTCTCTACCAGCCCATCTGTCTGGGGATGGTACACTGAGGTCCTCAAAGTACGTATACTCAACGCCTTACATAATTCCCTCATAAGCCGGGAAACAAATGGGGTACCTTGATCGGTTAGTATTTCCTTTGGAATGCCAACACGTGCAAACACATGGACCAATTCCTTTGCGATATTTTGGGAATTGGCCTTTCGCATTGGAATGGCCTCGGGATATCGGGTGGCATAATCGAGGATCACTAGGATATACTAGATGACCCCTAGCAGATTTATCCAACGGACCCACTAGGTCCATACCAATTCTTTCAAAGGGCACATCAACAATCGGAAGAGGTATGAGGGGTGCTCTTAGCTTAGGTCTGGGGGAGGAGAGTTGGCATTCGGGACAAGAAGCACAATACCTCTTAATTTCCTCATATACCCCTGGCCAAAAGAACCTTCTTAGAACCCGTTCTTGAGTTTTCTCCACTCCCAAGTGTCCCCCAAGAGATGAGAGTGGGAAAAATCCAGCACCTTCCGGGTGTAGGAAGAAGGCACCACTAGCTGCTCAATTTCTTGGCCTTCATCTGAAGTTACTCTGTAGAGCAGGTCATTTCTGAGGATAAAATAGGGACATGTAGCTTTTGTACTACCTTCAACAGGTACCCCATTCACCTCCACCACAGTACTCCTAGCATTCTGTAACAGAGGGTCATTTACCTGGGCTCTCCCAAAGCTAACACTGGAAGTATCCAAAGCTCTGGGGTCATTCGCCCAACCTCTACGTCTTGCTCGGTGTGGGGTTCCTTTGTTCACCCACTATATCTTCTTCAGTACACTGAGTGCCAACACCTTTCCCTGACCGTTTCCCATGGTCACCCAACAAAGCCCCGTTAATGGCTTTATTAAACCTCCGTCTGCTTTCTCTGCATTGCCTTCTGGTTTTGTGACTTTTTGGATTGGTAATATACAAGTCAGGGTGAGAAAAAGGAATATGTCGAGAAGACCATCACCTTGTTTTAACAGTGTTGGGGACTGCAAGAGGGAGTAAAAGTCAGGGAAGTTCCTTCCTATGACTAAGGAATAGGGTAACCGTGGCACAACTACCGCTGATATCTTTACCAGCCTGTCTTGTACATAAACCTCTATATCGGCGGTAGGATATCTTACAGTACTTCCGTGAATACAAAGCACACCCACTGTGTGGTGCCCCTGTATATGTGTCGGCTTGACTAAGCCACCAGCCACTAGAGTCAAGGCACTTCCAGAGTCAACTAGTGCCACTGTATGTTGATTATTCAACTGGACTGGTACTCGGAAAGTATGCAAATCTTCTACCAGGCCCGCTAAGCAGATTAGTCCACAAAAGTTTTGGGGGTTCTCCCCAAGTCCACACTGCATTGGCTCCGGGAGGTTAGGGCACCGTGCCCTGACATGGCCTTTACCCCCACACTCGAAGCAGGTTATGGAGTTTCCACCAAAGTGGTCGTTTTTCAAAGGAATGGGGGTCCTGGAGTCTGTTTTGCGCAGATGCACTCCTTCTCTGGAAGTAGCTTCAGGTTCACTCCGCTGGACTTTTGGTCTCTGGTTCGGCCCCAGATACCTAGAGGACTTTTCCAAGTCTCTTGCAGACAAGTATCTTTCTACTTGGGCTATCATGGCGTCATAATTAGTGGGGTTTCCTTGGCTGACCCACTCACGAAGACCACTGGGAAGTTCTCTTAAATATCGATCCAGTACTAGGGATTCCACCATCTGGGCAGGACTCTGGGACTCCGGTCTGAGCCATTTCCGGGCCAGGTGGATTAGGTCAAACATCTGGGATCTAGGAGCCTGTCTCTCATTGAATCGCCATTTGTAAAAACGCTGGGCCCTTACAGTAGTGGTGACGCCCATCCGGGCCATTATTTCCGCCTTTAACTGTGGATAATCTGCAGCGGCTTCCTCTTCTAGGTCAAAGTACGCTTTTTGTGCTTCTCCCAGGAGAAAAGGAGCAATAATTCCTGCCCACTGTTCTGGAGGCCAGGCTTCACGGGTGGCTGTTCGCTCAAAAGCCAGCAGATAGCTCTCCACATCATCTTCGGGAGTCATTTTCTGCAAACAATTGCTTGCCCGTATTTTGCTAACCCCTCCTGTTTGCACAGGCGCTCCGGGTTAGCGATATATTCCAGGATACCTTTAAGCAGCGCATGGTCAGACTTCTGTGCCTCCGCCAGGGCTCCAATTTGTTGGGCTAAGAGTCTGTTGCCCTCCTGCTGTGCTACTACAGCTTGCCGGTTTGTTTCTTGTTGGGCTGCAGCTTGCCTGTTTGTTTCTTGCTGCACCGCCGTGGCCTGCACCAGGGCCTTCACAACGTCCTCCATTTTCTATGGGTCCTGTACCTTTAAGGTTCTTGTGGCAACTGAACCGGCACGAAAGAAATCCCACCGCTGCCACCACTTGTGGTAGGGTCGTGGCCAAAGAGGGTCAGGACAGCCAGGAGGTTGCACTGCAAACAACGTTTATTTTGGTGTGGTAAATATCTTGCGGGTTTTTTGGGTGATTCCTCTTTAAATCACATGTTTTGCCACGCAGAAAAGAAAGTAACAATAAATGATAAACAAATGAACAGGCCTACTCCTGTCAGGAGGCTAACTCACAGTAGTATGTTCTGACTACAGGAGACTGGAGCAGCTACTCTGCTTCCAGCACAAAAAAAACATAAACCATACGTTTTGAACAGTAGGCAACCAAAATTCAGTCTCTTACCAGACGACTTAGGAGACAACCTCTCTGGGCTTGGTTCAGCTCCACTCTGAGCTATTTCCCTGTTCTCCCAGACCTACTAAATAGGCCTGAGCTAATTAGGATGTGGAAAAGGTGTGCTAGCAGGACAAGAGCCTTTAACCTGTTAGTAACCTGGATACACAGCACGTTGCAACCTCAGGCTTATATACGCATGATCCTGTACTCTGTCACAGTCGATCCAATCGTCTTGTAGGTGGCAGGTGTAGCACCGGAGATATTGTTCCACGATCTGATTTAGTCTCTCGGTTTGCCCATTCGTTTGTGGATGGTAGGCAGAGGACAGTTTAACTTTTATCTGTAAAGAGAGACAAAACATCCTCCAGAAACGTGAGGTAAATTGGGAACCTCGGTCAGATAGGATTGAGGTAGGGATCCCATGAAGACGGAAAACCTCCTTGTGGAATAGATGTGCAGTTTCTTTTGCGGTAGGTAACCCTTTTGCGGGGATAAAGTGGGCCATTTTTGTTAGGCGGTCTACCACGACCATGATTGTCGTACACCCTTGGGAGGGAGGTAGGTCAACAATAAAGTCTACTGTTAGGTCTTTCCACGGCCGATCAGGAATCAGAAGAGGTTGGAGAAGACCTGCCGTCTTTTGTGAGCACTTTTTACTACGATTACAGACTGGACAAGCTTGTACGTACTGGATAGCGGATTTGTTCATGGTTGGCCAGTAGAAATGACGTCGGAGTAGATCTTGGGTTTTTTAATCCCTCCATGACCGGCTTGGGGGAATCGTGACACAATGCGAGAACCTCTAGCCGTGCTTCTTCCGGGACAACTATTCTATCTTTGTATAGAAGAAGACCATCAGAAGTTGGAGGGTCGTCTGTCGGGGAAGTATGCTGTTTGATTTTCGTCATGGTGTTGGAATAGGTAGCTAAAAATTGACCGGAAGAAAGAATTGATTCTGGTTCTGTAGGTATGGATTTCTCGGGGTTCGATAGGCGGGACAAGGCGTCTGCCTTACCGTTTTTTGCGCCTGGTCGATAGGTAATGTGTAATTGGAAGCGAGAAAAGAAAAGAGCCCAGCGAGCTTGACGGGGTTTGACTCGTTTCGCTGTACGAAGATACTCTAAGTTTCTATGGTCGGTAAACACGGTAATGGGACATATAGTACCTTCCAAAAGATGACGCCATTCCTCCAGGGCCTTTTTAATGGCTAACATCTCTCGATCACCTATCTCATAATTACATTCGGCAGGAGTAAGTCGTTTTGAGAAGTATGCGATAGGATGTAGTTTTTGGTCAGTGACGTGTCTCTGAGAGAGGACAGCACCCGTAGCTTTGTCTGAAGCGTCTACCTCCAGGTAGTACGGTAGAGCAGGGTTGGGTAACCTAAGGATGGGAGCTGTGGTAAACTGTTTTTGCAGGGTGTGAAAGGCTTGGGATGCAGATTCTGACCACTTGAATGGTACCTTGGTTCTGGTTAGGTTTGTGAGAGGTTCAACGAGTTTTGAAAAGGAACGTATAAACTTCCTGTAGAAATTAGCAAACCCTATAAACCTCTGTACCTCCTTGCGGGAGGTGGGAATCGGCCAAGACGTGATGGCGGTTATCTTTTCAGGGTCCATCTCGATTTTGCCAGGGGAAAGGATATAGCCCAGGAACGCTATTCGATCGGTCTCGAATACACACTTTTCTTTTTTTGCATATAAATGGTGTTTTCGTAGTCTGGAGAAGACCTCCAACATTTGTCGTCTGTGGTCTTGTAGGGTGTCTGAGTAGATCAATATGTCGTCGAGATACACCACTACACATATGTCAAGGGGTCTCTGAATACATCATTTACGAAATTCTGAAAAGTTGCTGGGGCGTTACATAATCCGTAAGGCATGACGAGATATTCGTAATGTCCATAGCGGGTGTTGAAAGCGGTTTTCCATTCGTCTCCTTGACGAATGCGTAGGAGGTTGTAGGCGCCCCTCAAATCAAGTTTTGTGAATATGTTGGCTGTTTTTAACCGTTCCATGAGTTCCGGGATTAGCGGAAGTGGGTACCTGTTTTTTATTGTGATGGCGTTGAGATCTCTATAATCGACACAGGGTCGTAGCCCTCCGTCCTTTTTTCCCACAAAGAAGATCCCGGCTCCCGCAGGGGAAGTTGATGAACGGATAAATCCTTTCTGTATATTTTCTCGTATGTATTCTTTTAAGGTTTTGAGCTCTGGTTCGGACAGGGGGTATATCCTTCCATAGGGGATGGCAGCTCCCGGAAGCAGATCGATCGGGCAATCATACACCCTGTGAGGAGGGAGATCTTCTGCCTTCTTTTCGTTAAACACGTCTTGGTATTCGATATAAGCTGGCGGAAGGATAACCTGTTTTTTCTCCATATATAGATCTAGGATAGAATTAATGGTTTTAACATGAGGTCTCAAGCATTGTTGCAGACAATGTGGTGATAGAAATAATACGGTCTCTTTTTCCCAACGTATAAGCGGATCGTGTATACGCAACCATGGCAACCCGAGTATTATTCGGAACATTGGTGAGGATACCAGGTCAAAAGAAACGGTCTCGAGGTGGTCGTGACCAATATACATTTGGATGGGAATGGTCTCAAGGGTGACCAACCCTGATTTCAATGATGAACCATCAATCAATTTTACGTGAACAGGGTGCTTTTTATTGATTATGGGTACACACAAACTAGTGGCGAGGGATAGGTCCATGAAATTTCCACTTGCTCCGGAATCTATCATGGCAGTTAGTGGGAGGCGTTGTTCATTCAGCTGTAGGAAGATAGGGATAGACAGGTGAGGAGCAGTCAGTAGTGTATTAGGCTTGGGGTCAGGGTCGGAAGGTATGTTTGTTTTCTTACCTCCACGTTCGGCCTTCTCGGGACAATTACGGATCATGTGACCGGCCTGACCACAATAGAGGCAAAGGCGATTTGTTCTGCGTCGTGCCATTTCTTCTGGTGGGAGGCGTCTGTCGATAGCTCCTATCTGCATTGGTTCTTCCTGTGTATTACGTGGTGCGTAGGGAGCCAATGTTCTGGTGACATCGTGAAGAGCAGTTTGCGTGGTACGACGTGGTTGTATGGGGAAGCATAGGTTTCTTTCTTGTCTCCTCTCGCGGAGTCTTCTATCAATTGATATAGATACTTGCATCAGCATTTCTAGCGTAGATGGAATACCGATCCGGGCGAGTTCATCCTTTACTTGGGTAGCCCGCTGCGAAACTGGGTGATGAGAGCTGCTTCGTTCCATGCGGTATCCAAGGCGTATTGTTTGAACTCTATAACATAGTCCTCGACAGGTCGGCGGCCTTGCTTGAGGGCTTTGATTTCACGTTGTGCTGTATCTTGACGAAATGGGTCATCATATATTGCATCCAGGGCGGATAGAAGTGTCTCCCAGGTACTGAGGAGTGGACTTTGGGTTCTCAGCAGTTGGTGAGCCAAGATTGGGGTTCACCAGATAATAATGATATGACCGTTTGTACCTTGACATGATCGTTACAAAAAGTGCGTGGTTTTAGTGAAAACATCACTTGGCAACTGGTCACAAATGATCTGTAGGTACGACGATCGCCCATGAATTTTTCTGGTAGGAGAACAGGGGGTTCAGGGGCTCTGGTAGCTGAGGCACCTTCGGTGTGTATTTGGGCTTGTAATGTAGCATGGCTTACTTGTAACTGCTGCACTGAGTGAGCAATGGCCGTTACTTGTTCGGTGAGGGTTCGTATGGCAGAGGCCACCTCCGCGGACTCCAGGTCCTGGCTCAGTCGTTCTGTCATGTTTCACTCGTAATGCGGGTTCTTTTGGAGTCCGGTATGCGGTTCGTGGTACAAGAGGAGTATAGAAAAAGGATGGTCGAAATCAGGCAAGTGGTCGGTCCAGGCGGAGTATGTTCATAAACGAGAGTGGGAAGCCAAGTGTCGGAAACCGGGAGATCGATAGGGTCAAAGCAAGGTACCAGGGGATATCCGGAAGACGTGGTCAAATGGAAGTCAAAGGTTCGGTATAGTAGCTAAGAGCTTGGGAGACAATATATCAGGGAACTTAGATATCAACGGGAGTTGACGACTGAGCACTCTCTCCTAGGCCTTTTGGGTTTTTATGAGGTATGGGTAACGAGCTCAGCCTCTCCTGTGTGTGGACTCCTCCCCTGCCCCTCCTGTTTGCCGGGTCTTCCCAGGTCCTGTCCGGAACTCGCGAAGGTCACGCCCCCGCAGGCGAGCCGGAGGGCGCCGCCCCCACACACGCCCAGGAGATCCAAGGATCCTCCCACGCGTGCACGATGGGAACCGCACCCACCGCCGCCCGCAAGCGACGCCGAACCACGCGGGAGGCCGACAGGGAAAGGATGGAGGCAGCGGGGGAGCCCGAACGCCGCACCGAGAGGACATCGCGACCAGCGGTATGGGGCCTCCCAATACCCGACCTCCCCCATCGTGGGAGACGCCGACGGTCGCCATGACGCCACGGCCGCGCTATGGAGGTGAGGCATGACACATAGCTATCTTTTCTCTGGCGCTATTATGGGTCATGGGCCTGGAGCTGCTGCTCCAATACCCCCTATGTTAATCCGGCCCTGCCTATAGAGCATGATCTTACGTTTAAGGGAGACTGAGGCCTAGATGTATTATTATTATTATTATTCTTTATTTATAAAGCGCCAGCATATTACAATAGGCACAGCACAGACAGGGTTACAATACATTGAACAACATTTGACAAACAGTACAGGAGGAGATGAGGGCCCTATTCCCGTAGGAACTCACAATCTGGGAGGGTTGGGGTTGGAAAAAGGAGGAGAGGACTGTAAGGTGAGAGTGATTGATGGTTGTATCAGTGAGTTGGGTGGTAGGCTTCCCTAAATAGGAATGTTTTAAGGGAGCGTTTGAAGGAAGAGAAATTAGGGGAAAGTCTGACCTGAAAGTATTACCTTCTTGGGACTCTTTACTTTAATTACCCTCCTCTTCAGCCATATGAAGCTTTCTATAGGATGTTGCCTATTGCATTAGAAGTGTTCTGTGTTGTGTTGAAAATCAAAAAAATATGCAGAGAATATAATTATAGTGTGTTTGAGTTACACACATCTGATGAATTTTAAACATGCAGATGCATAATCTGCATCTTTATATCCTTAGAAGCTTCTATGGTGTAAAAGCCTCATGTTTTGAATTTAAGCTCAATCATTCAACGCAATGATCTTTCATTTCGAAAATTGTGGCATGTATAATAAAAGACACAATAATCATGAAATAATTGGGTGTGTTGTTTAAACTCAAAGTATTCTGCTGAAACAGCTGTCTATGACATAGTGTAAATTCCACGTGAGAAGTGCTTGACTACAGCAATGGTATAATTCAGATTAAATCCTGTGTCCGTGACCCCTGACTTTACTCAAATGATGCCAATGGTGATACATTATTAGCTTTTTGACAAAAGGAGCTTGAGTATTTCGGCATTAGGTAATTTTCACTTGTTTAACTATCGAGGTGCCAAATATACCTTCATGCAATAATAGATTTATTCCACAACATATATGTATAGCACATATATAACAAATGGTTTAAATATATAACAAACCTGGTTTAAATGCCCTGGTGCTTCTCCGGATACTACAAGATACTACAATAATACAATAATCATAGAGGGCCCTACTGCAACTCCTATACAAAGTACAAAATATAGGTCCACTGCCTTGGCTCGCCAGATATTGTGAAACTACGTCTCCCATGATGCTTAGCCACTTATTACATTGGTTGAGTTCCCCATCTTTTATATGGGTGTGTCTCCAGATACTCACTGCTCTGTCATTGAGTCTCCAGCCTGGACATGGCTGTTGCTGTTCCAGCTCCCCCAGTCCAATCTGGTCCTGTTTTTCATACCACGAGCCCTGCACTGCTCTTGTTATCCAGCTAATAACACTGCAGTGGGTACCTTTCCACTAGTGAAGTAGAAAATATATATAGAGAAAGTCAGGAGAGCACTGGTGATAACCCCCCGTCAGTAGCATTGCAGACAGTATAAAATGTGGAATATAAGGGGGTAACCCTGGAACATGAATAAATATAGAGGGATACTGTGCTGCTGAGAGAAAAATGAAATAAAACTTAACTTTTTATTCATGCATAAAGCAAAAGACAACCAGGACGACAATATGAAAAGTTTCAGTAACCTTTGACAACAAGTTAGGTACCACAGTGAACACAAAGGATTGACTCTGGCATGTGTCTGGCATGAGAAGGAATATGACCTACTAAAGGTCCATATATGCAAGCAGGTTACACTGCAGAAAGCTCCTGGGCACACACACACACACTTCTAACCTACCTACGTTAATAGAACAGAGAAGCGGGCCTTCGTGGCTCCGCAGTAATAGGAAAGAGACAGAAAGACTCCAAACCGGAGACCTTCCCAGTAGTGCCATGCCATCCTGCCTAGCAGCGCCTGCAGTGAGTACCTGCCCAGCAGTACAGCAAGTTCTTGCCCAGCTGTGCTTTGTCATCATGCCGAGCTGTGCGAGCAGTGTGTACAAACCCAACTGAACCTGCAGTGAGGTCCTGCCCAGCCAAGCTATGTATTCACCTCCAGTCCCAGCCGGCTAAAGACATCTGTAGCCATATTGCCAGGGACCTCTGATTTATGTCTAGTAAACTTCCTTTCTGCTAAGTGTCTTCTGCCTTATTATGGGTTCCACCTCAGCTCATTCCATGTGCCACCCTGACACATACAGGGTTATTCAAAGAGAATCGAAAAGTCACCGCACGTTCGGTGACTTTTCGTTCTCTTCAATTTGGTGCGATTCGGCAATCCTATTTTGGCAACCCTGCGGTGTATTCAGCAAGCACCACAGGGCCGCCGTAATGCAGAGAAAAGTCGCCGCAAACCTGACGAACACTCACCGCAAAAGCCGGCGAAGACCCACTGAAACCCGCAAAAACATCCGGATTAACCCTGCTGAACACACCGGAGAAACCCGACTAGCTGCCAATCACAGCGCAGAGCAGCCACCGGAAAAACACGACACGCAGACGAAGGAGGTGAAAAAAAAAACAGAACACTTGGGGCTATATTACAAAGTTGGTGCTAACTTAGCCAGAGCTGTTGTAAACTTAAAACTTCCATAGGCTATAATGGCTCTGGGAAGTTTACAACAGCTCTGGTTAAGTTAGCACCAACTATGTAATATGGCCCTTGAAAGTTGGTAAAAAAAACTACTGAGCGAAAATGTCTGGAATTTACATATAAGGTCCAAGGAATGATAATAAAAAGGGCTGTTACAGAAAAAAGACAGACGATTTAAAAAAAAAAAAACAGGAAACTTTTTTTGCCAAGCAAATCTTAAACAGATCCTAAAAAATCTAAATATAAAGAGACTTTTTACTGCAGAATATAATAATAAACGGTTTATTAGATAATGAATTAAAACAGGAATATTTTTAACATTGAAGCCTATGGGAATCGCCTGAATAAATCTGCCGAATGAAACCACCGAACGGCAGGGCATTTCGGCAACTTTTCCCTGCGGGTTTTTGTTCTCTGAATAGACAAAGCAGTGCTTCTCTATGGGGATTCACTGCCCTCAACCAGGCACCGAACAGGCACCGTATGAGCAGGCAATTCGCTAAGTTTTGGCGAACTGCCTGCTCTCTGAATAGCCGAATGGCCAGGAAAGGTAACCGTACGCTGAATTTCACTGTTCGGTTACCTTTCAGCCACAATTCGGATCTCTTTGAATAACCTTGTACTATAGCAGCTCACTTGTGAAAGAGCTTGAAAAAGGGAGCCGCTAAAGGTTATTGGCTTATGCCAAATTTTCCCTGCAGCAGTTCCCCATGACTGCCGGAGTCCGAATAGGGGACTAGATGGGCAATTTTTTTTAATTATTTTGGGGCAGAATAGGAGTTATCCCATGTACTAGAATCCAAATCTATTTATAAAATTAAGCAATGAAATTATGGTTCTTATAATAATGTCAGGGGGTAAATTATTGTTTAAGCAGACTGACATCATGTAATAAATTAACCTCTCAACTGCTGCTTCTAGTTTAATAACAGAACACCATAAAGATGTATCCCTGTAGAGGGAATAGGTCCTGCAAACTACCACTTGCCTTTGCCTTCATACGGTAGCAAATTGGGGGAACCGAAATATACATTAAATTATTTTATTTTTGTTTTGTTTCAGAATATTGTGTTCTTAATGATGATGGCTAAAGTTGTAAATAGCTTTGGCCTGTTTCCCCTGATTTTGTATCAATGGCTTGGGATGTCCTTATCACTGAATCTTGAGGACCCGAATGTCTGCAGTCACTGGGAAAGGTAAGAACCATTGCAACAAATGGAAAAAGATCTGTCTCTCTTTGTGTCTGTGTATGTGTGTATCTCTCGCTTTACTTTGATGTATTTTTATTTTTCCTGATTTATCTATCTATATCTTAACATACACTCCAATGAATACTGTATCTGAAACAGTTTTAAGAGAACATGTTTGTTTTAGCTAAACAATATGGTCACATTATTACACTATGCCATGGTACACTCAATGTAGACATACAGGGTTTTTCAGAGAGAGGTGAAAAGCAGGAGAATGACTGGAGAATGGAAAATTCTAGGTGAAACTTTTCTGGTTTGGCTATTTTGACCTAGAATTTTCCATTCTCCAGTCATTCTCCTGCTTTTCACCTCTCTCTGAATAACCCTGATAGTAGAGAACATTGCAATACCTCAGTCTATCACGCCTCAACAGACCATCAAAAACAGTGAATGGGATCAGTTAAAGCATTTCCCATGACTTAACACGTGTGAAAATGTCATTAACTTTAAACATGTGTTCAGCTGTCATACTTTATCGACCCATATTTTCCAGCTTGTATTCACTGCTCCACCCCTTTACTTCCTTACATACAGTTTAACACGGCAAACCCTCAATGATGTCTTTTATATCTTGTAATGACAATTTTTTCCCAATAAATATTTAAAAAATGTATGAATTATTATAACAAACAAACCATTAGAAAACAGTACAGAAAGAATATTCTACAAAGATAGAACCATCAAACTTGTTAATGTGACATGTAAATAAATGTAACTAATATAACATTCTAAACTTTAATTTGTAATAACCAATGTAATAAGAAATAGAGGAAACTATTGAATTGCATCTACAAGTCTTGATCTTCCATGATTTACAGTAATGAGACATAATGTCTTACGTACTAATGTTAATGATGTGTCTGAGATATTTAATAATGTTAATGTAATACAGACAGTGTCGATTTTATGACAGAGTTGCAAAATATACTTCCAATTTCTGTGCCTAGTAAAACAAATCTGACTAGTAATTTTCATCTCTAATGAGAAATTGGTCCAAAAACAAGTACATGTCCTGTAATGTTTTGCATATCAATTCCAGACCTGCCAGCTTTAGTATGTCTAGGATCAGATGAGAAGGGGCGCAGCCATGCCATGATTCACGTCATTGATGTCAAGGCCATGCTCCCAAAAGGGGCTGGTCATGTTAAAGCCATTGCATCGGGGTGGCTGACTATGTTTTCCACATTTCCTCCTTTCTCGTTAAAGGGCTATTCTAAGCATTTTCTTAATTCACGTCCATTATCACTTTATACTTTTGGATAATTATCCCTGTATAAATGGATCTAAAAGCGTGAGCCATGTCTGGCCATGTCTCTCCACAGATTCCTACTTTTATCCGATTTTCTTATAGCATACGTGACAGATCAAGAGTCAATACATGGATTTAAGGGGTTATTCACAAAGAAATTAATGAAATTCAATGACATTTCAGTGGTTTTCACTTCTCACTTTCATTTCACCAAAACTACGGTGAATTCACTATTCACTACCGAAGTGCGCCCAAGATGGAGTCAACGAAGGCTCATGAAAATGTTGGAGAACGTTGCCGAAAAGCACCAAAGAGCGCTCAAGTGGCCTTGGCGAAATCCACTGAAATGCAATTTTTTTTTTCTCCTATTCTCCTAATAGGTGTTTAAACCAATAGGAATGCATTAAAATGTGTAAATATAATAAAAAGATCTTTTAAAAAATAATATAAAGGCCTGTTACAGAATTAAAAAAAAACACCTTTTAAGTTGGGAAACAAATATTTCGTCTAAAAATACAAAAAATACAAAAAGATCTTCTAAAAAAATAAGTAATTTTTTTGCTGAAAGTTAAAAGAATAAATTTTATTTTTAATTAAAAATTATATTTCTTTTTCTACAAAAAAACCTATGGGATTCGTCTGTTTAAAGCTATCGAACTGAAACACTGAAAATTATGGCATTTCGCTGACACTTCGTTGCAGTCCTGCATTCTGTGAATAGACAAAGCATTACTTTTCTATGGGACAATTTCGCTACTGCCAAAGACCACCGAAGTTCGTCGAACTGTGGAGAACTGCACTGTATTTTGCTATCAATCGCCTGTATTTAGTGAAAGGATAAACAAGACCATACGGCGCATAAAACAGTGAGCAGTTGGTTAAATGAACAACTGGTTAATAGAAGTAAAATGTGAAAGTGTCCTTTAAGGTATAAAAAGTGTCCTTTAAAATGCAAGAAATGTCCTTTAAAATACCAAAGAGATGAGGTAAAAGAGTACAAAAAATCTTTTTAAAAAAACTTATTAAGTCAATTTGTGCAAAAAAGTGCAATGGTTTAATACTCAGAGTGTTGTGATTGAAGTCAAGTGCAACATCTTCTCTGTGGTGTAGATATCAAATCTTTCCTTAAGGTGTCCCTCAGAGAAAATAAAGGCAATAATAGTGCAGATGGTCTACTGGGATGAAGTAATTTAATAAATGAATATATCACTCACATTTATTAGAGCCTAGGGAAATCCAGGCTCAAGGAAAATAGCTTGCGGCCAATATAGGGTGGCACGTCCCTCCTTTCATTATGGTGGTTACTAGATAAAGCAGAGAAGATCGGGAGACGGCACTCCCATAGCGTAACTCTGTGCAATACAAGTGGAGGATTAAATTACAATTAGTCACACTCACCAGTTATAGAGCCTCTCAATTCCAGGCTCAAGGAGTATGCTTGGGTCCTCTTAAGGGGGAGCCCAAACCTCAGGTATGGTTGTAGCAGAAGGAAAGGTGGTTGCTGAGATCTGGAGATCTGGTGGAAATCCGGTGAACAGGAGCAGGTAGGTAATTGGGGTTTCAGATAGAGCTGAATCTCAGCGCTAACAGAATCAATGGCTTACTCTGTCAGGATAGAAAGCAATGAACAGTAATAAGTAATTTTTTTGCTGAAAGTTAAAAGAATAAATTTTATTTTTAATTAAAAATTATATTTCTTTTTCTACAAAAAAACCTATGGGATTCGTCTGTTTAAAGCTATCGAACTGAAACACTGAAAATTATGGCATTTCGCTGACACTTCGTTGCAGTCCTGCATTCTGTGAATAGACAAAGCATTACTTTTCTGTGGGACAATTTCGCTACTGCCAAAGACCACCGAAGTTCGTCGAACTGTGGAGAACTGCACTGTATTTTGCTATCAATCGCCTGTATTTAGTGGATTAAAGATTTAGTGAATAGTCAAACTGCCCCATAATTTCAATGAATGGTGAAATTCACCTTTTGGTGCAATTCGGTGACCAATTCAGAAGTTCGTGAATAAGACCTTTAGTTAAGAACGTAAAGACATGTTATAAAAAGGGATGATTAAATAAAGGAAGGAAATGAATGACAGATGGAAATTAGGAAAATGCTTGTTCTGCCATGCTGAAATGATTTAGATAAAGTTCTGAAAGCACTAGAATAACCCCTTGTAACTAGGAACTGCAGTTCCTACACTACAAATTCATGCTCCATTCCTATAGTCTCACTCTGTCCATCACTAAACAATCATATTTTGCGTCCCTTTATTGTCACCTTTTCTCATAATTCTAGACATCCATTTCATACTTTCAATCTTCTAATGCACCCCACGTCCACTCAACCTTCCATGAACCTCACAGCTGTCAGATTTGCTGACTACTTCCCCCGATAAGATTACTAAACTTAAACTTGAAATCTCTTCACTGCCCTCCTCCATTACCCACTCTGCTTCATTCACTTTGTTACTACCTGCTACCTACTTCTACTATGTCTTCCTTTTCTCCAGTCTCGGAGGAGAATGTTTCAGCAGTTCTCATGTCCCCCTGCCCGACCACCTGCCCGCTTGACCCCATCCTCTCGCATCTTACGCGTGCTGTTCTACCAGTCATTGTCCCTGCATTGACTCATAGTTTTAACCTCTCCCTCTCCTCTGGACTCTTCCCCTCTACTTTCAAGCATGCTCTGATCACCATCATTCTAAAGAAGCCATATCTTGATACCACTTCCCTTTCAAACTACCGTTCCATCTCTCTGCTCCCCTTTGCCTGAAATCTCAAAAAACGCCTGGTCTATTATAACCAGCTCACTGGTTTTCTCGCCGCTAACTCTCTACTTAATCTGTACCAATCCGGATTTTGCTCACAACACTCCACTGAGACTGCTCTTACCAAGGTGACTAACGATTTAGTGGCTGCTAAAATGAAAGGTCACTTCTCTACTTATTCTTCTTGGCCTTTCTGCTGCAATTGACACCGATAACCACCCTCTCCTGCTCCTCACGTTGCATCAACTTGGTCTCCGCTCTCTCCTGGTTCTCTTCCTATCTCTCTCTTCACTCTTTCAGTCTTCCTTTTTCAGTTGGGGTACCTCCAGGCCCTTTCTGGGGCCCCTACTCTTCTCAATCTATACTGTCTCTCTGGGCAACATAATTTCTTCCTATGGACTCCAATATGCTGTTAACACCCAAATCTACCTTTCCTCCCCCGATCTGTCTCCTCCCGTGTTGGACCGTGTTACTGCCTGCCTATTGGCTATCTCCAACTGGATGACCTCCCATTTCCTAAAGCTCAACCTCTCCAAAGCTGAACTTCTCTTCTTCCCTCTCTCTAATACCAACATTCCTGCACCCATTTCCCTTTAGGTGAATGGTGCCAGCATTACTTCTACCTCTCAGGCTCGTTGCCTTGAGGACCTCTTCGACTCTGATCTCTCCTTCACTCCTCACATTCAGTCACTAACCAAATCTTCCTACTTTCATTTTAAAAGCATTGCACGTGCCTGTCCCTGTCTTAATCAGGACTCTGCTAAAATGCTCATCCAAGCTCTTATTATCTCCCGCCTTGACTACTGTAACCTCCTTTTCTCTGGCCTTAAGAGGTCCCAGATTCTTCCTCTGCAGTCTGTAATGAATGCCTGTGCTAGGCTCATCAACCTCACCTTACTTACCTCTTACACCTCTCCCCTATCAATCTCTACACTGGCTCCCTGTTTCCTTTAAAATCCAATTAAAAATACTGGTGCTCACATACAAAGCTCTCCATAACCGCACCCTTGACTGAACATCCTGTCCCAGCCACTACGCTCTGCCAATGATCTGATGCTATCAGCTCCACGTACCCGGACCCCCAACTCCCGCTTTCAAGACTTCTCTGAGCTGCCCCCTTTCTATCGATCTCCCTCCCCACAACATTAGACTCTCCTCATCTCTCCAGTCCTTCAAGAAGTCTCTGAAAACACATTACTTTAGAGAAGCCTATCGGCTCACTCCATGATTCCTCCACTGTACATTTCATGTACCATCTTCTCACCCCGCTCACATGTACACTACTACTTCAGGTTCTCTATTTACCCTCACCTAGTGTGCCACCAGTCTCCTCTTAGATTGAAACCTCTCTAGCAGGGTCCTCTCTCCTACTGCTCTGTGTGTCTAACTTATATGTATGTTTGATATTCACCCATTCTAAGTGCTACGGAACTTGTTAGTGCTATATAAAAACTTGTAACTATAACTGTAACTGTATGTCAATAGCTTGAGAGCTACAAGTTAATCTCTACCATTAGACAGCATTTTATATGGTTACCTATAGTCCATCTATAGAAACTGAAAGAATTCAAATCTACTGTAGCTGTAAACCTATATCTTTATAAAGATGTTATTTTATTATGTGTAAGCGACCAATTAAAATGAATGTCTGAAAATAGTTATTGTCAGGTGTTTGTTTATAACAGTGTTTACCTTATTGTTTCGCAGCTATTCTGTCACTGTTCAAGAATCCTATGCACATCCATTTGATCAGATCTATTACACCAGCTGTACGGATATATTAAACTGGTTTAAATGCACCCGACACAGGTTAGTTTTTATTATATTGTTGCTTTGTAAATCAAATGATAACAGTAGCTAAACAAAAACAACAACTGATTCGAAAATTAAATTTTTGACAGATTTATTTGATGCTCAAATGTTGCTTATTTTCATCAATTTTAGGCTAGGGTCAGACTAACGCATTTTTCGCGTTGTCCGTGAAAAAGTGCGTTCGAACGAATGGGCGTATTTTTTCACGGAATACTCGATAGCGGTCATACGATGCGCATTTTCATCCGTGATTTTGTACGGTTATCAATAAAACACTTTTTGCGTCTGGACGTTATGTTGGCTGGACATTAGCAGCGTCTGACGTCTCCTAATCACGCACACACGCCGCTAGCGGACGCACCGCACTCTGTACGTCAGTACTAGCGGTTTGACGTTCTCGAAAAAATGCGTTTGTTTGCCTCTTGCGTTGCGCGGCCACACTTTCGTGCGGCCGTTCTTCGTATGCTGCCCGGCATTGGACATAATTTGCTGCTAGCACGGCCGTGATTTAGTGTGGCTAAACGCACGTTAATACTGCGTTCGTCTGACCTTAGCCTAGCTTCCCAGACCCAGTGTATGTTATGTAGCCAACTCAGTACATATTTCTTTACAATATTGCAAAATCTCACTTCGGTTTAGCCTTGCTTTCATCAAATCTCATGATGCAGCATGCTGTTTCTAGGCTTGTGCACCGATTTTTTTTTCGGTTCGATTCGGTTCGATTTGTTCGGATGTTTAAAATTTTCGATTCGGCTCGTTTCGACCGATTTCTGTTTCGATTCGGTTCGGTTCGGCTCGTTTTTCGTGTACATTTTTTTTTCGGAATATCGACCATTTTTCGTGTTTTCGGGTCACTTTGCTCGTTTTTTGTATCGACTTTTTGTGATTTCGGAAATTTTCGTTTTTTCGGAACGTCTGTTCTCCTCGTTTCAAAGCTGTCTAACTCTATTCGTTTTGACGTAAACTACTATGGTTTACTTTTTTTATACTTTATATATTTTTTTATAATAAATTTTTGGTTTGTTTTTCGGATCCGATAATTCATTCTGTCGATACGATAATTCTGGCGATTCTATCGTGTTTTTTTTTTATTAAATAAAGATCCTTTTTTTCTTATGAATATACATTTCACAACTTTATTTAATCATATTAAAATGGTATGAAAGCCAAGGAACAAAAAAAATGAACAAAACGATTTAAAAAATGCTAAACTGACCCGAATGCCACAAGAAACAAGTGATACGCATTTACAAATACAAAATTTACAGTATCAGTGATATAACCGATAATAGTTAAATATACGATGTCCAGAATTACCGAAATCACGAATGGAACCGAAATCATGAATAGAGCAAAAATAAATTTCGATTTGACACATTTCAAGTCCATTCGAAAAATCCGAAAATTTTTCGTTTTGGCTCGGAAAACTTTTCGGATCTGTCGGTTTTCGGGTCCGATCCGATTCGGAAATTCGGCCGAATCCGAAGACACGAATCGGGAAATTTCGGGAAAATTCCGAAATTCCGAAACCCGAAACGCACATCCCTAGCTGTTTCTAGGGATTTAAAGCTCTCCTTTTTCAGGATGGTATGCAATGTCTGAAAGACAATAAGGGGTTAACCACTAACAGGCAACTGATATATATATATATATATATATATATATACAAGGGTTGTGGTGGAGGACTAATAGTGAGATAAAAAGCCTCCACACTATAATAGTTGTGTTTCCATTCGTGATTATTGCAGAAGCCACTTGCACATCACAGCAATTCAAAGAATTGCATCCCAGAGTTCCTGTGCCACATTCCCCATATGCAGGAAGGAATTCTGGGTAGGATATGCAAATGACCTCTTTCTCACTTTTATGTATCCTGGGTCTGTTATTACACAGAATCCTAAAATCAATGCTATGCCACACTGTGGCTTTATAGCAGAGATAAGGTAATGCAACTGGTCAAAGCCACTCCTAGGACAGAGCTGTTTCGGATTTGTTGAACCCTCATCAGCTAGGAGGTAGGCATGACCAGTTGCAGTGGCTTCTGCAATAATAAACACACTATACATATATATATATATATATATACAAACATATATATTGCAAAAACAATTTTTTCTGCAATTTACATACATAACTTTATTTGAGATTCTACTACTGGCAAAATGCTGATTCGATCTGCTAGTAATCCTAGTAAATAGTGTCACCTCTCTCCCCTTGATGGAGCTATCAGAATAGCTTTTGACTGTACCATTTGTAAAGCACTGACTATACAATATGTTGGTGCTTTATAAATGCTCATTATATAATGTATGGAAGTTTTTGGTCTTTTCATCATTTGTTGATGCAATGGTTCCTTCAAACTGCATATTACCGCCTAACAGAGATAGTCTGGGGGTTAGTCTTTCTTTTTCTCATTGTAGACTCTTTCTGTTTCAGCAATTCAATCCTCTCTTTCATTTACAGAGTTTTTGGATGAGAAAGTGCTTTGGATCTTGGTTTCCACCTTCCCATGTCCCTGTTATCCCTCCAGTTTAAAAAAATAGAATTTTTGTAGAAAAAGATGAACCAGGCCAAGAGAGAATCTTGGTAGTCTTTATTGAGGACACGACCAAAGAAAACAGGACTTTTTGTTTGGTCTTTTCTGGATGTGGAGGGTGTGTGGAGGGGGTTTTGGTGCCACCATCGATGGTGACTCGGCGCTAGGTGTGGTGGGCTCCCATCTCCGGAGGATCACGGCGCTTGTAGATGACTTTATTGAGGACACATCTCACACAACGTTTCGGCCTTACACAGAGCCTATTTTAAAGTCAACTTGGAAAATGGCAGTATATTCTAAGAGCTGCATGCATGCACATTAAGATGTCTCACGGGTATTAGCATCCGACAGAAATGATAATATGCTCAGGAAAAAAAGGAAAAATAAATGGAAAGAAACTTACTAAGAAATCATCTTTTTCTACTTCATACTTTATGGAATTGTGCCACCCTGTTCCATGTGAGGAAGACATGTCGAGTAGAAGCTTGTGCCCTGCCTGTCTGGGTTTGAGATTAAAAAAAAATAGGTTTCTCCTACTATCAGAGTTATTCAGAGAAAGGTGAAAACCAGGAGAATTGGCAGGAGAAGAGAACAATCTAGACCAAATAAATGGGAGCATTTTTCTGGTTTGGCTATTTTGATCTAAATTTTTCACTTCTCCAGTCATTCTCCTGAGTTTCACCTTTCTTTGAATAGACCTGTATGTCCTACACACATTTACAAAGCCCGTCAACTGAAGATCCCATCAGCTGATTGACATCTCATTTGATATTTTTAAGACCAGCACTAATGACCAAGCTGTTAATCACTCATGTATTGTGCTGCACCGTATGCAGAGACCTAGAGATTGATAAGGCTGTGTGCTTTCATAATCTTTAAAGAAATGTTGCAAGTTGTTTAAAAAGTGCTGTAGACACAAAGTTGGCACGTTGTAATCGAATTCTCTTTATTTATTCAGAATTAGTTACCGTAATGCTTATAGAAGAGGAGAAAGAACCATGTACAGACGCAAGTCACAGTGCTGTCCTGGATTTTACGAAAGCAAGGAAATGTGTGTTCGTAAGTACAAGATCTTTGTATATATCAAGGCATTTCAACTTTGGTCTTTCTTTCTATTTGAGTATCTGGGGCATGACCTATAATTCTTTAACCATCCTGTGAGGTAATATAGATTAGTACTTGCAAAGTGGTTAAAAAATAAATTCTTGCCAAAGTACATCAAAAGGAACAATCACCAGCCATAGTTAATGAAAGAGGAGTTGTCACTTTTCTCAAGGCGTCAGTTTCTCATTCTCTTATTAAAACATTATGTGTAAGTCACTTATTTCTGCTTGCACAATCTTTTCCTCCGTTGAAATCTGGGTAAAATAACACACGTACTTTTATCTGCTTAAAGGAGTTAGTCCAATGTGCCGTGTTCAATGTTGAGGAGGAGTAGGGTTGAGACCATCTTGCAAAGGAGAGACGGCAGCAAAAAGGAAGCCCATAAGCTTCTCTATCATTCAAATAAATAGGCAATAAATGTCATTATTTGGAATGTTATGAATAGAGGATAAACTAATAAAAATCGGTGTGATAGTGAGTGCTGCCGTGAAACAACAGACCCTGGCAATGAAGTGGTATAATGGTATGTAAATTGGTTACACCAGTCATAATTTGTTTTGTAATTGCAAAGCATTCAGCCTACTTGGGTTATTTAGAGAGAGGTGAAAACCAGGAGAATGACTGGAGAAGTGAAAATTCTAGGTCAAAATAGCCAAACCAGAAAAATTCTCTCATTTATCTCACTTTTAAAATCGGCTATTTGGTCTCGATTGTTCTCTTCTCCTGCCAGTTCTCCTGGTTTTCACCTCTCGCTGCATAACCCCCTTACTCTTTCAAACAATACTGGAATATATTTTCTTTGGCAACTGGCACCAGCACATGGCATTTACCATAGCATCGGGTGCAGACACTGATGCTGGTGTTGCAAATAACAGCAAAAATTGCAGTCGTTGCAGCACAGACAAATGCCAGTATTTTGCAAATCTGCACTGTGAGGTTTTTCCTCCTGCCTCTTGGATTTTAACTTTGTGAAACTGTCGGATTTGTTGGCGCTGCAATACCGGCAATTTTTGCAAGTATTGCAACATCAGTAAACACTGGCACTTTGTGCAGAACCCCTAAAAGTGCCAAACTAGGGCAGCCTCTACTACATAACCATCAGTGCACCTATAGAACATTGCTCCGTCTTTGTTGCGCTGCTTCCTCTGGGTCTCAGTACACAGTCAGGGTTATTCAAAGAGAATCGAAAAGTCACCGCATGTTCGGTGACTTTTCGTTCTCTTCAATTCGGTGCGATTTGGAGATCCCATTTCTGCGACCCTGCGGTGTATTCAGCAAGCACCACAGGGCCGTCGTAGTGTAGGGAAAAGCCACCGCAAACCTGCCGAACACTCACTGCAAAACCCGGCGAATGCACACCGAAACCCGCAAAAACATCTGGATTAACTCCCGCCGAACACGCCAGAGAAACCCGAGCAGCCGGCGATCACAGCGCAGAGCAGCGGCCGGAAAAACCCGACAACGCAGATGAATGGAGTGAAAAAAAAAAACCAATACGTGTCAGGTTCGTGTTTGTGGAACTCAGGATGCGGGACAAGCCATTTGGGGAAGGCCTGGATATGACGAGGTATACTGTAAACAATGTAAAGGTTCGGTACCTGGCAAGGTTTAGAAAAGGGTAGTCGGTGGTACAAGCAGCGGTTCGGTGCACGGCAAGACTGGCGGAGAGTAGTCATTGGTACAGGTAGTGGTTCGGTACACGGCAAGGCTGGCAGAGAGTAGTCTGTGGTACAGGCAGGGGTTCGGTACACGGCAAGGCTGGTAGAGAGTAGTCGGTGGTACAAGCAGGGGTTCGGTACACGGCAAGGCTGGTAGAGAGTAGTCGGTGGTACAAGCAGGGGTTCGGTACACGGCAAGGCTGGTAGAGAATAGTCGGTGGTACAAGTAGGGGTTCCGTACACTGCAAGGCTGGTAGAGAGTAGTCGGTGGTACAAGCAGGGGTTCGGTACACGGCAAGGCTGGTAGAGAGTAGTCGGTGGTAAGCAGGGGTTCGGTACACGGCAAGGCTGGCAGAGAGGTCATAGACAGGTATACTCAGGTAAGGGTGTTTAGGGGGAAGGAACAGGACAACCAAGCAATGAGTTTGGGAGAGACTGGGGTTTAAATAGTGCGCCTGTGGGAATTGGACCAATCAGGAGAGAATGCTATCTGGTTACCTGGGGATACTGGATTCTGATTGGTTGGAATTCCTGGACTCTCACTTGGTGACGCCATCTTGGAGAACCACGTGGGACGCCGAGGTACCCGGTTGCTGATGTTGGGGGTGTGCTGCTGCGAGGGAGATCCCTGGCGTCACGGGGTATGTGAGTGTTTGGAGGGGTCCCCGTTATGATGCGCTGCCGCTGGGAGTAACTGTGCCGCGGGAGCAGCCCCCACCGCCGCAAGGGAGGCCGCGGGGGGTCCGGAACATCGGCGTGTGGTCGCGGTTCGGGACTCGGGGGCAGGTGAGCCCGCAGGTCCGGCATGACCTGACAGTACGCTCGAGTGTTTGAAAAGTGAAACGCTGTTTGCAAAGAAGCTACAGAACGAAAATGTCTGAAATTTACATATTAAATCCAATGAATGGTAATAAAAAGGGCTTTTACAGAAAAAAGAAAAATGATTTAAAAAAAACGTAAAAAGCATTTCGCAAAAAATCCCGAAAAATGCCTAAAAGTTCCTAACAAATCTATAAATATAGAGACTCTTTACTGCAGAATTAAATAATAAACGGTTTATGAGATATTGAATTAAAACAGGAATATTTTTTACATTGAAGCCTATGGGATTCGCCTGAATAAATCTGCTGCATGAAACCACCGAATTGCAGGGCAATTCGGCAACTTTTCTCTGCTGGTTTTTGTTCTCTGAATAGACGAAGCATTGCTTCTCTATGGGGATTTCACTGCCCTCGAACAGGTACCATATGTGCAGGCAATTCGCCAGGATTTAGCGAACTGCCTGCTCTCTGAATAGCCAAATGGCCAGGAAAGGTAACCGTACGCTGAATTTCATTGTTCGGTTACCTTTCGCCAGCAATTCGGATCTCTTTGATTAACCCTGAATATTTTTGTTTGCTGACTTTGCTGTCTTGTACTGTGTTTTTGGAATTTTTTGTTATCACGTAGTGACTGCTGCATCATTTGTGGTTATTACCAACACAAGAAACCTGTCTTAGGTAAAATGTCATGTGAAGGGAAATTCCTCGATAGTCCAGGTCCTCAAACCTTAGAAGAACTTGTTAAGCTTGCAGGGTTTACAATAATAAAATAAGGACATCATGGTTTGAATGTCGGTCTCGTTATTCTTGGCGCATGTGGTTATTACTAGTCAGGTTCTGCCAGCTGGCTTGGCTCTGTGCTGTGGTTACAGGTTTTGTTTTCTGGCTTTCTTGAAGGTTACACTGGTGACTAATGAAATATTAGCGAGGCTTAGATTTTGAAAGGGTGGGACTACATATGTGATTTTTATATAAATTTCCACATTGCTGGGCGCTAGTAAAAAAGATAGTTCAGCATATTGCACCATTCACTAGGACAAGGTTTCTTTTTTTTGTTTACATAGACATGTCACACATGCAGGGTTATTCAAAGAGCGATAAAATGACCCCGAAATTGCAACGAACAGTGAACTTCCCCATACGGTGCAATTTCATGGATATTCGGCTATTCAGACACCTGGCAATTTGCCAAATATTGGCAAATTGCCAGCAAAATATGGTAATCTTCGGCGGCAGTGTAATACCCATAGAGAAATAATAGTTAATCTATTCACAGACACCGAACAGCAGAAAAATGTCAGTGAAATGCCCTGATATTCAGTGGTTTAATCAGGTGAATCCCATAGGTTTCAATGTAAAAAATATTCCTGTTTTTTAAGAAATATTTATAACCGTTTATTTTCACTTGCAGCAAAAATACACAATTTTTTAGGATTTTTTTAGACTTTTTTTGGGCTAAATTTATTTTCCCATACTTTGTTTTTTTAATGTCATTTCTTTTTCCTGTAACAGACTTTTTTTATTACTATTCATAGGACCTTATATATTATTTCCAGGCATTTTCATGCAGTAGTTTTTTTGCAAACACCTTTTTAAAATTGGAATATATATATTTTTTTTTTCCTGTTTCTTGGCTTATCGGCTTTTTCTGGTGGCTGGTCAGCGCTCTGTTCTGCAGGTCGGTCACTTTTTTCGGATCGATTCGGCGGTTTTGCGGTAGATAGTCGGATGCATGCTGATGTGATCCCGATCAATTCGGCAGTTTTGCGGTGGTTCTTCGGATGTGTTCAGCAGCTTGTTCCCTGCACTTCGGGAACCCTGCGGTGAATGCTGAATTCACCGCAGGGTCGGCAAATTGGACTCACTGAAGTGCAGGGAACGGGAGAACACCGTAAGGTCTGAGCCAATTCGGTGATCTCTGAATAACCCTGATGGTGTTATCAGCTGGTGTATCCATTCTTTAATTTTAATACACTATATAGTAAACTAAATATCTCCATACTGTCACAGTGCAGTAAATAATAGTGAATTTCACGTTTACTGAAGCTAAAATATCCTACTACAGTAGTTCTCAAAACGCATTTCTAGATCTATTAGAGCATTTTCTGTTTTTAATTTGAGGGGTTATTCTGTTCAATATATATAGCATTGCTTTTTATATAACAGGGTAAGTAGTTCTGTTGTAGCTTTTACTCAGAAAATGTTGTTCAGATTTACACAAGGCCCACCAATTGTTTTCTAGAAGAATTCCCTGTGATTGACAAGGACAGATGTGTAGAGAAAATAATCCATGCTAGTTCTCCTGCCAAGGCCCAGACAGCAAAGTTTGTGAGACAACATTTAATATGTGAAGGTTTTGATAGAACACATTTACTTACAAGTTCTACCAAATGCACAGGCGGTGATTACAAACGTGGGAACGTGATATTTTTATAGTTATATCTGGCTTGATTTGATTTGTTTATTACATCTTAATTTTGCATCCTCTTCATACTTAAACAGTAATCTAATATTACACATTTTCCTTTATGAGTTAAATGGCTTTGTGTCTAAATACTAAATTTTACTTTTAGAAAATGAATAGGGGTACTTAACTTGAGGCTGACTTGTAGCAACATATTGCTAAAAAAAACCACCCGTTCAGGTTTTATATTTTGAGACAATTTACATAAATTACAGCCAAATGACATAAAGTAGGACTAAATATTTTTACTTTCCCCACCCACCATGACTACATTCATTGAATTAACTGGTCATGGTGTGCAGTGTCTACCTCCATCCTCCTCGGCTGTCCCTGGGGGCTCTGACTGTACTTCAAGGTGGACATCTTCCCTCAGCTCCCGTTGGACAGCCTTCTGAGGTTTTGATTTGTCTAAACCAAGGGTCAGCAACCTTGGCTCCCTGATGTTTTGGGAACTACATTTCCCATGTGGCTCAGTCAGCCTAATGGGTGACTGAGCATGTTAGGAGATGTAGTTCCCAAAACATCAGGGAGCCAAGGTTGCTGACCCCTGGTTTAAACTAACTGAAATTGATTGTCCTATATTGCTCAATCACTCATTCTTTGCACTGAGAGACACTTGGTTGAGTGCGTTGGCCGCATCAGTGGGAGCAGTCTGCCACTTTCTGGAGTAGGAGCTGATCAAAAACACTGTGTCGGATAAGAGGCACATTTTTAAAGACTCAAAGCTAAAACCAAGGGGAGAGAAGAGTGGGAGTCAGGGCAAGATAAAATTTATTTTGTAAGTCTTCTGATCAGTCATCGATTGTTCCATTAAATCTTTAGTTTAGAAGAATTTAAACTGTTAAGGAACTTCATCTACTGCAGTGATCAGCAACCTTGGCCCACTAGATGTTGTGAGTGATACGACATGTCCTATAATGCTCTGGTACTCATTACATGCACTGAGCCTCGTGGAAAATGTAGTTCCAAAACATCTGGAGGGCCAAGGTTGCTGACTCCTGCATCAGGACTCTCTAATGGACGGTGTAGACTGCCTTGAGGAACTCCAAGTAGCTACATGTTGTTGCGTAACATGTTTGTTTTGAAATAGTCTGGCAAATGGCCTTTGGATTCTGAAAACCATGAAAAGGTTGGAAAATACTGCTGTAAATTAAAGCAGAAAATCAGAAAGACCATGAAAAGGGGGAATGAGGAGGGAAACACTGAGATCCCACGCAGCAAAGTCATAACAGAGACATGCAGATCTACACTAGCTTTTGACATAACACATATCAAGGACCTTTAATATAGTGATAATATATGATTCACATGACTATTAAACTCTTCAAAAATCATTGGAAATATATTTTCTAGATAAAAAAAAATATACCAGATCTAATGGGTTGACAGCTTGATCAGGAAGTCTGACTCAATAATGTAACCAAATAACTGTTCTCAAATAGCGTTTCTTTCCCAAAACTCTGTTTAGGCTATTTTGAGAATTATTCTAGCGATGATGTGATAAAGGAAACCTATAATGACAGTTTTGAGTTTCTTTTAATAATTTATTATCAAAGAAAGAATGTATTATATTATTATGTGGGCATTAATAGAGTGTTTGCTTCATGTCGGCCATTTTGACTGCTTTAGGGCAATGTTGTTTGCTGGTACCGATTATCCCTATTAATTATGACGCAGAACTCCTGAAATATAATTCAATTTATTTTGCTCTCACCAAGAAAAGTTGAGCTCAGTACTTGTGGACATGATGGAGACTAAAAGAAAAATAAAATGGGATTAAAACACATCTTTTCACAAACTCTATCTCTTCAAACAGTTCATATATCATACAGATAGCTTCAGTTGCACCAAGGTCTATTAAACCTATAGTAGGCTATAAATGAGATATTTAGACATTATTCCCTGTCTGCCTCCTCCCAGCTGTTGGTCTGTAACCATTACTCAGAGCAGCTAGGATACATCACACAACCTGAGCAGCATCATTCAGATACTGGAATTGTAAGTGACAGATTAAGGATTAACCCTTGAGTGCTAGATGAGACAAATGACTCTCATTTTAATGTGGTGATCAAAATTTCCAGCTCCGGTTTCAGAGCGAATTCCCAAGTAAATGTTTCTTCCTTCTTTCTTTGACGCTGTTAATATTACTGAATAAGCAGCTGTTCAAACATGACGCTTCACGCTTTGTTAGGACCTTAATCTCTTAGTTGTGGTATTGGAAAAAAAAAAGTAGAAAAACAAAAGAAGGCTTCAATTTAGAGTGTATTCCTTTTTTTTTTTTTTAAGTAAAAAAGAAAAGCTGTGTTAAACACACACACTGACACAAATATGCCGACATTCCTACTTACTAGTGGATTTAGCTATCCTGGCCACACCCTTGCAGACAGGTGTATAAAACACACAGCTATGAATCCTCTACAGAAAAACAGCAAACTGACCAGAGAAGGGTCTGTACTGGTTCTTAACCCCTCCAATACCAAGTGATTTTTTTAATAAAATCACAGGGGGTTTTTCAAAATTACTTTTAGATTATCCGCCCAGTAAATATACTCAGAGGTGCCCCAATGTATATATGTTCAGTCTAGGTCAGGGGTCAGCAACCTTGGCTCCCTGAAGTTTTGGGAACTACATTTCCCATGTGGCTCAGTCAGCCTAATGGGTGACTGAGCCACATGGGAAAAGTAGTTCCCAAAACATCAGGGAGCCAAGGTTGCTGACCCCTGACCTAGACTGAACATAAATACATTGGGGTTGCTGACCCCTGGTCTAGGTAAACCATTTTGACAAGCAGAGGACTCCCTCTGCTGGCCAAAAATCGATACTACATTTACATTACAGCTTGAGCTCTGTGTTTCCGTGCAGGTAAAACGAATATCGAAGCTTTTACAAACAATTTCAACTCTGTCTATCAAACCCAATGATTGAAACTTCAGGGTCATATTCTGGAGCCCATTTGCAAACAATTTTTGTTTGTGATGAATGACATGACTGCTTATACCTGGATCCTCTATGCCTATTCTCTGAAATAAACACAAAGACAACGGTATATTTGGAAAAGGGCATAGGCCGCAGCTTTATAGAATTTATACAAAATTTCTTATATATAATCCAACACCACATACCTAATTAGATCTGACCCTACCGCAACCAAACCTGCAGCAGGCAGTTATAACTTAACCCAGAGCTCGTTGCTCAGCCTGAGTTACCAGGAACAGAGCACGTCTCTCTCAGAGCCCACCTTACTCGGCGGCTTATCCAATACACTTCTTCTTCGCTGGCCAGAGATACCGCCAAGCTGTGACACAAACAAACAAAAAGAAAACCACCCTCAACAGGGCGGGCGGGCGGGAACGTGCAGCCTCTTCTAATCACCCAGCACATGGAACAGGTAATCACACACACCTGTGTATGTATAGGACTCCACCTCATTAACATAATTTATCCTGACCAATGACCCTGCACACGCCTTGATTGACCGTCCCAGGCCAGCAGTCATGCCCCCCTTCCAGAATGTTCCAGGGGGTTGCTTTCCTTTGAATTGTTCCAAAATTAACCCACATCGCGTATACTTGATGCTGGGACACAAGCAGGTTCTTTTGAAGATCGAGTATAGGGTAAAGGGTTTGAAAGTAGTAGTGACACTAGGGTTGCCAAAGTGGCCATGTTTTTCTGAACACAATACTATTTCATTAAGAGGGAGAACACCGGGAAGGTGCTGCTATTCAAAACATCTAAACGCATTGTCCTTCAGGAAGGAATGCAATTACCTAATCAAGGCAGTTCCTCCAGCGTTACTCAATCTGTATTATTTACCTGCAGCATATAGATTCTGTGTAACACAGGGCTGCCTATCTGCACGGACAAATTATCTGTGTTTCGAAAAACATGGACGATTGCAGATGGTCACTTTTTCCAAGTTATTATTTTTTTATGTATGTCTAGGTCAAGTGTAACTACTCTCTTTTTAACATGGAAACGTCTAGCAAGAAGAGATCAGTCGTGATGAACCTGATAAATAAAATATAGAGTAAACAAGCCACGTCTTCTCTTGGGTGCTGAGGCCTAATGACACCAAAAATAACAAATGGGGCCTAGCATTTGAGCCTCACACTACCTCCCTTATTTATTATAGTTTAGAGACTCATTTCTAGAATTTGTACTACTTTCTAGCTCTGTTAAACATCCTCACGCCTCGAATATATTGAATCTCTAAAAGAAAGGACATTGAAAAAAAAATACTGTCCCCTCCACTCTGCTGCCCTATGCCCCGGCCTAGCTGACCTATTCAATAATGCATCCCTGCCTTGTAAGTAAAAAATCTTATTTATTCCAGATATGTTTGCAGGATCTCCAGGCCACAACTATTCTAACCAAGCCAAGTACACATAAAATAGTCTAGTGGTCACCTTTTCACCAAAGTATCACAGTCACATACAATTCATATTCCTATTATGCTGCACTATTGACTGTCTCTAGCGTCTATTTGACAAGGAGAGTCTATGACAAATTCTGAAATATTTCATTAAGCATTGCAGAAACTGCTGATGCTATATAAATCATGATAATAATTAATAATAAGGCACATAGGACAAGATTTTTCAATCTGCAGGTTATTGAAGCTCACACACATTAAAAATTGTCACCCACTCTGCCCACTAGAGGTAGTGGGGATTAGTGATCCTCCAGATCAGTGGTTCCCAACCCTGGTCCTCAGGAACCATTAACAGGCCAGGTTTTCTAGATATCTGAAGGACAGCACAGGTGATATCATTTGCTGGTCAGCAATTGCAGGATTCAATCTGCAATTCCGCAAGGTCATCCTTAAAATCTGGCTGGTTTGGGGTACCTGAGGACCAGGGTTGAGAAACACTGCACTAGAGTAACAGTACAGTTACAAGAATTTATAAAGCACTGACAAGTTCCATAGCGTTGTACAAAGGGAGAGACAGAATAACAAATATATACATACTCATTTTCTTCTTTCCTTACTCCTACTGTTCTGTGTGTGTAATGTTTCCCAATGGCACAATCGTGTGACCAACACCACCCGCCGTATGTGTACAACTCACACAAACAGGCAGGCATCAAAACACACACCCTCCTGTGTCTACGAGGTGCACAGTGTACAACAGTAACTTGTGAAGTCAACTAGAATAAATCAGGTGGTGCCTAAATAAATCCTGGTCTGTTCATGGTACTGTCTTCACATGGCCAATAAGTGCATCTGGATCACAAGCTGCCTGTTAGATAATCCACGCCCTGGCAGAGTTGGTAATTCTATCAAACGATAGACCATTAGTGTTTCATTTAATTTTTTTTCCCCTTTGTCACTGACGTATAAATCTGCTCATTCAAAGGAAAAAGGGAAAAAAGCTACTGTTCTGCACACAATCTGATTGTCTTGCTAACAAATGTTCTCATGGAAAAAACTGTGTAGATTTATCCAGCTCTCAATGTTCTTCAAGGGAATTTGTTACATTAAGTATTAAATATGATTGTGAGTATAACCCGGTCATTCGAATGCTTGATATTCATGTTGATTTTCCAAGTTAAGCCCACGTGGCAGCTGTTACACATTACCAAATACTACTTTTTGATGTCTCTGACAGCTCACTGCGCTGATAAATGTGTCCATGGCCGATGTATTGCTCCAAACACCTGTCAATGTGAGCCAGGATGGGGAGGACCAAACTGTTCGAGCGGTGAGTCTCCAGCTGCTGTAACTTTTCTTGATATGTATTATGTCTCCACTTCATTCTCCTGATGTTTTGAATTTTAATGTATCATAATCAAACTACAATAAACTTGAAATGGAATCTAAAAAAAAATAATTCAAAAGAAAAGAAACCAAGGGAGGGGTAAGTAACATGGTGTTTATTATTGTATAAATGTATGTAAGTTTTCAAGCATTTTTTATATATCCTGATGATAGTCTCGGGAAGAGACTGAAACGTTGATTTAATATGAAGCAATAAAACTACTTTGAAACAGACCTGGAGTGCCGCTGACACCTTTTGGTAATTTGTTTAACTGCTGAGCCAGACAGCAGGCAGCGGGCGACCATCTGAGAAAGAGCAGGAGTGCATGGCAGTTCGTTGAAATATATATATATATATATATATATATATATATAATCTCTCAAAGGTGAACCAGCAGTCACTTTATAATCAGTGTTATTTCAATCCTATGCCTGGATGCAATGAAATCCAATGTGCATTTAAACAATCCAGATGGATGCACTCCAGAGGCCTGTTCAATACCTCAGCAGCTGCTGAATTGCTGCAGCGCAGCAATTCAGTTTGCTGCAGCACTGTCGTTGAACCCTTTGGATGCGAATTTTGAATCCAAAATGGCCGACAATTTCTTAATGAAAGATTCAGATTGTTTTTCGTTTGACTCGGACAAAAAATAATAAAGAGAAGCAGTCAGCACAATTCCGTTTTGTACGCACACACCACAAATGATAGTTTTTAATGAATAAACGTTATGTTTACTTCTGAAACAATATATAAATTGAACTGTAATATATGTCTATGTGCAGGGGAAATAATAAATAAATATTTTGTGCTTTGGTGAACAGAAACCGCAAAATTAACATTGCTGTAGGGAATTATTACTTGCTTCGAGGTGGCGGCCATCTTGCTGTAGGGCATTGTTACTGGCTTCATGCGGCGGCCATCTTTAATACGTCACACGAAGCATCTCCTCGGGTCGCTGCAAGTGCTAGGTTAGCACTGCTGAGCGCTGAGCGGTTGAACGGCGTTCAATGCAAGTTGCTAACTTAGCACTTGCAGCGGCTGAGGTATTGAACAGGCCTCTGGGCTTTAGTAAAAGATGTCTTTTATTCAATGCTCATTTAAAATTGACAAACGTTTTGACCCTACATCGGGTCTTTATCAAGGTAAATGACAAAATGATTAAACAACATATAAATAGATAAAATGAGCTGTACACTCACCAATGAGGCTACCACTGCACACCTGCTCCCGTCTCCCCATTGACCGGAAGTGACGTGTCGGCGGCTGCAGATGTTGCTAAGCTTGCTGGGAAAGCGAGTTCTGACCCCTAATCAAAGGATTTTGGTTTTACTTTGATTTTTGTGTTCAGAACTCGCTTTCCCAGCAAGCTTAGCAACATCCGCAGCCGCCAAAACGTCCCTTCCGGTCAATAGGGAGACGGGAGCAGGCGTGCAGCGGTAGCCTTATTGGTGAGTGTACAGCTCATTTTATCTATTTATATGTTGTTTAATCATTTTGTCATTTACCTTGATAAAGACCCGATGTAGGGTCGAAACGTTTGTCAATTTTAAATGCAACATTGAATAAAAGACATCTTTTACTGAAGCCCTGGAGTGCATCCATCTGGATTGTTTATATATATATAATCCTACTTTTTTCTGTTTTAGTATAGATAGAATTATCCAAACGTGATACTTTATCAGGCGAGGTGAGGCTAGGTCTCAAATCTTGTTTTTTTACATATAAATTGATAAATGTGTTTTTTCTCAGAAGAACAACGTTTTATGAGAACTGAGCTGTGTATCAATACATTTACTTAAGTGAAAAGAACACATCTGAATGCCTTTCTCTTATTAGAACGATGAATGGGATATTGAACCATAACTCAATCTAAATTGCTGAATTCTGTGCTTTTTAAATCACTTATCAGGTGATAATATGTTGTCTTATTGAAAGGATGGTGGTTTAAAACTAGAGATTTGCATTGTACAATACCATCAAATACTGACATCCCTGAGGACTAAATTAGTTTAATAAAGATTTATTGAGCAAACACAAAGGGGAAGTCAATGTAATTCTGCTAGATAGCAGACATGTTGCACTCATCCCTTCCAGCTACTGTATTAACCTAGCCTTCAAATGTCATCAGGATCTCTTGGAAAAAATACAAACCGTGACGTTTCAAGACTTTGTTTCGACAGACGTCAACAGAAAACAAACAAAAAAGGACAAATCAAAGATCCTTTAAACATGAGACTTCAAAGCCTTTGAGCAGTGTAGTACAGATAAAAAGGGGAATTGTTTGGCATAATCCTCCCATGCAGTAAGTACTTGAGGTATAGCCAGGTAAACAGATCTATTAAAGTTATTTTCTAGTGATCCTTTGTCACCAATATTTCAGCCAATGAACGCTATCTGTATCTTTACCTGTCTGTCAATCTAAACATATATACCTAAACACAAAAAGATGTGTAATGTCAAATTAGATATTATAGAATGTTTCCATGATATGACCTGATGTCTTATCATCCCAACAAAGGGCAGAAACGAACGTGTAGGCTGGGCAGGATTTGTCAAAATTTGTAATGTGTGTTATCAGTTCATCACAATTCCTTGATTAGTCAATTGCTATGTCTCTGTGGAGCTGAAATAGCCAGAGATTGAAATGTGAATAACATACTTTTATACAATGGCCAAAAAACAGTAGGTATTCTACCAGAATTCTAGAAACTGTAGTTTTCGGGACCTCAGTCAGTACCTCCGCTTGCTGGTCGTCAGCCCTCCTTGGTTCCCCTCTTGCTGCTTTTGTTCGTCCCTCCTGGTGCATCATTGTGTTCCTTGAGTGATGTGCTGCGAAGCACCAGTGAGACACACTGTGCAGCCCGAGCGAGGGACACACTGTGCAGCCTGAGTGAGGGACACACTCTGCAGTGCCGGTGAAAAACATGCCGTGCAGCAACAGTAAGGGCTATGCTGTACAGCACCAGAGAGGAACACACAATGCAGTGCAAGCAAGGGACATGTTGTGCAACCTGAGTGATGGGCACGCTGTGCAGCCCCAGCAAAGGTCACGCTGTGCAGTCCCAGTGTAGAACAGGCTATGCAGCACCAGTAAGGGCCTTGCTGTACAGCACCAGTGAGAGACCAGTGACATGCGGTGAGGTCAGTGGCTGGTGAGGCACTGGCTAGTATCGGAGCCAGATATACACAGGGTTACGCAGTCGCAATTTACGCATTTAATTATCGTTATATAGGAGAATAGAGTTTCACTATTTATAAGTAAAGTTCACATTATTTTTTTACAGTTCTAAGAGCATGCACTTACAATACTGACTAATAGAGGGCGCTATTACAACTCTTACTGTAAAATAAAGTTTGCATATATGTTTTTAATGCTATAAGAGCATGCACTTACAATACTGACTAGTAGAAGGTGCTATTACAACTCTTACTGTAAAATAAAGTTTGCATATAGGTTTTTAATTTTGTAAAAGCATGCACTTACAATATTGACTAATAGAGGGCGCTATTACAACTCTTACGGTAAAATAACATTAAAAGCCTATATGCAAACTTTAACAGAAAGCAACAGAACAAATGTGTGTATTACTCACTGAACTCTTTATACACATTTAGCTTCCTATAGCCACATGGGTCTATAAATGTTACGTTTCATGAATTACTCTAATCAAGTGGCAATTAATAATTAATGAAGGTTTTGGATTGCGTATAAGTTATTCCCAGCTTGACTTATCTAGAATTTTACCTCATATTTATGGGTTTGATATACAGTATATGGTTTAAGAGTCAATTGACAGCAGGAAATAGGCATGATAGCCAGTTTATTATGTGCACCAATTTTTCTCGTCTTATATGTATGTTTTATATGTGGTTTTTAACTTTAGAATAAAGGTTAAATTTTAAGTGGTTGTCCAAATTGATATAGCAGCTTCTGTGGCTTTCTGTTGTCTTTGAGTGTGGGTTACCCCCCTGTCATTCATTTTGGATAAATTATTAATCAAGCTCAGTTTTTTGTACAGCACCCATTTGTGTGGGCCACTGTATAAATAATTTTCAGGTTTTTAATGTTGTAAAGAGCATGAATTTACAATACTGACTAATAGAGGGCGCTGTTACACACATGCTGACTGCTGAGCTCTGCCTGCCCCCCCATGACTGATGAGGACAGTCACATGACTGTCCTGCGTCAATCAATCTGCCTCCCATGGGGGGGGGGTGCGTTTTTTAAAAAGAAGTGCTTGAGACCAATGGAGCTTTCCCAATGGCTCAAGCTTTCAATTGCTCTCATTGCCTCTGGAGGCATTGAAAAGCGTAGAACCAGGAAGTCAGCTTGAACTACACAATTAGTGTAGCATTCAGCTGCGCAAATTGCGTAGGCTAGGCTGGCTCAGTGCTGCCCCTGCTGTCTGTGTAGTGAATCACACACACACACACACACACACACACACACAGCAGCCGGCAAACTGAAAGTGCAGGGGGAAAAAAACAGAGGACAGAAGCACAGCGAGGGAGCGTGGAGAGGTGAGTATGAGAACTTTTTTCAATAAATAACATTTTATTTACAGTTTAAATATACACACATGTCATTACAGCACAATGAGCACATTAATTTACTGGAATGGCAGGGGAGGCTCTGCCTCCCCTGCCACCCCTGACTGCACGTCCCTGTGAGGGACATGCTGTGCAGCCCGAGTGAGGGACACACTGTGCAGCCCCAGTGAGGGACACACTGTTTATTACCAGTGAAGAACATGCTGTGCAGCGCCAGTAAGGGCCATGCTGTACAGCACCAGCGAAGGACATGCAATGCAGTGCCAGCAAGGGACATGCTGACTGAGCAGCCCGAGTGATGGGCACACTGTGCAGCCCCAGCAAAGGACACGGTCTGCAGTGCCTGTGAAGAACATGCTGTGCAGCACCAGCGAGGGACACTCTGTGCAGCACCATAGAGGCAAATTATGACATTTCTTAGTAGGTCCCTCAATAGCCCTGCGCAGAATGTCCTAACGTGACCCTCAACGCAATTGTTTGAAATCTTGGCAGGATTCCAAAAGGGGAAAAAAACAAAATGCTCGTGGTCTCAAGTCCTCTGGATCCATCCAATACAGTATTAACAAAATTATTACAGGATGTTTACAAAAAACTTTTTTTTAAAAAATCCACAAAACATTCTGTTTCCCCCAAAACTATCCAAAACATGGAAATTAGATTTTCACACATTATACTCAATGAATATTTTAAAACTTTATTTTGTAAAATGTTTTCATTAACACCCATAAACCTTGTTTTGGCTACAAACTGTAATTTATGGTGATCACAGTAGATTAATTGCCTTTACTAAAAATGTAAACACTTTGCCTGAAATATGCAATGAGATACAATGTTTAAAAACAAATTAACAGTGAATTTGTTCTTGGGTTTTTTCCCCAAACTTTTACCACTTTAAGCCTTTGGCGTCTGTCCTTGTTTATGGTTAGGCGTTCTGCCAGAAAGGGAAACAGACAGCCACAAGCCTTTATGCTGCCCTCCGGAAATATTTTATCCAATTTTATAGGGATTGGTATCTTTATAAAGAGGCCACCTGCCATCTGCTAAAAACTGGTCAAGGATGTATGCCTTCTTGGTCCTTTGAATAAATACCTAGAGACAATTTAATGCTGAATTTATGTTTATCGCTACATACGATACAGATACAGTACACATTAGACTATGCACATTTTATTATGTTGGTGACTGGTCTGGTAATGTTTGATTAAATTGTCAAATTGTATGGAACAAGTCTCGAAAGGAATGCTCGCCATGGTCACAGGAGAACATTGCACCTCAAGTTGCTTTGTTGACCTATTTCTTTGTTAAACACACATAAAGCAACACAAAAAATATTTTTATATGATGCCATCAATAACACTTCACAAAGTCCAAGGTTCATGTGTGTCCATATACCAATGGCTTTTTCTGGTAACACTATTTTGCTTATATGTCACCTTGTTTTACAATCCTAATCTCATTGTTTTCATGTGTCTTAAGAAAACAAACTATAGACTATAATATAATGTTTTGGAGTTATATAAGTGTTTATAAATAAAGTATAATGATAACAGTGTTGGCCTTTAAATTATCAGTACAATGACCATGGTGTATTAATTATAAAATATAAAATACTAATTTATAAAAGGCATTTTAAAAGCTAAGGGCTCTATCAGTTGTTGTGAGCTAAAATGACAACGCTACATGAAAAATCTAGAGCGAGTCACTAAAAGGTAGCACCTGTCGACCCACCAACAGATCACCTTGTCCACGGTAGTCCATGTACAAGATTCATTAGCGCATGCTAGGAAAACTCTAAGACCTGGGCTGAGAATCACCGCTAACACATTGTATGGTTAAAAATAGAAAGCGTTCTAGTGCAAAAAAGACTCTTTTTTAAAAAAAAAAATAAAAAAAAATCGGAACCCCAAATTTAGCCTGAAAAATCCAGAAAAATACATAATACATTTTTAAATTTCAGTAAATAAAAAGGCTTTTTGCTGTGGATTAAAAAAATAAGCGGCTGAATAAAACCGATGCTAATATTTTTTACATTTAATCCTATGGGCTTCGCACATGGCAGGTTTTCCTATACAATGCATCTTCTCACGTTTCCCCAAAGCACGCCGGTTTAACCATATAATGCATCGTTTACACGTAAACTACCTCCAGTGAGCCAAGAGAACACCTGTGCTGCATTCCTTTCAATTGCCTGTTAATTTTGGGCAAGGACTTTTGACGTTTTTTTCCTTTTTTCCTCCTTTTCTGTCAGTTCATACCAGGGTTGAGCAGTAGGTAAATTTTTGTGATTAGCGTCGGCACTAAAAATTAGCATTGGGACCAAACGATCTGTTGTTTTGAATAATGAAAGTGCTCTCTAGCGCTGCCGATGTTAAGTATAGGACGCGGTAAGTACAGTAAGCTCGCGCTACGAATCGCTAATTACCACGCACTAAGGCCCCGTTCACACTGTGCGATTTGAAAATCGCGCGATTTTCCTATTCGCGACACGTCGCAGTTTTGCGCGATATTGCAAAGCACTACCAATGGAAGTTGAAAAACGCAAATCGCAAAAAAAGGGTCATGTACCAGCGACATGATACCGCGACGCGCGACATCGCGCAACGTCGCACAGCAAGATGTGAACAGCTCCATTGAAATGCATTGGAGATGTTACATAGCACGACATCGCGTGAATATTGCCGCAATTTCGCAACAAAATCCGCACAATAAATTGCACAGTGTGAACGGGGCCTAAGTGGTTTTCACTGTTTGTAGCAAGAGGCAAACGATCTGTTGGTCCTGCGCTAGACTGAATTTACCTGGCGCTAACGTTAAAACAGGCTGACGCTAGGGTTAGCTCACACCAGCTGATAGTATTTAGGGAAGCATCAATTTACACAAAAAAAATCTAAATGTAGTGTTTGCGTTTTAACCACTTCGCTGCTGAGGACGCGCTCAGCGCGTCCTCAGCAGTCCCGCTGGTGTGCTGAGGACGCGCTGAGCCGGGTTCCGCCGATCGCTGGCCCCTCCGGTGCGGGCTGACATCCTGGATGTCAGCCCGGCATCCGGACCAGCAGCAGCCAGAATTAGGTGTCATCGCGGGGGCGCGATGACACCTAATTCAGGCGCCCCCCCGCATGTGCGGAGGAGGCGCCTGAAAGGGAGGGGGGGAGGTCCTTCGGACCTCTCTCCCTCCCGATCGGCGGCGCACAGGGGGTCAACCCAGGCATCATTTGGAAGGGCACAGCCTGCCCTTCAAAATGATGCCTGGCATTAACCCCTGGGGAGCTGGATCGCGAATCGGCGCTGAAAAGCGCCGGTTCGCGATCCTTTCCCGGAGCTGGCCGACATCTTGGATGTCGGCCAAGCCTCCGGGAACTCCCCAGAGGACTGGCGTCATCGTGCGTAGCACGATGACGCCAGTCCTAGACTTAACCCCTAACTGCCACCAACTGTGGAGATAGGGAGTTCCAATGAACTCCCTATCTCCCGATCCGTGGCAGCTAGGGGTTAAATTTTGGTATCGTTGGATCGGCCAGAGCATGGCCGTTCCAACGATACCAAACACTACAGTGAAAAATTTTGTTAAAAAAAAAAAAGGAAAAATAAAAATAAAAAAAATTAAAAAAAAAAAATTAAACACTTTTTTATATTTTTTTGGGTTTGTTAATGCAGCAATATTGTTCCCATTTCAATTATAATGTGAACAATGATGCTGCACTAACGATTTTTGTATGCGGTGCGTTTGTTAAAAATAGTGTCATTTTCCCCAAAAAAAATGTAACGAGACCCCATCTCTAATTTTTTTAACAAGCGCACCCCATACAAAATATAACCGCAATTGCTCGCATGTTAAAATGTGGAAAAAAACACTTTACACATTGTAAATTATTGAAAATACATATTTTATTGCATTTTTTGTTATAATATACAGACATGACATAACGTATACATATAATAATGACATATTATGAATCTACCGAGTCTGACGGAAAGAACGATATATAATATGTCTGGGTCATATACTAAAATAAGCCTTCAAAACACGTTTAAACATGATGCGCAAAACAGGTAAAAATGACCTCAGCATAGGGGCGGGAAAAGCCTCAGCAGCGAAAGGGTTAATATCAATGAATGCCAGTATCTGCTTCCTCATCTATTTATATAAACGCGAAAGTCCTGACTGACTGACTCATCAACGCCCAGCTAAAACCGTTTAACCTAGGAACGTGAAATTTTGAAGGTGCACTGTTTTTATGATATGGGCACCCACTAAGGAAGGATTTTCGGAAACTCCACCCCTAAGGGGGTGAAAAAGGGGGTTGAATATTTTAAACACGATACCTATAGCTCAAAAACAGAAGATGTTACAGATGTGAAAATCGGTATTTAGATTCTTCTTGAAGAATAAAAAAACACATAATTTACCGTTTTTCAAAAATTCAACTGGGGGGGGGTGAAAAAAGGGGGTTGAATATTTTAAATATTTTAAACAGGATACCTATATCTTAAAAACAGAAGATGTTACAGACGTGAAAATCGGTATTTAGATTCTTCTTGAAAAATAAAAAAACACGTATTTTACCGTTTTTCAAAAATTCAACTGGGGGGGCAAAAAAAGGGGGGTTGAATATTTTAAATATTTTAAACAGGATACCTATATCTTAAAAGCAGAAGATGTTACAGACGTGAAAATCGGGATTTCGATTCTTCTAAAAAAATAAAAAAACACATGTATTTTACAGGTTTTCAAAAATTCAACTGGGGGGCAATATAAGGGGGGTTGAATATTTAAAATATTTTAAACAGGATACCTATATCTTAAAAACAGAAGATGGTACAGACGTGAAAATCGGTATTTAGATTCATCTTGACAAATAAAAAAAAAGTATTTTACCATTTTCTGAAAATTCCTTGGGGGGGCAAAAAGGGGGGTTGAATACTTTTTTCATAAACGCGAAAGTCCTGACTGACTGACTAACTCATCAATGCTCAGCTGAAACCGTTTAACCTAGGAACATGAAATTTTGAAGGTGCACTGTTTTTATGATGTGGGCACCCACTAAGCAAGGATTTTTGGAAACTCCGCCCCTAGGGGGGTGAAAAAGGGGGTTGAATATTTTAAACAGGATACCTATAGCTCAAAATCAGAAGATGTTACAGACGTGAAAATCGGTATTTAGATTCGTCTTGAAAAATAAAAAAAACACGTATTTTACCATTTTCTGAAAATTCCATGGGGGGCCAAAATGGGGGGTTAAATACATATATATATATAAACGCGAAAGTCCTGACTGACTGACTGACTGACTCATCAACGCCCAGCTGAAAACATTTAACCTAGGAATGTGAAATTTTGAAGGTGCACTGTTTTTATGATTTAGGCGCCCACTAAGGAAGGATTTTTGGAAAATCCACCCATAAGGGGGTGAAAAAGGGGGTTGAATATTTTAAACAGGATACCTATAGCTCAAAAACAGAAGATGCTACAAATGTGAAAATCGGTATTTAGATTCGTCTTGAAAAATAAAAAAAAGCATTTTCTACCATGTTCTGAAAATTCCTTGGGGGAGGCAAAAACAGGGGTTGAATACCTTTATCAGTATACCTATATTTCAAAAACCGAAGATGTTACGGGTGTGAAATTTGGTATTTACAATCTTTGTGAAAAAAAACCAAACCTGTTTTTTGCCATTTTCCACGAATCCAATTGGGGGGGGGGGGGTCGGGGGAAAGGGATCTGAATATTTTTATCATTATACCTATATTTCAAAAACCAAAGATGTTACAGATGTGAAATTTGGTATTTACAATCTTCTTGAAAAATAAAAACAGGTGTTTTACCATTTTCCAAAAATCCCAAGGGGGGATGAAAAAAAGGGGGGCTGAATACTTTTAAACAGGATACCTATATCTCAAAAACAGAAGATGTTGCATACGTGAAAATTGGCATTTAGATTTGTCTTGAGAAACAAAAAAACACCTATTTTACCATTTTCCAAAGATTCAGTGGGAGGGGGCAAAAATGGGGGGTTGAATACTTTTATCAGTATACCTATATTTCAAAAACCAAAGATGTTACAGGTGTGAAATTTGGCACTTACATTCTTCTTGAAAAATAAAAAAACACGTGTTTTACAATTTTCCAAAAATCCCAAGTGGGGGGGAAAGGGAGGTTCTACCAAAAAAACCTCAAGTTTCTTTTAAAAAACAATTTTAACAAATCTTAAAATCCACGCGAGCGAAGCCGCGGGCAAAAGCTAGTGTTATATATAAAAAACATCCATAAAGCTGAATTCTTCCTCAGGAAAATTGTGGTTCTTTACATGAAAGGATTTCGGTGAGTGCACTAAAAGGAAACAGCTCCACACTTCTTCAAAGATGGAAAACCAAAGCACAGATCTATTGTCTGTCCTCTTCATGGCTCAGAAAGCTTTGACAAAATGACAAAATAGCCTGGTCCCCTGAATAAGAATTTTTTTGCTTCCAGACAGGACATTGTGCATGAGCGAACAGTTGCCACAGGGGTTAGGAAACACATTCTGCACTAAATGAATCTTGAGGAGACAAACGATTTCAAATGAAATCCATGTTTCTTGTTGTTGTTGAACATCACAACACTTACTATGGGTGAAAGGTAATTTTTTTCTATTTCTTTCGATGAAAACTCCCCAACCTAAACATCTCTTTTGTGAGGTGTATAAAATGCACTTTTTTTTTTTAATAATTGTAATTTTTGCTAGGTTACCTCTAGTACCCAACACTTTCATATCACTTTTGCATCTATGTTGCTATAAAGTTATCACCCACATAGGGCACTATCATTTGCGGTCGCAAATTTCCCCTTAGCATCCCCATTTTACAAGTGGATTACGAGGCAGGTGCTGAATCCAGCAGCCTTCCCATAACGGCCGCTAGTCTCTAGGATGCTCATGGTAGCACTAACGCACTGTTGTGAGCATCCCCTCCTGGAGTCCATAGGACTCCATTCAGGCTTTGACTGCCGGGCCACATGACCTGCAGGATCTCGCCTCACGCGAGATCCTCCAGGTTCACGGAGTGATCGCAGAGGGTGAATGGGGTCTTTTTTTCCCCAATCTCACTCTGCTCCTGTGGCCAGAAACAGTGAATCGGGCTGCAGTTCTCGCTGTGGGATGAGAGGTAAGTATCTAATATTTGGCAGGGGTCCAGCTACTGCTGATTCGGCAGAAGCAAGATGAGTTAGCTACAGCATAGAGCTGTGGTTAACTTCTCAGTTGGCCACAGTGGTTCGTAATTAGCGTTAGGACTTTGATCCTAATGCTAATTACTGATTGTTAACACTTGGCGCTCCCCATGTTAAGTATAGAGAGAGAGCAAAGTACAGTAAGCTCACGCTAAAAAGCGCTAATACCAATGCGCTAATGGATTTTTTAACCCGTTAGCGATTGGGAGGTGATCTGGGCATAATGCTATCCTCTCCTTTAACCTAGCCTTAATGCTCACTTATGTGAGCGCTAGCGTTAAGGAAGTGATAGGGCCCATAGTGTGGAGTTTAGAAGTATTTTCCCCCCAAATATGCAATTTTCGTTATATTAAAAGGACACTCTCACAGCCTGAGTACTTTAGCATCTTCAAGTGGTCAGGGTGTGTGGAGTGCAACCCCCCTCCAGGGGCGGATCCAGGGGGGGGGCAACGGGGCAATTGCCCCCCCCCCCGAGATTTGAGCCGGGGACCCAGATGCCGCCGGGCAGCGCAGGAGCGCCTGCCCGGTCCTGAAGAGTGCGTCCTTGTAAAGGGGATGCGGCTGCGTGCAGGCGCAGCCGGTCACGTGGTCCGGCTAATCAGGTGGTACTGAGTCTCTGTACCACCTGACTGGCCGGACCGCGTGACCTGCGCACGTACGCAGCCGCCTCTCCTTTACAAGGACGCACTCTTCAGGACCGGGCAGGCGCTCCTGCGCTGCCCGGCGGCATCTGGGTCCCCTGAACACCGGAGCTGGAGGCCTGGAGCAATATCCAGGTGAGAGCTGGGCAAATCCATGACCTGGGGGTAAATCCATGAGCTGGGCAAATCCATGAGCTGGGCAAATCCATGAGCTGGGCAAATCCATGAGCTGGGGGTAAATCCATCATGAGCTGGGCAAATCCATGAGCTGGGGGTAAATCCATGAGCTGGGCAAATCCATGAGCAGGGGGCAAATCCATGAGCTGGGCAAATCCATGAGCTGGGGGCAAATCCATGAGCTGGGGGCAAATCCATGAGCTGGGGGTAAATCCATGAGCTGGGGGTAAATCCATGAGCTGGGGGTAAATCCATGAGCTGGGGGTAAATCCATGAGCTGGGCAAATCCATGAGCTGGGGGTAAATCCATGAGCTGGGCAAATCCATGAGCTGGGGGTAAATCCATGAGCTGGGCAAATCCATGAGCTGGGGGCAAATCCATGAGCTGGGGCAAATCCATGAGCAGGGGGCAAATCCATGAGCTGGGGGTAAATCCATGAGCTGGGGGCAAATCCATGAGCTGGGGGCAAATCCATGAGCAGGGGCAAATCCATGACCTGGGGGCAAATCCATGAGCAGGGGGCAAAATCCATGACCTGGGGGCAAATCCATGACCTGGGGGCAAAATCCATGACCTGGGGGCAAATCCATGAGTTGGGGGCAAATCCATGAGCAGGGGGCAAATCCATGAGCTGGGCAAATCCATGACCTGGGGCAAATCCATGAGCTGGGCAAATCCATGAGCTGGTGGCAAATCCATGAGCTGGGGGCAAATCCATGAGCTGGGGGCAAATCCATGACCTGGGGGCAAATCCATGAGCTGGGCAAATCCATGACCTGGGGGCAAATCCATGAGCTGGGCAAATCCATGAGCTGGGGGCAAAATCCATGAGCTGGGCAAATCCATGACCTGGGCAAATCCATGAGCTGGGGGTAAATCCATGAGCTGGGGCAAATCCATGAGCTGGGGCAAATCCATGTGTGAGCTGGGGCTCTCTGCTCCTCTAGATTGTAAACTCCTGGGTGCCCTCTGCTCCTCTAGATTGTAAACTCCTGGGTGCCCTCTGCTCCTCTAGATTGTAAGCTCCTGGGTGCCCTCTGCTCCTCTAGATTGTAAACTCCTGGGTGCCCTCTGCTCCTCTAGATTGTAAGCTCCTGGGTGCCCTCTGCTCCTCTAGATTGTAAACTCCTGGGTGCCCTCTGCTCCTCTAGATTGTAAGCTCCTGGGTGCCCTCTGCTCCTCTAGATTGTAAACTCCTGGGTGCCCTCTGCTCCTCTAGATTGTAAGCTCCTGGGTGCCCTCTGCTTTTCTAGATTGTAAACTCCTGTGAGCCGGGCCCTCTGCTCCTCTAGATTGTAAGCTCCTATGAGCCGGGCCCTCTGCTCCTCTAGATTGTAAGCTCCTGTGAGTCGGGCCCTCTGTAAATTCTCGTGAGTCGGACTCTCTGCTAAAACACCTTATTTTCTGTCAGTGCCCCTCCCGAGACTAGTCTCTGGATCCGCCCCTGCCCCCCTCCAATGGCATTTGGAAGAAATCGTGAAGCGGAGGAGTTCCCTCTGCCCACACATGCGTCAACAAGCAGCCGAGATTTTGAATTCACCAAATCTGCCACAGCTCCAAATGCTGACATAATCCTCTCTCTGCATGTTTGCATTAGTGTGCGTTCTGAAAGAAGGCCGCCTATGGACTGGTTCTGCACATGCACGCGCAGCTACATTCCTTCATTCTGCACAGGCGCTACAGGGACTGACTGTACACAATGCAGAAAAGGTCAGCAAGGACTGCCGAATTTCTGAAGCCCTGAGCTGAAAGGGAGAAGCATTGCACATCAAGGAAGAATAGGTGAGTATTTTCATAATAGGAGATAACATTTTTGGGCAGATGCTGTCTGCAGCATTTGCCTGATTATTTAAGGGCATAAAAATGGGATAACATTTTATTAGAGTGCTCCTTTAAATAAAAAATATAATATTAGTAAATGCAAATAAAATCCCCTGCTCTCCATCAAAACAGAATAGTCTCTCTATAAACATGATTGAATTAATACGTTTATTGCGTTATTGAGCTTGGTGCTTTAACTAGGAAATCTATTCCCTAAGTAATGAGTTGCCGTAAGTTGACTGGCATCATTTAAATTAAATTAGCTAAAATGTAAAAATCCATGGGATGTCTTTGTTTATTACATTTTCTTCTAACTCGTCTATTTTGGCTCATGTTTTGCAAGTTGTCAAAATCTCCTTAGCGCGCCATGTAGTAAAAAAACAGCAATATTCTGTGACTATACCTTTAAATAAATGTTCTCTTGTTAACTAATGTTGTTTTTGTGTTTTAACAGATATAAGCCTTTAATTAAGGCATGTAGGCTATTGACTTTTAGGCCCGTGTCAGACGAACGCAGTTATCACGTCCGTGTTGCCGCACAGTTTAACGCCCGTCGTAGCATAGAATGATGATCAATAGAGACCCACACACGAAGTACGTCCGCACCGAACTGTGCACGCACAACGCACGTGACAAACGGACGCAAGTTAGGCAAGAATGTAAAACCGCTACCACGGATGCACAGAGTGCGCCACGTCCGCGTAGCGTTCTGTGTGAGTGATGAGATGTCAGACGCAGCGCATTTGCGACGTCCAGCACCTTGACGTACAAAATGGCTTTTCAAATTTTTATCATTTTTCATATTAATCTTATTTCCCATAATTCCCTTTTTTTCCTACATCCGTCAACAAAAACGGACCATGTGGTGTCTACAGTATCTTCCATCAGTACGTCCGTCCGTTATGCACGCACACAGAGTGCGCTCAGACTGCGTTCATGTGACATTAGCCTAAGAGAAAATATTGTTGACATTGTGTTGTTGCAAAATGTCATATAATTTAAAAAAATATTTCAGAAAGTTTAATGATAAATTAAAAGGGTCAGAGAGAGCCGAACTGGCCCTGAATTTGCACGAAACAGTGAATTTCCCCCGATCAGTGCAATTTCGGGGCCATTTGACTAATCAAAAAGCAGGAATTTGTCAAATTTTGGTGAATTGCCAGCAATATACGGTGCCTGTTTCACGGCAGTGAACTCCCCATAGAGAAGAAATGGTTAATCTATTCAGAGAACATTGAACAGCAGTGAAAAGTTGCCGAAGTGCCCTGCTGTTCGGTGGTTTCATTCAACAGGTTTATTCAGGTGAATCCCATAGGCTCCAATGTTAAAAATTCTCCCATTTTTATCCAATATCTATTAAAACGTCTATTCTTTAAATTTGCAGCAAAAAGGCTCTTTATTTATTTGGTATTTAAGCATTATTTAGGGATTTTTTGTCACTTTTCTTTTTCTGATAATTTTTTTATGTAACAGACAAGACATTTTTATTATTATTCATAGGACCTTATATGTTAATTCCAGACATTTCCGTCTAGTAATTTTTTTGCAAACAGAGTTTTAAATTTTTTGAGTTTCAATAGTTATTTTTTTATTTTTACCCGTTCATCGTCTTGTCGGCTTTTTCCGTCGGCTGCTCGGCGTTGTGTTCGGCGGATCGTCGGCTTTTTTTCTGATGTGTTCGGTGGGTTTGCAGCAGATTTTCGGGTACACACGGTGGGTTTTCTGTGGTGTTTCGTATCGGTCCAATTTTTCGGATCGTATCGGCAGGATTTTCGGCGGATGTTTCCAAATTTTATTTATTTATTTTTTATGCGGTCAGTGGCTTTTCCCTGCACTTCGGGGACCCTGCTGTGAATTCTGAATTTGCCGCAGGGTCAGGGAATTTGATTCCCCCAAGTGCGGAAAACTAAAGGGCATCTCTGAATAACATCTTAAGGGTCTTCACATCCAGAGGTGCATTCTTGCATTGACCAACAAGGTTTGGGCCTTTGGCAGCACTGGGAAGGGGATGGGCAGCATCTATTAATACTTGCTTGAGGGAGAGAAAGGGCTGTTAGACAAGAGGGGGACTTACAAACATAAAAAATATATGTGCATAAAGCAGAGACGTGTACATAAACACCCTGTTTGAAAATGTGTTTTAATATTGATAAATGTATTTCATACTGAGGTGTACGGGGCAACAGAATTAGAGACACATCGAAAGAGAAAGGGGCAAGAACCTCCTGCTTCTGCTCGGTGAAAAAGGCAAACAAACCCGAGAAATGGAAGAATATATTACTGCCCCAATGGTTACACAACGACAACAATCCACTCGTTCTACTGCTATGCTATAATGTTGCATATGTCCATAATTAACTGCTACCATGTAAAAAAGGTTGTCTATAGCATTTTTTCAGGCAGTACAGACTCTTGTCACTTGTATTTGACATGTTTGCCTGTTAGCAAAAAAAAAGGCATAATCAAAGAATCTCATTTATCTTTAATCAAATAAAATGATACCAGCTTTTAATTAAAATTTCCCTTTACAAAACAGTTAGGATTGGAGATTTATGCTGAAAAATGTAATTTGTTAATCAGTTTATTTCAGAAGAGACGTGTAACTCTACAGAGACTTTGCTGACTAGGACTTGTGCTGTCTGGAGTGTAAACTTCATCTTGCAGCTACATTAATTACAAGGATATTGAAGGACGAGAGCATAAAACAGTATGGTTCATACTAAACACAAAATTAAACTGCAGTGTTAGAAAAAAATAAAAGCACTCAGAACACTTTCTTTAGAAGAGGTGCCCTGATACAAGGAAAAATACATACAAAACAAAGTAAAGTCACGCTACATAAAATCTCATGCCTCTGGATGCTTTATTAAGTTTAGCACGACAAAATAGCCCAGCAAAAGATTTCTAAGCAGCGGTCCCTTGTCTAGAAACGCACTCGACGCACGTTTCGCCACGAATGGCTCTTCAGGCACTCCTGACGAGCCATTTGTGGCAAAACGCGTGTCGGGTGCGTTTCTAGACAAAGGACCGCTGCTTAGAAATCCTTTGCTGGGCTATTTGGTTTAGATGCTAATGCCAACTGTGATTACATACTTCTATTATGCTGCATCCCAATATACTGTATTTGGAGCCCTTGTCAATGGATTATTTTGAGACCCAAATGAACATGGGGGTCTGTTCTTGAGATTTCTACTTAACGGGTACCCTTTGTTGAACATTGGTGTGTACATGCGGTATTTAATTAAGAAAGTTATATATCAATACGTTTCATTAGGCTGGCTCCACTATTGGTCTATATCAGGTTATATCTATAAAAGCATTTGGCTAACCGCATTTAATCTAAGACTGCAAGCAATCTCCCCAATGTTACATGAACTTTGGTTTTAATGAGAAGGGTGTATGTTGCACAATAGAGTGGGCAATTTGAGTCAATTTTATCGACCAAGTGTTTGTTTTATCTGTTCATTAAAAGCTCAGTTTTATGTTATATCCCAGGCAGACATTTGTATCCTGCTTGTGTATTCCCACAGGATAATTGAATTTAACTAAGTGTGGAGGGGTAAACCCTGGGTCGCCTGTGACTTCCTTCTTCTGGTTATTTGTAATTAAATTACTGCTTACTACCAAGGTAGCGATTATGTATTAAGTTTAGCACTATTACTTTTTTAACGACTGAAAAGTGAAACAGAGTAACACCTACATATAACTTGAAAACGAGAGAAGTCTCAAAGTATTCTTCCTGGTAAAATAGTTTGGGCCACATTACACACTAAGGCTGGGTTCACACCTAAGCGTTTTACAGCACGCTCCTGCGCGCTGTAAAACGCTCAAACAGTGAAATCCCATGATTCCCTATGTGGGCATATCACACCTGGCCGTTTCTCAGCGCGCAGGAACGCGCTGAGAAACGGCCAACGCAAAAAGAAGTCTGGGAGCTTCTTTTCTGCATATAGCCGCGCGTTCGCGGCCATATCATAGCCGCGAACGCGCTGCAACGCACATTTGCGCGTTTTTTTGTATTCGCGAACGTGCGTAAAAAAAACACGGGCATTGCGCGACGCTGCGCTACGCTGTGGTGTGAACCCAGCCTTAACGCAAACGTTAATGCTCACCTGTGTGAGCATTAACGTTCGCTGCGGTGTCAAACGCATATTACAATCCAAACGCAAACGGGTTAAGTAACCCGTTTGCGTTTGGTACCTTGCGCTTTTCAGCGCGAGGTTACTGTACTTTGCGCTCCCTATGCTTAACATGGGTAGCGCAAAGTGTTAATCAGCGTTAGTATTACTATCTACTAGCGCCGATTAATGTCTGGCTGTGGTTAGCAAAAAGCTAACCACAGCCAGGACTTGGTGTTAACGGATTCCGCTTCTGCAGAATCCGTTAACACCATCCAGAAAAAATAAAAAAAATTAATGCTATACTCACCTCCTGTCCCGCGGCGAGGACCGTGGCTTCAACTGCCTCCTCCGTCCAGCAGGAGCAGGGAAAGACTTGGGGGGGGAAGTCCCCCCAATCTCTCCCCACCTATCATTACGCCGACCGGCCGGGTCTCACGAGGCGAGATCCGGCTGGTCATGTGACCGGCAGGGGGAAACTCAATGGAGCCCTATGGACTCCATCGAGTGGATGCTCGCGACTGCGCTCAGCGCTGCCGCGAGCATCCCGGGGGTTACCGCGTATTAACAATGCAGGCAGAATTTTTTGCACCTGCATTGTAATCCAGCGTTAAAATGCGGGCGCAAGGGGGAAAGCTGCGGGCGCAGTTTTTCCTCCCTTGCGCCCGCGTTTTAACGCTAGGATTGTAATAGAGCCCTTTATAAATAAATAAATCTAAATTAAATTTGAAAGTAAAACTCCTTTATGCTAGCTGTTCTAATAAAATTATTTTATCCAAATTGAAGAAGTTGTGTACCTGAATTGTCGTGCTTTAAGGGATTATTCAGAAAGCACCAAATTGGCCTCGAAATTGCACTGAACAGTGAATTTCCCCATACAGTGCAATTTCGGGGCCATTTGGCTATTCAAAAAGTTTGCAAATCGCCAAATTGCCAGCGAAATATGGTGATCTTCGGCAGCAGTGACATTCCCCATAGAGAGGTAATGGTTAATCTATTCAGAGAACACCAAAACGAAGAGAAATGTTAGTGAAATGCCATGATTTTCAGTGGTTTCATTCAACCGGTTTAAACAGGTGAATCCCAGGTTTCAATGTCAAAAAAATTCCCGTTTTCTTAAATATTTATTCAACCGTTTATTCTTTTCATTTGCAGAACATTATTATTATTATTTAATTTTTAGGATTTTTTTTTCTGAGATATATATATTTTTTTAAATGGCGAGTTTGTTTTCTGTAGTGGCTGGTCGGAAGTCTGTTCGAAGGCTTTTTTCGGATCGATTCGCTGGTCTGTTCCGCGGATCGTCTGATGCATTCGGCGGTTTTTCTGCCTTTTTTCAGATCGATTAGGCAGTTTTTCGATTCGTTCTCTGAATAACCCTGTTAGTCTTTTTTGACCTGGTGGACTTGCATCCTAATAGATACCAAGATGCATAGAGGGGATATTATATCACTATGAACCTAGCATAATGTAGCTTCAAGTTGCAGATTAAGGTTAGGAGGAAACCTGGTGGAGACACTTTATTTTGACCTTGAAGTTGCTGAACAGACCCTCAAACTCCCAAACCACCTTGGGTCTCCATCTGACAACACGTAACCCTGATACAGTCTGTAGAAAGAGTAACAGCTGTTTTCATGTCTCCATTTAGCTTAAAATATTTGAGTCTTGTGGTTATTCACAAGGATTTCTCCTGAAATGAGAAAATAATACAAGGCTCTCCATTCTATTTATGTATTTATTAATAAAATATTTAAATGCCATATTTCCTTCACACACACATTATATAATCACTAGGACTCTGTACTATGCATTAGTACTTGTATTATGGACCGTGTAATGCAGAGGACCCTCAAAGGGGACCAAAGTTCTTCCTCTATTTTTAGCAAGGAGAACTCAGTTCCTAGTTGGCTGATATACTAGAAAAGTGCAATACCCTTCTGCTTAACCCTTTCCCTGCTGAGCCATTTCACACTTCTGTGCTGAGCTCATTTTTACCGGTTTCGCTCATCGTGTTTAAACGCGATTTGAAGTCACATTTTATTACACGACCCAGACAAATTATATATCGTTCTTTCCGGCAGACTCGGCAGATTCATAATATATCATTATTATATGTATACATCATGTCCTGCCTGAATATTATAATAAAAAATGCAATAAAATTAGAATTTTCAATCACCTACAGCAGGTAGTGTTTTTTTTCACATTTTAACATGCGAGCGTTTGTGGTTATATTTTCTATGTGGTGCGGTTGTTAAAAAAATTAGAAATGGGGACTTGTTACATTTTGTTGGTGGGAAATTATCAGATTTTTAGCAAACAACCCCCATAGAAAAAAATCGTTAGTGCAGCATCATTGTTAACATTATAATTGAAATGGGAACAATATTGCTGCATTAATAAAACAAAAAAAAATGTTTTTTTCTTTTTAATTTTATTTTTAATTTACATTTTGTTTGCTTACATATAACATGGACATGCTCTGGCCATTCCATTGATACCAAACATTAACCCCTAGCTGCCACAGATCAGGAGATAGGGGGTTCATAGGTGGCAGGTAGGGGTTAACTCCCGAACTGATGTCTTCGCGCATAGCCAGTAGGCAGGGGGAGATCCTGGAAGCTTGGCAGACATCCAAGATGTCGGCCAGCTCTGGGAAGGGACCGCAATCTGGCACCTGTTGGTGCCGAATCGCAATCCAGCCCCCAAGGGGTTAAAGGCAGCCACCGCTTGGAAGGGCAGGCTGTGCCCTTCCAAGCGATACCTGCCTTTTTGCAGTGCCCCATACGGATGGGGAGGGAGAGAGGTCCAAAGGACCTCCCCTTCAGGCACCTTCCCCGCACTGGCGGAGGTGTGTGCCTGGAATAGACGTCATTGCGCTTGGCGCGATGACGCTATTCCTGCCCGCCTGGGTCCTGGAGGCTGGGCTGGCATCCAAGTTGTCAGCCCGCATCGGGGGGCCGCAGCGATCAGCTGGAATGCTGGCCGATTGCGGCTGCAAAGGGAAGACGTGCTCAGCGCGTCCTCCGCAGCCTAGTGCCGTTGCGGCAGTTCTCTGCATCAAAGTGGTTAAATAAACTGTTGCAAACATGTCTATATTTAAGGGTATTTCCAGGGCTCGATTCCATTAGGAATGCATGGGAATGACTACAATTTCTCTGTATTTGCTAGTGGAATCGCATTCTTATACATAAAGAAGCGCTGAAGCAGCTACAGCTTCCAGTAATGATTCATTGTGAGTGGACAGAAATCTTGTTGAGCTCTCACATTTAATTTTTAAGGACGTGAGCTCCTTTGTAAGGACACCTGAAGCTATACTAAAGTATACTGTATGTATGCAAGTGCATACATTGGAATGTAAAGATAGTTTGACATCTTTTTATTGGCGCAGGCAAGGAGCAATACTGTACAAAATGTAACAGAAGAAGGAGAAAGATATAGACTCAGTATCCTCTTTAAACATAGGAAAGTCAGGCAGAGAAGGCAGGAGAAAAAGACACAATTGCGGCAAATATATCCTGCAGTTATGAAAGTACAACCTAAGATCCCAAGAGTGTCAAAAAAGGAAACGTGCATGAGGTTACAAACCTTTATCCTCATATCAGACAACCATGACCACTCACTGCTAGAGGGAGTGGACTGGAGCAGAATGAAAAAATGAGGGTGTGGACAGGCAGGTGGTGTATCTATCCATACTTGGGATGATACTGTGAAGGAGTCGAAGACAGTACCATGTAGTATACTGGAAGGAATTTTTCAGGGAGATTTTAGTTTCCACCATCAGGTGCTATATATATCGAAAAAAATATACCAGTACATGTATTTTTATGCAGGGCAGCGTCCATCCAGTGAAGCAGAAAATGTGTTCTTCATATTGTGTTATATATTGCAGACACCTACAAATGAGCTCCAATAGTTTCTAATAATAAATCTATTTAGATGGTTGCAATGTTTCCTTTGCGTGTCTTAAATGTCACTGCCGCACATGATAAGCCCATTATAACTGTAAAATAAGTAGCAGAAGCTGGGAAATGGTTCGGGGATTTCACAATTATGAGAGTTTATTATGTGCCAATAAAAACCACAGCACATTGTGGTAATCTGCAACCTAGAGCGGTCAGCCACCAGTGAATCATCTCCTGCCCACGAGTGATTTTAGCCCTTAGTCTGGAACAGCTGAAATTGCCATCCTGTTTGGAGGCCATTTCTAAATTCCACAGTCTGGGTTGGTCACAAAGATATTTCCTAGTCTGTCCGTTGAAATTCATCATACAGGGAGTATGAATTAATCAGGAGGTGTTAGGTACATGGAGTTTGTCGTCTTTAACCTAAGCCCTGGTGGAATGTCCTCATGCTTTCTGAGGCTGCCTACGCATCAGTGCCAGAATCAGACTACTTTTCATGTCCTACATAAACTGATTTAGCATGAAGATTAGATTAACCCCTCCGTCTAGTCGGGTTTAATGATCCAATTGTCGTTTGTATGCTTGTGATTGCACGTGTATCAAGTTCTACTGCAAAGGATTTCTTACTGCTATTGCTAGGAAAAGACTCTGATAGCATAACTGAAATGACAGGCAATGGTATTATTATTATTATATTTTATGTAGCACCAACAGTTTATGCACCACTTTACAATAACCAATGGGAAATGAGACAAAACTACAACAAACACAGTAAACACAAACAAGAGGTGCAGAGGGCCCAACTCTTATGAGCTTACATACTGGAGGTCTGCATAATCGAGGCCACAGTTGAAATATACTTCATTTTCAGACTGGATCCCTGACACGCGTCTCCTCTGACAAGCAGATCATAAAATAATAATTTTGAATGAATGATTTTTCATTACCAGTTTGTGTTTGCATTCGTTTACAATACTTGTGCTGTCAGCAGTAAGACTTCTGTTTCATTTAATTTACATTAAAAATGGTTGATAGTTTTTATTTTTCTTATTTTAAACTTCTAATAACGGTTTAAAGCACTAACAGATTCCAAAGCGCTTCACACGGACTTCAAAGCGCTCCAGCATACAGTCATATGGACAGGGAACAGTAAATAGACAAGCACATAACTATAATAATTGAAACAAGACATGCATTGACAAGGGGAACAGTAGATGTATATTGAGGACCATGTTTCAACGGAGCTAGGAGGGATATAGGCTTATAAAAACAAGAGGGGAAGGAATTAGAGTTCTGGGTGAGGTGCAAATTGTTCTGATTTAGGTCAGTGGCTGGCAACCTTGGAAATCCAGAATGACTTCATATACAAGGCTAGACCAATAAATGTTCCATCTAGACAACTCCGGTCAGCGGGTGATCTCCAACTGTCATCTGTCTACACCTGCACGGCCAACTCTTGCCTCCAAGACTTCTCAAGGGCAGTTCCGGTCCTGTGGAATGACTTGCCTTGCCCTGTCAAACTCTCCCCTGATCTTCGGGCCTTCAAGAAATACCACATCACTGATGCAACTCATCCCTCTGCTCACTTACTCACACATGATAGAAGCTGCTTTAATGGCCCCACCATTCCTGAACCTCTGGCACCAATGATCCCTTGGTAAAATTCCCCTTGTCCTCCTCAAACCCAATCCCTCTAGACTGTAAGCTCCTATGAGCAGGGCCCTCTACACCTAGGTCCGGTTATCTGTATCTTGTTCCCTTTGGTTATTGTAAAGCGCTGCAGAAACTGTTGACGCTATGTGATGATAATAATGATAATAATAATCGAATGAGTCCCGTGAACATCATGTGAGATGTAGTTTCAAAACATCTGGAGGGTCAAGTCTGCTGACCCCTGAGTAGGTGAAGTATTGTTGGTTATATTATTGGATTCTTTGTGTAGATGAGTTTTCAGAGAGCATTTATACTTTGTTTTTGCTATAAAGATGATTGCACTTATTGTCCAGTTACTGGTCTGTATCCAGAAAAATCACACTTTTCAGCTGATTTTTAAATGAGAAAGAGACTTTTTTTAACACATATGTTACATTTTCCTTTAGCGTCTCAGGCGTTCATCACTGACATTTGGGAGTTATCCAGCTATTCCCTCATTTAAAAAAAACAAAACATTATTTTAAAAGTCACGTTTTCCTTAACTTTGGAATAGTGTTCTATTGGCTAATGCTATATACATAAAATGATATTTCTTTATTAAGAACATTTAAAGATATGTACCAAAAATATATTGACTTACCCCATAGATACTCGAGTATATATCACGACCCGAATATAACTTGATGGATAGAGATTTATTATGGAAATGAGAGAATACTCAAGACTCGAATATAACGCGAGGAACTAAATTTTACCTTACCGGTAAACAATTAAAATCCTTCCAGGTTCTCTTAACACAGTCAAGCTCCCCCTCAGGCCAGGGTGCTCTGATCCAGAATGATTGCAGTTGTTAATAAGTATGAAGCCGCCGGCCATCCGTCTTCTTTACTAGTGATTAGATGGCTGGCGGAGGCGAGCGAGGTGAATGATTGGCTTAAACCGAGTGTGCCCTCTGGCTGTGATGGATCCCACCTCTCCCGAATCCCAGAGTTTGGGAAGTGTTTGCAACATCAGGGAGCCCGCATTCACTTCAGCGAGACTACCGGAATTTCTGGGAGACTTGGGATCAGGAGCAAGGCAAGTTTTTTTTTACACGTGATGCAGATGTCTCAAATATAACGCGACCCCTCCAATTTTAAGGTAAACTTTTGTCACCAAAATCTAACGGTATACTCGAGTATCTACAGTATTCGCCACATTGAGGGTTAGATCTTGAAGCATATCTTAATACCTTAAATCTATGTTTGGTACTAGTAGGTAACAAATTACCATGAGTTCATCGCCATTCTAAATTTTGAAGGAACACTCTAGTGACTAGTCAGCATGACCAAACTAGCTTGGTAATTCATCACGGTGAACGGAGTGTCTCCCCTGTCCAACCCCCTTTAGTGTTGCATGACCTCAAGATTTGGTATATCGAGTTTGATAAGTCTCACAGAAGCCTAAATTGCCAAACAAAACTGTATATATTTTATAATGAGAATTTTTTTGATACTTTTATTTTTCTAAAGTCTATATATGGAATTTCTGACATAAGTAAATTGTGTTTCTAAGTGATTTTAAGGTTAAAGACCCACTTTATTTGTTGTTTCTGTGTGCAGCTTGTGATGTCGATCATTGGGGGCCACACTGTAGCAGTCGCTGTCAATGCAAAAATGGAGCCTTGTGCAATCCCATCACTGGGGCCTGCCACTGTGCCGCTGGATTTAAAAGCTGGCGCTGTGAAGAACGTTGTGGCCAAGGGACCTATGGGAACGACTGTCAGCAAAAATGCCAGTGCCAAAATGGAGCAACTTGCGATCATGTGACTGGTGAATGCAGATGTCCCCCAGGTTATACTGGTGCCTTGTGAGTGTCAATCACTTTCTTTAATATGAAAATAAAGACAGGAGTAGTCAAATAGTTTCTATTTATACTAAATGCCTTTTATTTTAGTTATAGTGTGTGGCTTTTTGTTGTTGAGAATTGAAATACAATACTTCTGGAAGACTTAAAGGTCATCACTAGTCACTACTAGTAAAATCTGTGTTTTTTTTTAAACCACATAGAGAAATGACAACAGATATAATATATTTAAACATTGACGGATGTACAGTAAATATGAAAATGCTGGAAAGATATAAAAAGTGGATGTTTTGTATTGTACTGCGATTTCTATTCCTGTATTCTTTTATAAATGCGGTCGCGAAGTAAACCAAGGAAGAGCAGGCTCAAGTTCCATAAACTCATGGACACACAATAACTAGTTATCTCATGCCGGTATCACGTACTATGTTCTGCTTTTTAACATTAGCATTGTTTTTACCAATGCCCAATACAGTATCTTCAAGAGCATGTTTCAGTTTGGTGGCTCTGTATGTCAATCAGCACAGCTGAATCAGCAGACCTATATTTTTTTCAGGACAGAAAAAAAGACAACACAATTTCCCTAATCTCATCATGAGCAGAGAGAGGGGATAAGTGAAACAGGAGCCGAGTCCAGTCTTCAACAAACCACTTGACACATTTTGTCGTAGTGCTTATGGTGCTGCGGTCTCCCAGACAGGTCTGATATAGACTAGGAGACAACTGCCATAAACTCCAAGCACCGTCAGCACTATGATAATCTTGGTAATAATATCCTTAAATGTTACTTTGATTGTAAGTAGAAGTTTGGAAACATTATGTAAACTCTAAACAGCTCCATTCTTACTACACATGTGATAAAGAATGAAAATAAAGTATGTACAAGTTGAGTATCCCTTATCTGGAATTCTGAAATCCAACTTTTTCCAAAACTCAAATATTTTTTAACCCCTTCACTACCAAGTGATTTTCCTAAAAACATTATCAGAAACCAGTGTTTTTTGTAAAATCATTTTTAATTAATTATACAGTAATAAATAGTTCTTACTGTAAATAGCCTATTTGGCCAGTAGATGGCACCATCTACTGCCAAATTGAGTTACAGAGGTTTGAGCTGCAGGTCTATTTTTTTTCCGCATCGGTTGCTGAAAGCCTGATAGTTCAGAGCATTAATCAGCTGATTTTACACTTTTAGCGCTTTGGACATTATGCCCACAGGGCTAAAACTTTGGGGACACCTTCTGCAGCCTAAAATCAAACAAAATTAGTTTGCAGCAAACAAATTTCATTTGCTTTGTGGCTGCAGATCAGCAGATCGAGATATCTCAATATGAAAGCACCAGATGGTGCCTTTGAAGCCCTAAATATCTCAATATTGGTAGTGAAGAAGTTAAGTGCCAACATGACACCAGAACTGTAAAATTCCACAACTGACCTCATATGGAGGAATACAATTATTGTAAAATATTGTATAAAATCCCCTTCAGGCTATATGGATAAGGTGTACAGGGAACATAAACAAAAAAAAAACTCTTGACCTGGGTCCCTTGTCCAAGATATCTCATTATTATATGCAAATAGTCAAAACTCTGCAAAAAATCCAAGATCCAAAACACTTCTGGTCCCAAGCATTTTGCATAAGTTATCCTCAACCTGTTTTGGCTTTCACCTGCTTAATGGGCTGTTCAGGACTTAAGGACATTGAGAATGCAAATATCACAGGGGCTTGATCATGGACAGGAACATCTAGCATTGACGTGTGATTGAATAAACAGCACCTTGCTACTCATATGGCTTTGCAATATGTACCCTTGCTTTGTTGGTCCGTGATGATTATCATATTATCAGATCAATTTAACTATATTTATGTGACATCAGAATCATGATTATGTAGAATAGGGAACTCAAATTTCAACGGCCCATATGTTGATGGCCAACATTTCTGAGAATTCTTCAAAAGCAGTAGATGGTCAAAGAATCAAGTAGTTTAGAAATATATGGTGGGCCGGAGTTTTAAATCCCTGAATCCTTGATCTATAACATAACAATGTAATGGTTTCCTCTGGTCTCTTCTAGCTGTGAAGATCTTTGCCCACCCGGGAAACATGGACCTCAGTGTGAGGAAAGATGTCCGTGTCAGAATGGAGGAGTATGCCATCACGTCACAGGGGAATGCTCCTGTCCTGCAGGCTGGATGGTGAGCAACCCACAAGCATTAATTATGCTAGTTTTGCCTAACTTGACATATGTAAACAAATCAATAAAAAATAATTAACAAAGTCAATCAATATCCCCTCTTTGTATCATGCTTGACAACACTTAATGTTAATTAAGTGGGGGCAGCACAACGTCTGTAGCCCCTTAGCTGCCCTAGGCTCCTGTTTTGTGATTCATTACAAGAGTAGACTTTAAAAAAAAAACAAAAAACAATAGGGTTGAATTTTTAAAAAGCTTTGTTAAATTACAATTATTTTTCACCAAAAGTGTACCTTGGTTTACAAAATTAATTCAGTCTATAAAACAAGGGTCAGCTACATTGCCCCCCCTCCCAGTTGTTTTGAAAATACATGTCCCATGATGCTTAGTCACTCATTAGGTTGACTGAGCATCATGAGAACTATTGTTCCAAAACATCTGGAGGGCCGAGGTTGCTGAACCCAGCTATAAAATGTCCAGTAATAGACAATAAGATATGGAGCCGGTATGGTAACACCAGCGACAACCAGCATTAAAAGAAGTGTTGATATCAGAACCACATTTATAATAATGTATTGAGAATTCCCAAGTATTATGCAGGAAACGCATAATATAAAAATATCCAGAATGGGTTTAACTAATAAGAATGCATAGCGTAGAAGATATCTTCCAGGACACTTATATATACTGCACGGCAGGATAGAAAAAGAGAAAAAGAAATATTCTTTGGTAAATGTGACTGTTTACCTGTGAATGACATTTTGCCTAATTAGGAAAATAATCTTTACATTTTTAACTATCTGATTTTGCCTGAACCAATCAAATATCCCACAAAGAATCACCCAGTCACTTTTCAAATCTCTTCGCTTTAGAACCAGATCCATCAGTATTTGCAAATCGTGACAGTAGCACCTGTGAGGATACCTGAATTTCAGAATTTCCATGCTGTTAATGAAAGGGGGAAATGTTCCGGCAACAAATCCTACCACCCTACCTGAATAGGCTGCTTCCCCCAGCAGTTCCCTCGTCCTATAACCTCTGATCCAGGACCAGCTCCTTACTTGCAATACCACAATACAAAAAGACAGTGTTTTGATCCTCCTTTTCCTACAGAGCACCGCAAATATGGAATAACCTCCCAGACACCATCAAATCTTCCCCCAGTCTAAAGTCACTTAAGAGCTCCCTATTAACATACCTCAATAAGGAATGCACCTGTAAACATGTAACATAATGACTTTATTTCCTACATATTTATTTTCTGTGTTAATCTGTATATTTGTATTTTGTTTTTAATATCTTGCATTTTATTACTTTGTATTTCTGTAACGACTGTAGAAATTCAATGTTCTTGAACCCAGGACATACTCGAAAACGAGATAAATCTCAATGTATCCTTCCTGGTAAAATACTTTATAAATAAATAAATAAATAATAAATAAATAATAAACATTTCAGCACTGACAAACGCTGGCATATCAGAAAACTAGAATCCAAAGAATGACGGGATAAGCCTCAAAGTGTAGCTTCTCTTGTTGCTATTTGAATTTTACTTTTGAAAAATTCCTTCACTTGTCTCTGCAATCCTGGCGATTTTTGCCATTGTTTGCAACACTGGCACACGTCGGAGCTGTGCGAATAACCCCTATAGCAATGTAATACAGACCTCCTATTCCTTCAATGCACAGTCGGAAAGGTTGATAAATTGCATAACTATCAATACTCAATTCACAGAATAGCTTTAACCCGTAAAAAGTATTTTTAATCAATTTGGTGAAAAAAATCACCATTTACCATGATTCTGTCCTTTTAGATATATTTTAATAGTAGTCCTTCTCCCTTTTATGTAACTTTACTAATGTTGGTGAATCTTCTAATGGACTTTCTCTCATTAACACTTAAAACCTGGCCTATTAATCTTGTTTTGTTAAGTAAATGAGGCAATAAGAGTGCGGTGTATTGTGTGCAGGGTATCTGCCAGAGATGCTTACAGAGATTGTACAGAAATTGGCTGGAAGGCTATAGGGTCAGGTGCTTAGATTAATTAGCAGCGGTCACTGTGTCCTGATTGTCTATTCAAACACATGCTCTTGTTTTGTTGCAATTTAGGGCACAGTCTGTGGCCAGCCTTGCCCTGAGGGTCGTTATGGGAAAAATTGTACTCAAGAATGCCAATGTCACAATGGAGGGACTTGTGATACCGCGACAGGTCAATGTCACTGCAGCCCAGGATATAACGGGGAACGGTGAGGAGAAATGAATATATAAATTACTAATACTCTTACCGTACATTTTTTTGGCAGTGCTTTTTTAATTGCGCATTAAAGTTATATAGTGATTAAACTCCTTTATATTCCTGCCTGTCTGACGTTGAAAGATTATAGTGTAAGATGCAAAACATATTTTTCAAATAGCTTGATTAAATATTTAGTTACTGCAAGATTTTGGGTTTATTTAATGAGAAAGACGGGGATTTATATGTCTGCAAGGGTGAATATAAGTACAGAGATGTCCTCACCCAAGTAATTCGCAGAGTAAAGAGGATTTTGTCTAAACAGCATGCTAGATTTCTGCAAGTTCTGCAAGTTTAGATATCGGGGGGGAGATAAACTGGAAATCTAAATGTAAAAATGTTATAAAATATACACTATTTACATAGTGAGTGTGTGTGTGTTTGTGTTTCATTCTCCAATGCCCGGGGCTTAAATCAGTGATACAAATAACAAGGAATAAGACCAGCACTCCTATGTTTTATTGCCGTAAACCTTTTTTTTATTCTAACCCATAGTCAATGTTTCAGCCATTTTACATATCTTTCATTATATATACACTTATTTAAGTTGTGGTGGAGGGCAAAAAATGAGATTAAAAGCCTCCACACTGCGAATAACAAAGTTTTATAATTGCAGAGGCCATTTGCACATCACTGCAATTCAAAGAACTGCATCACAGAGCTCCTGTGTTGCATTCCCCATATGCAGCACAGAACTCTGGGTAAGACATGCAAATGACGGCTGCAATTTCCCAATTTATGTATATACAAGGGTTGTGGTGGAGGACAAAAAGTGAGATAAAAAGCCTCCACACTATGATAAGTGTGTTTATTATTGCAGAAGCCATTCATCGAATTGCTGTGATGTGCAAATGGCTTCTGCAATAATAAACACACTACATATATATATTTTGTATGAACTATAGTTCAGTTCCTGAGAGCAGTCATACAAGGTGGGGGGGGGCAGCTGGAGTCGGCTTATTGACAGCCCTGAGAACAGCTTTGTTGTGTGTCGCTGAATGCCTGTCACCCGCTGCTCAGGCTCTCTATGCCTCCTACAGGATGAAGCAGGGAGGTGAAGGCCCTGTGCTCTCGAGGGGGGGTACAAGCATTCTAACTCTGGAAGTGTTATAGAGGTAGAACAAGCATCTTTCTTTGATCTTACTGCGAAAACGATAAATGTGAGGCAATTTCTGTAAACTATAGCAATCAGTGACTGCCCTTTTTATGAAAAAAACAGAAACTGCAAAAATGATATATATATATATTTTGTTTTTTTAATAAAGATATTCTTTGTTTTGGGGAGCTATATTGTTGAAAGTATAGTCTTGCTGTTCAGAATATTTGTGTTCTATGTTTCTATGCTTCCTGTTGTTTCGCGATGTAACATGGGGGGGGGGGTAAGCCATTAAATGCTGATTTTGTCAATGTTGCAAATATTGGCAATAATTATCAGTATTACAGTGCCAAGAATCTTCAGCGCTTCTTAAAACTAAACACTAAACAGTAAAAGGTGAAGTTTTACAGACCAGATTCTCCTTTTGCTATTTGGATTTATTTTTTAGAAGCGCCGGTGTTTCTCGACAATACCAGCGTTTCTCTGCAATACTGGCAATCTAATCCTATATCTGCAATGCCGGTAGATGGCGCTTAGTGGATAAACCCCAGGAACATAAAATCCCCTTATACATAGAAACACATCACAGAATATAAACAGGGGTTTCACACAGTACTTTTTATTCTGAAGTCACTTATCCCTCGAACTATTGATTATAATTTATTCTATTGATAGCTCATCCATGTATTGAAACAATACAGTTTAATGTGTATATTTGCTGTGAGGGTCTCTGTTTTAGAATTATCCTAGTTTGTTTTGTGTGTGTCTTTTTCCTTTTCTATTGCAATTCTACAAATCAATAAATTGCATGTATAGATATATAATAAACAGAGAAGTACTTCCATTGGTACATTAATATGCATGTAGCATGCCTATTGTTATTAACTGCTTTCAGGTGTCAGGATGAATGCCCCGTGGGCTTGTACGGAGTAAACTGTGCACAGACATGCCAGTGTGTTAATGGAGGGAAATGTTACCACATCAGTGGAGCCTGTTTTTGTGAACAAGGGTATACCGGGCAACATTGCGAAACAAGACTGTGCTCGGAAGGGCTGTATGGGATGAAATGTGACAAAAGGTGTCCGTGCCATTCAAAGAACACACTGAGGTGAGAAATGGACAAATTAAACTGTTTGGACTATTCTTTTGTCCCTTATTATTTTGGATTTAGATACTCAAGGGTAAAGACTGATCTTGCCACGTAACACAATACAACAAAACAAATTCTACATATACTTTATGTCTGTGTGCGGTGAGAGTGGTGTGGCAATGTGACTGACTGTGTAATGTGTGTATTTATAGTTATGTGAGAGTGTGTAGCTGCCCCCCCCCCAACTGCCGTTGACTTGAGAGTATCTAGGCGTGGCTCCGGGAGATTTCTTGTGGCAGGTAGCTTTCCAAATGCTTTTTGTGTCCCGTGGACATAAAAACGATCTCAGGCCCTAATGTGTTGCCCCTCCTATTAAGTCTGACAAATGATCGATTTTCCTTCTGGAAGTGCCACGTGGGAAAAAAAACAATGAGTTTGTATCTCCTCTTTCTAGAACTCTGGGCTTGTCGGTTAAATAATAATATAACAGTACACGTGTCAGGCTTTGTGGAAAAGCCCCTGAAAGGTTGTCCTCTTTTCCACTTGAATCATAAATGATCAACTCCTTGTTCATGCATAACTCTTTCATAAATTGCTTCACTGCCCTACATCTTCTCCCAAAAACACCCTTCGAAAAGGTTTTCCTGCACCCTGGATGCATTTTATTGCGGCCGCCAATCACTACATTTATCCTGACTACACTACCCTGCGAGCACCTGGCAGGAACGAGATGGCTCGTCACTCCCTGCCAATGCAACCAATATATACCAATCTTGCACCACAAGAGTGTCTGAAAGAAAGCTTTTAAATGATACCAAAACCTGTGCGTTCCCTAAAGAAACTAAGCATTTCACTCCTAAAGTGAACATTAAAGATGGGTGAGCTAATGGATATGTTTCTGGGACAGCTCATGACACAGTGGGATCCGAAAACATTTTGGGAAAAGGGAAGACAGGCGCACACAGCCCATTATTTAGGGTGTGCTAGCAACTTACATGTATTGCTTACAGTTACAAACTGTAAATAACTACGAGAACTATTAGTTTTCATGTTCTTTATCTGGAAACAAATAAGAAAAACCCAAAAAGTGTAAAAAAACAAAAACATGCCTTTTTGGCAAAGCCTATGGGAGATTGTATCATTGGGCTTGATTACTTTTCTCATCGTCCACTGTATAAATGTGTTGTGTGTTTCCAATAAAATACAATTCAAGAATAGTTTAGAAAGAGGGAACTGTGATGACAAATGAGTTATGATGAATGCACCAGGTTGGGTTTCAGGATATACCATTGTGTAGGCCCTGCTATCAGTTTTACACAGAGTTCCTCCATTGTTACCTTGAAGTTGTGAGCTTTTCCTGTCTGAATTGTCTGTCTCAATGATCAGTGTGTGCAATTGTCAGCAGCTCTGTAGATTACACAATTTAAATATTACATTTTGCTGTGCAATAAAATAAATTGTGTGTAAAAGTGGTCACAAACGGAAAAAGGCAAACATTCACGTACACGCACCCACAACTACAAACATGTATTGATACAATATTTTCGACGAATATTCAGCCAAACAAATTGTGCACAGAGACACTTGCATGTAATCTAATGTTATCTATGGAAATGTATACATTCATGGATAAAAATAAAAGACACCAACTCACACCTATGTTCACAAGCAAATACATATACAAACACAGGATACACAGACACAAAAGCACTTTAAAACATATATATGTACACATATTCACAAACTACCAGAATATATATTATTATTATCCTTTACTTATATAGCACAACGAATTCCGCAACGTTATACAAGATCGGTGTACATACATTAGGATACCACATATGGATGATGATCTGATTCAGGGGGACCCTGGTCCCAAGGGAACTTATGATCTATATATGAGAAGTACAAGTATTTTGTGAGGTAGGCGCATCCATATCGTTTGGTGTCTTGCCCAAGGACACTCGCTGGTGGGGTCTTCTGAGTGGGATTGGGTCGTCTTTCCATGATTGTAGAGCAGTGACCGGGTGGTTAGGCTGAACCCGCTTCTCGTAAAGTCAAGACTTGCTTCTCCACTGTTGTATTGGAGGGATATGCTGAACAGGATTTGACTTGCTTCCCCATGGTCAAAGGGTAGAGACGTTACCACTGGACTCCACAGCCGATATAGGCCCCTATTACATTCTTCGCGCAATTTCGTTCGCGCAATGCAAATTTTTTTGTCCAGCGTTATCGCGAGAAAATTAACGTGGTATTCCGATCCGAACGCATTTTCTCATCCGTCAAAAAATAACGTTCGTAAAAACGATGCGCAAAACTAAGTGTAATACGCGCGCAGTAACGTTTCGCACGTAAATCAGTCTGCAGACTGGCTGAATCCCGCGAAAAAAACAATCAGAATTAAGAACCTTAATTGACATCAATTTACCTTAATTGACTCACTTAAGTTTTTGCGCCTGTCAAAGTAAATCTGAGTATATATGCTGCAGCAATAAAAAAATATGCACGAATTCACAATATTTTTGTTTGGGTATGTGTAGAATGTGTCACTATATTGTGCTGTATTTTTTTTTTTGTGCTGGTGTTTTTCTTTTCGGCCAGATCGTTCTGATTTGCAATTACCACCAGCTTTTCAAAAACTTTAAAATTATGTGAGCAAACGTTGTTCGTAAAAAGATGCGCTTCGATTGTAATACCATCTGCGTACCAGCGCACGAACGAATTTGTGCTCACAATGTTAAGTATAGGACGTGCACAGTTCATCACGCTCGCGCAAGTCCATCCGCGTTAAAAGATAACGCGCATCGTTTGCACCAACGTTGTAATACGACGTTCAACGCAAAGGGTTTTGCCCCTCGGGTAAATGCGCATTTGCGCACGCAAAACACGCTGCGCGAAGAATGTAATAGGGGCCATTGTGTGGTAGGCAAATATCGCCCTGTTAGGTGTCTTGCCCAAGGACACCTACAGGAGAGGTACTCTGGCCGGAATTCAAACCTGGGTCTTCACGGTTATAGCAGTGATGTTACCTCTACTATATCCAGCAGTATATAAACATATGTACACTTTATTTCCTAAAGACATAAAAAATATATAATTTTATCAGGTCTATTCAAATAAATGTGAAAACCAGGAGAACTAGCAGGAGAAGAGAACAATCTAGACCAAATAGCTGATTTGGAAAGTAAGTCGGTTTCCTCCGGTTATGTCATCATAGTGCATGCCAGATGGCCGACCATCAGCTTGAAGTCCACCCAGGGCCTGACCTGCCTTGCCCCGGTCGCTGACAATCCAGGCTACGACACTGCTGCCAGGATCTATAGGCTTGTCCGAAATAATTGCAGTCGAACCACTAATATGGGTTTACTATAGTACTGACACACAAAAAAGTCACATGGAAAAAAAGATGAGTTAAAAAAATACATGTTTTTAAAAAGGACATGTCCAACTTGGCCATGGTGGAATTGCCTGCATTTCCAATTCGGACGATATTCAACAAACAGAATTAAAATTGAAAACATGTTCAATATACTCAGGTCCTATTTTGACCTAGAATTTTCATTTCACCAGTCATTCTCCTGAGTTTCACCTTTCTTTGAATAGACCTTTATGTTTTCAGAATAAGGAGAGTAAGAACTCAAAAATAATTTGTAGTATTACAGTATATAAAACAACTACTAATTTATACAAAAGTGAATTTCTTTATTGTTTCCACAAACTGCTGTATTAAATCTCTGTGAAGCGATCTGATCTTGCCCTAGTAATAAAACAGCTGTTGGATAGCTGCGTATTTAAGGTAACTGACTGAGTATGGGTCAGGTATGAGTGCTGCATGTAAGCGGAGGCGCATGTTTTCCTTTTAAAAATAAACTGGAAAACTGTTTGTTCGTTTAATTTTAAAAGCATTTCCAGGACTTGGCTGGTAGAAAAGAAATGTTAAAAAATCTATCCAGTATAAACAATTGTCATATGTGAAAATCATTTGCACTATTGACTTTAGAAGCAGTGATTAATCACTGTAAGGCCAACAGTTAATGCTCTACTTGTTAATCTCATCTCTGAATGAGTCTGACTTCCAATTTCAACAAAATAACCCTCTAGCGTTTCTCTCACAAAGCGATTGAAAGGAAAGTAAAATTGAATGTACTACTCACATTACGCATGATGAACCCAACACAATAAAGTAAGACCGACGCTTCTTTGTGATGAATGTTTCTTCCCTGCAGTATTAATACAGTAACATAGTGACAGTTTGTTTCTTTACTATGGAAAACAGAGGTTGTGTTATCACATGATGCACACATCATCCCACTGACCACCACACACTACTATTTCGGTAAATATGATTGTTGAAAAGAAAAATAAATAGAATGTTTAAGACCCAATTTATTGTCTATAAATTCCATTACACCAAAGACTACTTAACCCCTTCAAAAGTAAGTGATTTTCCATAAAACGACTGGCAGTACCCATTGTTTTTATGGAAAAATCACTTTCCATTGCCCAAACTGTAAAATATGTAGCTCTATACATAGACAATTACAATACAATAAACTCAGGACATAGGCAAAATGGTCCCCCTGCTGGTCAAAATTTGCTACCGCAGTATGGCCCCTATTACATTCTTCACGCAGTGCGTTTTGCGTACGCAAATGTACATTTGCGCGAGGGGCAAAACCCTTTGCGCTGAACGTCGTATTACAACGTTTGCGCAAACGATGCGCATTATCGTTTAACGCGGATGGACCTGCGCGAGCGTGATGAACTGTGCGCGTCCTATACTTAACATTGTGAGTGCAAATTCATTCGTGCGCTGGTACACGGATGGTAATTCAATCGATGCGCATTTTTTTTACGAAAGACGTTTGCACGCATAATTTTAACGTCTTTGAAAAGCTGGTGGTAACTGCAAATCGGAATGTTCTGGCCGAAATGAAAAACACCAGCACCAAAAAAAAATACAGCACAGTATAGTTACACATTCTACACATACCCAAACAATAAAATTGTGAATTCGTGCATATTTTTTTATTGCTGCAGCATGTATACTCAGATTTATTTTGACAGGCGCAAAAACGTAAGTGAGTCAATTAAGGTAAATTGATGTCAATTAAGGTTCTTAATTCTGATTGGCTGAATCCCGCGAAGAAATAGCAGAGAGATATGCAAGAAAAATAAGAGAGTGCAAGTATACAGAAAGAAAAAGCAGTGCATACAAGAAAATGCGGAGACGTGCAAGAAAAAGCCGAAAGATGGGCAAGAAAGAGCAGAAAGTGCAAGTATGCAGACAGAAAGAAAAAACAGAGAGAGAGCGCAAGAAAACGCAGAGGTGTGCAAGGAAAATCACAGCGAGAGAGAGCAAGCTAAATAGTGAATTCACTGAAATTTCTGCAAAATGGAATCGCTGAACTGCGCCAAAATGCCCGAAGTGAAAAGCAGACACTCACTGCTCACTGATTTCACTGAAATGTTGGTGCTTTGCTGCAAATAGACCCTCTAGTGTAAAATTGAATGTGCAGGACAGCTCTTAGGGTTCTTTTTCTTTTATTATTATGCTTAGATAGGATTGATGGTTGTTATTCCTGAGTAGTCTCATGAATAAATAGCCTCGTGTTTCATAAATAAGTGACATCTCAGTTTCTGAAACTGTATGAGCTGCCATCAAGATAATCCTTTGTGAACATCGCTTTGATAAAATGCCCAAAATATTTTCTAAATGTTACAAAGGTTTTCTTCTGAAACACATTCTGATACAAAATTGCTTTCATCTCCTGTTAGATACTTCAACATGTCAAATAAAACACCTGGTGCTATTTGTAGCGCATCAAAACATACTATAAGCTCATTCGGTATCTACAGGCAATGTATTATCAGGTCTTTTATGGTAGAGAGAGCAGTTCCAGGCTCCATATTTAGGGGCCCTAATTCCAAGGGTTAAATTGTAGGTCCATTGCAATTCCCTGGTATTGAACCCATGAGTAGCTCCAAACCTTGGGGAGGCATTGTCTCATACCTTTTATACTCTTACAAAAAAAGACATGTGTGTATTCCAGAATGGATTCACCTTCCCTTGCAATGACTCCACACCTGGACCTACAGGTATCAAACCCCATTTTTACATACGTTTGGTTCCCGACAGCAATTGTTTGACCAGATCCTGTGATGTCTAATGGAGGCCTGTATGCTAAGGTTTTATATTATAGCTTCATAAAGCATCTAGTAACATGAATAACACCATTATCTTCCATTAATCCTGATGATTGCATCTCCTTAATTATAATATTCTAAATACAGTTGCATATTCATAATGGATCATATCAGTCACTTGATTCCATTCAAGATATAACCTATTTATCTGTCCAATTATACTGTACATATATGATGTGCATAGATAAGTAAGCTGCTGGTGGGCATAGCCTGGTAAAATTCCTCTATGGGTATCAGTTATGTCCACTGAACTGGTCCGAATTTATCACTCAACATGCCTCAACGTGCAATATACCAGGGAGGAAGTCCTACAAGTCTGCACATTCAAACATGGATTTTCAAAAGCTGGATTGTGTAAACGAAGGGATATTATAAGAGGTGCAGTTGTTATGAAAGGAATCCACTTAACTAATGTTCAGTAATGTGCCCCAGATTCCTTCATTTGTCGAGTATTAATTGCATTTGTAGCTTCACCACCCACCTAGAAAGGATAACCTGCAGTGGTTCAGGAGTTTATATATACCAAGATATTATACAAACCAGCTAAATCCTGGCTTTGGCGATCACAATAAGAAAGATTGACCTGTTTGTATATGTGTATACGTATGGTCACTTTATCATAAAATACGTATATATAGTTTTGGCAAAATAAGAATTTACCATTACCTTATATCAATGAGTAAAAGTGAACACATTATCTGAAAACGGCAACGTCTACTTAATTAATAAAACCTCCCTTTGTTTATTTTTCAATTAAAGAGACATAGAATCAACACAAATGGCTGATATTCCAAAAACAGACACATTACATTTCTTTTAAATCTCTTCTTTAAATACTTAGACTAAATTAAAGTGTTAGTCATTGACCTCCTTGGTTTAAGACAAAAGGTCCAGACCAAACTCTCTTCTCTTTTGTATTAATCTGGGCATAAGTAGAGGATGATGGAGAGGCAAATGTTCTTTAGGGAAGGTAGATGAAAGATGGAAAAGCTATCCAAGGAATTCATACAAGCTGATGCTATTCAAAAACACTATGGTGTCTATTATAAGTGAGGTGTACACATATCACTTCTTTGTGTTGAAGCCTGCCCTACAGTTAATCAATCATTTGCCATGAAGGAATCCCTAAATAATCTGATTTGATTATTTAATTTATCATTAGTCCTGTGGTTTCTAATTATACAGCATGATGAAAGCGATATATCGCCAGTAAACCATATTGTGTCTGAAATGACACATGTGGTTTCACACAAGAGCTGCTGAACAGGGAAATATAGTAAATAACTACGTATCATTTATCTTTATATACATTTTTATGCCATTTGGAAAGTAAGTTTTCAATTTAACATATTTTGTTTTTTGTATTTAAAGTTTTTATTTTGTAAATAGCAAAAAGGTCACAGGTTGACCAGCAATATTGGCCTCGCAGGGCCATAGGAACTCACATAATATCACATACATGGAACGGTTCAGCTATAGTAGGTAGAACAGCAGTAAACACGACATCAAAGGGCCATCATAGCATACATAAGGAACGAAAACGACATCAAAGGGCCATAAGAAGTCATCTGCTTAGAAACGTGAAGTTAAAATAAAAATGTCATCTGAAGAATCTAGGATATCTTCGGTGAGTCATAAGGAATGAGGGGGGTTAGCAAAATCATCTGCAAGATACGGCTCAAAAAAGGAGGGAAGAAAATAGTAGACAAGTGAAAAATCTGTTATAGGCACCTATGAAAATAGTGTCTCTAAGTGACATCTGATATACGACAGGCAGGGCTACGTTAAGGTTTTTACATGACATAATAGGAGATATATCAGATAAAACCACATAGGGTCATCACAAGAAACTGCAAGTATACAGAAACAGCGTATCGATCCTCAAGGAAATGCTAAAATACAAATAAGAAGGACAGAGATCATACAATAGAAAGACAAATGAAACATTTAAACCCTCGTAGAAGAAACTAAAACTAAAAGGAGGTGAGATCAGAAAAGACTAATACTCCGACATCCCATGGGTAGGGACGAAAGAGAGCTATATAGCGTTCCGGCCCCTAACCCGGGTCGAGAGATTCGTGGGAAGACCCTCCGTGATCGAGGCCAGGTGTCACACGGGGAGGGGAGAGGCCCAAGGAGCACAACAGATGCCAGGCTGCCGCTGGTGTAGTCACCAAATGTGATACGTTATCATGACAGATATGCATAGATCCCACCACCCCCAACGGTATCGAATCCCACTGCTCCTCAAAAAAGCAGATATCTCCCGAAATTGCCTCCGGGCAACGAGTGTCAAGAGCGGAAGGTCATTAAAGAGAGTCAAATAGAGGTCCCCAAAAAGTATCAGAGCCCGGGCAACCGGTTTTGACATCAGCTTACGTTTGTCCGACTCCTCCATGGCAATCGCGAGCACGTCTCGATTCCGTAGTCGTGCGGCATGTCGAAAGAGAGGGTTAGATCCTGCCGGAGCCCCCAGAACGTGTAACGTGAATTTGTTAACATACGTCAACAAGGCATCTGCAGCGATCATCTCCGGGATCCCTCTGATCCGCACATTCCTCCTGCGGTGTCGAACCTCTGCAGCCTCCACCGCGCCGGTGAGCAGGGACACCTGTTGTTGTAGGGCCTCCACTTGCGGTGCAATGAGGGCCTGTGCCGCCACAACTTCCTCAACACGAGACTCAACAGCTGTCAGCCGCCCCTTAACGGTCACCATTTCTGTCTTCATGGTCGTGAAATCTACACGCCGCATCGCCCTCATTTCCTCCATCGACTCTCTTAGCAGGTGCCGAATATCACTTTCCGTGAAGGGCAGGAGTCCACGAGCGACCTGGGACATAGCATCTCGTGTCTCACCTTGCCCGGCAGCCGCCGCACATATCGCTCCGTGTTCTGAGGGGCCAGATCCGACCGACTGTTGTCGCACCTTAGCCGGGTCCCGGGGTGACCTTCGGGCAGCTGCAGAGGCCTCCGACCAGTACGGATCCTCGCCGTCAGAAGAGCTCATCGTGGGGGACAGGTAAGTATGTGGAGCAGCCTGCCGCTTTCGTCTGCTTTCTCCCAGAGAGTCTCGTATGTCCCTCTGCCGGGGACTCTCTGGCGGCTGGGGCTTTTTTCCAGATTTCCTCCCCATAAGGGTAAATGTATTGCGTGCAGTACAACAGGACGGAGGAGCGCCTCAAAAATGGCCGCCAAACGTAGGCCGCACTTCGCAAAAGTCCCGAAAACGTCGCCGCAAGGGGCACAAACCATAGCTCCGGATAAGGATGAAGGGCTAGCAGGATTCCGCCTCCCGGGGGTATAAGTCTCTCGAGGGTGAGTCGCTGAGTACTGCAAAGAAATCAAAGAGTAGCTGGGGAGCGCTCGAACATGCGACTGCACCCACCGGAAGTCAGCTCCACCTCCAATTTAACATATTTAAGGACCTATTTCAAATGAGCTGTTGAGCATAATGTCCACACTTAACAGCACTAAATATTCCACAGCTTGCCTTGCCGAGCCACAAACCTCACTCGCGGCTACAGGTTACTGTAAATATATGATTCCTGTACTTTGTGAAGGATGTGCTAATTTGCAGCCACCTTGTGTAAAAGGAGCCAAAATCACTTGATCTACACTTAATAGAAAACTTACAGGGTTATTCAAAGAGAGCCGAACTGGCCCCGAAATTTCACCGAACGGTGAATTTCCCGTACGGTGCAATTTCAGGGCCATTTGGTTATTCAAAAGCTGGCAATTCCCCAAATATTGTCGAATTGCCAGTGAAATACAGTGATCTTCGGCAGCAGTGAAATTCCCATAGAGAAGCAATGGTTAATCTACTCAGAGAACACCGAACAGCACTGAAATGTCAGTGAAATGCCCTGATGTTCGGTGGCTTCTTTCAGCAGGTTTAACCCTTTCGCTGCTGAGGCTTTTCCCGCCCCTGTGCTGAGGTCATTTTTTACCTGTTTTGCGCATCATGTTTAAACGTGTTTTGAAGGCTTATTTTAGTATATGACATCGACATATTATATATCGTTCTTTCCGTCAGACTCGGTAGATTCATAATATGTCATTATTATATGTATACGTTATGTCATGTTTGTATATTATAACAAAAAATGCAATAAAATATGTATTTTCAATAATTTACAGCGTGTAAAGTGTTTTTTTCCACATTTTAACATGCGAGCAATTGCGGTTATATTTTGTATGGGGTGCGCTTGTTAAAAAAATTAGAGATGGGGTCTCGTTACATTTTTTTTTGGGGAAAATGACACCATTTTTAACAAACGCACCGCATACAAAAATCGTTAATGCAGCATCATTGTTCACATTATAATTGAAATGGGAACAATATTGCTGCATTAACAAACAAAAAAAAAAAAAAAAAAGTGTTTATTTTTTTTTATATTTTTTTTTTTAATTTTTTTTTATTTTTATTTTTATTTTTATTTTTTTTTTACAATTTTTTTTACTTTCATGTTTGGTATCGTTGGAACGGCCATGCTCTGGCCGATCCAACGATATCAAAATTTAACCCCTAACTGCCACGGATCGGGAGATAGGAGTTCATTGGAACTCCCTATCTCCACACTTCGTGCAGTTAGGGGTTAATGCTAGGACTGGCGTCATCGTGCTGCGCACGATGACGCCAGTCCTCTGGGGGAGTTCCGGAAGCTTGGCCGACATCCAAGATGTCGGCCAGCTCCCGGGAAGGATCGCAAATCGGCGCTTTTCAGCGCCGATTTGCGATCCAGCTCCCCAGGGGTTAATGCCAGGCATCATTTGGAAGGGCAGGCTGTGCCCTTCCAAATGATGCCTGGGTTAAGCCCCTGTGAGCCGCCGATCGGGAGGGAGAGAGGTCCGAAGGACCTCCCCCCCTCCCTTTCAGGCGCCTCCTCCGCACATGCGGGGGGGGCGCCTGAATTATGTGTATCGCGGGGGCGCGATGACACATAATAATGGCGGCCACTGCTCCGGATGCCGGCTGACATCCAGGATGTCAGCCCGCACCGGAGGGGCCAGCGATCGCCGGTACCCGGCCGAACGCTGACCCCAATGCGAGGACGCGCTCAGCGCGTCCTCCGCATACCAGCGGGAATGCTGAGGACGCGCTGAGCGCGTCCTTAGCATTCAAGTGGTTAATCAGGCGAATCCCATAGGTCTCAATGTTAAGAATATTCTCGTATCTATTAAACTGTTTATTCTTTTAATTTGCAGCACAAAGTCTCTTTATTTTTTATATCTTTTTAAGCATTTTTTGGGATTTTTTCAGCAATTTTTTTTTCAGTCTTTCTTTAACCCCTTTGCTGCTGATGACTTGTGGGGAACATCCTCATTGACTCCCGCTACATGCGGAGGACGTTCCCCACACATCATCCGCAAGCAGGAGCCCCAGTGGAGATACTCACCTCTCTGTCTGGGGTCCCGCGGCATTCTGGCTTCAGCGTCCTCAGACGCTGAAGTTAAGCGCCTTCCGACGTCATTTCCAGGTGACCCCCCCCTGGCAATCCCGGGAGATCGCGAGAAAGAGAGGGGGTGATCCATTCAGATCCCTCTCCCTCCCGATTGGGAAGGAGCAGCGCCACAAGCCATGCAACCTTAAAAGGGGAGAGTCTCCCCTTTTAAGCGGTGCCTGGCTTTAACCCCTCAGAAACCGGGTCGCAATTCAGCGCCTTGCGGCATCGAATTGTGGCCTAGCTCTGGTGGGGGCCGCCACCTTGGATGGCGGCTCCACCCGGGTCCCCCCTTGCTGCCAGATGTCATCACGCATAGTGTGATGATGTCAGATAGCTGGGGAACCCCTAGCTGCCCAGGGATTTCCCAAGGAAATCCCGTGGTGGAGATAGGAGGTTCCTTTGAACCGTGGCAGCTAGGGGGTCATGGAGAGTATCATTCGAAAGGCCTGAGCATGGCCTTTCGAATGATACCAAAAATGACCATGTTCAAAGTAAAACAAAAATAAACAAAATAATAAATAAAATTCATTTTAAAATTATAAAAAAAAAAATTGTGTGTTGTTTTTATTAATGCAGCAGTATTGTTCACATTTTTACGAGAGGGCGCAGCAGCCTCAGAATGATCTGAGTGGGAATCCTCGGAACGGGCCGGTGACTGGGCCCTAGAGAGTATCGGAGGGTCAGGTTGTGATGGCTGGAGAAGCGGGGGCATAGCAGCCAGGGCTATCAGGAGGGTTTCAGAAATGGCAGCTAAAAGCCAGGCCCGAAGCTCCTCTGGGTTAGTGGGGAGCTGAGACGGATCCATTGAGATCAATAACGGGGCTCACCCGTCAGGGTAATATATATATTAAGTATTTTATATTTATATATATTTATCGGGGCTCACCCGATGCCTTGGCGGTGCAAGCAGATTTAGTTCTGAGCAGGCGCTAGAATGAAGTTCAGGGATCAAATGCAAATGAATAAAACAATCAGCGGGGGTCACCTGAAATTTAGCAGTGCCACGAGATATCCTGTGCAGAGGCTGCAATGGAAATCAGGAGTCGCCTGACTTACGGGGCTCACCCGAAGGAGGAGGCTGCGGGGATCACCGGGCGCTGTCTGAGGTCTTGAAAGCCGGGTAAAGTCTTGCAGGGAGACGTAGAAGTGCAGCGAGCGTCCTCGTGTAGCAACACGCCGGAACACAAAGACGTGTAAAATGGCGGCAATCGCGAGACCCGGAAAATGGCCGCTGAAACCGCATACGCGCAGTGCAGTGGCGGCCGCGATGAGCGGAAAAACGCAGCGAATAGTAAAGTAACACGAATCGCAAAATAATAATAGGGACTATAATACTGGAAGCTCCCCATTGGCCAGAGGGAAATTTTTTACCTCAGGCCATCGAGGGACAAGCGACCAAAGGGAGGCAAGCGCTAACTGCAGGCGGGAGAGTGCCCACACAGCAGGGGTGAAACTAAATTAAGACAAAACAGTCAAGACAAATGAATGCAATAAACATTAAAGTATATATAACATGCAGCAACATGAAAAAAACAGTCTGACAACCAGGAGCTGAGTGGGTAAGCGACTCACCTGGAGGTCAGCAGCAAAGAAAAGAGGACTTGGGAGGGACTTACTGGTCTCTTGTTGTCATGCTATTTTTCTATTGGTTTACTCTGTTGCTATGTAAACTTTCTTTGCTGCTGGAGGTTTAGTAAAGAAAAGAGATTGCAAAATATTTGCCTCCTGCCTTGATATAAAATTAAGATTATTCTAACACCAAGGCTGGAATAATCCACAATTATAATGTGAACAATGATGCTGCACTAATGATTATTTCTATGGGGTGCATTTGCTAAAAATCACGTAATTCACCCCAAAAATGTAAAAAGTCCCCATTTCAAATTTTTCTACAATCGCACCCCAAAGAAAATATATCCGCAAACGCTCATGTGATAAAATGTGGAGAAAAAAAAACTTTACACGCTGTAGATGATTAAAAAATCCAATTTTATTGCATTTTTTGTTATAATATACAGGCAGGACATGACGTATACATATAAAAATGATATATTATGAGTCTGCCGGAAAGAACGATATATAATATGTCTGGGTCATATAATAAAATGTGGCATCAAATCACGTTCAAACATGATGAGCAAAAGTGGTAAAAATGAGCTCAGCACACAGCGGTGAAATGCCTCAGCAGTGAAGGGGTTAAAGAGTGGTTTTTTTTGTAACAGACCTTTTTATTATTATTCATAGGACCTTAAATATTAATTCCATGCATTTTCGTGCAGTATTTATTTTGCAAAAAAAGTCGGTGTTTTTTTTTTTTTTTACCCCATTCGTCGGCTTGTCGACTTTTTATGGTGGCTGGTCGGCGCTGTGTTCGGCGGATCATAAACAGCTTTTCAAAGTCGCAGTGTTTTTTTGTTAACCCCATTCGTCGGCTTGTCGGCTTTTTCCAGCGGCTGGTCGGCACTGTGATCGTCGGCTTTTTTCGGATGCGTTCGGCGGGTTTGTGGCGTATTGTAGGGTGCTTTTGGTGGGTTTGCGCCGGCTTACCAGATCCAATGTTTTTCGGCAGCTTATTGGATGTGATGGTTTTGTCTGTTTTGCTGTGGTTTTTACTTTCGATTCGGCAGTTCGATGGAATTTTGGTTCTCTTTGAATGTTTAGTGTTAAGCGATTTTGTGTTATGTAAATTCAAAAACTGAACCTCTATACTCAAATCTGGTCCCACAGTGCAGAGGATGGTGCGGTCTCCCACCTCGTCTCTTCGCTAGCGAAGCAAACTTCAAACAAATAGAAGGGCTTGTGCAATTCTCCATGAAGTCCTATGGACGCCAGAAGATGATAACAGCAGTGGCACTGCTACCAGTATCTAGTAGCGGCACATTATTATTACTAATGTAACAGCTTGCTTGAAATAAAGCTCATAATAAGGGATAGCAGCTCATGCCACAATTACCCACTAGCGGCTCCCTATTTCCAGCTGAGCCACAATAGGGCCTAGGTGTGGCGGATCTTTTAATCCAATGAATTTTATCCACTACCCTATCCACACCTCCACCATGTGTGCAGCATTCTGAATATCAGGTCTGCATATAACAGTCAATTATTAAAAAAATGTTGCGAGCTTAATCACAAACTGTTTTACGAAAGTCTCATTCTCCTCATTCAATCAGTTCTTTCCCCCTCTTCCCCATTCAGAATAAACTACTCCTCAAGGACACCCAAAGGAGACTTAACGGCTGGGTCCAACTGAAAATACTCATAAAACAGCCTTCCCATTGACAGAACATTTGATTTGCCTTTTAAAACTCTCTCTCTCATGTTGTAAGTGGGACGATTCTGCCAGAGAAAGTGCTACAAGTGTTCCATTGTGTTGGCTTTTCCAGCATGTTTCTCTTCACACAGCTGACCGTGTCAGTTTGTTATGTGGAAGCAGCTGTCCTTACTGTACAGTCAATGGACTTTCTGTTCCAGGTAGGGACAGATGGTCTCAGAACCAGGTATGGGACGTAGACTACAAGCCTTTTGTGAAAAGGTCAACTCTTTTACAAGGTCACTTTCCTTTCCGTGTGGTCAGCAGAAGGTGCAGTCATTAGGACCTTACTGTCTGCTAAGTCCTTATTTATGATAAACACTTCAGTCTGACTAATTAATTACATTTGTGCTCCACGGCATTCAACAAAATATATGAGGGTATGTCCAGTTTATTTCCACATCTGCCCTCGAGCAGCTACAATCACCTGTAACTAAATCCAAACATATCTTCTTAAAACGTCTGTTTTGTTTGTTCTGAAGAATTCACCAAATTCTGTATTTTTTCATTTCCTTTTTTTTTGTTCTTCTTTGCAATTTCACATCTAAATAATAGGCACCTCGATGTTGTAGTTTGATGCGATACTAAAATAGAAACCTGCATTTAGTATTTATTCTATTACACTTTTATAATACTCTGCATTTGTTTATTTTGTGCCGCTGTTTCTTTATTTTTTGTATGAAACCCAAAAAAAACACTTAACTTATTTACTTTTTTTTTGGCCATCAGTATTGATAAAAAAATTTTTTTATTGAGTTAAGGTTTATGATTATAAAGTAAGTAAGTAAAGCATGTTTGATGGATTTTTCTTTTATAAATGCGGTTTATTGAAAGTAAAAGCTAAAAAAGTAACATACGAAAAATGGCGACGCAAAGCTGATCCGCTGCTAAGTACAAAGTGTAAACAATATAAGCTTCTGCCCTGTATTTCTGTCAGAATCAATTTTAAACCTATACCTACCCAAAAAAGGGGAGAAAGTGGTAGTGTAAAGAGAGGAAGGGGTGTGCAGGCAGACATATATAGGGGGAGGGTAAAAGATGATTTAAAAATGGGGCAAAAGAAAAAAGGGACAACGAGGGGAGTGGAAGAAAAGAGGGATCATTTTGAGATAAATGGAACCTATTGTGTACATATCACAATATTAAGTTATTCAGACCCAGTAATACGCTTGCAACATCCCCAATTCTAACAAGGGGCCCCACACTTTATTATACAAGGATAAATGATGTCTCAGCACAGTCATTAGTTCAACCATTATTTGAGTGTCCCGTATCTTGGCTATAACCTTGGCCATAGACAAAGGATTTTTTAAGATATAGATTTATCAGGCACATTAGAGTTAATGTTACATGGGTATAATTAGGACAACATTATTAATTATTTATTTTTTATTTTTTTTGAGAAAGGATTTTACCAGGAAGGATACATTGAGATTTCTCTCGTTTTCAAGTATGTCCTGGGTGGCGAGTATGTACCGTTGGGTGTCTTGCCCAAGGACACTTACTGGAGAGGTTGATCGCTGGGATTGAACCCATGTCTCCACAGGCTCTACTCCATGCAGAGCAGTGATGTTACCTCTACTCCACCCACAATGAAGGGCTTTGAAAGCTAGTCTTGAAGACATTTGTATACTTGGATTTGCCTAACGTGCGGCCCTAACTGTCCAAGTTGTTAAGTTAGTGAGTGGCGCCTTTATAATATTTGGATTCACTTATTAATTTAACGATTCGAGACGCTATTGCTGGAGAGACTGGGCTTTAGCGGCTGCTTAATATATACTTTGTTTAGGAACTAGTCAGTATCGGTCAGCTGTAGAATAAGAAGCTATTCCATGGTAACTCATTATTTTTGGCTCGTGCCACTATTAAAAAAAATGAATACCGGCTTAAAGACCGCGGTGTTAATTGATTTTACTTCTGCAAAATCACTTAACACTTAAAAATAACAGTCTCAAAAAATCCATTACTAAACATGTAGTCTCAGGGTTCACTTGGCAGCATGATCCATTGCCTCCTCTGGCTGTATTCAGAAGAACACAGGGGACAAATAGATCCCAGTGTCCCTCCTTGGCCCTAGTGTAGCCCTGCTTACGAGAGCTCATACAGAGCTTGGGCAAGGCCGTGCATGTCTTCATGGAGTCCTACGGTCTACAGGAGGCAATACCAGTCCTGCAGCCCTACTGCCGGTATGGTATAGTGGCTTCCAACTGTTAAAACAGAGCTGGTAACACGGAGCTGGTTAGCTTTAATGGTTAACCTTCAAGCGGCTCCATGTTACCGAAGAAGTCAGAATAGGAACCACCAACTTGACTCAGCAATGGATATTATCAACATGAATGTAAATGAGAGGACTAGGAAATGCATTGGTTTATCTTTAAAGAATCAACTCCAGGATTCACGCTGCCTATCTACTGCTTGTTGGTTCAGTAAAGAACAACAGTACATGATGGGTAGAAAATGTACCAGTTCAAATGGTTGAAAAAGCAACATTTGTGGTTATTTGTGGATACAATTATCCAGCTGTGGCAAAATTGTGAAGTATCAGGGGCTAATTGCATGCATGAAAGGCCAACTTTCCTGTCATCTCAATCTCATGCCCCTTATCTCTCGTTATATGCCATACATACACATATCGGATAGATACAAAGGTGAAAGGATAGATAGTATATAGATACTATGGACAGAGAAATAATAATAGATGCAAAGAATAGCTTGCAGAACATATACCTGCTAATTTCTACATGTTATCATATAATGACAGGTAGCATCAGCTCATCACTAATGAAGTATGCATGTGTCTTGATCATATAATATTATAATGGGCTAATGTTTATATAATGCTGATTTTTAAATAATATTTTTTTAAATATCTTTTGTCACTGCTTTGTTCCAAACACAATGGAGAAGGAAGAAAATACGCTGTAAATGCTGGCATTGGTGTCATGTTTAGAGCTGGAATCATTTGTTCATTTGTCTCTTTCATCCTGTCCCTCTCAGCTGTCATCCTATGTCTGGAGAATGTGCCTGTAATCCTGGCTGGTCTGGTCTATACTGCAATGAGACTTGCTCCCCAGGCTTCTACGGAGAGTCCTGTCAGCAGATCTGCAGCTGCCAGAATGGGGCAGACTGCGATAGCGTGACAGGGAAATGCATCTGTGCCCCTGGTTTTACGGTAAATCATCCTCTAAGCTCTTTTATTCGCTGCTCTTGTGTTTGGTAACCAAGTTATTATTCTGTATAACGGTAATAGGGCTTAGATCAGCATAGAGCAGGAGATGTGACAGTCATCTACCAAGAAGCTTGAAACAGGCCAATTCCTGCTACCACACTACTGTAATAGGATCCAGACAAGGTTGAGAGACAGCATCCCAAAACGTGGGCCATTTAGTCTGCACGTTTCCTTCACCACTGGCATTTCTGGTGCCTTGTGGCTAGACCCTAATTAATCCGTTTGCATGGTTTAATAGGAAGGGTCCTGCCACTCCAGTTGTTAGAAGATGATTTTTCCATAACAGACCATTGTACACACATTCACAGCATTGAAAAAGCTGACTCACTGGATCAAATGGCTTATATCTACACTTAAGGTTATTTAATGTCGCTATTAATTGGTTGAACCTCACCAGTTGCCTACACAAGTCTACAGTTGAATACAATATATCTGTATAAACATATATTGAATCAATGCTGTGATTTTGAGAATACCATGTAGTAAAAATGTGTAAACACAGAAATACTTGATATTTTCTAGGGTGAGGATTGTTCCGTAGGCTGCCCCTTGGGGACATATGGCAATAACTGTTCTTCTGTGTGTAACTGTAAGAACAATGCGGTTTGCTCTCCTGTGGATGGTTCCTGTACTTGTAAAGCAGGTATGTTTTTCAGGGGTGTGTTCTTGAATTGTCCAACTAGGCCTGGACCTAAGGCAGCAGATGGAGGGGGCAGTATCTTTTCCTAATGTCATTACTATTAGAGGTCCAATATATTTGAGGTGTGTGAGTGTATAACAGAGCTTCAAAGCAATATAACTCCCAGGAAATTACAATAATATCTCTTAAAATATACTTTGCTCTTGTTCTGAAATACAATATTATTCACATCAATAGCCCTGATAGATTTTGAATATTTGGCTACATTCCATGTTTATGTTTAATGTTCCTATTTATATTGGGTGTTGGCGGGCAACATAATTTGGAGCGCAGGATATCACTAACCCAAAATATGCAGCTGAGGTTATTTCATATTAATGTCCAGTGAATCTATCAGTGCCCCTAGCTGATTTCTGGTCTTGGTGTCCTACATTAGGGTTTCCAGGTCGGCCATGTTTCCATGACACATATTAATATTTCATCCAGAGGGAAAGCACAGTCAAGGTGCTGCCCTGCAACATGTATAATTTACATGTTACATGACTAGGGAAATCAACCACCTAATTAAGGCAGGCCACCTGCGATTCCTCAGATTTCGTGACTGCAGCATATGAATTCCACAGACTGCACAGTTGGATTCTTCATGTGTAGTCCATTAGCATGAATTAATCATATGTATCCAGGCAAACGTGGAGGATCTGGCGACCCTATCTTACACACGTGTAGCAGTCAACCTAAACCGACTGAGTGAAGAAAACCATCAGACTGTCTTCGGCATTATCAAATGATTATTATCAATGATAGCATAATAAAAATAGTATTTCTCTTCTAATACTGTATTAATAATTGATCAGTCACATCTTTCTGGCTGCCTGAAATTTTAAAAGCATACTTTGAGGAGCTGCTGTCTAAATCAAAATTATTGAAGTCAAGTATCACAGGACATGTCTATGGTGTGAAAGAAAACCTTTTTCCAAATGGAGAACAGCAACGTAATGTTAAGTCGTGCTTTCTTTTAGGCTGGCATGGGGTGGATTGTTCCATCAATTGCCCCAGAGGATCATGGGGTCTGGGATGCAATTCCACCTGCAAGTGTCTTAATGGAGGAGCTTGCAATGCATTAGATGGTACTTGTACCTGTGCCCCAGGCTGGAGAGGACTGAAGTGTGAAATGCCATGTCAGGTAAGGATACACAAATTTTATTTGCATTTTCATCATTAGAGATGTGTTGGATCCGGGGAATGTATTTATCAATTGGAGAGAAAATACCTCCATAAATAGAAGAAGCTTAGTGCCTAATAAAACATTATCCATTAGAGCTGGTGGCTGAGGTCACAATGTTGAATCTGTAAATCATGGTGCTGATCCATGCATCCCGATATGACTTTAGTTTAATCATGTGTTTGGTTTTTCCCTCTAGGATGGTACCTATGGCATGAATTGTACTGAGCGCTGTGACTGCAGTCATGCTGATGGTTGTCACCCTGCTACCGGTTACTGCCGGTGCCTCACAGGATGGGCAGGTAATGAACTGGTCCCACATCAATGTCATTTAACACCTTTTCAATCTACTCCTCAGCTGCATTTGTAGAAATTGTGGCTTTTACAAAGAAATTGTGAATTATTCCTTTGTTAATCCAGAGCAGTATGTACAAACCAATGCTGAATCTCATGAAGGAGCCTGCTCACAAACTCCAACTAGATTAAGACATTGATTACAGGTCTGGTAAAGGAGCGGAATCTGTTGTTTAAAAAATGATGGTAACATCATAGAATTAATGTGGCAGAAGGGGTGTTCCCTTGGCCCTTGTCCAGATGGGGCCTGAGGGTGTTAGTGGAGCTGCTAGGGAAGGAAAATGGAAGCGGCAGAGGTAGCGGTAGCAGGGATTTTGTTGGGACACAGGCTCGATTGGCGGAGGGGGCAATGAATTTTCTTTGGGAAGGGGGCAAGGGAAGTTCTTCAGACGGGGGAGTTGTTCTTCTACGCATAGTAAAAATATACACTGAAAAATTATGCAGACATCGTGCATGAAAAAAATGGCACAGAAACGTTTGTCTAAAAATTATGTGAGCATTGCAGAATTGTAGTGATGTTTAAGAAGAAATATTGAGCAGAACCTGTTGGTTATGGTTAGCAACAGCAAGTGAGGTTAGTGTAGGGGTTGGGGCTATAGACAGAGGTTAAGATTATGGTATAGGTTGGGGTTAAGATTAGGAGGATAGGATTATGGATAAGGGGGTTGGTTTAAAGTGAGGGGATTTAGCTATTTTTTTGGCACAGGCAACCTATTTGGCTCCTTTTTTATGCAAACGATGCATACATGCGCCCGCAGTTTACTCCCTAACGCCCCTGTTTTAACGGGAGATTACAATGCAGGCGCTTAAAAGCTGCCTGCATTGTTACCGGGCGCTAAGCCCCGGGATGTGCGCGCATCCTCTCAATGGAGTCCTATGGACTCCATTGAGTTTCTCTTGTGCCGGTCACATGACCTGCCTGATCTCGCCTCGTGAGATCCGGCAGGTCAGCGTAGTGATCCGCAGAGAGAGACTGGGGGACGTTTTCCCCCAGTCTCTCCCTGCTCCCGCCAGACGGAGGAGGCAGACAGAGCCGCGGGACAGGGGTGGGGTATTTGGATTTTTTGGGAAGGGTTACTGCTGGTGCTAACTAATTCTGCACCAGCGGAATCCGTTAGCACCAAGTCTTGGTTGTGGTTAACATTTTGTTAACCGCAGCCAGACGTTAATCAGCGTTAGGACTTTGTAATCCTAACGCTGATTAACACTTTGCGCTCCCCATGTTAAGTATAGGGAGCGCAAAGTACAGTAACCTCGTGCTGAAAAGGGCAAGGTACCAAACGGTAACAGGTTACTTAACCCGTTAGCGTTTGGATTGTAATTTGCGTTGGCTACCTTGGCTAACGTTAATGCTCACTCAGGTGAGCACTAACGTTAGCACCCAGAATGTAATGTAGCCCCTAGTGTGATATTAATCATTATTTATTTTTTATGATTTTTTTTTCAAACTTCTGAGAACATATGTATGACTAAATCCCTGGATTTTCAATTTTGAATTATTTTTAGAAATACTCATAAGAGTGAGGCATTAAGCTCCGTATTTATAACAGCTGGCCATAGGCATACTGGATTCATTAGAAAATATTCAATGTTCCACAGGGAAATATTGGTGCTATATAAAAAAAATAACAATGTATTCTAAAGAAATTGTGTTGGTTTCAACCTCCCTCCTGCTCTAGTTTTAGAGAGGATATGACAATTGCACAAGACCGCTTGGAGAATGCAACAGGCATTAAAGACATGGAGTATTTTCTTCTGAGTCTGTTTAGTGAAGTTTTATCATGAGCCTTGGGTAATTGCCTAGCAACTTGCACAGGCCATCAAAGGCCTCTTTGTCCGGAGCTCTGGCACAAACATTCTTCCACAAATCTCCTTATCGACATCTAAACCCACCAAAATCTGTCACTGGACTTTTTAAAAAAAATCTTACTGAAGAACATGAGCTGCAAATCAAGCGAGTAATTGTGTTCCCACAACATGCGTACGACATGCGAGCCTGTTGTGATGTATGTAAAACCAATCCTGAAATGCAGAAAAAAAATGAGGATCTGTCATTTTTTGGCTTTTTGCACAAAGAAACAAATGCTCTATTCACTTGTCAGGCTGCTTTGATTGTTAATGCGAGGCAGACACAATAAGATCTGGAATGCTTGCTAACATGTATTCTGCAGGCGGACTGTTAATGGTCGAATATGTTGCCTATGCCACCGAACTCCATGGGGTCATGAGATTAATGCTGACTGAGGAAGGCACAGACTTGAAAAAAATAATGCTGGAAAGTATCTCTAGTTTTGATATCAAAGTATAGAAAGATCCAGCAAAGCATTAACTTATGGAAATATGTCTGTTTCCTCCGGCATCAATGACAACGTTTCGGTTTAACATGGGGCCCGATTCCAAAGTTGTCATTAAGCCCGTGATCAGACAAGAGCACTATGTGCACCGTACTGACGTGGCTCCCGGCGTCCATCGCAGCGTTGTGAAGCTTCGACGGGGCCAGCCACACGCTGTAGCGCGAGCACGAATTGTTCGCCAGACCTTCTGAAAGTCTCCCAGTTGAAGCGCTAGGACGCACGTTCGACGGGGCTGTAAAGCGCGATCCTCCATAGGAGGATCGATCCGTGCAGTGCTAATCGCACTAACTGTGCTCAGTGAGGTGGCCAGATGGGCGTCAGAGTAAACGTTCCTTCCTTCCACTCTAACGGACGTTACTTCCGCTCTGCAAAGTGCTCATCTGATCCCGGCCTAAAGGTCAAACGCTAATGGAAAGATCATGCTCCAGCCATTAACTTCTCACCTGCAACATCTGTATTCCAATCATGTTAAGAAGCCAAAGTTGGCTGGAGATGTTAAAATTTCTTAGCAAGACATTAAAGAGTGTGTGAAGCAGTGAAATTTATGGCTGGTGCTACTGAAAGGCCCGTCATGGATTAGCTAACGCTAATTAAACACTCGTGTCTGTATTTCAGCCCTGGTGTAAACTTAACCAGAGTCTTAACAATTACAATTACTTGTCCGTAATAAAGGATTCATGTTATGGTTTTCTTCTACAAAGACAGTGTTGTTCTGGTTGATGGTTTTCCTTCACATTTTTTCCAGAAGAATAAATAGTTTAACAGTATCGCATAAATATGGATGAACATTGCAGCAAAAGACAGGATTTCCCGGTCTTCCTGCGGGTTTTATGTTGCCTCATTTTTTTTTAAGGCTTAAAAGTAATCTTCTCAGTGTTAATTAGAAATTAACCCATTGCCTATCGTTCATTAGTAAGGGCTAAGCTTGAACAAGAAAATCCTTTTTGTGTGTATTCACTAAACCAGTGATGGCTGACCTCAGCAACCGGATGACGGGTCCTAGGGAGATTAGTCAGCTCAAGCAAAAATGCAGTTCACAACCACCTGGGGTGCCAAGGTTAGCCATCACCAGCTTGGCAAATCAACCAGAAAAGGCTATTTAAATTGCAGCTTAAGTAGATAAACCAACCATTTAATTTGCTTAAGAAATAAACACTGAAAAGTAACACTATCATTTATTACCGATACCAACATCCTCCAGGGCCATTGTTTTTGGTGTGTCTTTTCGACTTCTCCTTATTTGGACTATGAATTATATAATTTTACTGATTTCCAGAATAATACATTTGAGAAGCATATGTCACTATACTTCACCTAGAGTGAGTGCACCATGGTCTGTAGGTAGCCAAACCACCATAATCTTACAATAAAAAAAAGAGAACAGGTGACATCACTAAGGTAATGTTGTAATAGGAGCAGAGTTTTATTGGAGAATGCAACATTTCAGTCCTATCTAAGGACCTTCATCAGTTCTGCTGGTATCACACTTGCTCTCTAACATAATGCAGCCTCCTCCGGCGACCACGACCTCATTACTTCCTGGTTTCCTCCTCGCGAGAAGGAATCCAGGAAGTAAAATGCTGCGATCGCCGGAGGAGACTGCAGAGATCGGCGAGGGAGGGAGCGCACAGAGAGGTAATGTATACAACCCGAGTGTGTCTCGGGGTTACCGCTCTCAGCTGTGAAATTTAACCCCCGAGACACACTCAGGAACACCACGAGGGAGGTTAATAAACACTGCCATTTATGCCCAAATAAATGTTATGTACATGGCAGTGATCTGATTGTTTCACATTAAAACTTTTCCTGCCTTTGTGCAACTTTGTGTAGAAGCAGGGAAATAACATTCTGTGGAACCCTCTTTATTATGTGAACAAATAAATAAAACTATAGGGGTTATTCAGAGAGCACTGAAATGTCTCTCATTCCCCGCACTTCGGTGAATTCAGCATTCACTGCAGGGTCCCCAAAGTGCAGGGAAAATCCGCTGCAAAACCTCCGCATCAATCAGAAAAACTGCACAAAAAAATTGGAGCAACCCGAAAAAACCTCAGAGAAATAGCCAAAGGCATCCGACGATCTGTTGCAAACCCGCCAAACACGTCTGAAAAAGGCAGACGATCCGCCGAACGCAGCACCGTCCAGCTGCAGGAAAATGCCATAAAGACAACGAACGGGGTAAAAAAAAAAAAAGATTGAACTTTAAAAAATTTAAACGCTGTTTGCAAAATAAATACTGGACGAAAATGTCTGGAATTAACATATAAAGTGCTATAAATAATAATTAAAAGGTCTGTTACAGAAAAAAGAAAAAACTTTATTTTAAAAAAAATTGGGATTTTATTTATTTTGAAATAAAGTCAGCCAGACAAAGCAGTAGAAAATGGCCTCGCAGGGCCAAAATACATCATCTTAAAGAAGAGAATAAGGTCGTGCAGGACCATAACTTGTCATCTATGAAAGCATATAGAAAAGTCATCGAAAATGTAAACTAGTCATCTGAGGGCATGGTATAGAAATAATAACGAAGGGAGGGCGGGGAACGGGGCTAAGGAAAAAAGGGGGCAGAAGCCAAAATAAAAGTCATCTGATGTGGCTAGCAAAATAGTCCTTGGAGATGGCCCAAAAAGAAAATTTAGGGAAGGGGGGGGGGTATAAAAAAGAATATGCAGGAATGTCCTCACAAAACGGCCGAAAAAAAAGGGGGGGGGGTATTTATTATTATTATTATTATTATTTATTTATAAAGCGCCAGCATATTCCGCAGCGCTGTACAATAAGCACAGTACAGACAGGGTTACAATACATTGAACAACATTTGACAAACAGTACAGGAGGAGATGAGGGCCCTATTCCCGTAGGAACTCACAATCTGGGAGGGTTGGGGTTGGAAACAGGAGGAGAGGACTGTAAGGTGAGAGTGATTGATGGTTGCGTCAGTGAGTTGGGTGGTAGGCTTCCCTAAATAGGAATGTTTTCAGGGAGCGTTTGAAGGAAGAGAAGTTAGGGGAAAGTCTGACAGTACGAGGGAGAGCGTTCCAGAGAGTGGGGGCTGCGCGTGAGAAATCCTGCAGTCTATCATGGGAAGAGGTGATGCGGGGAGAAGCTAGGCGCAGGTCACTGTTTGACCTTAGGGAGCGGGCTGGGGTGTATTTGGTGATTAGTGAGGACAGGTAGTGGGGTGCTGAGTTAGTGAGGGTTTTGTAGGTAAGGATAAGGATTTTGAACTTAATTCTGCAGTGGATGGGGAGCCAGTGAAGGGACTCGCAGAGGGGAGCGGCAGAGACAGAGCGGCGGGTGAGGTGAATTAGCCTGGCGGAGGCGTTCAGGATGGATTGTAGGGGGGAGAGGTGGGACAGAGGGAGGCCAGATAAGAGATTATTGCAATAATCGAGTCGGGAGATTACCAGGGCGTGTATGAGTTGTTTTGTGGTGACCGCGGTAAGAAATGGCCGAATTCTGGAAATATTACGCAGTTGGTATCGGCAGGAGGAGGAAAGAGACTTGATGTGGGGGATGAAGGAAAGAGCAGAGTCCAGTGTAACTCCAAGACAGCGAACTTGGTTTGATGGGGAGATGGTGATACCCTCCACCGTGATAGAGAAGTCAGGAGGTGGGGAGGCATTAGAGGGAGGAATAAGTAGGAGCTCAGTCTTTGACATGTTGATCTTTAGGTGGTGGGAGGCCATCCAGGAGGAGATGCCAGATAAACAGTCACTGACTTTTGAAAGGACAGGGGGAGAGAGATCAGGGGTAGAGAGGTAGATCTGAGTGTCATCAGCGTAGAGGTGGTAATTAAAGCCAAAGCTGTTGATGATTTTGCCCAGGGAGGAGGTGTAGATGGAAAAGAGCAGAGGACCAAGGACAGAGCCTTGAGGTACACCAACAGATAGAGGCAATGAGGAGGAGGAGTTACCAGCAAAGGACACACAGAAGGACCTGTTGGATAAATAGGAGTCAACCCAAGCAAGTGCAGTGTCACCGAGACCCAGAGAGTTGAGGGTCTGTAGAAGGAGGGGGTGGTCAACAGTGTCAAAAGCAGCCGAGAGGTCAAGCAGGATGAGAATAGAATAGTGGCCGTGTTTTTTAGCAGTTAGGAGGTCGTTGGTGACTTTGGTGAGGGCAGTTTCAGTTGAGTGTAGGGGACGGAAGCCAGATTGCAGGGGGTCAAGTAGGGAATTGGAGGACAGGAAGAGGGAGAGGCGGTTGAAGACTAGTTTTTCTAAGAGCTTTGATGTGAAGGGAAGCAGGGATACAGGGCGGTAGTTGGATGGAGAGTTGGTGTCTAGGGATGGTTTCTTTAGTAAAGGGGTAACTAGTGCATGTTTGAAGGCGGATGGAAAGGAGCCAGTGGAGAGAGATAGGTTGAAGATGTGTGTGAGAGCAGGGGTGAGGGAGGAGGAGAGGGGAGGAATTAGATGTGAGGGAATGGGGTCAAGCGGGCACGTGGTGAGATGTGAGGAGGACAATAAGGAATTGACTTCCTCCTCAGTGGTTGGGAGGAAGCGGCAGAGGGTGGCAGAGGGGACCTGTGGGAGTGGAGGAGGCAGATAACTATCTTGTGTTGGGATGTTGCTTCTGATAGTTAAAGTTTTACTGAGGAAGTAGTCTGCCAGGTCTTGAGCGCTGAAGGCAGCTGAGGGGGGAGGTGCAGGTGGGTGGAGGAGGGTGTTGAAGGTGGACCAGAGCCGTTTAGGGTTGGAGGACAGCGTAGATATAAGAGATGAGAAGAAGGATTGTTTGGCCAAGTGGAGGGCAGAGGTGTATGACCGGAGAATAAACTTGAAGTGAACAAAATCAGCTTCAGAGCGGGATTTCCTCCAGGCACGCTCTGCAGTGCGGGAGCATCTTTGCAGGTAGCGAGTTTGGAGGGTGTGCCAGGGCTGAAGCTGGCGGCGTGGGGGTAGAAAAATACTCAAAGTTTTCAAAAACTATCCTCTTCAGCGTGGGAGTAAATGGGGTGACATCGCACGGAAGGGAGCTAGGCTACGTGGTCGGGTCTCAAAATAGGGAATTTGTTTTGCCGAAAAATGCCTACAAAAGTAATAATGAGACTTTTTGCTGCAAATTAAAAGAATAAACGGTTTAACCTCCCTGGCGGTCTGTTTTTTTGACATTTTCATGTCAAAAAGCACTCTATTTATTTTTTTGCCCCCCTAGCGGCATCCCGAGTGTTGCTCGGGGTTAAACGCCTATGCTGGAAGCAGTAACCCCAAGCAACACTCGGGATGCCGCTGGATACATCACCTCTTCCTGCGCTCCCTCGATGTCCCCACAGTCTCCTCCGGCGATCGCGACCCTCATACTTCCTAGTTCCATCCTCGCGAGAAGGAATCCAGGAAGTATGAGGTCGCGATCGCCGGAAGAGACTGTGGTGATCAGCGAGGGAGCACAGGTAGAGGTAATGTATACAGCCCGAGTGCGTCTCGGGGTTACTGCTCTCAGCAGTGAAATTTAACCCCGAGACACACTCGGGAACACCGTCAGGTAGGTTATTAGATATTGAATAAAAATGGGAATATTTTTTAAAATGAAACCTATGGGATTCACCTGATTAAACCTGTCGAATGAAACCACTGAACATCAGAGCATTTCACTGACATTTCACTGCTGTTCAGCGTTCTCTGAATAGATTAACCATTACTTCTCTATGGGGACTGTTACTGGTGCTGAACAGCACTGTATTTCGCTGGCAATTCACCACAATTTGGCGAACTGCCTACTTTCTGAATAGCTGAATGGCCGAAAAATTGCACCGCATGGGGTAATTCACAGTTCGGTGCAAATTTCGGGGCCAGTTCGGATCTCTCTGAATAACCCCTTTAAATATGGTGTAATGGTATAATACATGCAAAAATTCATTTTGAAAGGTTACTTCAAGCACACTGACCACGTATCTCTAGATGTTGTGCAGATCTACCAATTCAGGTTTTTTCTTCATCCTATTCAATCATACTTATAAAATACTGAAACTAAACCAATACATCAATGTTAATTATATGCCTCTGTTGTGTGAGAAGGATTAATTGTGTATCTATACATCTTGACAAAATTCTAAGAGTAAGAAGAGCTGCAGCTGCTCAGCACCCAGAAACATTTGACTCTTGGTAAACTTTGTTTTAAATACATTTTTCTTGTCTTCATAGGCATGCATTGTGACAGCGTGTGTCCTGGAGGGCACTGGGGTACGAACTGTTCATTGGAGTGTAACTGTAAAAACGGAGCTTCGTGTTCACCAGATGAGGGCATATGCGAATGTGCTCCTGGGTACCGGGGACAAACATGTCAGAGATGTGAGTATATGCTGCCTCTCCCTAATTTATCTTTTCTATATGCAACTATTGATGTCAGCATAGTAGGATTTATCTTACATAGTGGGACTCCGTAAACATTGTGTCCCACACCTTACATCTACTTGGTAGAAATTGAATGCTCACATTAAACTGAGTTCTTTCCCCAATTACTAAAGTGGAAACTTAATGTCCTTGGCAGTCACCTCTACACTGATGGTGCTGGTTTTCCACTGTTGCTTAACTAGTATTTTTTTTAATTTAAAATGTCTTAGAATAGAAATAATACCATATATTTAGAAAATACTAGCACATAATCACCCATGGTAATAATATGTGGTCGTTTTGTATCTGTAGTTTGCTCTCCAGGATTCTATGGGCACCGTTGCAGTCAACCATGTCCTCGATGTGTCCACAGTAATGGTCCATGCCATCATGTGACTGGCCAATGTGAATGTTTAGCTGGATTCATGGGATCACTTTGCAATGAAGGTAATGGTTGTTCTCTGTAAGGCAGATAAGTAGAGTTCTTCCTGCGTTTCTGTGTGTTTATTTAATTGGAGTAAAGACTCTGAGAAGACTTTAATATGTGATATTAACATAAAGCTTATAAAATGATCTTTTCTGCTCTGTCTGGAGATCTGAGGTTTTCCTTACATACATCACAATAAAACAATATTTATAGCATTTAAGTATTGTAACATCTGAACTAGACTAAAGCACAAATGTCATTAAGGAACAATAGTTCCTTTTCCATGTGACTTTTTTAAAATAGTGTCACAAATTCAAAAACTTTTACAGGCAGCTATTAATAAAGATGATCTATGTGAAGCTTGATTTCTGCGCTGGATCCAAGTACTTTTTTGTGTCTATGAATGACTTATGGATGTGATTCAGAGTGTTTCGCTGCCACTATATGAACATTATACTTTCTTAGTATAAAAAGAGATGACAGGTCTTTAAATCCATGTATATGTCGAGAAAGGTAGGGCACACACTTTCTTGGATAAACCTTCCACCAGGTACCATGCAGAACATTTAGGCCCAAACCGCACTCCACATAGAGAAAAACCAAATTAACCTCACAATCAGGTAAAGGAAATCTCAGGAGCTGTTATTTTGCAGACATCCAGGTCTATTCAGAGAAAGGTGAAACTCAGGAGAACTGGCAGGAGAAAAGACCAATCTAGACCAAATAGCCGATTTGGAAAATGAGATAAATGGGATAATTTTTTTGGTTTGGCTATTTTGACCTCGCATTTTAACTTCTCCAGTCATTCTCCTGAGTTTCACCTTTCTCTGAATAAATCTAATAATCACGTGATATTTCAGCTCAATCTAGAGACTTTTTCAAGAAAAAGGCTTTAGATTGAGCCAAAACATTGTGACATGGTATGTTCAAAATAAAGGCTCCCAAGTTTCCTTTACCACAGTACCTGTTAATTTGTTCTTTCGCTATTAAATCCATGTATAATATTTTAAGTGTGTAGTATATCCTTTCTGTTACTCCCTATTATATTCCACTTCTCTGTCATACATTAAAGTAATTATTTGAAGTATTTTTTTTCAAGGTTTGGATTTTCACTATATACACTTGTTTATACTTTTTTTGCTTTCTTTATGATATTGGTCTAGCATAAAAAGGAAGAGATGGGAGTAACAGACAGGGTGGCTGATTAGCGGAGAATTAAAAGGGAAGGGGGTACATTTTCAACCAAAATACTGAAAATGAAAAGGCTGAAAATTAAACATATTTCCAAGCCAGGTATTTCTTCTGCTTGACAATTTGGTCTACAGTTTGCAAATGTCTGAATTCCTACCTAATAAATATCCCCTTGATGACTTCATGTTCTTCATGCTATATAATCCTGTTTCCCTAATAGTTTGTCCAAGTGGCCGTTTCGGAAAAAATTGCGGAGGAATTTGCTCATGTACGAACAATGGAACTTGCAACCCTATCGACGGCTCTTGCCAGTGTTACCCTGGATGGATTGGCAGCGACTGCTCCCAACGTAAGCGTTTATCCTTGTTTTTTTCTATATTTAATTTGAGATTTATAATAGTTTCCTTAATTTTATTTGTCCAGCTCGGTTTTGCCAATGACCTACAGATGACAACATAGTATTTTTCTTGTGTTGTCCTGGTGACAAGAAGCAACATCATTAAACTAATCTTAACCAAAAGATGATGTGGAAACGATTTTGAAAAACAGTTTTAATTATTAATTGGGAGTAATTAATGAGGAATTGGAAATTAGGCCACAAAGGAAATCTTGGCATTTTATTCTCTAAATCTGGAATGATGAGCCATATGAGGTAGAGAAACTGAAAGGCAGTGAATAACACAGTATGTACAGAGCAGAGCAAAGAAAATTAGCATAATTTTGTTGCGTTGAGGACGAACCACCTTTTCTTTTCTTAAATTTTTAAAAAGGAATTGTGATATATGGGACAACGTGGAAAAAAACACCAGCACATGTGCTTGCACCAGGGGTGTAGCATGCCTTTTTGTCGCTTGGCGAGAAAAGGCTAACATGCTGCCTATTTGCCGCGTAGGCCATAGCAAATATGGACGCTGGACGTGACGTCCCCGCACATGTGTGACATAGATGTCCCTGTGCATGTGCAAAGCAATTGCCACAGCTAATGGCATAGGACAAACGTGAGCATTTCGCACATATATCAAAAAATAATTCTGTAAAGGCTGCCAGATAAGATGCTTGACGAGATCGCAAATGTTTCAATCCTCGAGAGAAAGTGTTTTTTATATAATTGATAATTGTTCATTTCACTCGAATTTGAGCTATTTTTTTTTCCTTTTCTGTATAGCTTGTCCTCCAGGTCACTGGGGGCCTAACTGTGTCCACACCTGTAACTGCCACAATGGGGCCTACTGCAGCGCATATGATGGAGAGTGTAAATGCACGCCAGGTTGGACAGGGCTTTACTGTACTCAGAGTAAGTGTGCGACAGCTGTAAGTAAAGTATATGTCAGTATATATTTATATACATAAATTTAGATTTTTATGATTACTGTATATTTATAAGGTTATTTTCAGAATCAAATTGACACTTTACATACAGTCAGGTCCAGAAATATTGGGACATCGACACAATTCTAACATCTTTGGCTCTATACACCACCACAATGGATTTGGAATGAAACAAACACAATGTGTTTTAACTGCAGCCTGTCAGCTTTAATTTGAGGGTATGTACATCCAACTCAGGTGAACGGTGTCGGACTTACAGCAGTTTGCAGATGTGCCTTCCACTTGTTAAGGGACCAAAGGTAATGGGACAATTGGCTTCTCAGCTGTTCCATGGCCAGGTGTGTGATATTCCCTCATTACCCCAATTACAATGTGCAGATAAAAGGCCCAGAGTTCATTTCAAGTGTGCTATTTGCATTTGGAATCTGTTGCTGTCAACTCTCAAGATGAGATCCAAAGAGCTGTCACTATCAGTGAAGCAAGCCATCATTAGGCTGAATAAACAAAACAAACCCATCAGAGAGATAGCAAGAACATTAGGTGTGGCCAAAACAACTGTTTGGAACATTCTCAAAACGAAGGAATGCACCGGTGAGCTCAGCAACACCAAAAGACCCGGGAGACCACGGAAAACAACTGTGGTGTATGACCGAAGAATTCTTTCCCTGGTGAAGAAAACACCCTTCACAGCAGTTGACCAGATCAAGAACACTCTCCAGGAGGTAGGTGTATGTGTGTCAAAGTCAACAATCAAGAGAAGACTTCACCAGAGTGAATATAGAGGGTTCACCACAAGATGTAAACCATTGGCGAGCCTCAAAAACAGGAAGGCCAGATTAGAGTTTGCCTAACAGCACCTAACAAAGTCTTCACAGTTCTGGAACAAGATCCTATGGACAGATGAGACCAAGATCAACTTGTACCAGAGTGATGGGAAGAGAAGAGTATGGAGAAGGATAGGAACTGCTCATGATCCTAAGCATACCACCTCATCAGTGAAGCATGGTGGTGGTAGTGTCATGGCGTGGGCATGTATGGCTGCCAATGAAACTGGTTCTCTTGTATTTATTTATGATGTGACTGCTGACAAAAGCAGCAGGATGAATTCTGAAGTGTTTCGGGCAATATTATCTGCTCACATTCAGCCAAAAGCTGTAGAACTCATTGGATGGCGCTTCACAGTGCAGATGGACAATGACCCAAAGCATACTGCAAAAGCAACCAAAGAGTTTTTGAAGGGACAGAAGTGGAATGTTATGCAATGGCCAAGTCAATCACCTGACCTGAATCCCATTGAGCATGCATTTCACTTGCTGAAGACAAAACTGAAGGGAAAATGCCCCAAGAACAAGCAGGAACTGAAGACAGTTGCAAACCCACCGTCTGGTGATGTCTATGCGTTCCAGATTTCAGGCTGTGATTGACTGCAAAGGATTTGCAACCAAGTATTGGGAAGGGAAAGTTTGATTTATGATTATTATTCTGTCCCATTACCTTTGGTCCCTTAACAAGTGGGAGGCACATCTGCAAACTGCTGTAAGTCCTACACCGTTCACCTGAGTTGGATGTACATACCCTCAAATTAAAGCTGACAATCTGCAGTTAAAGCACGTTTGTTTCATTCCAACTCCATTGTGGTGGTGTATAGAGCCAAAGATGTTAGAAATGTGTAGATGTCCCAATATTTCTGGACCTGACTGTAATAGTGTTTATCTATAATTCTAACAAAGACCTGGACTGGACATCCAAGATGTGCTGTACCTAAAACACATGGCAACAAGTCATATCTGATGTTTGTGAGGCTGGTTCAGGATATTTCCTAGGTAACTTACGGGTTAACCCGAGACGCAAAAGTAGGTAACCCTTCACCCAGGTTCTGTACCAGTCCTTAATGTGGCTGGGTTTCACAATGGTAGGAGGTGGACCTAGAAGGCAGGGACAGCAATAAGGAAGGGAAACACCAGTCCTTGTATGGCTGGCAGTAAGCAACGGGAGAGGTACGGAAAAGGAAAATAGGGGAACCGTACCAGGCATGGCCTGGAAGCCAGGGGTCCCACAATACAGGTAGAATAGTCGAGAGGCAAATCCGAGTCAAGGGGTTAGAGAGGTACACAGGTCAATAGCCAAATCCGTGTCAAACACCGTAAATAAATAATATAGAGCAATAAATAGCAATACCAGGCACTCAAGGGGTCAGATAAACTGGAACCTCGAAAGGACAAAGTGAATAGGGCAAAGACAGTTTAAATTGGCACCCTGTTCATTCATTGGTGGAGCGGATCACGTGACTCCTGGAGAAGCCGTTGTGGGCTTGATGACGTTACATGTGCGATGTGCCGCCCGCGACTTAAAGACATTGAAGCTGCTGGGCACGTACATAAGAGAAGATTGCGCAGGAGGAAGGAGCCCCACAGGAGAGCGTCGGGAGGCGCGAGGACAACAGGGAGCCAGCAAGGAGGAGTGCCTGGGTCGGCCTATGCCGGGACGAGGTCTGACAATGTTGGTGTATAGACAGTGTTGGAATCGGTTGATTCTGGCATTTTCAGTTGCCCGAAGCAATGTAGAATTTGATTTAGGACCCATGACCACATCCGAATGATAGCCTTGGAAACCATCCTATTTTCAATAACCTATTTATTGGCATCTGTCAAACAAAGGAGGTTCCACACAAAGGTGAAGTTTGTCCAAACCTATTCTGTAGACATTGTCAGAAATAAAGGCCACGGATCATCACAGTTTCATTTATTAGAGATAAAATGTGTTTTATTTATGTATAGATTTTTGCTGTATAAAAAAAAGTAAGACTGAAGAGTGGAGAAATGTTTATATTGTCTTCCTGGTATCACCTATTAAATCTCTTCTTCATGAGATCTTCAGAATTATTGATAAACAGTGGTTTCTCTATTTTTGAACAGGATGTCCTTTGGGTTACTTTGGAAAAGAATGTGCCCTTGTATGCCAGTGTCAGAACGGGGCTGACTGCGACCATATAACTGGCCAATGTACTTGTCGCACAGGATTTATGGGAAAATATTGTGAAATGAGTAAGTATGTGAATAGCACACTAAGATTTGTGAAAAAAGAGATCCATATGATTTTTTAATGTGGAACAGTTCTCTACTGGTACAAGAAGATATTGAATAAAAGTTGCAGCATACTTTCCTTGACTTTACTTCTTCAATCTCAAAAGACCTGACCTCTAGCTGTACATACTGAAAAAAAATACAGGAAAGTATCCCAACCCAGGAAAACAAGCCATACACTTAGTCCATCCTTCCCTGCCAATGATAACTGTTCATTCTCCTGAACTTTTCCATATCCAACTAAATAATTTGCTTCACTATCCAATCCTAGCTTGCAATTTAAACTTTCATCTCTCTCATTTTCCTAACCCTGCAAAGCTAAATATATTTTCCATTTGTATGTAACTATGTTGCCCATGCACCTTTTTTTATTTGCCCAACTACCATATCCCTATTTCATATCCTACACAACCTTTTTCATAAACCTAATTCCATTCAAAGCCAACTACATATTCTATATCTACACCATCTCTCAGCGCAGGAAAATGTTAGAGGTTTATATTCAACATTCAGACCCAGCAAAACTGTCCATATCCATTTACCCCCTTCAAAGGGGTAAAAGACTCTGCATTCCTCCTAACCAGCACAATCGCCAGAGTTGTTCAGAATTTCTAATCTATAGTTACCTGTCAAGCAAGAGTTACTTTATTGATTGGATTGATTTGAACAGAAACGTTTTGCAGTTTTCCATTATATCAGCCAAATGGAACTAGGTTTCACATGCTAGATAAGCAGGGGAACTACATTTTCTGATGGTCCTGCTTGACTTGACCCCTGCTCCCAAGCCAAATATGTTCTTCTATACCATTTCCCGAATTTCTCTACCTATCCATCCTATAATCATCGTATAGTGCAATTTCTCACTTCGAAAGTTTTGAGTGCGTATGTTATGTATGCTTGAAGGAATAAAATGCTCATAACCTTATACAGAGCCAAAGCTAAATTCTCTATCTGTGTGTACCACTCCAAACAAAAAATATCCCTATATAAGGAGCATATTCATTGCATGTCCTGTATGACAAAGAATTGCCATATGACATATGGTAAAAATTTATATGATATGTTAAATGATAGAAATGTGTTGCTTTTACAGAATGTCCATCTGGGACATATGGATATGGCTGCCGACAGGTCTGTGATTGTCTGAACAATTCCACATGTGACCACATCACAGGCACTTGTTATTGCAACCCAGGATGGAAGGGAGCAAGATGTGACCAAGGTATGGTTTGATGATCTTTGAATTTGGAATGGTCCAGTTCAAGTGAAGAAGGCATTGTTGTAAAACACAGCGTAGAAATACACAACAGTTAAGAGACATAGATTAAAGGGGTGTCGGACTCTGGGCCTGTGATGTGACAAAATTCTCTGGGCCTTGGGATGCCCAGAGAATTACTAATTGCTCTCATCCGAAATACACCAGGGCCAAATTAAATTCAGCACCCTTGTTCTAAGCTTGTTTTATAATGTATGTATGCTCTTCAAGATCAAATAATAAAATATATACGGGTTACAAAAACATAAAACGGTAGTGATTACTGGGACAGAACTGAAGCAAGTTCAAATGCCAACGTCATTATTGAGGTTTACGCTAAAATGGATATATAGGTAAAAGGAAAGGCAATACTTGTCTTTTTGTTATTAATCCAAAGGTAGATGGCTATTTTCTTTTGAACACATTATCAGTTTTTTTATTGTATTTTCCATAATACATAGGGCCCATATTATTGTACAAAACAAACCATCCCTTTAGGGCCCATATTATTGTATAAACCATCCCTTTGTCTGTAATATACAGTATTATATCAGATGCATCCTTAATCATTGCATGACACTCATGCACCATTACTATCTGTCTTGTTTTTTCACAGCCATAATGATAGTAGTAGGAAACCTGAATAGTTTAAGTCGCACAAGTACGGCCATTCCTGCGGATTCCTACCAGATTGGTGCAATTGCTGGCATCATTGTGCTTGTCCTGCTGGTCATATTCCTGTTGGCCCTCTTCATCATTTACAGACACAAGCAAAAGGGTAAAGAGACCACCATGCCTGCTGTTTCATACACTCCCGCTGTACGGGTCTTAAGCACAGATTATACCATTGCTGGTAAGAAATATATTGGCTCTATCTATAATTCTTTGTGTTCTCTGGTAAAGTGCATAAGCAGGTGCCTGTGTAATACAGTATGTATGTATTTGTAGCGCTCACTCCCGGAGGAGCCACTGAAATTGAACCTCGAGTCAGTCTCCCCGCACTAGGGAATAAATATACTCCAGCACCGTCATGGGTTTTATAAATTATATAGTTTACTAGAATAAATGGCATATAATGAATAACACGGTATACGTAGATATATTTACAGTACTTCGTAATGCGGGAAACGCGCAGCGGAAAAGAAATACAAGGCTTCGTAATTCGAGAAACGCGCAGCGGAAAAGAAAGGAAAAATATATCTTTAACCCCCTTTGTGGTTGGGGGAGTGAGTCCCGTACAGGTTATGTCCCAAGAATGTAGGTGTGTGTGTGTGATGGTACCCGGGTACAATATTCAACTGGCCAGTGAATTATTTATGAGGTATCTTCGACTAGTCAAGTTGGGGCCCTGTGGGTTTTGAAACAAACAGCAGCGTGCTTTCTATTTTCACAACGGCCTGGAAGGCCTCTCACCCATCCACCCGATACTTGGTGCTCTGCTCGACCCAGGACGTCTCTCCGCTCGATTTTGACTGGGATTTTATGGGTTACCGGATCTGCTGTCTTGCTTTTCTGTAGCTGCCGCAAGATGTCCAGCTCACCGCCTGCACTCCCTGTCCGATCGATCTGCAGTGCTCCTAACTCGGGGTCCTCTCGCTCTCTTGGTATCAGCGTGGGTTATTCTGGTGAAGCACTGGGTCTTCCTCTTATGAGGCGGAATAACCCGGTCTTTCGCTCTCAGGCCGCACCTGCACTCCGGCCTGGTCAATATCACGGTCTGCTGCACTGCGTCTTGCTCCTCTCACTCCCTGGCGCGCTCTGCCAGCTCTCTCCACGAGGCTCAGGATGTCAGCGTCTGTGTCCCACCCACTTCCTGTGTCTGCCCGCAAAGCATGCCGGGAAATGTAGTCCCAATGTTCAGCGTCTCACATTGTGCTTGTCTCCCTCCGGTGGCCAAAAACAAGTACTACACGGCAGGGGATTTAAAACCAGCGCTACATATTCAATAACAAAATTCCTATAAGACGTATTAGGATCACAAGGCAGAGACATACATTGAACATTCGGAAAACAAATTCCCATAGATTTTTGGATGTGAGTTTTTTCCAAAAAAAAACTCCAATGCTAATTCTTATAGTGCAACTTTACTAAAATGGAAACACTATCAGGGTTATTCAGAGCATAGCTATTTTGACCTGGAATTTTCTCTTCTCCAAAAGTTCTCCAGAGTTTCACCTTTCTCTGAATAACCCTGATTGTGAAAGCATACATAAACAATCTCCGTACAGTTCTTACAGAAATAAAGCTATAAGTGAAATACAATGAAGCAGCAGTAGACAAATTTTAGTTTAATCCTGAAGTCAAGGCATACTTGTCATAGTTACCTACAGGGAGCCACCATCCCGGTAATAGCATTGGTGCAGCAATATGAAGTCCAATCAGAGCGGTTAATGTTTACCTGTCAGGTGAGATCAAAAGAGCGAGCCTATAAGAGACAGGAAATGGCAGCACTCTGCAGTAAGCTTGACACACTGTGTATGAGAGCACTTTAATGAAATCAACAGAGTACTCCTGAGGTCTGCTACACTGATCCAGTAGCTTAATTACAATCAAATGCCGACTAGACAGTGATGCCCAACCAGCTTACGCCAGATATTTCCAGCCTATATGGCGCTCACAGCCTTCAAGATGGGTGAACACAGTGGAAGTTGTAGTTCTGAGATATCAAGCTTAATATAGTTAGCCCTTGCTTAAGGTATGTCTAGGCAAACCCTAACAGGGTTACTCAAAGAGAATCGAAAAGTCACTGCACGTTCAGTAACTTTTCAGTCTCTTCAATTCGGTGCGATTCGGCGATCCTATTTCGGCGACCCTGCGGTATATTCAGCAAGCACCACAGGACCGTCGTAGTGCAGGGAAAAGCTGCCGCAAACCCGACGTACATTCACACGCAAAACCTAACGAACACTCACCGAAACCCACAAAAACATCTGGATTAACCTCGCCGAACAGGCCAGAGAAACCCGAGCAGCCGCCGATCACAGAGCAGCTGCGGGAAAAATCCGACACCGCAGACGAAGGAGGTGAAAAAAAAAAACAGTACGCTTGAAAGTTGGAAAATAGAAACGATGTTTGCAAAAAACTACTGAGCGAAAATGTCTGGAATTTACATATAACACTTCATGTAACACTTCAATGTACTTGAACCCAGGACATACTTGAAAACGAGAGAAATCTCAATGTATCCTTCCTGGTAAAATCCTTTATAAATAAATAAATAAATATAAGATCCAATAAATGATAATAAAAAGGTCTGTTACAGAAAAAAGAAGAAATGATTTAAAAAAAAAAGTTTTGCAATAAAAATCCGACAAAATACCTAAAAGATCCTAAATCTATAAATAAAGAGACTTTTTATTGCAGAATATTATAATTAACGGTTTATTAGATATTGCATTAAAACGGGAATATTTTTAACATTAAACCCTATGGGATTCTCCTGAATAAACCTGTCGAATGAAACCACAGAACAGCAGGGCAATTCGGCAACTTTTCACTGCTGTTTTTTTTTCTCTGAATAGACAAAGCATTGCTTCTCTATGGGGATTTCACTGCCCTCGAACAGGCACCGTATGTGCAGGCAATTCGCCAACATTTGGTGAACTGCCTGCTCTCTGAATAACCGAACGGCCAGGAAAGGTAATCGTACGCTGAATTTCACTGTTCTGTTACCTTTCGGCCACAACTCGGATCTCTTTGAATAATCCTGTAAATCTGCTCATGCTTTGCCAAAAAATAGCCATTGTATATAGGTATATTTCAAAGGGAAATGGAGTTCCTTTTTTCTTAAACAAATAGGAAGATGCTGCTGCCTAAATATATTTTTTAATATATTATTATTTTAGGTGATTTTACTCACCTTTTCTCCCTTGTTGCCTGCAGCTCCTGCTTTTCAGCTCTGGCGCTTCTGAACCTGGAAGTCCCTGAGTTTTACTATGCAATTTGATCTCCTATGCGACTTGTGTAACGTACGAACCTCAAACTGCGCACCTTTAAGGATCTGCACACTTTACGTATGCAAGTTCCGTAGTGCCATCGCAGAGCAATGGAGCGGAGCCGAGCAAGTCTCATCCATCGCTACATCTCTGAGAGCACTCACTATTGCGGGTGGTCTTTGAGAAGGTGACCTTGACACACTCTCTGCATCCTGACCCTGACGTCACTAGTAACCATAATGGTTACTGGCAGCCGGGAAATACAAAATCCTGGCTGCTGATAACCCAGCTTTTCTACCGGATCGGGTCATGGCAGAGGAAGGCAATCCTCACATCTTGACCACTTTAAAACACTAAAGTGGTCAGGACGGAGTAGAGTATCCCTTTAAAGAGCAATGTATGCTACAGAGTTTCTTTGGAATGGGAAAGTCATTTCTAGTGACATGAGGAAACCACTAGAAAAACTTATTTTCATCATATTCACATATTTTTGTTTTTCCAGATACTCTACCGCACAATAACGGTGGGAATCCAAACAGCCAGTACTTTTCCAACCCTAGTTACCACACACTGACCCAGTGTACAACTGGAAATCATGCCAATGTCACAGACAGGATGCTTGTATCCAAGGTAAGCTTATGCCATTATTGTGGTTTTTTTCTTCTTCATTATTTCAATATAAATATTTATATAGATTGGTGTATATAAATTAATTTTATACAGTATATCTATACAAAACACTGTTATAAAAGAGAACTCCATTCCACCATGCATGTAGCACTGTACATTTTATAAAGTGGCATATACATATATATATAGGCACATTCATTGCCAGTGGACACATATTACAAAATTCACAAATGTCTCAGTCCCTACTGTTAACATGTACAGGATCCACAACATTAGGAAGGAACAAATGGGGATTGTTCATTATTCTATTATGTAGATCTTAGTCACATTGGGAAATCTGACATGTTTTATGTAATAGTTTATGAGGTTTAGGAGGAGCCTGTGGAGTTTGTTGCAGAAGAGACATGTAGAAATGTCTTATTTTCTTCTCATTAATTGTTAGGTAGAAGTATGTCAACATATTTTGTGTTGTTTGCCATGAACTTGAGGTTTTTCGTCCATATTTTATCAGCAATAATGATAACTGAATTGTCTATCTTGAGCCGATGATATAATTATAGCTTTTACATGACGTGTATCAACATGACAACTGCTAGTTATCCGCCATATTGCATTAAGTGAAATGACATTGTCTCCTCTCCCATTTTCTACATTCAGTCAAAAAGCAGCCAGCTTTTCACGAATCTTAAAGGCTTAGATCCTGGAAAGCGTTCACATACCATCGATTATACGGGAACCTTACCGGCAGACTGGAAGCAAGGAGGATATATCAATGAACATGGTGCGTAATCTACTGCATACCTGCAACTTTTGTAACAAGGCTATATCTAATCTATTCTATAAATTACAGATAGGAAGTATTAATAAATATATATTGCAATCAACAAAACTACAGAGCTGTTCAGACTACTTGTGCTAGCAGCTATACATCATAGTTCTAAAAAATTTTTAGAACAGTCAAACTACCCCTCCCGGCTATCACAAATTTTTTCAGTATAATGGGCTATGTCTGTAGAAGAGCGTAAATGTTGGAGACTGAATGACAGAGGTGTACCTACAGGTGTTTCCCATCCACCCTCTGTCTCTCACTCACACCCCGCGCTGTCAGTATATTGGCAATAAAGTCAACACTGTAACTGAGGGATTGAATCTGGATTGGGACGTGTTTCCAATCTGGATCGGTCATGTGGGTTTTGGGGCAGGAGAAAGGTAGAAATAAGGGGATGGCTGATATAACAGCAAATGTAATTAAATGATAGCGTTTATTTTTTTTGAGATCCTTTAAAGAAAGACGCAAGTAGACACAATAGAAATCAAGTCACGGTTTCATCTCTGGCTGCAGAGGTGAGGAATTAAAGTTTTATTGATCATGTATCCTCTTGATTCTAGGCTTGTTGAAGAGTTCAGCGTACAGCATAAGCACCTGTTCTCTAAGTAGTACTGAGAACCCTTACGCCACAATTAAAGATCCTCCACTTCTGCTTCCAAAAAACACAGAGTGCGGTTACGTGGAAATGAAGTCCCCAGCTCGCAGAGACTCAGCATATGCCGAAATTAGCAATTCAGCCCTGGCCAACAAGAATGTTTATGAAGTTGGTAAGTGTTCTTGTAGATCTTGATCTTTTCTTCATGCGTCCATGAAGAAACGCTTGGTGATGGCCAACGTTTGGCATGTAACATGACTTTTCACAATGCTTCACAGAGCCAACCTTCAGCTAAATACACCATCGAAAGTCCTGTGGATTCAAAACCACAGGTCCTTTCTTCCTCTGGTGTCTTTTTTAAAATAAGGTCTCAGACAATTTTGCTCATATGAATTTATGAATTCCACAGCAATAAAACACACCTCAGAGGCTGAGCTCTATTGCCTTTGCTATGGTACCCCTAATCCTTGAGATTAAGACACGACACTGCTGCATGAAATAGATTGCAGCTCCATCATCTCTCAGATTAGCCTGTTTCAGATTTAATTTCTACTAAATGGATTCTATATTTCTGATCTACATCTTACTTATTTTTCAGGCTAAATAACAGAGACTATTAGGAATTGCTGCCCTCAGATTATTCCTATGAAATGCCAATAAAATAATATATCCTGTTGTGTGGCCTAAAGTAACTCACTCTCACAAAAATAAAAAAATAAAATAAAAAACATATATGCTTAACTAGTTATACATGGGAAATTGTGGAAAATCAAAGAGCCCTAATACGATATTATAAAAGTGTACTGAATAATAAAACATCAAATGCGTTACATAATACATGAATTTAATGCCTATGTATTATAGATGATGCAGCTGGGTATATTATCACAGCCCACATGTCTGGTTGGCAGGTTATTGTTGGCCTTGGCCATGAATTATGTGTTCGTATACACCTGTAAGCATAGTGTACTAGTCTTTATTCTGTATTGCTTTTTATTGCAGTGCATTAACTATCAAAGGGGTGCCAAAAATGGTAAGGACTTTAAATAAACCCATTTGTAATGTGCGTGTTTCAGGGCTGCTCCCTCAAGTTGTGCTTCATTGTGGTTTTGTATGTGCTGTGCATTGTTCAAGGCATAGATTGAAATGAGCTCACATACACAGACGTTCTTCGTGCGTAGTGGCAGCATACAGTTGGTTGTCAATACATGAAAGCCCTTCTGCAGTGTACACATTATTACTGATACTCTGAATAAGGCAGCTGTTCAACAATATCCTTAAGATCTCTCTGAAGAAAAGTATTTACAGAACAACAAAAGAAACATGTCAGATCGACAACGTATGATCACTTTTCCTAAATGAGAATATAGTTCCTGATGCATAACAGACCAAGAGCACACTTCATTTTAAGTGGTTTGTGGATTTTATTCTTCCAAACCAACTATTTTGGTTTTAATCTCCACGAGAGCAAAATTATATATTTAATTGATACAAATATAGTACTTTTTAACTATCCCGTGAATTAGACAATTGGCCTCATGGAAGCCTCTCTCTTGGAGTGCTGTGTGTATAGATAGCGTAGTGTAGCTCACACTGCATATTATCAGTAGAGGAATGGTACTAAAAGGTTTTTTTCGACAGCCTCTATAGTGGAGGCTCATTCATAGGGGCAGCTGGGACAATGCCCCACCAAGGCTTGTAGGGCTGAAACATTGCTTGTCTTGCCCTATTAAACCTATCTGAAGTGATCCCATTGTGTGCCCGTTCCTCCTTTCTTCATTTGCCGCAATGTTGAGGCAAGATGCCCTAATTGAAACGTTAACCTGTGACTTGTATCATTCAAGCCCTGCTAAAGAGATCCTATGCCATATACATTTATATAGGCTAAAACAGTTGGAGATATAGCTCTATATCCTTCATTACATACAGATGAATTATCAAGGTCTTTAGCTGCTCTCAGGTTGATGGATCATTTCATAGTATTCCAGGAAGCAAGGACTAGTTTTGTAACATATCGCCAGTACTTGATAGCTTTAGATCATTAGCTATAGTTTAGAAACTACTTAATTGATCACATTAATGCACTACTATAGATTAAAAGATCAATAGGATTTCTTCAAAACAAATGGTATTACTTATTAGCACATAAAAATCAGTTTATATATTGTATTGATGTTTTTAACCCCTTAAGGACCAATGGTGTAACTGTTATGTCATAAGTGCATTGACTTTAAAGACCCTTGGTCCTTAAGGGGTTAATATATTCAGCAGTTTTCAGCACTAGCCCAATAAGTTATTTCTCCCTTCTTGGTATGATGATATTATGCATCTTTGCATGCATCTGATCTCATATACAAGAGACACTGGGAATACCATAGCATTCTACACTATTTGTATATCTCAGTGTTTCCCAACCCTGGTCCTCAAATACCCATAACAGGCCAGATATTAAGGATTACCTTGGGGAAATGTAGACTGAATCTGCCAACACTGCAGAAAATCTTATCACCTGTGTCGTGCTTCAGATATCTGGCAAACACCTTTTAGGGGTACCTGAGGACCAGGGTTGGGAAACACTGACATATGCAATGAGTATAGAATGTTACAGTGTTCTCAGTGTCTTTTTTAGATGAAATCAGATGCATGCAAGGATGAATGATATCATCCTAATATGATAAGCATAGAGCACCCGGTCCTTATCTCCCTTCTGCAAGTTAATTACAAGTAACCCCCCTTTGGATATTGTAACATGGTATAGGTATGGATTTCTTCTGGCTGTCAAAGTCTCTTTACAGCACTATTATTATTATAAATTCTACAGGTCTCTACCCCTTATCTGGAATTCAGAACTCAACAGACTACAGATGCCCAATGTTTTTGGAGTAGTTCAGTCATCATTAATATTCACCTTCCTGTTGCTCCTGCCACTCACTCACCTTCCTGACTCTCCTCTGTTCCAGTACTCCACACCCGTAGTATGTTCCACATTTTCAGTGGAGGACATATTGCACAGAGCCAGTGAGAAACACGCTAGCCATGCTCAGCATGTCCCTCACTGGCGCTGCACAGTCTGTCCCAGCGCGTCTCTTGCTGGCAGTGTAAAGCTTCACATTCTCGGCTCCCCAGCACACCCTTTCTCCACTGACTGTATGGTATCTTGGCTTGATTCTAAAAACCAGAATACTCTGATATCCTAAATGCTTTGGTCCCAAGAATTTTGTATACTGAGTGCTCCCCCTGTATTGTGTAGTGCTTTACAATTGAAGAAGACAAATGAGACGTACCATCATGTACCTGGAAGGTAGAACGAGCATTACTGTAAACCCGTTCTATAAGCAGCTTTTTCCTACCTTGGTGTGAAACACCCTGTTTTGCAAAACATGAATGTAGCTGTCATTAAGACAAGCGGCAGGTCTTCACAATACTCATTGTTTAGCACTGTGGAATATGTCAGCACATATATAAATAAAATATAAAAATGTAATAATAACAACTTGTACATAATGCCTATTCCCAGTAATGGATGGTAAGCATTTCAGATGGTAGGGCACTGAAATTTGCTTCCAGTAGACCAAGCATGTCTAAAATGAGCTCATTGGGGTAGAGATAACAAAAAAATCAAGTTCAAGTTCATGCTCAGTTGTGCTCCACAGTTTCTTCAGATAGCAGTCAATAAGGGGAAGACATAAACCTGTGGGAAGCTACCCCAACTGACCCTATGGATGGGCCTCCCCTGTTGTACTCATAGAATGAAGTGGAATGACTAGTGTCAATTGATCTGCTTAAGTCACCTCAAGTCTAGAAAGGTCATTGCAAAACCTACAACCCTGGAGATTTTCAAAAACAGTCATAAATAGGATCAAAACCTTTGGAAATTAAGACGGGATTGTCCCTACTTAGGCCCGTGTCAGACGAACGCAGTGATCACGTCCGTGTTGCCGCACATTTTAACATCCGTCGTAGCATAAAATTATGATCAATAGAGACCCACACACGAAGTACGCCCGTACAGAAGTGCGGATGCACAACGCACGTGGCACCGGACGCAATTTAGGCAAGAACGCAACAGAGTGCGCCACATACGCGTAGCTTTGTGTGTGAGTGATGGAACGTAGTCAGACGGACTGCATTTTTGACGTCCAGCATTTTTGACGGACAAAATGTTTTTTCATATCGTGTATCAATATTTTTCATGTTACATATTAATTTTATTTCCCATCTACATCAGTAAAAAAAAACAGACCGTGTAGTGTCTACAGTATCATCTGTCAGAAAGTACGTCAGTTGTGCACGGATGCACAGTGTGCTCAGAAGGCGTTCGTCTGACATTAGCCTTAATCAGCATTTTAAACATTTCATTTTCTTGGTGTTAAACTGCTTCATGATGCTGGATCAGTTGAGCATCATGATTGATAGATTTTGATAAAAGAACCCCTATGGAAAAATAACTCCAACATTGTTATCGCTCTTAAAAAATATATTTTTGTGCCATACAAAAACGTTCCTTTCTTCATGTGTACTGTAAGTATATGACCTATTGCCCTTCGTATAGCTCTGATAACAGGACACCAGAGTGTTATTCATCAGCTCTGGATACAGGCATATTATAATCATACCTTCCTTGACATGCCATTTCCTAAAGTAAACACATGCTACATGTCAAACAGGGGTTTTCTTTGTAACTAAAACATTGTGTATTCCGTTGCTGCATTTCTCGAGTTTCATAATACCCTTTGTAAATTAATATAACTACTTTAAAGATTGCTTCAAATCAACATATTTGGATGTATAGTATGTTATCCGCTTTGACATTTTTGGTGCATCCATATTTAATAAATGAGCTCTAAGGCTTTCTTAATGTTCTGAAAGATTACATGATGTTTTAATAACCTCGCACAGGACTTGCTTGCAGCTTGGCCTAGTCTTATTGTTTTTTATTTTGTTATTATTAAATATGCACGAATATGAGCATGGGCAGATTTTTCTCTGTAATTAAACAAAATTGCCATCATACTTTAAGCCTGCTGCACAGAAAGAGGCTTGTTATGTGTTGTAAACACCTAGGGCACTATCACCTGGTGTGAGCTAACCTTAGCCTGTTTTTGCATTGGTGCCGGTTAAATGAGTCTAGCACCTCAGCAACAGATCGTTTGCCTCTTGCTAGAAATGGGAAAAATCAGTTATCGCGTAGCTATTAGCGATTCGTACTGCGAGCTTACTTTACTTTCCGCGTCCTTTACTTAACACAGGGAGCGCTAGAGATCTCTTTTGTAACTAACAGGTCACTTGGTGCCAGCACTAGTTTTTAGATGGACGTTAATGGCAAAATTTTACCTACTACTCAACTCTGGTGCTAACTCAAAAACCCCCACAAAAAAATAGGTCCTTGTCCAAAATTAACAGGCAATTAAAAGGCAATTGAAAGGAATGCAGCACAGGTGTACTCTTGGCCTCATACACCATAGTAATGGATCTGGTCAGCAATGTCATTGCTGTTGCAGTAGGCTCTATTATTATACATATGTATCCTTTATCCACATATATCCTAATTCTAATATATTGCCTAATTTTAAACATTTTATGCTGGGGGTTATTCATAGTATGTAAGCGGTTGATTATTAGGGTGACCGTGTGGACCATGTTTAAAGGGACACGTGGATAAGTCTTTCCCTGAAACATGTATTTATATTCTGCAGCAGGGACATTGTTGTCGTTCACCTAGCCTTCCTTTTGAATTTATTAAATGCAGTGTAATGATTCTACATGCTGTTGGGTGGCATTTATCATGCAATGCCCATCAGCCTTAATTAATAATATGTGTGCATGAAAACATGGTTGATACGGCCACCTTGGAGGATTTTAATAATGCTGGGGTTTGAGGGCTCTTCACTGGATGTGTTCATACGTATACAAGGTTCTATCCTGTACACAACCTCATTAGCGCTGGGTTTCAGCCCGGGTCTTAGCCTTTCCCTAGCATCTGCTAAACAACCATGTACACAGACTCCCGCGGTCAAGGTGATCTGTTAGTAGGTCGTCAGGCGCTAAGTTTTAGCGACTCAGGCAAAATTTTTTCTTTAGCGATGGTGTTTTAGCTCACACCAGGCGACAGGGCCCCTAGATGGAAGTTTCTTAAAAAAAATTTAATGATTGAATACATGATTGAGACAAATTGCATGCTAGTTACGTACAATGTGAAACCAGAAAAAAAATCATTTATATATATATATATACAGTGCTTGATTGTTTTAATCAAAAGTAAAATTTTCATTCTTTTTTTTTTTCTTAGAGCCTACCGTGAGTGTTGTACCAGGAGCCTTTAATAACAATGGTAAAATCAGCCAAGAGCTCTATGATCTCCCAAAGAACAGCCACATTCCTTGCCATTATGACTTGCTTCCAGTTCGAGACAGCTCTTCATCCACGAAAGAGGATTCCACCAGTGAATGACCAGGTCCATCATTTCAACAGCAGCATATTGCGCCAGATTTTTAAAAAGCTTTTTTAGACTGATGCTTGATGCGACTACTGTTTTGTGTTTGAAATGACTCCAACAGATCGGAGACAGATCACCGTCTGGATGAGAAAGAACATTCAAAGAGCGAACCATGTTGCAGAGAGAAACATTGAGAATTCCCCCCAATCACTTGACACAAAAACTGTGCGTTCAGTTCGTCTCTTCTTTGCAAGATTTCTTTTGTATTGACTAATATTTTTATCCATGGAGTATTTAACAATATAATTGTTAATTAAAGATGGAAGGTACTTCCCATTAGAATTTTTTTATAGGATAAGTCAAGTCAGGTGTGCTTGCCAATACCCAGCTATGGCCATACACTTGATGACCAATTTACTATTTTTTGTAATGTATTTTGGTGGGTATGACGGCAGTGTGAGACATGATTGATTGAGTGCTTAAAAGGAACCACAAAAATGTAAAAAAAATCAAAACCAGAACTCATGAACACCATGAATAATCAGCAGCAGAATTTGGAATCGATTCTACAGATCGCTTTTAAATATATTCAAGGGCTTTGTTTGACTATCTAACTCTAAGGCTAGGGACAGATGAGCGCATTTTCTGCGGCCACCGTCAAAATGTACGTCGATGCGTGCGCACGCATTTTTTCACGGAATACGCTTAAGTGGTCAGACGATGCGCATTCTGGACGTATTTCATGACGATGGGGTGAAAAGAAGTCTAGGGAAATCCGGCTGTTTGAACGTTATGTTGGCCGCACACTAGCAGCGTCTGACATCTCCTAATCACGCACACACGCTGCTATGCGGCCGCAGCGCACTCTGTACGTCAGTACCAGCGGTTTAACGTTCTCGAAAAAATGCGTTCATTTTCCACTTGCGTTGCGCGGCCGGACTTTTGTGCGACCGTACTTCGTATATTGGCTGTCATTGCCCGTCATCTGCTGCTAGTGCGGCCGTGATTATGTGCGCCAGAACGCGCGTTCGCACTGCCTCAGTCTGACCCTAGCCTAAATCGCTCAGCTATAGCCTGATAATATTGCTGAATTGTACTAATAATGTTGTGTATAAATGTATGCTTTGCCCTTTCAAGAATTAATAGTACTGTGGGAGACGTAGATAATGAAATTCCAAATTGGTTTCAATACTTCATTATCTCCTTGGATCTTCACATTCTTTCCTTCCATTTCCTCCAAATATCAATGAGAAATTAAATATTTCATATTCATAAGAAAGTGTATGAATACTCAGAAATATACTGATATTGGCAATTACAATTATTTATAAACCTTCGACATATTCAATATCACTGCTCTATAACTGTGGAGACACAGGTTCGAATCCCGGCCAGAGCACCTCTCCAGTAAGTGTCCTTGGGCAAGACACCTAATGGTACATACTCACCACCCAGGATGTACTTGAAAACAAGAGAAATCTCAATGTATCCTTCCTGGTAAAATCCTTTCTCAAATAAAAAAAAATAAAAAATTTATATATATATATATATTATATATATATATATATATATAATATATATATATATTATATATATATATATATATATATAATATATATATATATATATATATTCTGCAGCGCTGTACAATGGGTAGGACAAAACAAACATAAAATGTACAGATGCGTCTGACATACAGAGAATGATGGGAAAAGAGAACCCTGCTTGAGAGCTTACATTCTAACTAAGTTCCTGCAACTCACTACGTCAATCGGTGTTTGTTTATTTTGTGAAGCAAGATGCAAAAAACAAACAAAAACAACAAAAAAACGTACGACGGTAAGACAGGTCAAAGTTTGATTGTGGTTAAATCCTGTGATCTGAATAATACCTTATTTAAAACTGGATAGGAGAATGATCTGTTAGATTTTGATTGTTGCTTTACTGTAACAATAAATTGGGATGTAATACTTTATTATCATCATCATTTGTAGCATTTTCCACAGCGTTTTACAATAACCATTGGGAACGAGGCAAAATTACACACAAATATAGGGACCAGAAATAAGAGGTGTAGAGGGCCCTGCTCAGAGGAGTTTACAACCTAGAGGAATTGAGGTGGATGAGGATGACACATACTAACTGATTTTTTGCTACCATCAAGTGAAAACCAGACTTCTGAGAAGCAAACCATACAGGGTTATTCAAAGAGAATCGAAAAGCCACCGCACGTTCGGTGACTTTTAGTTCTCTTCAACTCGGTGCGATTTGGCGATGCCATTTCAGCGACCCTGCGGTGTATTCAGCAAGCACCACAGGGCCGTCGTAGTGCAGGGAAAAGCCGCCGCAAACCTGACGAACTCTTACCGCAAAACCCAGCGAATGCACACCGAAACCCGCAAAAACATCTGGATTAACCCCGCAGAATACGCCGGAGAAACCCGAGCAGGAGCCGATCACAGCCCAGAGCAGCCGCCGGAAAAACCCGACACCGCAGACGATGGAGTGGAAAAAAAAAACCAGTACGCTTGAATGTTTGAAAAGTGAAACGCTGTTTGCAAAGAAACTACTGAACGAAAATGTCTGGAATTTACATATAAGATCCAATAAAAAGGGCTGCTACAGAAAAAAGAAAAAACGATTTAAAAAAAAAAACGGAAAAAAATTTTCACCAAAAAATCCAGAAAAATGCCTAAAAGATCTAAAAAAAATATAAAAATAAAGAATCTTTTTACTGCAGAAAATTATAGTAAACGGTTTATTAGATATTGAATTAAAATGGGAATATTTTTAACATTGAAGCCTATAGGAATCGCCTGAATAAACCTGTCGAATAAAGCCACCGAATGGCAGGGCAATTTGGCAACCTTTCTCAGCTGGTTTGTGTTCTCTGAATAGACGAAGCATTGCTTCTCTATGGGGATTTCACTGCCCTCGAACAGGTAATGAACAGGCACCGTATGTGCAGGCAATGCACCAGGATTTGACGAATTGCCTGCTCTCTGAATAGCCGAATGGCCAGGAAAGGTAACCGTACGCTGATTTTCAGCGTTCGGTTACCTTTCGGCCCCAATTTGGATCTCTTTGAATAACCCTGATAAAGAATAAAAAGACAGGGCTACTCTCCCAAATGACCCCACAAATATTATTAACCCATTTTGAGATGCCAATATTATTCAATACCATGTCCATGTGCTTTTATGATCCTTTTTCAACTTCCACGCCATTTAGAAAGCTAGATCCATATCATGATTTTGTGTTTAAGATTTATGTTGTTATTATTGCTTGTGTGGAGTGAAAGGATGGTGTGATGAGAGCTGTAAATTAGCTATGTTTATTTTGTGTTTATTTTGTTTAAAGGACCTGTTAGAGAGGTTTCCATATTGCTATGTCACGCAACGTTTAGATGTAAGACTTCTGGTGCCATCTATCCCTTAAGATGTAGAGGACCTGATGGACCGGAAAAGAGCGTATGCTTCTTTGTGTAATGCTGTCCCGGCTCTGCATATTGCAGAGCTGGATATTTTAGTGTAGCAGTTCAAGGAAATTTGCTGAAAACTGACTGAATGATAAATTGTAGTAGCCTTGTTTGGGCACTAATCCATTGTAGGTGCGTCCTTACTGTACATTTCATTTTGGTTAATCTAGCCTTAGGGACGGTTAGTTTTTTAGACTCGGAGACTTCTGCCATCCAAAGGATTAGAAAAATAGTTATACATGTAATATACTATGAGAGCAGTGACACAGGTAGATTATTTTTTGCTAGGAAACAAGATATTATCTAACACATTTTTGCATTTTTTTAATAGTCATTTTAGAGGCTACATGCTTAAGCGGGTCTTTTGCATAGCGCTAATAATGTTATCTACCACTATTTTTTTATTCCAGCGAACTTTCGTTTAATGACTTTTGTTTGTGTCGGTTGTGTTTTGTATTCCATTTCCAGTTTTGTACATATGCCATAATTCGATTTAACAAGAATACACAGTCAAAACCCTACAGTTCACATAACCATTGCAATGTATGTGTGATTACTATCGCTTATTGCTTAGCACTGCAAAGCCCTGGACAGGGTTGTTTATGGAAAAGGGGTCACTTAATCACTCCATCTTCATTTGTTTTTTCAATATTTTGCAAATGAAACATTTTCAAGTGTTTTCTGATCAAGTGTCATAGATCGAATGGCTAAACCAGTTCTAATGACAGACTGCAATGATCTGACAGGGAAATGTCCATGATGGAAATCTGTGGTGGACTATTGTTATTATTATCATCATCATCATCATTTATATAGCGCCAACAGTTTCCGCAGCGCTTATATAACAGGCACCTGCAGGTATTTTTTATATCTTGAATAGCAATAAGAAGGCATCTTACTCTGTAAGCCTTAACTATATGCATCTGTTTGTACAGAAATTTACTTTGAACATGACAATGCAGTAAAGCCATACATGTGATGTAAATATGAAAATAAAATGTTCTACGAGTGTTTTTTTTCCCCCCCTATATTTCTGCTTATGTAGCATTTATGGTTTTGTACAGCAATTAATATTTTAGAAGATGTTTGTTGTTAAAATGGATGTTGAACCTGGTTTGGTAAATTGTGATGTGCTGCTGATGCAGCTTTTTCAAACTCTTATATATATTATATAAGATATTTCTTTTATTTCTCTACGACAATAAAATTTATAGTGTTGATTTGTGATGTCTTGTGGATACTTTATGGAACCAACTCAATGGCAGTTTGACAATCACCCAGTGGTCTAACATACAACTAACCCGTAGATCTCATCTTCTCTTGCGCTCTGGTCAGGAGGTCTTTGCAAACCAAAGTAAAACCCATTCAACCCAAGTGGAAATCTCAGCACGCTTCATTTATTCCTTGCTGATCTCCATTCTCAACCTCTATTTCCTTTCCTACTACAGCAGTCATTTTTTAAAACCATGGCCTGTTCACCATCCACGAATCAACTACAGCCTAGTCATTGAAAAAGGTCACATTTTGTCAGGCTCCCCGCTGCTGACTGTGTAACACTTGCCTCTTACCAGTGGGCAACACATGAAGAGTGCTGCTCAGCCTCAGTACTGGCTTTCCAGACCAGAAACCGTTAAGCACGATGCACATGCACCACACCCTCCTGCTCAATAAAGGTCCACTCTGCCCTTCCCACAATGCTTCAGCATTGTCACTGTCACTCCCCTAGTGTTCAGACTTATACCTGTTTTGCTCCTGACTGCCAGTGTACCAGACCCCCTGCTTTGCCACCAATTACTGCCTTCTACCAGCCTCTGACCCACGGACCGTTGTGACTACGCTCTCTGGATAACCCATTGTACCATGCTCTGGAATTCTCTCTGTATCTCTCTGTATACCAAAAGGTACCATCAGCCTATCCCATCCAGTATGTTCATCTGCATACTGGGCTCATATAAAGACACCAGTACCCCTGCAGCGCCATCCATGTCACCCAGCGGTGCTGTTCGTGAGACATTTGCAAAGATGGAGCATAATATTGATATTATTAAGCGACCTCAACTATGTTAAAGGGACACACTACTCATCCTGTCGTGTCTGGTCTCAGAGAGGTGAGTGATGGTTTGGGTTTGGATCTGCACATGAGTGCACAGGTCCGATCTTTTTATTCTATTCTGTCAGCAGCCAATGCAAGAGAAAAAAAAATTAGAGCTGCTGCTCAAACTTTTGTAACTCAATTTGGCAGTAGATGGTGCCATCTACTGGCAAAATAGGTTATTTACAGTAATAGCTATTTATTACTGTGAAATTAATTAAAAATGATTTTACAAAAAAACACTGGTTTCTGGCAATGTTTTTTTGGAAAACCACTTGGTAGTGAAGGGGTTAAACTTTTCGAACTGAACCACCGAAAATCTGGGCATTTCGCCAACATTTCGGTGCAGTTTGGCATTCTCTGAATAGATTAACCATTACTTCTTTATGGGACAATTTCACTGCAGCTGAAGGTTGCCAAATTGCAGTGATCTGTGGCGAACTGCATCATATTTCACTGGCAATTTGCCAATATTTGGTGAATTGACTGGTTTCCGAATAGCCGAACTGCTACAAAATTGTACCGTTTGGTGCATTTCGGTGGAAAGTTTGACTCTTCTTGAATAACCCTTTTAGTTTTAGTTTTAAACAGGAAGGAGCAATTCACCGTCTACTTTATCCTTCAAAGGGCAAAGAGAACAGTGTCCATCTTCCATAAGAAGACGCATAGATTAAGTTGTTTGGGGCTTTTGTGATGCTTTATTGCACACAGGTGCAATTACAATGACTTCCTCATAACTGAGGTTTTGCTAGGGAGTCACAAAGACATAATGACATGCACCATATGTCTTTCTTACTCCCTAACATTAGCAAAGCCAAAATAGAGTCCGGCATGCTAAGTGAGCATACATGTAATTAATCACAGCAAATTGTATACACATTCCTATTTATAAAATCTATGCTACTTCTATAGCAGAGATTTTTCTTAAATAAATAACCTGAACATATATATATATATATATATATAACATATGAATCTAATCAACATTCCAAGTATATTCTGAGGGCAGAATCAATCAGTTCTTAGATAACTGTAGAACAGGAAATGTACATTTTCCATTAATCAGAGCAGAGTGGAAATTAGGCACCAATTACACATTTAACAATGTACTTACTTGTCAGGTTTAATAATAAGATGAAGGTTGGTTAATGGAAACTTCTTCCAGATAATTGTCCTTATTTTTCATTTTTGATGGCACCAGTGATTGAGTATCCTGTCCTGTCACTAAGCATACGGCAGTCAAAGATAAAACATGTACAGTAAATTGTATTTGTAATTCTTTTTAAAACTAGAAGATAGAATTCATGTTCAAGTTTTAATGCATAAAAGTACATTTTATATAAGCAATCAAAATATCCTGCACACAGGATTATCTATCCTGTCAGTACTCCATCGTTCCCCCTACCTTGCATATACAGAAAGAAAAGCTAAAAACACATTCCCGCAGTCAATCTTGTACTGTGATCAACATTTCAGTACATGAGGATTCTGATGGAGATACAATGAAAGAAGAACATTTGGATTTATTTGCTAGCTAATCCTCCATTGGCAGCAATAACCTCAACCAATCATTTCCGTTATCAACGGATCAGACCTGCACAACATTCAGGGGAAGTTTAGGACCACTCTTCCTTACAGAATTATTTGGGCTCCGCCATATTCTTAGGGTGTCTGCTATCGTGAACAGCTTTCTGAGGTCATTCCACAGCATGGATAAGGTCTGGGTTCCAACTGGGGCACCCCAAAAAGCAGATTTTTTTGAAGCCATTCTGTAGTGGAGGATTTACTTCAATGTTTAGGATCATTGTCCTACTGCATCATCCAACTTCTACTGAGCTTCAGTTGGCGCAAAGCCACCCTCATATTATCACGTAGGATATGTTGATACACTTGGGAATTAATACTTCCCTCTATGATGGTAAGTGGTCCAGGCCTTGAAGCAGCAAAGCAGCCCCAGATCATGATATTCCCTACTTGGTACTTAACCCTTTCGCTGCTGAGGCTTTTCACACCTCTGTGCTGAGGTCATTTTTACCGGTTTTGCTCATCATGTTTAAACGTGTTTTGAAGGCTTATTTTAATATATTACACAGACATATTATATATCGTTCTTTCCGTCAGACTCGGTAGATTCATAATATGTCATTATTATATGTATACGTTATGTCATGTCTGTATATTATAACAAAAAATGCAATAAAATATGAATTTTCAATAATTTACAACGTGTAAAGTGGTTTTTTTTCACATTTTAACATGCGAGAAATTGCGGTTATATTTTGTATGGGGTGCGCTTGTTAAAAAAATTAGAGATGGGGTCTCGTTCCATTTTTTTTTTGGGGAAAATTACGAGATTTTTAACAAACGCACCGCATACAAAAATCGTTAGTGCAGCATCATTGTTCACATTATAATTGAAATGGGAACAATATTGCTGCATTAACGAACCAAAAAAAAGAAAAAAAAAATATTTTTTTTTTTATAATTTGTTTTTTAAATATATTTTTATTTTTAATTTTTATTTTTATTTTTTTTTAAAACTTTTTTCACATTCGAGTTTGGTATCGTTGGAACGGCCATGCTCTGGCCGATCCAAACGTTAACCCCTAGCTGCCACGGATCGGGAGATAGGGAGTTCCAATGAACTCCCTATCTCCACCGTTGGTGGCAGTTAGGGGTTAACTCTAGGACTGGCGTCATCGTGCTATGCACGATGACGCCTGTCCTCAGGGGGAGTTCTCGGAGGCTTGGCCGACATCCAAGATGTCGGCCAGCTCCGGGAAAGGATCGCGAACCGGCGCTTTTCAGCGCCGATTCGCGATCCAGCTCCCCAGGGGTTAATGCCAGGCACCATTTGGAAGGGCAGGCTGTGCCCTTCCAAATGGTGCCTGGGTTAACCCCGCAACGCCGCCGATCGGGAGGGAGAGAGGTCCGAAGGACCTCCCCCTCCCTTTCAGGCGCCTCCTCTGCACATGCGGGGGGGCGCCTGAATTAGGTGTCATCGCGCTGCCGCGATGACACCTAATTTCAGCGGCTGCGGTTCCGGATGCTGGGCTGACATCGAGGATGTCAGCCCGCACCGGGGGGGCCAGTGATCGGCCGAAACCGGCCGAACGCTGACCCAATGGGAGGACGCGCTCAGCGCGTCTCCGCATACCAGCAGTAATGCGGAGGACGCGCTGAGCGCGTCCTCCGCATTGAAGTGGTTAAAGTGACTCTCTAAGTACCCTGACCATTTTAGCATACTAAAGTGGGCAGACTGTGGGGAATGACCCACCCCCACTCCCACCTCAACCATGTTTGGCTAATCTCATTGTGTGAAGCAGAGGTATTTCCTCAGCCCACACAGCTGTCACTCGGTATACAGGATTATGAATATCCCCCTGCCGGGTACCTACTCGGAGTCCGATGATGTCAGCCCAATTTGTGTGTTGACATCATCTTGTTTCCAAAAGCTTGGTGCAGCAAGTGTACCTTGAGATGTCAAACAAGAACTGGAGTTGCGTGTTCCTCATGATATGCAATTCTGTAGCATATGATACACATTCCACATTTTGGAAGAGGAGGAGAAGCCCGATGTCAAGGGTGAAAAGGTGAGTAATTTCTCGTAAAAAAAAATATTTGAAAAATTATTGGGCAGATACTAACTACGAGGTACTATTATTGTGGGGTTTTGGGATGAGGTTCTGCTTTCTGGGGAGTTTTCCTCAACAGGAAATAAAACAGATTAACCACTTCACTGCTGAGCCATTTCACGGCTTAAAAAAAAAAACACATTTTCCTTTTTTGTATTATTGTTATTATTTTTGTTCTTTACCTTAAATATGGTCATGTTTGGTATCAATGGAAAGGTCAAATATGACCCTGCTGGCTGAACAAAGTCAGGCGATATTGGGGTTCAAAGGAAACTTCATCTCCACCCCTATCTTTCCTTAGGAGTCAATGAGGACGTTCCCCACACGTGCTCAGCAGTGAAAAAGACAAACTAATAAGTGATTACAGAAACAGTAAGTGTCAGCTGTAAGGGAGGGTAGGGGATTAGTCATTATGAATTGGATCAGAATGGTCTGAAGAAATGTTTTGTGTGAGCATGTGGTTGGGTTTGTCGGAGGAGAGATGAGAACTTGAGTTGGTGGGGATGCAAAATAATTCAGACAGGAAACTTTACATAAAAAAGATCTCTAACTCCCAGATATGCATTGTCTCCACGGGAAGGAGTTTTTTTTTAAATCACCTGTGATGAAGAGAAGCATATCATCCACATGGAATTCACAGGGATACAATCTCTCAGATCATTACATATGATGAATGCGGACACTTTAACAGCATTGGTTTTATTTTTGCTAACAGGCAACATAAGTACCCTAATAGGATTATTTCTTGCACAAAATGAATAACAGTTGCAAGTCATCTTCTTCTAGAACAAGTGAATTATTTATACATTGCCCCCAGGGTCTTGTTTCGCTCGCTAATTTTGCTAAGTAATTTTATGGTTATAAGCCTATTGCAGCGAGAATAAATTACCTCTATTATAAAGAACAATACAAGATAACTGCCAGACAATCAACATTTTCATTTTCCATGACAAATCACCACAGGAAGAGAGCATAGGGAGCTCACAGACCAGTCATTGAAAACTGACTTAGCACGTTGCTGCAAAATTAGCATCAGTCTTGCATGTTTGAACATGGAAGGGGCAAGGGGTTTGGGTCTCCTACTGAATAATATGTGGAGAAGTATGGGTATAGGTCCTCACCACTATTCTCTTACAGATCTGTGCATAGTGCTAAGGGTCCAAAGCTTGTAGTCTAAAGGAAGTCTTTGCATTAGTTCAGCACGTTAAAAATACCAAAATCACTGTTTAGGTCCGCAGGTAATTAAAGAGCCACTAGCACCAAAAAAAAATGTATGTTTTTATTGTGTTTATTATATGTTGCTGATATCTTACACATGCTTTGTTTTTATCTTGTTTAGTTAAAAAATATTTTACTATATATGTGTCACTGGGTGAATCAATTTTGTGATCTTTTATGTTGTAACCCCACACATACACGATCTTGCCATCACTTGCTCCTGGCCATAGAATGGAGTCTATTGTTCGATCACTGCCTCAAATCACTGTAATGTGTGGGATGTATTCAAAGAACATCACCAGGGGGTAGATTAAAAGTTATTATTATCTTTTATTTATATAGCACCACAAATTCCGCAGCACTTTACAAGATCAGTGTACAAGGAGCTGATACATTAGAATACCATTTTTATATTTCTGCTCTGTTTGTGTTTAGCTCTAAAATTCCTCTTACACGTTTATGGCACCCACACATATAATAAAATGTATTTATCACCATTAAATGGACTTTCTAAAGATACCATTATTTGCATCATATTGTTTAATTTACTATAAGAACATTTATGAAATATGATGGAAAAACCCTCACTTTTTAGAACTTTGACCCCCATAATCTTTTACACATCTACGATCGCCAAAAATGACCCCAGCTAAATAGTTTCTAAATTTTGTCCTGAGTTTAGAAATACCCAATGTTTGCAGCATCATTGTTAACATTATAATTGAAACAAGGACAATAGTGCTGCATTATTAAAAAACGTAAAAATACGTTAATAAAAGTACGTTAATAAAACAAAATAATATTTTGTTTTGTGTTACTCGAAACATGGTCATGTTTGATATCATTGGAAAGGCCATGCTCTGGCCTTTCCAGTGATACAGAGCAGGAACTTCTAACTGCCACCAATCGGGAGACTGGCTGGTCCAAACGACCCCACTATCCCCATCATAGGGATTTCCATAAGAAAATCCCTTGGCAGCTACGGGTTAATTCCGGGGGGGGGGGCACCTGAAACTGACGTCATCACACCTGGGTATAAAAGCGGTGGTCTGACTTCCCCGGCCAGAAAAGTTAGTAAAGGGAGGGAGGGTCCCCAAACAAACGAGATGATGGTCCTTGGTCGTTAAGCAATCGTTTTCATAGGATGTACCTGGCGCGTACTTCGTCGTTATGGGGTTAAAGTAATAAGCTGAGTTTACTAACATGCAAAGTTAATCAAAGGATGATTTGAATGGCATATCTGTAAAACGTCGCTCATCCCAGATTTTGCGGTTTTCTTAATGTCGTTGGAATATCTCCATGGGATCTACTGAAAGGTGTGGACCCATAACTTATTGAATACAACACAGATATTGTATCCGAGTGCCCTTTGGTCAATTGTCATACAGCTATTGACTATAGTGACACTGCTAAAGCCATCAAACAAATATTCAGTCTGCACTGTATCTTGGCTGTCAATCATTTACTCAATGGGAACTCCGTTCCCTCTGCAAAAATAGTGGAGGAACTGCGCTCACAAGCTCTCCTCCTCGACTTGACCCTAGGGATGGGCCGAACACCCCCGTGTTGAGTTCGCATTCGAACTCGAACATTTGAAAAACTTTGAAAGCGAACACGATTCGAACGCTATGCAAGTCAATGGGGCTCGAACGTTTGAAAATTAAGGTGCCCTCCAAGAGGGCATATATGCAAGATATTGGTCATAAAAGGTGTATGGGGGTCCGGGTACTGCCCTAGGGGACAGGAAACAATGAAACGAGTTTTAAAAAAATGTTTTTAACCCTGTCACTGCTGAGCGCTGAGCTCATTTTTAGCGCTTTGCTCATGTTTAAACGCGGTTTGAAGCCATGGGAAATGTTTGAGCAACAACGAGTGGGAAAAATTACGATCTTAACGCAAACGTTAACGCTCATTTGCATGAGCATTAACGTTTGTTGCGGTGTTCACCGCATATTTGTAACGATTCCCCAGGACAGACCTGGTAGGATCCCTGGTAACAGACCTCTAACCCTCCGATCCTTAGGATGGTCGGGACCACTAAACCTAACCTGTAGCAGCCACACAGGCCAGGGAGACAGCACCAGCAATATACACCACAGACTGAGATCAATATACGTTTGTACTGCGCTATAGTGTATGGCAGGATGAAAGCGCACCAGCAGTAACAAGCAGCGGAATATACCAGAAAGGGGCACAGAGCGAGAGTAGTTGTTATAACACAACCGAGTCAGCAACGTTTAGGCACTTGTACTGCGCTACTATATGTGGTAGGATCTGTACCATGCACCAGCAGTAACAAGCAGCAGATATACCAGACAGGGGCACATAGCGAGAGTAGTTGTTATAACAAAACTGGGTCAGCAACGATTAGGCACTTGTACTGCGCTACTGTATATGGTGAGAATCGGCGTACACCAGTAGCAACAGGAGGCAAACAGAACAGGCAGGGAGTACACAGAGAGAATAGTCAAATGGCAGGCAAAGTTGGCAACAGATCGGGTCCTCAGAACAAGCAGGGTCAGTAACAAGTATACAAACTGATTCGGTAAGCTAGCGATGCAGGAATGAAACTCCACGGCAAAGCAAGGTGTGCAGCGTGCGCTCCTGATTTAAAGGTCCCGGCGGCTCCGCGTCATCACGCCTTGCCCTGCCCCCTGATCACTCACAGCTGCGCCGGGTGCCGCCGGAGCTCCAGGCATTCGGAGCTGGCCGCACCATGCGTCCGGGGCCCTGGATGTCACAATATTACAATCCAAACGCAAACGGGTTAAGTAACCAAATTTGTAAGAAGAATAACTACGGTAATGCAGCATATGAATCTTCACACTGCCGGGCAGCACCTTTACAGTATAATTAATGCAGCATAGGAATCCTCACAGTGCTGGGCAGCACCTCTACAGTTACGCTGTAGAGTCTATGCTAGCTTAAACCGGCGCGCTGTGTGCAGCTTCTGAGAAGATACACTATTAGTGTAGCGGGGAAGCCGGTTGCGCATTTTGCATCGCTCCCTCTACACTAATAGTGTATCTTCTCAGTCAGAAGCTGCACACAGTGCGCCGGTTTTGTGCAGCTTCTAACAGTGTGGGAGACGGGAGGCTGCGCTTGTTGGTGGATCCAGGAATCAGATGAGTATTAAGAAAAAAAAAAGGTTTTATTTTATGTTCCCGGGGACATTTAAAAATGTCCTCAGATATTATGTTTTTTAAAAATGTGTCGCCTTACCTTAGCCTGGTGGTCAGTGGGGGCTCCCTGGATCCTGGTTGTGGGGGGAAGCTGCCGTGGCTGCGGGTGCAGTGGCTCCCTCCCTGCGCCGCCTCTTTGCCACATGCACCTGGCCGGCCAGCCCGCACAGTCGCAGCTCTGTCAACCGGCAGCCGCATGCTCCTCAAGGGGGCCCTTGGGAGGCCCCGGTGGGCTGCCCTCTATAGTGCCTGACTAGAGGGCCGTGTCTGCCTGATGTTTTAGCAAAAAGGTGTGGGAAATGTTGAATCCCATAGGCTGCAATGTTAAAAATATTACCGTTTTAATACAATATCTAATAAACCGTTGCTTATAATATTTTGCAGTAAAGAGTCTCTTTATTTTTAGATTTTGTTAGGATTTTTTAAGCATTTTTTCTAAAAAAATAATAAAAAAAAATATATAACTTTTTGCGAACGGCCTGAAAAGTTCGCAGTTCGTAAACTTTCGAACGGCCGATGTTCGAATCGAACTTAGAACAGATTCGAACCGGCAGCCCATACTTGACCCGTGTATTCAACCCTTTCACTACCAAGTAAGTTTTTTTGACAAAAAATTTATAACGTTTATTTGAAACACAGGATGCTTGGTTAACACTTAAATATAGGATAGAATTGCAATTTTGCATAAAGATTGTTATTGTGGGATAGTTGGCAAAATTTAAATTGTACAAATTTACATAATTTAAATTTTTATTTGTTTTAGCCTTTACATAAATTTAGCTGGGAGGAAAGGTTCTAAACACTAGATAGCGTTTGAGACTGTTCAAGATAAAGGACACTATCACCATACATACAGAAATGGTCTTAGTGTCAAAAAGAGTAAATGTGATAAAGATAGAATAGAATTGATCAGATATCCTGCTATTGGGCATTTGTAGTGATTATATAATGAGATTATCAAAATGTAGCTTCAAAAAATACCAATAGGATATAAAAATACTAACTATATTTGGGCATAATGTCTCCATATGGAAGTTACTGTAACTCCTTTTATCTGTACTGTACAGGGATTTTCAAAATTATAAGCAGCCGAATCTTATACCTGTACAGTAGTGAGTGATACCAGAGCTCTCCTTGTATTCTGCAGGTAAAACAGCCCATACCCTTCCACCGTAGCTATTTTTACAGTTTAGCTATTGTGGTGTAAAAATTATATTTTCTGCAATACCATGGTGATTGAATAACCTCCTGCTATCCTATGGATACCTTATGTGACCTAAGGAACGTCTGGCATATTTTGCCAGAGTGATGTAATACAATCCCTTGCTATATTTTTAGCCATTTTATTGACTGTATCAAAATAAAAGTCTCATTAACAAAAGATAACCAAGCTAGGTAACTGGAAACCATATTAAATAAACGTAAAACCTGAAATATGAGAGTAAATGCAGAATGACCTAATCTCCCTACATTTTTTCCTGCATCTGTTGATAGATTCCTGACGGCAAATGTTTTGTGTCTGGAGATACATTTGTTCAGTAATGTATATGTGATATCTTGGGACACAATAATTAAAGAAAGAGAAAAAAAATGTGTAGCATTGCATTAGCATGTTGTTGTAAAACAGACTTAAAGAATCTAAATCTACAATTCATTGTACATGGATACTGAACAGTATACTGACAATTGTGTATGTTATCATGTTATTGATAGCTGGTGTAAAGATAATGACGTTGAAACTTATGGACTGTTAAAAAAAAGAAACATTTGATACTCTGATAAAAAAATACTTAAAAAATTACTGTGACATTTTGCATTTCCTGAGAGGTCCTCACTATTTCATAAAATAGCAGCTATATAGGGCTCTATTACATTCTTCGCGCAAACGCTAACACGTGGGAAAAAAGGCATTAACGCGAGGGGAAAAACCCTTTGCGCTGAACGTCGTATTACAATGTCCACGCAAAATATGCGCATTAACGTCTACCGCCGGTGAACCTGCGCGAACCCCTTGCCAGCGTAATGTACTGCGCGCGTCCTATACTTAACATTGTGAGCGCAAATGTGTTTGTGCGCTGGTACGCGGATGGTATTACAATCTATGTGCAAAATTTAACGCACAGCGTTTGCGCGCATAATTTTAACGTCTTTTAAAAGCTGGTGTTAATGGCAAATCTGAACGTCCTGGCCGAAACCAAATACACCAGCCCAAAATAAAAATACACCAAAGTATAGTTACACATTCTACGCATACCCAAACAATAAAATTGAGAAATTGGGCGTGTTTTTTTTATTGATGCAGCATATATGCGCAGATTGATTTTGACAGGCGCAAAAACTTAACGGGAGACAATTGAGGTTCTTAATTCTGATTGGCTGAATCGCATGAAAAAAACAGTCCGCACACCGATTTCTGCACGCAACGTTAATGCGCGCGCGTTTTTGCACGTCTTTTTTCCGCGCATTATTTTTTGACAGATGAAAAAATGCGCTCGGATTGTATTACGCGCGTTAACATTTAACGCTTCGCGCACAAATTAACGCACTGCGCAAGCTTTTTTGCGCAAAGAATGTGATAGAGCCCATAATGTTTATCTGTAAAAGGGACGTTTATTGAAATAGATTGCTCTAAGTGACAACTAGTTTAATATAGATCTTAATTTCAAATGCAAACTGCAAAATTCCAACGGCCTCTAGAGACCAGTATCTTAAATAACCTAGATAAAATAGCAAGCAGCAAGGTATACCCTCTATATAACATCAATCGTCATGTAGAGTAGGGATGCTCAGCCTTGGCCCTTCAGATGTTTTGGAATTGCATCACATATGATACTTAGCCACTTATTAGGTCAAAAGAGCTTTCTTGAAAATGTAGCTTCAATAAACATGTTATTTTGACAAAATAACATGTTGGGCCTGATCCTCTAGCCTTGGACAGAGCCCTGGTGTTTCCGTTACACTTTGGTGGCAGCAGTGGGATATGTATTCTCTCCTACATCCAAACTACAAATGAGACATGATCTTGATTGAAAGTTTGTGTCACGGATCCCCCCTGATACTACGATGCTGGTCCCTGTATACAGATCCCTATCTATCTCTCTGGTCTTTGAATGGTCGGTAAACTAACTATCAGCAGGGAATCAATAACTAGCAAGGGTTAACAGGCCCCAGGAGACAAGTAACATGCAGGCCTTATCGGATAAGCCCTTAAAGCAGCAATATAGAGACAGGACAGGGTTAACGGGAGCAACCTGAGTAATACACAAATAAGTGGAGTCAGTAATCGCCGAGTCAGTACACAAACCGTAGTTCTCATACAAAGCCAAATCGTTACACAAGTCAGGGTAGTCAATAATCGCCGATTCAGTACAAAAAACTGTGCTTCTCATACAGAGCCGAATAGTTACACAAGTGAGGGTAGTCAGAAATCGCCAAGTCGGTACACATAGAGGGTTCTCAGAAAAGTCGGGTCAGTAATAAGATCACTAGAAAATGAGTCAAACAATTCAAATCACCAAGTGCTGGGGAAGTAACTCTGTGACAGCACAAAGAGTCAGCTGCAGCGGTCTGCTCTTAAACTCTGCGGCTACGTGTCACAACGCCACGCCCCGCCTCCTGATCCGCCACGCAACCTCCACGAGCCAGTGCATCGCCTGGCACCCGGCCAACTAACAGCGGGGAAGGTGCTGCCGGGTGCCGGGCATCCCCAGGAGCGGCATGAGACCCCCAAGTACCACGGGACGTGAGAGTTTGCATCTGAATCTGAAGGATAAAGTTTATTGAGCAGCTCTACTACTGGCTGAAGAGTGTGCAACTCTGAACGATTTGATGGAGGCAAGAGTACAGGTTGACAGTGGCAAAGTTAAAACTTCACTTCATAGAAAAACAGAAGGCGAAAGGAGGAGCAACTGTTTTATATTGGGAGAGAAGACATTTCTCTAGACAGGGCAGGGCAGGTAATGTCTGGCTTTCCTAATACAGCCAAGGTCACCAAGATGATGAAGGATGAGTGGGCCTATCAGGAAAGTGAAAAGAGTGAATCCTTCCAGGGACGTACCTAGAACATTTGGGACCCGGGGCGGGTCCTATATTTGGCACCCTCCAACTTTAAAATGTAAATAAATAAATAAAATACACACACTTTTTTAATGTTTTCAAAAATATTTTTAGTTATACATATAATAATGATATATTATGAATCTGCCGATGGTGAATCATGTGTCCTATGTGATGTGCAATAAGAGGTGAGTGTAGATTTTTTTGAATAATTGTTATTTTTAAGTGATTTTGCAAACTCACAACATATCCATCCTCATGCTATAAACAAAAGTACACATGTGGCTGGTTTTGTTGATGGGAGTTGTGTGTGTGTTGGGGTGGCTTGTTTTCTCTGATAGGAGTTGTGTGTTGGTGGCTGGGTTGTGTGTTGGTGGCTGGTGTTGTGTGATGGGGTTGTGGGTTGGTTGGTTTTGTGTGATGGAGTTCTATGGGTGGTTGGTTTTGTGTGATGGGAGTTGTGTGTGGGTGGCTAGTTTTGTGTGATGGGAGTTGTGTGTGGGTGGCTGGTTATGTGTAATGGGAGTTGTGTGTGTGGGTGGCTGGTTATGTGTAATGGGAGTTGTGTGTGTGGGTGGCTGGTTATGTGTAATGGGAGTTGTGTGTGTGGGTGGCTGGTTTTGTGTGATGGGAGTTGTGTGTGGGTGGCTGGTTTTGTGTGATGGGAGTTGTGTGTGTAGGTGACTGGTTTTGTGGATTGGAGTTTCTGAGCAGAGAATGGGTGTGTGTTTTGCAGGTATACGATGTTGCTATGGTATTTTTTCTTTATTTTTCCAGTTTTTTAAGACTCCCTCTTACCTGTCCCTGTTTACCCTGGGCTGCCTATTCACTGGTCATGCAGTTAATGCAGCCTGGCGCCCTCTATGCAGGACCTCGCCAAGAGCCAGGTAGCTCAATGACAAATTTCTGATCACTGCAGTACTGGTTAAGGAAAGGTCCACTTTAAACAGCAGTAAGTAGACAGGGCTTCATATTCTGCTGATACCCCCCTTTACCTGCCGTTTACTTTCATCTTCTCTGCACACAAATCACATCCCCCATCCCTCTCCTGGAGCTGCTGTGGGGCAGGGGAGGAGCTATGGAGGGAGAAGGGGGGGATTTTTATTCTATTCTATTTTATTCCTAATGCAAACGTCCTGCTCCACTGCCCGTTGTTTGAGAACACAGCTCAAAGCTGACACATAGTGACAGTGGCACCTCCTAGTACCCCTTAATGACACCCCAATAATCACTGGTACCTGGGACGACCCGCCCCCCGCCACTCCCCTAAGTACACCACTGCTCTGTGATATGCTCACACACAAATTTTGGCGAACTGCCAGCAAGTACGGTGCTGTTCGAAGGCAGTGCAAATCCCCATAGAGAAGTAATGGTTAATCTATTCAGAGAATACCGAACAGCAGAGAAATGGCAGTGAAATGCCCTGATGTTCGGTGGTTTCAATCAGCAGATTTATTCAGGCAAACCCCATAGGTTTCAATGTTAAAAATATTCCTGTTTTTATGCAATATCTAATAAAGCATTTATTATTTTAATCTGCAGTAAAAAGTCTTTATTTATTGATTTTTTTTTAGTACCTTTTATTAATTTTTCAGACTTTTTTTCGGCCAAATTTTTCCCCCTTTTTTTTAACAGCGGTTTTTCTTTTTTCTGTAACAGAACTTTTTATTATCAATCATAGGATCTTATATGTAAATTCCAGACATTTTCGTTCAGTGTTTTTTTAAAAACAGCAGGCCACGGGTTTGCGGTGGCGGCATTCGGCAGCCGATTCCCTGCACTTTGGGGACCCTGCGGTGAATGGTGAATTCACTGCAGGGTGGGGAAATTTGATTCCCCAAAGTGCAGGGAAGAACAGAACACCAAACTGTTGGCGTAATTTCGGTGCTCTGTGAGTAACCCATTTAGTGGTGAGGTTTTTTGCTGCCCCCTGGAAAGTGAAAGCCTAGGCCTTGCCTACCCAGGACATACTTGAAAATTTGTGAAATCTCAATGTATCCTTCCTGTAAAATACTTTGCAAAAGTAAAAAAAATAAATAATAATATATATATTTTTTTTAGTGTCACCCTAGAGGGTGTTGCCACCCGATGCGGGCCGCCCCCTAAGTACGCCCCTGAATCCTTCAGAATCAGGAAAGAGACAGCATGTGCATCAGCTGCAATTAGTGGAGGTCCAATATAGGTAATGGAGAGCCAGATCCACCCTGATATAAAATGGCAATGTGAGGAAAAATTTCCTCACAATGCTTTTCAGGATTTAGGGTACAAGAGGAAGAAATGGATAGGTGCAGAAATTTGAAAATCAGTGTACCCTATACATGGAATTGAACCAGAGGATTTGGTCCCTCTACTAGATGGAAAATTAATGAGCCAGGCCATTAAAGATTAACAAGCTGATCTAAATCACTTGAGAAACAGCTAGATCAATGTGCAAGAAAGTATATTATCCTATTATGCCATACATTTTATTCTGATAACATGGATGTTCCACCCTGGTTTCCTGGCCAATATCACTACTGCCACCTCCCAGCCCACACCCAGAGATTCTGCCCATCCCCTGGTCTGGTCAATGGAACCTTAGAAACCCTTTCACTTTCTTTGTTTACGGTCTTGTTGTGGGTTACCATTCACAGAATTTTCACATTTTATCATCCAAACCTTTGTGGTTATATATTCTATGGGGCCCTTTTTTGTTAAAAAAATTAAAGGGAACCTGTTACTGCATTTTTCTGAGAAAATACACAATTTTATCTAGAACTGGAAAAAACAAAAGTTTTCGCTTTTATTTGGTGCATTGTGTTTTATGAATAATATGACTATAAAGCACTGACCTTGCTCGCTGTGTGGGAAATGCTGATGCTCGTCCTCAGGACCCTCACACACTTTATGACGTTGCCCATACTCAGGGCCTTCACATATTTTTACTCTCTAATATAAAAAAAAACAACCTTTGTTTGATTTTTGTTCTTAAAGGGACACTACCACCAAAAAAGGAAATGTCATTATTGTGTTTATTTAATGTCGCTGATATCTTAGACGTGTTTTGCTTTTCATTTGTATGTTTAGTTAAGAAAATATTTTACTCTATATGTGACAGTATTTGGCAAAAGCGACAGCTTTCTGAAAAGACGAACTGCAACGAAATTGTACCATTCGGTGCAATTCGGTAGCAAGTTTGGCACTTTTTAAAAAAAAACTTAACTGTTGCTCTGCTATACAACATGCAAGAGAAACCCCAAAAATATATTATAAATGCATGAATAATGGCACTTACAATTCTGTTTCATGTTAGACCTTCATACAAACTAAACCGTTTGGTAATCCCTATTTAATTGCCAAAAAGCACACACAGTTGACAGACTAATTTAATATAACTCTCCAGTTAAACCATTGCTACCATACTGATATAGTGGTTCATTTCACTGCATGCATGGAGGTCCATCTACTGGTCACACAGTAAAATTACAATGTCAATGTAGTAGTTTGATAATTATTCTAATAACTCTATCAGGTCTATTCGATAAAAGGTAAAACTCGGGAGAATGACTGGAGAAGTGAAAATTTTAAGTCAAAATAGCCAAACCAGAAAAATTCCCCCCTTTATTTCACTTTCCAAATCGGCTATTTGGTCTAGATTGTCCTCTTGTCCTGGCTTCACCCTTCAGTGAACAGACCCTTATATACTGACGCCGCAAACCCAACGAACACTCACAGCAAAGCCCGGCAAACGCACACCGAAGCCTGCAAAAACATCTGAATTAACCCCGCCGAACACGCCGGAGAAACCTGAGCAGCCGCCAATCACAGCGCAGAGCAGCCACCGGATAAACCCGACACGCAGATGAATGAAGTGAAAAAAAAAAACAGTGCGCTTGAATGTTTGAAAAGTGAAACGCTGTTTGCAAAGAAACTACTGAACGAAAATGTATGAAATTTACATATAAGATTCTATGAATGATAATAAAAAGGGCTGTTACAGGAAAAAAAATAAACGGAAATTTTTTGCAAAAAAAAAATTCCTGAAAATGCCTAAAACATCCTAAAAAATCTATAGATAAAGAGACTTTTTACTGCAGAATATTATAATCAACGGTTTATTAGATATTGAATTAAAACGGGAAAAATTTTAACATTGAACCTATGGGATTCGCCTGGATAAATCTGCTGCATGAAACCACCGAACAGCAGGGCAATTCGGCAACCTTTCTCTGCTGGTTTTTGTTCTCTGAATAGCTGAAGCATTGCTTCTCTATGGGAATTCACTGCCCTCGAACAGGAACCGAACAGGCACCGTATGTTTGGGTAACAAAAATAATAGACACAGGTGGTGCAGTAGACATTGCTTATTTAGATTTCAGTAAGGCTTTTGATACTGTTCCGCATAGAAGGCTTATCAATAAATTGCAATCTTTGAGCTTGGATTCCAATATTGTTGAATGGATTAGGCAGTGGCTGAGTGACAGGCAACAGAGGGTTGTGGTAAATGGAGTTTATTCGGCGCAAGGTCTTGTTACCAGTGGGGTACCTCAGGGGTCAGTACTTGGACCCATTCTATTTTATTTTAGTTAGTGATATTGCAGAAGGTAAGCGAAGAATGGACGGCGCCCAAACCTATACCACCACCAGTCAACCCAAGCCCACCAGAAATTTAGTGGTTTCCCCAAACCAGTAAATAGACAGCAATACAGTACGTATCTGGTGGCGCGATGAAAACCGCCTAAGGGTAGCCGATGGTTCTCTTAGTTCACTTGTCCACATGGATCATATGAAAAACAGAACAAAATATAGTGCAGAATGTTTGTACAAATTCAAAATAAGGTTATACAGTGTTTGCACTCACAAATATAGAGCCCGAACACTGGCTCTAAGTGGATCAACGCATTCAGGTGTTTCAGATTCTTTGCTTGAAAAGGTGATCCATAATCATTCATAGAAGGAGATTCTTCTTACATGTGGCCCCCAAAAGAGCAAGAGAAAAGAGAGACTTCCTTGTGCAGATCTCATAAATGTGATAGCATATATAAATATACAGATTGCCAACTCACATGTGTTGGAGCTTAAAGACCAAGCTCGAGGTGCGCGCGCATATGGACTTATTGTAGGTTAAGTCCAAAACCTTTGAAGCTCCCAGGACTTCCAATGAAACGGGGATAAAATAGATTAAAAGAAATTTATTAAAACATAAAAAAAACAATACCATGGCACTGTCCAGTAGCCAGAGTAGCCAGAACGCGTTTCGCCAGATCAACTGGCTTCATCAGCTGGTTTACAGGCTGGAGCACTGTGTGCGTTCATATAGTGTCTTAAATTGTCCCCATCTGTCCTCAATTACCAATCAGGCGTGCGTCTCACGCCTCAAAACCCAGTTGTTTTGGATCTGCGGCGGGCGCCGCCATCTTGCGCATGCGCTGTTCTCCCTCCATGCGTTCCACTGTGCGGGTCAAGTCGCTGAACCGGATATGACCTGCGTTCCACTGTGGTTCTAGCGATTCACTTCTGGTGGTGTCGTTTCTTGATTCCTCCACAGCGGCCAGACAATGCACTTTAGTTCTCACCATTATCAGCAGGGTATAGGTTACCTTCGGTTGCACAATTGTAGTGTATAATTTCCCAGTGTAGAATCTAGTATCTACAACAGCTTAGGCTATAATGCTCTTACAATATGCACTTTAGTATAAATTTGCTTTTACAGTATACACTTTAGTATAAACACTGTACCATCATTATATATAGACTAATTTAGTTAAGTCTTTTAATCATTTATATTATGACATCAGGTGTTTTAAGTATAATTACTATATTCCCATAGAATCCCTATGTGAGGGTCAACTACTAGCTCACCTTATAAATAATCAATGATGCACTTTAGTTCTCACCATTATCAATAGGGTATAAGATACCTCCGATTGCATAATTGTTTAATATTAACAACACATAGAATATATTGGCAATATGACATAATTATAAATCCACCAGTCCACGGCCATGAGGCATTTATATAGTCTATTCCCCACTGATGTACATATCCCCTGAATGGTGTACAATTGGGGAGGATCAGGGGGTTTATGGGTATTGGTGGCATATTATTTATACTATCCTCCCTCTGGGTTTTTTGGCATTGTCCGGCCGCTGTGGAGGAATCAAGAAACGACACCACCAGAAGTGAATCGCTAGAACCACAGTGGAACGCAGGTCATATCCGGTTCAGCGACTTGACCCGCACAGTGGAACGCATGGAGGGAGAACAGCGCATGCGCAAGATGGCGGCGCCCGCCGCAGATCCAAAACAACTGGGTTTTGAGGCGTGAGACGCACGCCTGATGATTGGTAATTGAGGACAGATGGGGACAATTTAAGACACTATATGAACGCACACAGTGCTCCAGCCTGTAAACCAGCTGATGAAGCCAGTTGATCTGGCGAAACGCGTTCTGGCTACTCTGGCTACTGGACAGTGCCAATGGTATTGTTTTTTTTATGTTTTAATAAATTTCTTTTAATCTATTTTATCCCCGTTTCATTGGAAGTCCTGGGAGCTTCAAAGGTTTTGGACTTAACCTACAATAAGTCCATATGCGCGCGCACCTCGAGCTTGGTCTTTAAGCTCCAACACATGTGAGTTGGCAATCTGTATATTTATATATGCTATCACATTTATGAGATCTGCACAAGGAAGTCTCTCTTTTCTCTTGCTCTTTTGGGGGCCACATGTAAGAAGAATCTCCTTCTATGAATGATTATGGATCACCTTTTCAAGCAAAGAATCTGAAACACCTGAATGCGTTGATCCACTTAGAGCCAGTGTTCGGGCTCTATATTTGTGAGTGCAAACACTGTATAACCTTATTTTGGAATTTGTACAAACATTCTGCTATATTTTGTTCTGTTTTCATATGATCCATGTGGACAAGTGAACTAAGAGAACCATCGGCTACCCTTAGGCGGTTTTCATCGCGCCACCAGATACGTACTGTATATTGCAGAAGGTATTAATGGAAAAGTATGTCTTTTTGCTGATGACACAAAGATTTGCAACAGGGTTGACGTTCCTGGAGGGATCAGCCAAATGACAAATGATTTAGGTAAACTAAAAAAATGGTCGGAGTTGTGGCAATTGAGTTTTAACGTGGATAAGTGCAAGATAATGCACCTGGGACGTAAAAACCCAAGGGCTGAATATAGAATATTTGATACAGTCCTAACCTCAACATCTGAGGAAAGGGATTTAGGGGTCATTATTTCAGAGGATCTAAGGGTAAGTAGTCAATGTAATAGAGCAGCAGGAAATGCTAGCAGAATGCTTGGTTGTGTAGGGAGAGGTATTAGCAGTAGGAAAAGGGAAGTGCTCATGCCACTGTACAGAGCACTGGTGAGACCTCACTTGGAGTACTGTGTGCAGTACTGGAGACCGTATCTCCAGAAGGATATAGACATCTTAGAGAGAGTTCAGAGAAGGGCTACTAAAATGGTGTACGGCTTGAAGGAGAAAAGTTACCAGGAAAGGCTTAATGATCTTAACATGTACAGCTTGGAAAAAAGACGAGACAGAGGAGATATGATAGAAACATTTAAATACGTAAAGGGAATCCACAAGGTAGAGGAAGGGAGTATATTTAAAAGGAAACAAAGTAGCAAAACAAGAGGACATTAGCATTATTTTACTGAGAGGGTGGTGGATACATGGAACAGTCTTCCAGTTGAAGTGGTAGAGGCCAAAACAGTAATTGAATTTAAGCAGGCATGGGATAGGCATATGGCTATCCTAAACAAAAGATAAATCCAGGTAAAGTATCCATGTAATTGGGCAGACTAGATGGGCCAAAAGGTTCTTATCTGCCGACATTTTTCTATGTTTCTATGTGCAGGCAATTTGCCAGGATTTGGCGAACTGCCTGCTCTCTGAATAGCCGAATGGCCAGGAAAGGTAACCGAACACTGAATTTCACTGTTCAGTTACCTTTTGGCCACAATTCGGATCTCTTTGAATAACCCTGATAGTATCAGCAGATTTCACAGCATTGTATGTGAGTTGACAGGGGGATGATTCAATAGAAGACATAACTTAACAAGGATGACGTGGTAGAATTGGAGGTTACATCTTAATACATTTGATTTTACATTTCAATCTTCTTGAAAAATAAAAACAGGTGTTTTGCCATTTTCCAAAAATTCCAAGGGGGGGATTAAAAAAAGGGGGGCTGAATACTTTTAAACAGGATACCTATATCTCAAAAACAGAAGATGTTACATACGTGAAAATTGGTTTTTAGATTCGTCTTGAGAATCAAAAAAACACCTATTTTACCATTTTCCAAAAATTCAGTGAGAGGGGGGCAAAAAGGGGGGTTGAATACTTTTATCAGTATACCTATATTTCAAAAAAACAAAGATGTTACAGGTGTGAAATTTGGTATTTACAATCTTCGTGAAAAAAAACACAAACGTGTTTTGCCATTTTCCACAAATCCAAATAAGGGGGGGGGTCGAGGGAAAGGGGTCTGAATACTTTTATCAGTATATCTATAGTTCAAAAACCAAGATGTTACAGGTGTGAAGTTTGGTAATTACAATCTTTTGAAAAATAAAGAAACACGTGTTTTACCATTTTCCAAAATTCCAAGTGGGAGGGTAAAGAAAGGGGGGGGGGTGAATACTTTTAAACAGGATACCTACAGCTCAAAAACAGAAGATGTTACAGATGTGAAAATTGGTATTTAGATTTGTCTTGAAAAACAAAAAAACACCTATTTTTCCATTTTCCAAAAATCCAGTGGGAGGGGGAAAAAGGGGGGTTGATTACTTTTATCAGTATACCTATATTTCCACAAACCAAAGATGTTACAGGTGTGAAATCTGGCACTTACATGCTTTACCATTTTCCAAGAATCCCACGTGGTGGGTGAAAAAAGGGGGTGAATACTTTTCAACAGGATACCTATATCTCAAAAACAGAAGATGTTACAGACGTGAAAATTGGTATTTAGATTCGTCTTGAAAATAAAACAACACGTATGTTACCATTTTCCAAAAATCCAGTGGGGGGGCAAAAAGGGGGATGAATACCTTTATCACTATAGCTATATTTCAAACACCAATGATATTACAGGTGTGAAATTCAATATTTACAATCTTCGTGCAAAAAACCCCCATGTTTTACCATTTTCCGAAAATCCAGTTAAGGAGGGTGGGGGAAAGGGATGTGAATACTTTTATCAGTATACCTATATTTAAAAAAAAAAGAGGTTACAGGTGTGAAATTTGGCACTCACGTTCTTCTTGAAAAATAAAAAAAAACACGTGTTTTACAATTTTCCAAAAATCCCAAGTGGGGGTGAAAGGGGGGGGAGGGTTCTACAAAAAAAAACTCAAGTTTCTTTTAAAAAACTATTTTAACAAATCTAAAATCCACGCGAGCGAAGCCACGGGCAAAGCTAGTACCAGATAAACAGTCACTAACGTTGGAGAGGACAGGAGGAGAGTGATGACGGGTGGAGAGGTAGATCTGAGTATCATCAGCATAGAGGTGGTAATTAAAGCCAAAGCTGTAAATGATTTTGCCCAGGGAGGAGGTGTAGAGAGAAAAGAGCAGAGGACCTAGGAGAGAGCCTTGAGTTAGAGGCATTGAAATTACCAGCAAATGATACAGAGAAGAACCTGAGCAGATAAGAGTCAATCCAAGAGATCAAGAGAGAGAGAGTCTGCAGAAGGGGGCGATCGACAGTGTCAAAAGCAGCAAAGTGGTCAAAAAGGATGAGAATAGAATAGTGGTCGTGGTTTTATGCAGTTAGGAGGTCATTGGTTACTTTGGTGAGGGCAGTTTCCGTTGAGTGTACGGGACGGAAGCCTGATTGCATGGGGTCAAGTCTGGTATTAGAGGACAGGGAGAGGGAGAAGCGGTTGAAAACTAGTCATATTATATAGCAGGGGTCAGCAACCTACGGCCCGTGGGCCATATACAGCCCGTCGCCCCTGTTTTTACGGCCCGCGGGTGTCTGATAAAATCACAGACACCCGGCCCGCGATAACAATTTGAAACCCCAGGCAGTGGGCTCCGCCGAAATGGTTTCGGCAGCGCAACGCGCACAACGCTGCCCCTGTGAGACCACGTGTGTGGGCGCGGTCAGGGAGACGGAGTGGAAGAGTGGTGGGATTAATGTGCGTCGCGTGGTGTTGGGCAAATCCAGACGCTCTTCTTCCCCTCGTCCCCCGCACTCACCGCACCGGCACCACTATCATCCAGCCTGCCGCGTTTGGTAAAAAAAATCCAGCCACTGACTAAGTGATCTCTCCTGTCTCCAACTCCACACTCCACCTGCCCATTAGCCAGCTGAGCTGCCTGCAGTGTCACACACACACGGTATGTGTTATATCCGAGCGGATTATATTCCATAAATTTCTGGGCTCTGCTACTGGTATAAATTTCTGGGCTCTGCTGCTGGTATAAGTTTCTGGGCTCTGCTGCTGGTATAAGTTTCTGGGCTCTGCTGCTGGTATAAGTTTCTGGGCTCTGCTGCTGGTATAAGTTTCTGGGCTTTTCTACCGGTATACATTTCTGGGCTCTGTTGCTGGTATAAATTTCTGGGCTCTGCTACTGGTATACATTTATGGGCTCTGCTGCAGGTATAAATTTATGGACTCTGCTCATAGGCATGCGCAGCCTATTGTATTAGGGTGTGCACCCAAAAGTTCAAACAGACACAAATATATATATTCACGCACCTTATGCAAACATACACAGACACACACTCACGCATTCAGACAAAATATATCATTACTAAAGGGGTCATTCACAGTGCACCGAAATGTCGCTAACTGTTGTTCCCCGCATTTCGGGGAATCAAATTGCCCCACCCTGCGGTGAATTCACCATTCATCGCAGGGCCCCCAAGGTGCAGGGAATCAGCCACTCGCAACAGGAACCAGGACGCCGCGATCAGCCGGAGGTGACTGCGAGAGGATAGCGAGGGAGTGCAGAGACAGGTATGTAACAGCAAAGGTGTGGCTCGGGGTTACTGCTTTCAGCATTGAAATTTAACCCCGAGCCACACTCGGGAAAACCGCCAGGGGGCTGAATAAATGCACCAATTTTGACATAAAAATGTCAAAATCAGACCGCCAGGGAGGTTAACCTTCTGCTGCCAAGCACCAATATTTAGTCTCCTACCTGTATCTCACGATGCTTTATTCACTATTCTTACTATGTGGAGTGCAGGCAGAAGATATAGCGGTGATTCTAGGAGCAATACCAGCCTTTTGGATGCAGGGCAAGGGTCAATGCCGGGCTGAGTCAAGGACACAGGTGCCGAATTTTATGCACAGCAGCCTGTTTAAAGACATATACATGCATTTACACACACAGCCATACAGTGCAGTCACAGAATCCAAAGCAATAAAACCCCCAGCTATGTGCGGTGTGTATGAACGTATCACAGAATCCACAGAAATAAAACTCACAGTAAGGTGCAGCGTATATGAGCATACCATAGAATCCACAGCAATAAATCCCCCAGCAATGTGCGGTGTGAATGAGCGTATCACAGAACCCACAGCAATAAAACCCCCAGCAAAGTGCAGTGTGTATGAGCTTATTAGAGAATCCACAGCAATAAAACTCACAGTAATGTGTGGTGTGTATGACCATATCACAGAGCTGCACAGCAGTAAAACTCACAGTAATGTGCGGTGTATATGAGCGTATCAAAGTCCACAGCAATAAAACGCACAGTAATGTGCAGTGTATGAGCATATCACAAAGTCCACAGCAATAAAACCCCCAGTTTAAAAACAAAAGTTGCCCCCTCTCCGGCTTTCCTTTCTTTTTGCAGGGAGGGGGTTGAGTATTGCTGGTCCAGAAGCAGGCCCGGACTGGTGATAAAAAACAGCCCTGGAAAAAGTTTCATACCAGCCCCAGTAATATGCGGTGTGTTTGAGGGCATCACAGAGCTGTGCAGTAATAAGCAGCTCACATTTGATATATTGCCCCCAGCTCATATGGACATATTGCCCCCCGCTCACATGAATATATTGCCCCCAGCTCACATGAATATATAGGTGCTCACACGGATATATTGGCCCACAGCAGCTCATACACGGATATATTTGCCCCCAGCAGCTCATACATGGCTATATTTGCCCCAAGCAGCTCATACATGGATATATTTGCCCCCAGCAGCTCGTACATGGCTAGATTTGCCCCAAGCAGTTCATACATGGCTATATTTGCCCCCAGCAGCTCATACATGGATATATTTGCCCCCAGCAGCTCATACATGGATATATTTGCCCCAAGCAGCTCATACATGGATATATTTGCCCCAGCAGCTCATACATGGCTATATTTGCCCCCAGCAGCTCATACATGGATATATTTGCCCCCTGGAGCTCATACATGGCTATATTTGCCCCAAGCAGCTCATACATGGATATATTTACCCCCAGCAGCTCATACATGGCTAGATTTGCCCCAAGCAGTTCATACAGGGCTATATTTGCCCCCAGCAGCTCATACATGGCTATACAGTGGTGTTCAAAATTATTCAACCCCCACTGAAATTGAGTGTTTTGGCCAGTTTGACATTGATTTTGATCATTCAGTCATCTTGCTTACAATTAAATCAAAGAGGCACATGTAGGTCAGACAAATATAACATAACATTTATAATGAAATAACCACAAATGTCTTTTCTGTGCTCACATCATTATCAGTTTTATTCAACCCCCAAGTGACATTCAATCTTAGTACTTGGTACAACATCCTTTTACAGTTATAACAGCTTTTAAACGTGAAGCATAGCTTGACACAAGTGTCTTGCAGCAATCTACGGGTTAGACTTGTGCACCGATTTTTTTTTCGGTTCGATTCGATTCGTTCGGATGTTTAAAATTTCGATTCGGCTCGTTTCGGCCGATTTCTGTTTCGATTCAGTTCGGCTCGTTTTTCGTATACATTTTTTTTTAGGAATATCGACCATTTTTTGTGTTTTCGGGTCACTCTGCTCATTTTTTGTATCGACTTTTCGTGATTTCGGAAATTTTCGTTTTTTTCGGAACGTCTGTTCTCGTTTCAAAGTGTCTATTCGTTTTGACGTAAACTACTATGGTTTACTTTTTTATACTTTATATTTTTTTTCAGAATTAATTCATTCTGTCGATACGATAATTCTGGCGATTCTATCGTGTTTTTTTTATTAAATAAAGATCCTTTTTTTCTTATGAATATACATGTCACAACTTTATTTAATCATATTAAAATGGTATGAAAGCCAAGGAACAAAAAAAATGAACAAAACGATTTAAAAAACGCTAAACTGACCCGAATGGTCTGACTTTAAAAATAAAAACCAGAACAAAAGGTTTTCAAACGGAAAAATAGTTGATCAAAATGATCTGAAACGAAAAAAAAAACAAATAAAATGATTTAAAACAGACAAAAAAAAATTAACCCTTTCGCTGCTGAGGCATTTCACGGCTTCCCTTCACGCCTGTGTGCGGTCTGCTGCTGAGCTAATTTTTAACAGTTTCGCTCCTCTTGTTTAAACGCGTTTTATTGAAGCCTTATTTTATAATATGACCCAGACATGTTATATATATCGTTCTTTCCGGCAGACTCGGCAGATGATTCATAATAGATCATTATCATATGTATGCGTCATGTGCTGTCTGTATATTATAACAAAAAATGCAATAAAATTTGAATTTTCAATGTTTGTTTTACAAGGTGTAAAGTGTTTTTTTCACATTTTAACATGCGAGTGTTTGCGGTTATATTTTATGAGTTGCGTTTGTTAAAAAAAATTTAAATGGGGACTTGTTATATTTTTTTGGGTGAAAATTACACTATTTTTAACAAACGCACCCCATACAAAAATCCTTAGTGCAGCATCATTGTTCACATTATAATTGAAATGGAACAATATTGCTGTATTAACAAAACAAAACAAAAAAAAACCTGTTAATTTTTTTTTTATTTTTATTATATTTTAATTTTTTATAATTTTTAACATTGTCATGTTTGGTATTGTTGGAAAGGCCATGCTCTGGTCGATCCAAAGATACCAAACATTAACCGATAGCTGCCGCGGATCGGGAGATAGGGGGTTCCAATGATCCCCCTATCTCCACCATTTGTCGCAGTTAGGGGTTAACTCCAGAACTGACGTCATTGTGACGAGGTCTTGGGACTGTCGGCAGCTGCCGTTCCCCCACGCTGTTGTCTTCCTGCAAAGACGTGACCATGTTGGCGGGCAGCGTCTTAGCGGGCAGCGGTGGGAGAGAGAGAGCTCATAGCTGGGAGGAGGTGTCGCGTGAAGCTGCAAACAGGGACAAATAAACTAGACCTGAGCCGCACTGAGGATCTTTGGGTTGTGTCGGAGAAGACTTCACGCAGTGCTGCCATCAATATTTTTTGATAAATTCTTGGTTATGCAATGAATGTGACTGTGGACAAAAATCCATGTTGTTGTGACATCGCCTAAGCTTAACAAAACCATGCCACGTCGGTAATCAAATCTCAAGGCAGTACAACAAGGTTGTGTTAGTGTGTGACATTTTTTGGCCAGGCAGGAAGTGTAGAATGTGCACAGTCACATTCATGGCCACAAATATGTTGACAAATTTATGACAAAGGGTCCATAGAAATGTCAATACATTTATGTACATATAATTTTAACAGTGTGGAAACCAAGCAATACATATTAACTTATTAAGTAAGGAAAAGCAATGCCCACAAACAGGAAAATATAGAAAAAATATAAAATTTATTTACAACATAGAAACATAGAAAAATGTCGGCAGATAAGAACCTTTCGGCCCATCTAGTCTGCCCAATTACATGGATACTTTACCTGGATTTATCTTTTCTTTAGGATAGCCTTATGCCTATCCCATGCTTGCTTAAATTCAATTACTGTTTTGGCCTCTACCACTTCTACTGGAAGGCTGTTCCATGTATCCACCACCCTATCAGTAAAATAATGCTTCCTGATGTTACTTTTAAACCTTTGCCCCTCTAATCTAAGACTATGTCCTCTTGTTTTGCTATTTTGTTTCCTTTTAAATATACTCCCTTCCTCTACCTTGTGGATTCCCTTTACGTATTTAAATGTTTCTATCATATCTCCTCTGTCTCGTCTTTTTTCCAAGCTGTACATGTTAAAATCATTAAGCCTTTCCTGGTAACTTTTCTCCTTCAAGCATTGGCAAACTGCCCAACAGGGGCACAAACATAGGGGAGGAGGAGGCTGGTCTCTACTGCCGCTCCAGGATGTCAATGGCATTATTAAAATGCTCCCTAAATTCCTGGAGCAACTCCTGTATGGCATTGAGGTTGCTGCCAGCCAGGCGTAGCTCGCCGATCGCCATCCTGACGCTGGACCTTTCAGTGTCCGGTCTGGCTTCTCCTTCTATATATATCCAATAAATGAAAGAAGGAAAATACAGTAAGTAAAGCAGGTTTCTATTTTTGACTGAAAGTCTTGAAAAAATTTAACAGTAGTATATACCAGAGCTGGCGGCCTCCTGAGGCTCTGACTCCTCCGACTCCTCCGACTCCTCCTCCTCCACCACCACCGTCAGCATCTCTTCCGGTGCTATATCTAAGAAATTAAAGAAATAAAAAAATACAGTAAACAACAAAACTGATTTATTTTTGAACAAAATTCGATGCAAAATAAAACAGTATATACCAGCGCTGGTGGTCGCCCGTCGCTCCCCCTCCTCCTCCTCCACTGGGGCACTGGTGCCCGCCGGGGCAGATGCTGTCTTTGCCTTCCTGTCTTCTGCCTAATTCAAAAAATAACACGTAAATAATGCAGACTGGAAAAAAATGGTATATCTACAATATATTGCCGAAAGTATTGCGACACCCCTCCACTACCCCACTACCAGCTTGACCCACCACTACTCCCATCTCATAGTTCTAAAGTCGCAAAATATTTATTTATTTCCTCTGCACATAGACATATATTACCGTTCAATTATATATTTTTTTCAGAAGTAAACATTAAGTTTATTCAATAAAAACTATTATTTGTGTTGTGTGCATACAAAACGGATTGTGCCGACTGCTTTTAGTTATTTTATAGATGGCCTCAGCCTCAGTTTCACTGTCAGTTTCTGCGAATAAAACTGCGGATATTGCAGAAACAACAGAAATCCGTCATTTTGTTTTGAAATTCGCATCCAAAGCGTTCAATGACACTGCTGCAGCAAACTGAATTGCTGCGCTGCAACAATTCAGCAGCTGCTGAGGACGTATTGAACGCGGCTCTGTTTGGATGCACTTTCCGAAGAACTACTGTACATGTCCCATCCTACCACTTAAAGAGACGCAGAGATTTTTGTTGATGCGCAGGTGGGAGCAAATATTGGGCAAGCTGTGGGTCATCTCGTATTATCACTCAATCACAACAACCCCCCCAGCACACTACAGTACACAGTGCCAAAAGAAATCCAGCATTGTAATTTCATTTTCATCTACATACATCTAAATGTCACAATTTTCACAAATACGTAAAATCCCAAAAAAGAAGAGCTATTGCAAAAATGCATGTATGAGTCGTGAAAAAGCAAAGCTATACACAATCACATTGCATGAAAAAAGGACTAGATAAATCAACACATTTCTGTGCACATTAGGACATGCAGGCACATTATTATTATTATACAGGATTTATATAGCGCCAACAGTTTGCGCAGTGCTTTACAATATAACATGACACTTATGTTTGGCTATGACGCGACGGATGTGCCTCAGCTGCTCCTGCTCGCGTGCCTTCAGATCGGACCAGCGTTTTCGGAGCTGGTCCTTCGTCCGGTCTTTCCCAAATAATTCCGCGATGGTGGTGCGCAGCTTATCTAGGATACGGTCCTTGCACGCGTTATTCTTTCTGCCGTAAGGGCCCTTACGGCAGTCGTAATCATTTTTATCAAAGATGCGGACCAGCTCCAACATCTCCTCAAATGCCATGTTGCTGGCCCGCTTCTTCCTGGGTGTCTCTGGGGTGGTAGCAGATGAGGAGGTGTCCGAATGGGACTCTGTCTCTTCCTTCAGCCATGATAAATTATAAATAATTTCTATATTTTTTGGCCTGTCAAAATTTTTTTCAAAACTCTACAAAAATGGCTCAATAAAGTTACAACATCCGCGCGCGCGCATGCGCGACCCGCAGACGAATCGGATCCGACTACGACAGAATTATCGGATCATTGGAAACAAAAACAAGTGATACGCATTTACAAATACAAAATTTACAGAATCAGCGATATAACCGATAATAGTTAAATATACGATGTCCAGAATTACCGAAATGGAAATGAAATCACGAATGGAACCAAAATCATGAATAGAGTGAAAATAAATTTCGATTTGACACATTTCAAGTCCATTCGAAAAATCTGAAAATTTTTCGTTTCGGCTCGCAAAACTTTTTGGATCTATCGGTTTTCGGGTCCGATCCGATTCGGAAATTTGGCCGAATCCGAAGACACGAATCGGGAAATTTCGTGAAAATTCCAAAACCCGAAACGCACATCCCTACTACGGGTATCATCGCCCATTCGTCATGGGCAAAAGCCTCCAGTTCAGTCACAATCTTAAAGCAGTTGCAGTGCGCAAGCCTAAGTCCCACTAGAGGTTCTCAATCGGATTTAAGTCAGGTGACTGCGATGGCCACTCCACAATGTTCCAGCCTTTAATCTGCAACCATGCTCTAGTGGACTTGGAGGTATGCTTGGGATCATTCTCCTGTTGAAAGGTCCAACGTCTCCCAAGCCTCAGGTTTGTGACGGACTGCATCACATTGTCATCCAATATCTCCTGGTACTGAAGAGAATTCATGGTACCTTGCACACGCTGAAGCTTCCCTGTACCTGCAGAAGCAAAACAGCCCCAAAGCATGACAGACCCCCCGCCATGCTTCACAGTAGGCAAGGTGTTCTTTTCTTCATAGGCCTTGTTCTTCCTCCTCCAAACATAGCATTGATCCATGGGCCCAAACAGTTCTAATTTTGTTTCATTAGTCCACAGAACACTATCCCAAAACTTCTGTGGTTTGTCCACATGACTTTTGGTATACTGCAGTCGACTCTTCTTATTCTTTGGAGACAGCAAGGGGGTGTGCCTGGGAGTTCTGGCATGGAGGCCTTCATTACGCAGTGTGCGCCGTATTGTCTGAGCTGAAACTTCAGTACCCACATCTGACAAATCTTTTCTCAGTTCCTCAGCAGTCACACGGGGACTTTTCTCCACTCTACGCTTCAGGTAGCGCACAGCAGTCGAAGTCAGCATCTGTCTTTCTGCCACGACCAGGTAGCGTTTCAACAGTGCCCTTTGCCTTGAATTGTGAATGATGCTTCCTATGGTCTCTCTTGGTATGTTTAAACATCTTTGCAATCTTCTTATAGCCATTGCCCTTCCTGTGAAGAGTAATCACCTCTTTTCTTTCTTCCTGGACCATTCTCTTGACTTCACCATGTTTGTAACCACACCAGTAAATGTCTAGAAGGAGCTGAGTATCACAGTCATTTTAAAGCTGCCTAATTGGTGCTTATTATGCTTTATTTTTGCTCCGTGACATCCACAGGTGTTTTCAATACCTGATTGAAAACACTTGAATGAACCTCTGTTCTTCAGAGTGGTAGTCTTTAAGGGGTTGAATAATTGTGTCAATGAAGAATTCACAAAAGAAACATTTACTACTGTATTACAAAACCAATTGATGTCATTTTAGTTGCATATGGTTCTTTAAAAAGTCCTTGTAGGATTTCATTCTGAATACAATTACAAATGTACACTAAATTCCCTAAAACCCTTTACAGCATTGGGGGTTGAATAATTTTGAACACAACTGTATTTGCTCCAGCAGCTCATACATGGATATATTTGCCCCCAGCAGCTCATACGTGGCTATATTTGCCCCCTGCAGCTCATACATGGATATATTTGCCCCCTGCAGCTCATACATGGATATATTTGCCCCCAGCAGCTCATACAAGGCTAGATTTGCCCCAAGCAGCTCATACAGGGCTATATTTGCCCCCTGCAGCTCATACACGGATATATTTGCCCCCAGCGACTCATACATGGCTATATTTGCCCCCTGCAGCTCATACAGGGCTATATTTGCCCCAAGCAGCTCATACAGGGCTATATTTGCCCCCAGCAGCTCATACATGGCTATATTTGCCCCCTGCAACTCATACACGGATATATTTGCCCCCAGCGGCTCATACATGGATATATTTGCCCCTGGCCGCATCGCATGGATAGCTGCCGGGACAGGACCCTTCACCCCCGCAGGTCTGGCGGCAGCCTCTGCTTCCCTGGTGGTCCGGTGGCTATGGGATGCTGCATTGTGATCTGTGCTTCGCGCACAGACCGCAGAGTACGTCCCACAGTGAGCTAGTGACTGGACATGAACGCCGGAGGTGACCTGGCACCTGACTGCCGGGGCTCTGACACAGTCATTGAGCGCCGTTGGTCAGGTGACAGGTCATCAGCGATCGCCGGTGCTCGTGGCCAGTCACTCACTGTGGGACGTGCTCTGTGGTCTGTGCGCGAAGCACAGATCACAATGCAGCACCCCACAGCCACCGGACCACCAGGGAAGCAGAGGCTGCCGCCAGGCCTGCGGGAATGAAGGGTCCCGGCGGCTATCCATGGGATGTAGCCAGCCGGGACCCAAAGTGTTCTGCGGGCCGGCGGGGTGTGCCGGGGTCGGCATTAGGGTGTGCCCAGGCACACAAGGCACACCCCGTGCGCACGCCTATGGCTCTGCTACTGGTATACATTTCTGGGCTCTGCTGCAGGTATACATTTCTGGGCTCTGCTGCAGGTATACATTTCTGGGCTCTGCTACAGGTATACATTTCTGGGCTCTGCTACAGGTATACATTTCTGGGCTCTGCTACAGGTATACATTTCTGGGCTCTGCTGCAGGTATACATTTTTGGCCTCTGCTGCAGGTATACATTTCTGGCCTCTGCTGCAGGTATACATTTCTGGCCTCTGCTGCAGGTATACATTTCTGGCCTCTGCTGCAGGTATACATTTCTGGCCTCTGCTGCAGGTATACATTTCTGGCCTCTGCTGCAGGTATACATTTCTGGCCTCTGCTGGTGGTATAAATTGTGTGGGGTCAGGCAGGGGATTGCTAAATTTATATTATGATGTGGAATTGCAATATCTGCTTAATGCGCTATTACACTGGAATCTACTGTGATTGTTGCGTTATTACAATATTATAATTTATTAGCTTTGTAGGTGAATGCGGCCCTCCATGCATTCACAGTTGTTGCATCCGGCCCTCAGGCAGAGAAAGGTTGCCTAGCCCTGTTATATAGCATCATGTTGCTCTGCGCAGCTGTGTAATTTTATTTCTTGTTTTTAGGGATTGCCATTTGCTTTCAGACATACACCTTAGTAAGGTTGTTTGTTTCTGTATGTGACACACGATATTCATCACATGTGCTTATTGCACTGCACACTTGTATCCAAGAGTTATATTCTTGCACTGCATCGACTGGTGTATCAGATTGTTATACAATTACTCATAAAGGAAAGGTGGAATAAGCGCTTATTTCACTGTTTTTAAATCAATTTTGCCAGGTACCTTCAAAATGAAATGAACACACATAGGCAGGGGTCAAGTCCTGGGAAAAAAAGTGAGGGAACTCACCCACGAATTCCACAACCCCTATTACCTGAAGAAAAAAATATATATTTATTTATAAAGGATTTTACCAGGAAGGATACCATTTTTATTGGGTTAACATTACATTTAAAAGACAAGCTTTCAAGAGTGTAACCACTCCACATCAGGTCTGGAAACTATACTGATCAGTGAAAGGTATCACTACGTACTGGTATACTCGTGATTTTGGCAACTGGACTAAAAGGTGTTATATAATATACAGTATATATATATATATATATATATATAATCTCCAGGCACAGACCCCCCAGAATTACAGTTGTGTTCAAAATTATTCAACCCCCACTGAAATTGAGTGTTTTGGCCAGTTTGACATTGATTTTGATCATTCAGTCATCTTGCTTACAATTAAATCAAAGAGGCACGTATAGGTCAGACAAATATAACATAACATTTATAATGAAATAAACACAAATGTCTTTTCTGTGCTCACATCATTAGCAGTTTTATTCAACCCCCAAGTGACATTCAATCTTAGTACTTGGTACAACATCCTTTTACAGTTATAACAGCTTTTAAACGTGAAGCATAGCTGGACACAAGTGTCTTGCAGCAATCTACGGGTATCTTCGCCCATTCGTCATGGGCAAAAGCCTCCAGTTCAGTCACATTCTTAGGCTTGCGCACTGCAACTTTCTTTAAGTCCCACCAGAGGTTCTCAATCGGATTTAAGTCAGGTGACTGCGATGGCCACTCCAAAATGTTCCAGCCTTTAACCTGCAACCATGCTCTAGTGGACTTGGAGGTATGCTTGGGATCATTGTCCTGTTGAAAGGTCCAACGTCTCCCAAGCCTCAGGTTTGTGACGGACTGCATCACATTGTCATCCAATATCTCCTGGTACTGAAGAGAATTCATGGTACCTTGCACACGCTGAAGCTTCCCTGTACCTGCAGAAGCAAAACAGCCCCAAAGCATGATTGACCCCCCGCCATGCTTCACAGTAGGCAAGGTGTTCTTTTCTTCATAGGCCTTGTTCTTCCTCCTCCAAACATAGCGTTGATCCATGGGCCCAAACAGTTCTAATTTTGTTTCATCAGTCCACAGAACACTATCCCAAAACTTCTGTGGTTTGTCCACATGACTTTTGGCATACTGCAGTGACTCTTCTTATTCTTTGGAGACAGCAAGGGGGTGCGCCTGGGAGTTCTGGCATGGAGGCCTTCATTACGCAGTGTGCGCCGTATTGTCTGAGCTGAAACTTCAGTACCCACATCTGACAAATCTTTTCTCCGTTCCTCAGCAGTCACACAGGGACTTTTCTCCACTCTACGCTTCAGGTAGCGCACAGCAGTCGAAGTCAGCATCTTCTTTCTGCCACGACCAGGTAGCGTTTCAACAGTGCCCTTTGCCTTGAATTTGCGAATGATGCTTCCTATGGTCTCTTGGTATGTTTAACATCTTTGCAATCTTCTTATAGCCATTGCCCTTCCTGTGAAGAGTAATCACCTCTTCTCTTGTCTTCCTGGACCATTCTCTTGACTTCACCATGTTTGTAACCACACCAGTAAATGTCTAGAAGGAGCTGAGTATCACAGTCATTTTAAAGCTGCCTAATTGGTGCTTATTATGCCTGATTGCTGCTACGTGACATCCACAGGTGTTTTCAATACCTGATTGAAAACACTTGAATGAACCTCTGTTCTTCAGAGTGGTAGTCTTTAAGGGGTTGAATAATTGTGTCAATGAAGAATTCACAAAAGAAACATTTACTACTGTATTACAAAACCAATTGTCGTCATTTTAGTTGCATATGGTTCTTTAAAAAGTCCTTGTAGGTTTTCATTCTGAATACAATTACAAATGTACACTAAATTCCCTAAAACCCTTTACAGCATTGGGGGTTGAATAATTTTGAACACAACTGTATATACACAGGCATTGGACCCCCAGTTAATATACCCAGCACTGAGCCCAAATAATAATATGCACAGCACTGAGCCCCCAGAATAATATACCAAGCACTGAGCCCCCAGAATAATATACCAAGCACTGAGCCCCTATAATAATATACCCAGCACTGAGCCCCTATAATAATATACCCAGCACTGAGCCCCTATAATAATATACACAGCACTGAGCCCCTATAATAATATACACAGCATTTGCCCCAGCTCACACATGGATATATTTGCCCCAGCTCACACATGGATATATTTGCCCCAGCTCACACATGGATATATTTGCCCCAGCTCACACATGGATATATTTGCCCCAGCTCACACATGGATATATTTGCCCCAGCTCACACATGGATATATTTGCCCCAGCTCACACATGGATATATTTGCCCCAGCTCACACATGGATATATTTGCCCCAGCTCACACATGGATATATTTGCCCCAGCTCACACATGGATATATTTGCCCCAGCTCACCTCTCTGCCATGCCCGACACAATTTAACTGGCCGCACATTGCCGGCTGCCGCGTGTTTTACCTCCTACGAGCGGCCGTTGGCATGAAGTGTGGCCGCTCGCCTGGGATCGATTCCAACAGCCATCTGCGATCTCGCGAGAATGCGGCTGGCTGTTGGATCCCAGGCGAGCGGCCATGCTTTGTGCCAGCGGCCGCTCGTAGGAGGTAAAACACACGGCCGCCGGGAAAGTGCAGCCAGCTAAATTGTTTCGGACTCGGCCACATCGAGAACCTGCGTTCCAGCAGCGTTCCCGCTGTGGGAGAAGTGCGGGAGCGCCGTTCCCGCAGGACTCTAGCCCTGCTCTTAGGGCACTATCAGCTGCCCTGAGCTAAAACGGGAATGCTAAGAGGAAATATTTGCACTCGCAAATCTCCCGTTAGCATCCCGTTTTACCAGTAGATTACAGGGAAGATGATGAATCCAGCAGCCTGCTCCGTAGCATCCTCCAGGCTCTGGGATGCTTGGGGAAGCGCTAACCTGAGTAGCATGTGGCAGCAGGACATTTTCATTTGGGGACAAGACATCTCAGTGTGGGATTGGGAAATCTGAGAGTGGGGGGCACTGCACAGCTCATTTCACCCCCTAATTTAAAAAGCAGATATTGGGAAGCACAACCTAGACGATGTATGATTTATTGGTTATCAATATTTTTGCAAAATGCATAGAAATAAATCAGTGCACATAATATATGCAATCCAAAAGTTATTTAAAAAACACAATTCTGAAAAGACAAATTTTTAGATGATATATAGTTGCACCATATGGAGTTTAGGAAGGGAGATCAGGTTAACCATGCACAATTACAGAGGGGCCCAAAAATGCATACTCACTTCAACAGTTGTTATCTATACCCTTTTTTAAAACCCGTATTGAATTATGGCAGCAATGTGTAGTATTGTTTCCTTTAAAGATTTCTTTGACCATCTCTTGACAGTCACATGATAACGGCAAAGGCACACTTGACTTTCAAGCAACACAAGACCATTTTGAAGTGTTAGTCTAAATTTGAAAATGTGTGTGAAGTTCAACGACAATGACTACGTGGGTTTGGAACAGAACCACCTACATGACTAACAATCACATAAATTTGTGGTAAGTTTGAATCCAATGGCACTGTGTGAGATGTGCACAAGCAAAGATCTGGGAGGCGTCGCACAGCAACAAGTCCTGCTTCCTCAGATACGGTGTTGGAACAGTTTACACGCTCACCTCAAAAGTCTGTCAAACAATGTGCATGTAGGACAGGAATTAGCAGATCAAGTACACAACATATTCTGAAGAGAACACATTGGAAATTTTCCTTCCGAGTCTGTTACACGCCATGATTGAAGATGACCCTTATCGAAGAATGGAGTACTGTGACTGGTTTTGACAAATGGTAAATGAAGATGAGGACTTTGTACAGAAAATAGTTTGGACTGCCATCCTAGGGTTTAATTGGACCATTCTTTTTTGAAGGCACGTTCCATGGTCCAGTGGACCTTGACATGCTTTGCACATTCATTTTACCGACCATTCATGCACTTTATGCGGATGAGCAATTTTACTTCCAGCAAAATGGCGAACCACCTCACTACTACCAAACGTAAAACCATCTCAATGACCTTCTGCCAGGACATTGGATAGGACACTGAGGTGCTGTTGAATTCTCTCCATGTTCCCTGGACTTAACACCCCTCATTTTCTATCTGTGCGGAACACTAAAAAGAATGTTGTATACCATAGAAAACCACCTATACTGGCGGCACTATGGAAAGAAATTGAAATATCACGCAGAGCAATCCCTGTGAACCCTCTAGTCAGTGTTGTTCACAGGGATTGTGCAGTAGTGCGCCAAAATCAAAAGTGTCTGGATGCGAATGGTGACCACTTTGAGCACCAAATGTGATTACATAATTCAAACATGACTTACAGCTGCCCTTTGACGTTTATATAAATCTAGAAATAAAATAAATGTTTATGTGTGTATACAGTTTTTGGGCCCTTTTGCTTATGTAAAGGAAACAATGATGGGGATGATTCCCTTACTAGTAAATTCATGGGCAAACAGGGCTGGATTAGAAAGCACCTGAGGCTTCCTTCTGGTGGGGCAGGATGAAAACAGGGACTGAGTTAACAAGAGCAGGGCAGTAAGTGTGTGTAGCGCTCACTCCCGGAGGAGCCGCTGAATTTGAACCTCGGGTCAGTCTCCCCGCACTAGGGAATAAATATACTCCAGCACCGTCGTGGATTTTATAAATTATATAGTTTACTGAATAAACGGGCATATAATGAGTAACATGGTATATGTATATATTTTTACAGCACTTCGTAATGCGAGGAACGCGCAGCGGAAAAGGAAAAAAAGTATTTTTAACCCCTTAGTGGTTGGAGTGTGAGTCTCGTACAGGTTATGTCCCAAGGAATGTATGTGTATGCGTGTATTGGTACCCGGGTACAATATTCAACTGGCCAGTGAATTATTTAGGAGGTATCTTCGACTAGTCATGTTGGGGCCCTGTAGGTTTTGGAACAAACTGTAGTGTGCTTTAGTATTTCACCGTGGCCTGGAAGGCCTCTCACCCATCCGCCAGATACTCGGTGCTCCACTCGACCCAGGACGTCTCTCCGCTCGATTTTGACTGGGGTTCTCTGTGTCACCGGATCCGCTGTCTTGCTCCTCTGTATCGGCCACAAGATGTCCAGCTCACCGCCTGCACTCCCTGTTAAATCGTCTGCGGTTCTCCTCACTCGGGTGTGACGGTGGGCCTGACCTGACATGGCACAAAAGGGGTGTGAGCTACTTGAGCAGTTAACAGACATGACCCATGGATGTATAAACAAAACAAGGGATTTATTTACAACAGTAATATATACAGCAAGGAACCAGAACACCACAATGAAACAAAAGACCTAAGCACTAGAATCAAACCATAGACCTGAACTAAATATACAATAGATAAACAAACCGTTGAACAACCAAGGACCTGGGAAACTATAGGCAGAAAGACATAAGAGAACTAAACACTAGAGTAACATGAGTGAAACCATAAACCTGTTTAAACCTAGAGAAGAAACATGAAATGCAAACATAAATACCAAACATGAACCATATGAACAAAACAGTAAGAATAACCAAGGACCTGGGAGACTATAAACAGATGTAAATACAGAACTGGCGGAGGAGTAAACCCAAAACCTGAAAGTAAAGTAATAAAGGGTAACTAGAACACATACAGGAGAACCTGAGCAAAAGATCCCTACCAGAACTGCAAGGTAAGTGAAGAAGGATCAAGGCTTGGAACAAAGCAGACTGAAACATCAGAATGAGGCAGCGCCCTTCTTAGGGCGATGCCTGCTTAGGCTAGGGTCAGACGAACGCATTTTCGCGTTGTCTGTGAAAAAGTGCGTTCGAACGAATGGACGCATTTTTTCACGGAGTACGCGATAGCGGTCATACGATGCGCATTTGCATCTGTGATTTTGTACGGATCATCAATAAAACACTTTGTGCATCTGGACGTTATGTTGGCCGGACATTAGCAGTGTCTGACATCTCCAATTCACGCACACACGCCTCTAGCGGACGCAGCGCACTCTGTACAACCGTACTAGAGGTTTTACGTTCTCGACAAAATGCGTTTGTTTTCCACTTGCGTTGCGCAGCCGGACTTTTGTGCGACCGTACTTCGTATATTGGCCGTCATTGCCCGGCATTTGCTGCTACTACGGCCGTGATTAAGTGCGCCTGCACGCGCGTTCGCACTGCGCTCGTCTGACCCTAGCCTTATATAGCACATGACCAAATGAGAACAATTAAAGTCCAGGTGAGGTCCAGGCTTGGATGTGAACCAAATGTCCAGAACTAAATGCAATGTCCATAGAAGGCAGAGGGGGCGCCAGATTTGCTAGAATGTCCAAAAACATGACTGGCAACTCCCACCTCTGCCAGAGGGGGCGCAGGACGTCACATCGGGGTCCTTCAGCTTACTCTGTCTCAGCGTGGGTTACTGGGTCTTCGTTAAATAGGAAGGGAAAACCCAATCTCTAGCTCCGCTAGGCCGCACCTGCGCTCTGGCCTGGTCGAGATCACTTTCTGCTATACTGCGTCTTGCTCCTCTCACTCCTCGGCGCTCTCTGCCAGCTCTTTCCACGAGGCTGTGGATATCAGTGTCTCTCTCCCACCCACTTCCTGTTCCCGCCCGCAAAGCATGCTGGAAAATGTAGTCCCAATGTTCAGTGTATTGCATCGCGCTTGTCTCCCTCCGGTGGCCAAAAACAAGTACTACAACGACAGGGAATTTAAAACCAGCGCTACATGTGCTTCTGGCGTTTCGGTTTACAGGAGTAGTGCAGGTACGGGTCTTTTTGGCAACGCTTCCATGTTCCTGGGAAAGGGTAGTGACCCAGCCATTAATACATCAGCTGGGTTGAAACAGGTACAGTAAAAAGGAGCTGGTAAGGGAAACCGTCCCATAACGATTTTTTTTCCCTTTTAACGGCGGCCATGAAAGAGGGCCCATTGTATGTAATACTCCAAAGTGACAATTTAATTCGCAAGCCACTGCAAATGCACAATGACGTCATCAAGAGGGAGTTCCCATGGCCTGCAGGGGAATCCAAATACAGAAGATGCTGGGGTCCTGTGGACCCCTATATCTCCAGAGCCGGGAAGCGTAGGTGGTCACGAGGTATTATTGGGAAAGGCCAGAATCATATGTAAAAATAAAACAAAACTATATTTTTCCAACCCAAAAGCAGCAGTATTGTTTATTTTTCAATAATAAACTGAATAATACTGCTGTAGTAAGTCACCTTCTCATTTCCCACGTTGGCAACAAGTGTGAAGCGCAATGCGTTAATCTGCCGCACCGCTGCAAGGAGCACCGGGGATCATTTGGACCCCTGCATCACCATTCTGTACTCCCCACACAAGGTCAAACGAGGTGTCATTGCAAAGGTGGGAGTCTGGCCTTTCCAATGATACCAAACGCGACCACATAAAACTTTTTTTCTCTGGTTTAAGGCAACAGCATTATTTGCTAAGGCTAGGGTCAGACGAGCGCATTTTGTACGGACTGTGCGTCCGTGCAGTACGGACATACTTTCTGACAACAAAGTAGTGGCCACACAGTCCGTGTTTTTAGCGGACATATTTTTGAACGATGTAGCAGGGAAAATAAATTAAAATGAAAAAACATTTTGTCTGTCAAAAATGCTGGACGTATAATTGCAGTCCATCTGACCCCTTTCCATCACTCATACACAAAGCTACGCAGACGTTGCGGACGCAGCGCATTCTGTGCGTCCATCCTAGCAGTTTTACGTTCTTGCCTAAATTGTGTCCGTTTGCCGCGTCTGTTGTGCTTTCGCACTTCTGTGCGGGTGTACTTCGTGTGTGGGTCTCTAGTGATCATAATTGTATGCTACCACGGATGTTAAAATGTGCGGCAACACGGATGTGAACACTGCGCTCGTCAGACCCTAGCCTTATAACGCAAACGATGCCGCTGCACTAAATTCACCTTGTTTTTTAACCACACTGTGTGCAAGTTTGGAGGTTACGGCATAATGCGTTATTTTGCATTGTGTCATCTAACGCAATCCGCCACAAGGAGAGGCTGGGGTACTTTGGAACCCAGTATTGCCATTCCCCACTGGGTCAACTAAGGTGTCATTAGAAAGACCAGTCTGACCTTTCTAATGATATCAAACATGACCATCTAAAATATTCTAAAAAAAAATGAAAGAGCAAAAAAATTATCAGGGTTATACAAAGAGATCCGAATTGCTTGAGAAAGGTAACCGAACGCTGAAATTCAGCGTTCGGTTACCTTTCCTGCCAATTCGGCTATTCAGAGAGTAGGCAATTCGCCAAATCCTGGCGAATTGCCTGAACATACGGTGCCTGTTCGAGGGCAGTGAAAACCCCATGAAAAAGCACTGCTTCGGCTATTCAGAGAACACAAACCAGCAGTGAAAGGTTCCCGAAATGCCCTGCCATTCGGTGGTTTAATTCGGCAGGTTTATTCAGGAGAATCCCATAGGCTTCAATGTTAAAAATATTCCCGTTTTAATTCAATATCTAATAAACCGTTCATTATAAAATTATGCAGTAAAGAGTCTCTTTATTTTTTAGGATATTTTAAGCATTTTTTTTTTAAGTTTACTTATCTTTTCTGTAACAGCCCTCTTTATTATCATTCCCTGGACCTCATATGTAAACTTCAGACATTTTCGCTCAGTAGTTTCTTTGCAAACAGTGTTTCACTTTTCAAACATTCATACAAACGGTTTTCCGAATTTATTCACTTCACTCTGTCTGCGGTCTCGGCTTTCTCAGCTTTTTCCGGCGGCTTCGCTGCGGGTGATCGGCTCCTGCTCGGGTTTTTCCGTGGTTTTCGGCAGGTTAATCCAGATGTTTTTGAGGGTTTTGACGTGCATTCGGTGGGTTTTGCGGTGAGTTTTCGTCAGGTTTGCGGCAGCTTTTCCCTGCAATTCGGGGACCCTGTGGTGTTTGCTGAATACACCGCAGGGTCACCAAAATGGGATCGGCAAAAGGAACCGAATTGAAGAGAACGAAAAGTTACCGAACGTGCGGTGACTTTTCGAATCTCTTTGAATAACCCTGTATATAAAAATATATATATTTTTACCCTAAGGCTGTGATATTGTCCTTTTTTCACATATAAAATGAACCATGCTGCTGCCATTACTCACCTTCTGATTTGCCGTGCCTGTAGCAACTTCAGTGTTTTATACAATCATATTTTTCTATAAAACGCATTGCCCCAAAATACAAGCAAAAAAAATATTTGTTTTTCAGTTTTGGTTAAAATTGCATATTTGGGGGGGGAGGAAAGAGTAACAGCTTCTTCATTTATGATTTTTTTTCATAAAGACCAACACATAGAATATATAACCACAAAGGTTTGGATAATAAAATGTTGAAAAATAAATTTACAAGATGCAAATGATTGAAATCTGAATGGAAATTCAAATTTTTTTACAATTTTTATTATAGCATTGTGACTGGGCATGACATATTCACATAGCAATGATATATTTTGAAACTCCGGAGTCTGCTGAAAAAAGGATATATAATTTGTCTGGGTCCAAAAATAAAACATGACTTCAAATCACTTTTAAGCCCCATTCACACTGAGCGATTTTTGCAGTGATATCGCTCATATTTCCGCTTGCTATCGCTCTATGTAGCTCTAATGCATTTCAATGGAGCTATTCACATCTCACAGCTCAATGTCGCTTGTAGCTCGTCGCTGTAGCTCGTCGCTGGTACGTGACCCTTTTTTCCGCGATTTGCTACGATTTGCCGTTTAACATTACGGTGTCGCACAATATCGCTCATAACAGTGATATCGCACGATAATATCGCTCAATGTCGCGAATATGAAAATCGGGCGGAAAAACGCACAATTTTCAAGTCACTCATTGTGAATGGGCCCTTAAACATGATGAGCACAGAAGGCCAAAATGAGCTCAGCACACAGGGGTGAAATGGCTCAGCAGCGAAGGGGTTAAAGTAGGGGATGGATTAACCCAAGGAAGAATTAAATGGGCTGAACCAAGGGGGTAGATGAAGGCAAAACTATATAAACCATGTCAGACTTTGTGCCAAACTTTGATATTCAATGCTATCAGGACTTCAGTATCTTGTGCAAAACAAACGTCACATATATAATTAGAGGATACAGAGCAATATAAACAGCATTACCGGCTCTATGCATTCCTGGTCTCTGCACCTGAGCCCCACATTCTCCAGAGAGTTCAGAAAGCTTATCTTATTTTTAATGAAATGCAATTTTAAAATGAATAATTTTTAAAGTGTAAAAAGAGATTTGATAAACAATTACTTCAAACTGTGCAAATACCAAGAAAAACAGTCAGGGCTATTCAGAGAAAGGTGAAAACCAGGAGAATGACTGGAGAAGTGAAAATTCTAGCAGGGTTATTCAAAGAGAATCAAAAAGTCACTGCACGTTCGTTGACTTTTCGTTCTCTTAAATTCGGGCCGATTCGGCAATCCCATTTCGGCGACCCTGCGGTGTCTTCAGCAAGCACCACAGGGCTGTCGAAGCGCAGGGAAAAGCTGCCGCAAACCCGATGAAAAGTCACAGCAAAAACCCGGCAAATGCACGCTGAAACCCGCAAAAACATCTGGATTAACCTGCTGAAGACACCGGAAAAACCCGAGCAGGAACCGATCACAGGCAGCGAAGCAACCGGAAAAAGCCGACACCGCAGACGAATGGAGTGAATAAATTAGCAAAACAGTTTGCTTGAATGTTTGAAAAGTGAAACGCTGTTTGCAAAGAAACTACTGAGCGAAAATGTCTGAAATTTACATATGAGGTCCAGGGAATGATAACAAAAAGGGCTGTTAAGTTAAAAAAATAAAAATAAAAAAATTGGACTTTTTAAAAAAATCCAGAAAAATGCTTAAAATATCCTAAAAAAATCTATAAATAAAGAGACTCTTTACTGCAGAATTTTATAATGAACGGTTTATTAGATATTGAATTAAAACGGGAATATTTTTAACATTGAAGCCTATGGGATTCTCCTGAATAAACCTGTCAAATGAAACCACCGAATGGCAGGGCATTTCGGGAACCTTTCACTGCTGGTTTATGTTCTCTGAATAGCCGAAGCAGTGCTTTTTTATGGGGATTTCACTGCCCTCGAACAGGCACCGTATGTGCAGGCAATTCGCCAGGATTTGGCGTATTGCCTGCTCTCTGGATAGCCGAATGGCCAAGAAAGGTAACCGAACGCTGATTTTCAGCATTCGGTTACCTTTCTCCAGCCATTCGGATCTCTTTTAACCCTTTCGCTGCTGAGGCTTTTCCCGCCCCTATGCTGAGGTCATTTTTACCTGTTTTGCGCATCATGTTTAAACGTGTTTTGAAGGCTTATTTTAGTATATGACCCAGACATATTATATATCGTTCTTTCCGTCAGACTCGGTAGATTCATAATATGTCATTATTATATGTATACGTTATGTCATGTCTGTATATTATAACAAAAAATGCAATAAAATATGTATTTTCAATAATTTACAATGTGTAAAGTGTTTTTTTCCACATTTTAACATGCGAGCAATTGCGGTTATATTTTGTATGGGGTGCGCTTGTTAAAAAAATTAGAGATGGGGTCTCATTACATTTTTTTTTGGGGAAAATGACACTATTTTTAACAAACGCACCGCATACAAAATCGTTAGTGCAGCATCATTGTTCACATTATAATTGAAATGGGAACAATATTGCTGCATTAAGAAACCAAAAAAAAAAAAAAAAAAGTGTTTAATTTTTTTTTTCTAATTTTTTTTTTTTTACAACATTTTTCACTGTAGTGTGTATCGTTGGAACGGCCATGCTCTAGCCCCTAGCTTAACCCCTAGCTGCCACGGATCGGGAGATAGGGAGTTCATTGGAACTCCCTATCTCCACAGTTGGTGGCAGTTAGGGGTTAACGCTAGGACTGGCGTCATCGTGCTACGCACGATGACGCCAGTCCTCTGGGGGAGTTCCCGGAGGCTTGGCCGACATGCAAGATGTCGGCCAGCTCCGGAAAGGATCGCGAACCGGCGCTTTTCAGCGCCGATTCGCGATCCAGCTCCCCAGGGGTTAATGCCAGGCATCATTTGGAAGGGCAGGCTGTGCCCTTCCAAATGATGCCTGGGTTAACCCCCTGTGCGCCGCCGATCGGGAGGGAGAGAGGTCCGAAGGACCTCCCCCCCTCCCTTTCAGGCGCCTCCTCCGCACATGCGGGGGGGCGCCTGAATTAGGTGTCATCGCGCCCCCGCGATGACACCTAATTCTGGCGGCTGCTGGTCCGGATGCCGGGCTGACATCCAGGATGTCAGCCCGCACCGGAGGGGCCAGCGATCGGCCGGAACCCGGCCGAACGCTGACCCCAATGTGAGGACGCGCTCAGCGCGTCCTCAGCACACCAGCGGGACTGCTGAGGACGCGCTCAGCGCGTCCTCAGCAGCGAAGTGGTTAATAACCCTGTAGGTCAAAATAGCCAAAGCAGAAAAATTCACTCATTTATCTCACTTTCCAAATCAGCTATTTGGTCTAGATTGTTCTCTTCTCCTGCCAATTCTCCTGGTTTTCACCTCTCTCTGAATATCCCTGTGTATGTTGGAAAGTCTCGATATGATGAGCCTTTATATTGGTTTTCATAATGAGGAAGACACTGGAATCATGCTAAAGTCTCTTCTCGATTTGGGTTATTTATTTATTTGCAAAGTATTTTACCAGGAAGGATACATTGAGATTTCTCTCGTTTTCAAGTATGTCCTGGGTTGGGTAACAATGACAACAAATTGCAATTCCGGCTTGCTTTCTATGGGTGCTTTAGGAAAATATTTTATGCTCTTTTGCTGATTATTATATGCCGATTTTGGGCATGTCCACAGGGATTAATGTACCCCATCAGATGTCAAAAATCAATATGTCAGAGTTTGAAAACTATGTGCTATACAGTGGAGCTCCTTTTACACAATATAACCACCAGTGGTATTATTAGATCAATGATATCTTTATGATATGGGAGGATCCGTGTGATTTCCTGCAGACTTTCTTCAACCACCTTAATTCAGTCTCTGTGAACAAACATGGCACAGCACATAAAAAATACCCGAAGGATTCCTTTTACATCTAGGTATGGTAATCACATGAAAAAGGTGAAAGAGATATTGATACATTGTTAAGGACACAAACCCATCATATCCTGAAATTCAGTAGCCTCCACTTATGGACTTTCCCAGGTCTTGTTCATGAGGTTACAATGCATCGCAATTAATTTCCGCATCCACATTCAGGACAAATAACAAATACAGTGCCATTTCAAAAGTACTTCTACACATGTTGTGTACTGACTGCAATGCCTTTGCAGGTGGGGCTTATGATGGTGAGACTACAAAAAGTCAAGAATCGAATCACCAGAATCATTAGACTTGATAAAGACTTTGATAATGTCAAAACTTTGTCTTCTATGCTGGAAGAATAAATCCACAATTTATTTATTTTAGTGGTATTTATGTTAAGTTGCATAAATATAAGAACAACTAAAAATCACCAGAGGGGTATAGTGCATTATATTCATGATCTAGGCTCCACAATCATCATTGCCATTTAAGTGGATGTGGTGCTTGGAGTATATGGTGTAATCATTGTCAAGCAAAGAAAATACATAAAATGTACCGTAGGGAGCGCGTGAGTGGATTCACTATAGTATATATAACACCCTGTGATGAGTATATAAGAAATTGATTCCCCATCTCATATATCAGATTGGGTAATGTCATATACTGGTAACATAAACCTAAAAAACAGAAGTAAAATCCAATGGTGCAATATCGTAGTGACATTATGGTGGATATTCACAGAAGCTACAGAGTATACGCTCACAAGCCTGAAGCCTCAGATGGCTCGTGGTTTTCGCCTTTAAGCCTCTATGGGGGGCTCTTCCGATCCACCGGTATGTTGGTGTCCTCAGTGGAATCGATGGATATGATGTTCTTGTTCTGGAGCCTCCTTAATGAGTGGCTCCGTAATATGAGCCTTTAGACCACATATGGGGGGGTCTCGCCCTCTTTCGATGGACTTTGCACAAGAGGGAATTTTCCGACTGATGAAGTCTGCAGGGGAAACGCGTTTCGGTAATATCCCATTGATTTTATTTGCCATTGTTTTTTTGTGTTTAATAAACCCCCCCTTTTTAAATATTGATTTGAGATGCCTGAGCGTATCCACTCAGGAGGGAAAATGAACTTCCAAACTGTGTGCGGATCCGCACCGAAACACAGCCTCGACTTATCATGTATCCCTAAACGGAAACAAACTGTATAAACTTCGTATCATGAGTGCGGACCTACCATAAGTACTTCTCTAAGGCGTAGATCTAACTTTAAACCTAGCTATATCCAATCTCTTGTCTTTATATGGAAATGATTTAAACAGAAACGTATAAGACATAGATTTATGTTTTAGACACGCTCTCCCCAAGAGGCTTGAATACAGATTTTGAGATCTGTCATTTTTTATAAATTCTATTTTTATAATATGTTTTATACACTCCAGTTAGTAATGTTAGTATTTACATTTTTAGATCACTTATTTGATATCGAATGTGCTCTATACGTTTCTGTTTAAATCTGTTTAAATCATTTCCATATAAAGACAAGAGATTGGATATACCTAGGTTTAAAGTTAGATCTACGCCTTAGAGAAGTACTTGTGGTAGGTCCGCACTCATGATACGAAGTTTATACAGTTTGTTTCCGTTTAGGGATACATGATAAGTCGAGGCTGTGTTCGGTGCGGATCCGCACACAGTTTGGAAGTTCATTTTCCCTCCCGAGTGGATACGCTCAGGAGGAACATCAACATCCACGCACTTTCTGAGATGCGAATGGGCAGAAATACGTCATCGAAAGATGCACCCGATCTGACACGCAAGCCCGAAATAACTTTGACCCGCACGCCAAGACCACGCTTCCGCTGCATCAATCAGTAGAGACTTTAAATGGACTTTGCACAAGAGGGAATATTCCGACTGATGAAGTCTGCAGGGGAAACGCGTTTCGGTAATATCCCATTGATTTTATTTGCCATTGTTTTTTTGTGTTTAATAAACCCCCCCTTTTTAAATATTGATTTGAGATGCCTGTCATTATAACCGATGTTGGTTATTTGAGATCCTAACCATCGGTTGGTTCCACATCGAAAGAGAGCAAGACCCCCCCATATGTGGTCTAAAGGCTCATATTACAGAGCCACTCATTAAGGAGGCTCCAGAACACGAACATCATATCCATCGATTCCACTGAGGACACCAACATACCGGTGGATGGGAGGAGCCCCCCATAGAGGCTTAAAGGCGAAAACCATGAGCCATCTTTGGCTCCAGGCTTGTGAGTGTATACTCTGTAGCTTCTGTGAATATCCACCATATTGTCACTACGATACTGCACCATTGGATTTTATTTCTGTTTTTTAGGTTTATGTTACCAGTATAGGACATTACCCAATCTGATATGAGGTGAGTATATAAGAATTTGATCCCCCCTATCACAGGGTGCTATATATACTATAGTGCATCCATCCATGCGCTCCCTACGATACATTTTATGTATTTTCTTTGCTACACATTGTGACGGGTGAGGGATACACCTATTGGTGAGCTGCTATCTTGTATAGACATTTGATATTCTTTATACATCCAACCCCTAGAGGGTAGAAACCAATTGTAATCATTGTCAAGTCTGACATTTACAGCCATCCTCCTCTGTATAGACTCCACAAAAAGCAATAGAGGACCATCACACCAGGTGAAGTATGCAAAAAGGGGCATGTTTAATGAAAATGATGCAATGTTTTGATCTTCTTTCAGAATCTTTGTCAGGCACAGTGCTTGAGAAAGCTCCTGAGAGGGACCGAAACGTTGCTAATGTTTGAATAAACCTGCTCCTTTTTGCCTATGTCACCTGGTGTTAACAGTCCTCCCTTGATTTTTGTGGTTAAGCTGGCTGCTGTGCCCTTTATCACACCCAGGTGGGTGATGTAAGAGGGAGTGCTCCTCGATTCGTTTTTTGGATTCTCTCTATAGCAGGGTTTCCCAAACCTTTCCACAGGACCATCTAACAGGCCAGGTTTTAAGGATTTCCTTAGGGAAATGCAGACTGAATCCTGCAATCACTGAGCAGCAAATCATATCACCTGTGCTGTGCTTCAGATATCTGGCAAACGTGGCATGTCAGCAGGTCCTGAGGGCAGGTTTGGGAAACACTGCTCTATAGGCTGTCAGCCTGAGCTGGAGTTTGAAAATACCGGTAGCTACAACAAAGCCGAGTAATGGATTCTGTGGGTGCTGGGAAGCTGCCAGTCTGACCCGAAAAGTACTTGATACAGACTGGAAGGTCAAAGTAAGACCTGAAGCAACGTAACCACTGCAATAATTGTGATTATTGGGGTGATTGCAGGGTGCCTTTAGTCTTAAATAAACTGATAGAAATAAGAATTCTTTGCATTTTAAAACTGATGTGAAAATGAATTCAATGTATTATATTGATGCTTCATGCATATGAGAAAATATAAATGTTACAAGTAAGATTTTACAGTCTGCCTACTATGGTCCTACTGCCCTTTTGCCGGTAACAGGGAGTCGCTAAGGGAAAATATTGGTACAAGCCAATGACCCTTAGCATCTACACTGACCCTGGCTTCTAGAGACAATAGGACTTTATGGAACCGTGCTGGACCCTGCTTAAAGGGACACTACCTCTTATATAAGCTGTAAATAGATCACTTATGCATTACAAACAAATCCACTTTATAAACACATGCTGCTGTTTATTTTTCTTTGTTTGAAGTAAATCGCATGTAAAAAGGAAAATTACATTTAGGTTTTTTATCTCCTTTTCATCTCGTGGATTTTTCCCATGATGAAACATTTACCAAAATTTGAGCAAAAGCTTTACTTTGTGACTGTGCTTTATCTTATACAGTATTTAACAGTTAATGAGGTGGAGGAGGGAATTTTAGATCAGGAGGCTACTGTTCTCCAGGCTACTTAAGAGATGGCAGCTGAATGAGAGAAGACAGGGAGCTTTAAATACTTCTAATCTGCCCCCTGGTGATGTCCTTTGAATACATCCCACACAATACAATGATGTGAGTAGGTGATCGACCCATATACTCCATTCTATGGTCAATGCCACAGAGTGAGGAGCAAGTGATTGATGGAAAGACGCTGGGGAGGGGGGGGGCAGCTTTCAACACAAAAGATCTCAAAATGGATGAGCCCAGAGACACATAGAGTAAAATATTTTCTTAACTAAACATACAAGATAAATCAAAGCCCAAGTAAGAAATCAGCAACATAAAATAAACACAAACAGGACATTTAATTTTTTGGTGGTACTGTAGTGTCCCTTTACGCTTGCTTTTACAGCTTTGGCATGGCCAAGCATAACGACACTGGGAACTGCCATGGTGTGCCATGGTGTTCAGCCAGAGCATGCAGTGGATCACACTACCCACTGTATTGTATTATCTTGGGTAAGAATGTGTTTTTTTCAAGTGGCAAGTGATTTTTTTGGTGGGTTAAATTTTTCAGTGTTGGGGAATTTGTAAACGCAAAATCACTTAACAGGAATACCAACTCAAGCGGAGAACAGCAAACTACCACGTTACCAAGCTCAGTGTTCACGTGACGAACTGATATAATTAAATGTACAATAAACAAAGTTTGTGGCAAGGTTAAATAGCAGCTGGAGCTGTCCAGTTAACCACAGAGTCAGAATAGGGCCCTTTAGGTCTACTGATATGCAAGTAATAAGCACGTTGCTGGCATATGTGTTATGTTGAGTTTTATTTAGTACAGAAGAGAACACGCCTTTAATAATTATGTTGTAAAATGTACGATAAAGAGTATCTTATGTAGACTATCCCTTCAATAGGCAAGTAACACCTAACCCAAAATTCCATTAAATCAAAGACCATAAAGCACAGTCAGTTGAAAATACAGGGGAAGGCTTCTCCTTGTATTCCTATGCCAACTTCCTGACAATTCTTCAAAAATCCTTTGATTCATCTTTATGTATGTATAAATGTAACTACATGACCCATCATTGAGACATGTTAAAAAAGAGCTAAACTGGCCATCGCTGGAATCCAGACGCACCCTGCACCTTTCCAAAGAGCTTTTCTGGGAAGCTACCACCCTACCTGATTAGACTACTTCCCCTAGTAGTTCCTAACCTCCGATCCAGGAGTAAACTCAGATCCAGGACCTGCACCTTGCTTGCAGTGCCACAATACAAAAAGAAAGTGGCTCGATCCTTATTTTCCTACAGAGCACCGCAGTTTTGGAATAACCTCCCAGACATCATCAAATCTTCCCCCAGTCTAAAGTCAATTAAGAGCTCCCTATTAACATACCTCGATACAGAATGCACCTATAAACATGTAACATGGGGAGTATATTTCCTATATATTTATTTTCCGTTAATCTGTATATTTGTGTTTTGTTTTTAATATGTACTGTAAAAATTCTACGTTCTTGAACCCAGGACATACTTAAAAACGAGAGAAATCTCAATGTATCCTTCCTGGCATACTTTCTAAATATAAGAGGTACAGTAGAGTTACATCCCCCACTCACTCACTAATTATATATAAGGCTAATGTCAGGCAAACGCAGTCTGAGTGCACTCTGCGTGCTTGCATAACGGACGGACGTTCTGACGGAAGATACTGTAGACACCACACGGTCCGTTTTTGTTGACGGACGTAGAAAAAAAAAGGAATTATGGGAAACAAAATTATTATGAAAAATGATAATTATTTGAAAAGGATATGAAAAGCCATTTTGTGCGTCAAGGTGCTGGACGTCGCAAAAGCGCTGCATCTGACATCTCATCACTCACACAGAACGCTACACGGACGTGGCGCACTCTGCGGTTTTACGTTCTTGCCTAACTTGCATCTGTTTGCCACGTGCGTTGTGCGTGCCCAGTTTGGTGCGCACGTACTTAGTGTGTGGGTCTCTATTGATCATGATTCTATGCTACCACGGACGCTAAACTGAGCGGCAACACGGACGTGATAACTGCGTTCGTCTGACGTGGGCCCAAGACTACCCCCTATGCTCAGCCACTTTATCTTTCCCTTCTTGGTATCAGCTTTTGTATACATTGGATTCATGGGAACTCTCCACAACTGTACTTATCACATATAGAGATAATCTACAGCTAAGCTAAGCACAGTATCCTGCATGTTTACCTGCTGACTAAGTAAATTGCTCTGAGCCAAAGGGAACAATCAGCCTAATTGGCATCTTTCAATAGCTGGCCATGTGGGTCACTGAGCAACTGCAAATTTCTAGTTCTAGTGTACACTGTATGGTTAAGTCTACAATAGTGTTGTGGTTCTTTCTAAAGTAGATATATTCTTAGTAAAATGGGGATCAGGGTTCAGGTTTTTGAATGCTTTTGATTGTGTAGTAACTCTATACAAAGCAGTGTTATGTTTAATGGAAGCCATTATTTATTTATTAATTTATAAAGGATTTTACCAGGAAGGATACATTGAGATTTCTCTCGTTTTCAAGTATGTCCTGGGTTCAAGAACATTAAGTTGTTACAGAAAAACAAAGTAGTAAAATACAAGATATTAACACAAAACAAATATATATTAACAGAAAATAAATGTAGGAAATATAGTCACTATATTACCTCAATATAGAATGAACCTGTAAACATGTATGTTAATAGGGAGCTCTTAAGGGACTTTATGGTGTCTGGGAGGCTATTCCATAATTGCGGTGCTCTGTAGGAAAATGAGGATCGAGGCACTTTCTTTTTGTATTGTGGTATTGCAAGTAAGTTGCTGGACCTGGATCGGAGGTTATAGGATGAGGGAACTGCTGAGGGAAGCAGCCTATTCAGGTAGGGTGGTAGCTTCCCAGAAAAGCTCTTAAACACCAGGTTGGAAAGGTGAAGGGTGCGTCTTGATTCCAGCGACAGCCAGTTTAGCTCTTTTAACATGTCACAATGGTGGGTCATAAAGTAACATTGTAGCACAAAGCGGCAGAATGAGTTATACTATGTAGTAAGTTTCTGGAGGTGTGTTTGCGGGGCAGCTGCATACACTACATCTTCGTATTCAATAGTCGGCATAAGCATTTGTTGTACAATCGGTTTTCTTACCGCGGGGCTCAGGCAGGATTTGTTTCTGTACAGGGCACCTACTTTGGGGTAAAGTTTAGTATTAGTCTAGCTGGTCTTTACAACATTAGGAAATATTGTTTTCAGTCAGTGTATGTCATGGAGGCTTTGTACATCCAGAGGTATATGGGTCATTTATAAAAAGAGAATTCTTAAGAGGTTTAGAATTACAAGAACATTTTTTCTATCTATCCTTTTTATCTATATTTCCCCTCATTTAAGGGTCTATTCACTCAGCATGAAATTTCGGTACTTTTTACTTCGTCGATTCCATTTCGCCGACAATATGGTGAATTCACTATTTTGTGAATAGTCACCATAGTGCACTGAAGATGGAGAACGTCGCTGAAGAGCACCGAAGTGGCCTTGGCAAAATCCTCTGAACTACAACAAAACCCCCCCAAAAAGCGGAACTCTCCTTTTCTCCCAGAAAGGTGTTTAAACAAATAAAAATGCATTAAAAGTTGTATAAATAATAAAAAAATGTTCCTTTAAAAAAAAAAAAAAGTCTGTTGCAAAAATTTGGAAACAAAAATTTCAAACAATACAAAAAGGTTTTCTATAAAATACTTTTTGCTGAAAATTAAAAGAAAGCGATTTTTTTTTTTATAGGTCGAACCAAGCACCATTACTCCTCTATGGGCCAATTTCACTGCTGCCAAAGATCACCGAACTGCAGCGAACTGCACCGTAGTTCACCTGTTTTTGGCGAATTGACAGTTTTGAATTGACAGACGAATTGGCCCAAATTAGCACCGTATGGTGAAATTTACCATTCGGTGCAATTCAGTTACCAATTTGGAGGTTAGTGAATAACTTAAATCTTTTGCTCTCTTTCACTTGATCACCCCTCTATTTCTCTCCTAGTATATACAGTATCTATTGTCTATTTTACATCTGCACCTATAGTTATCACTTATTGTCTGAAGCGACTCCATTTCTTTGTCCCACCTCCTTTAACGTCCCTCTGTCACCACACCTTTACCCTACCCCCCTTTCTCCTCCACCTAAAGCTATTACAGTGCCCCTCACTGGACCACAAGGCAACAGGCACCCCATGGTACCCACTAAAAAAACAATATAATAAAAATATATAAAAATGCAGCAGGGGGGGGGTACTAAATGGAGGAGAAAATAAATAAATGTAACTAAATATAAAACCAGGAGGCATCTCTTCCCCACCCACAGGCTATCACATCACAGAAAACCATCCCAATGCACCATCACTGCCTGTTAGGCCAAATTCCAACGCACTCTCAATCTGTTAACACTCACAAAAAAATATCACTGCATAGAAATTCATGTCTGTGATCACAAGCTACTGTCACACACAATGAAACTCCAGGGACCCTATCTCAACTCAGCCAGAGGCATAACAGCTTGAGAGGTTAGTATTACACTGCACCCCTACACATTAATGGCAACAGATGCTATGCCAGCTGAGCCATTAGTTAAAGGGACATTCAACTCATCCTGACAACCCCCCCAGCTGCCCCAATCTGGAGAAATCACTGGGCAAACTCGAGGACTTTCCTCTACCTTACCCACCATATCACCAGCAACCAGGATTTTGATTTTCCAGGCTACCGGTCACCAGATTGGTCACTATGACGTAACCCTCAGACTGCCTGCAATAACTCCGGTCTCCCGTTGTGCTCAGTTGCTACAGAACAGGTGTACATAGAGGTCACAAGTCACAAAGCAGCGCTACACAAGTTGCGTGGGAGCGCAAATTGCGTAGTAAAGCTTCAGGGACTTCCAGGTTACATCAGTACAATTATTACCTAATTATCTAATTATTATTAGAGCCTAAAACAAGAATATAATTTTCTTCGAGGTTCTGAAATAATCTTACCATGATGTTATTCTATCGAGGGACTAAGATAACATACTATTTTACATCTGCTCCTCTTGGGCAAAATGGGGGACCAATTTCAGCGAAGATCTAGCACCCCTCGAGCAGGCATTACTGTGGCAATAACTAGGAAAGCCCACTATGTGCGTTCATGCCCACGTGTGTATTACAATATATTCCATTTTGGTACACAATAATATCATGAAGTGAAGAAATGCAATTATATTTCAATTTACTGAAAACATGGCCATAACATGTCAAGTTACATATATTCCTTCAGTTGGAAGCATGTTAAAGACCATTTTTCGAATATGTATTGGTAATACAATCAATTAAACATTGAAATCCAACAAGGTTATTTTTGCAAAAGATGAGGGCACTATCAGCTGGTGTGAGCGAATCCTAGCGTCAGCCTGTTTTCACGTTAGCGCCAGGTAAATTCAGTCTAGCGCAGGACCAACAGATCGTTTGCCTCTTGCTACAAACGGCGAAAACCACTTACCGCACGGCGATTAACAATTCGTAGCATGAGCTTACTGTACTTACCGCGTCCTGTATGTAACCTAGGCAGCGCTACAGAGCACTTTCTCTATTCTATCCAACAGATCGTTTGGTCCCGGCGACAATGTTAGAGCCACTGTTAACCGCAAAAATTAACCTATTGCTCAACTCTGGTGTTAACTGACGGAAAAGGAAAAAAATTAACAAACAAATGAAAGGAATGCAGCACAGGTGTTCTCTTGGCTCGCTGGATGTAGCTTACATGTAAAAGATGCATTGTATGGTTAAACCGGCGTGCTTCGGGGAAAAATGTGAGAAGATGCATTGTATAGGAAAACCTGCTGTGTGCAAAGCCCAAAGGATTCAATGTAAAAAATATTGTTTTTATCCTTTATTCAACAGTTTATTTCTTTAATCCGCAGCAAAAAGCCTTTTTATTTATTAGGCACTTTTCTGGCAAAATTTGGGGTTCTGTTTTTTGTTTTTTTTTAAATATAAAAGTTTTTTTGCACTAGAACACATTTTATTTTTAACCATACAATGCATTAGTGTTGGTTTTCAGCCAGGGTCTTAACGTTTCCCTAGCGTGCGCTAATGAATCTTGTACACGGACTACCGCGGTTAAGGCGATCTGTTGGTGGGTTGTGGGGCGCTACCTTTTAGCGACTCGCGCTAGATTTTTCATGTATCGTTGTCATTTTAGCTCACACCAACTGATGGTGCCCGATATAATTTGGGAAATGTATAGACATAACAATAAGGAGACTGAAAATAAAAGTTACATGTTAATAAGTTTAAACAGGAGCACAGTTACCATATTATAAAATGTAGTCAAATAAATCAATATCCTTTGTTTTAAAAAATAGATACAATAAAATCAGGCCAAGGAACAGTTAAACACAGAGATTATGTATAAAAATAAAGCATGCAATTATGGAAAAAATGCGCAAAAAACAAACTATTTCACCTCTTCCCAAGCCGCTTGGGTCTAGAGGAGGTATAAGCTGATGGGGTAGGGGTGGAAGCAGATGCGGAGGAAGATAATCGACGTCGCCTGCGTTTTGGGGGGATAGGCGGTTCAGTAGGAATCATGGTTGGGATAGTAAGGGGCTGATTTTGCGGACTGGCCCCCTGCTGCTCTATTAGGGCTTCAAATACACAAGTCAAAAGTGAGCTCAGACCACTCAACTCCCCCCTCAGCAGTTGGAATTCGGACTTCATACGTCTCATGTGCCTCTGTAGCTCCCAGCGCAGAAGCCGCTGCTCCCGTTGTATTGAATAAAGACGCTCCCCCAGTATCTGAAAGCCCTGCACTATGTCACTTCTCAAATTAATCTGATGCTGCGACAAGTCCTCTATGCAAGATATTATTTGGTGCAAGGCTTCTTCATCCGTGGTTTGGTGTGGGAGCTGCAGTGGTGGATCATGGCGATCAGCAGACATGAACGACCTGGGAGAAGGTGGCTGGATCAGTGGGGCTTGTTCCTCAGTCTGGGTAGCCACAGGAGGCGCTGTAAGGTTGGGGTTGGCAGTAGAAGTTGGGACATACGTGGCTGAGGAAGCAGAGGAGCTGGCATCAGTGGGAGGGACAGTATATATTACTTCACCAGGATCGTTGCACCCAGCTAGTGCAAGTAGCATTCGTGAAGACAGTGGAGGGGAAATGTCCTGTGCTGTCTGTGCATGCAGATTGACAAAAGGCTCATAATCGTCATCCCCCTGGGGTTCCAGGAATGAATGAGCACTGTCCTGACTGAAGTCCTCCTCCTGCGGATGCTCGGCTTGCTGCTGCCAGTCCGCTGGTAGGGAGGCTGTTGAAACACAAACAATTACACAAAGTACAATTGAGAGGACATCCACTAAATACGATATTCAGGGTCTCATGTATACAGAAGCACAACTCTGGTAACCCCCTACTATACACAGAGCTGTATTCCATCCTTGGTGTAAACATAAGCAGAGCTGGTGTAAACTTACGGGTCTATTCACTAAAGCTGAACTCAAGAGAATTGACTAGAGAAGTGAAAATTCTAGGTCAAAATAGCCAAACCAGAAAAACTCTAATTTATCTTTCCAAATCGGCTATTTGAACCAGATTATTCTCTTCTGACAATTCTCCAGGATTCACCCTTTAGTAAATAGACTAGGGCTGAATCAACTAAAAAAAAAAAACGAAAAAAAAAAAACAAACAATGAAAATAGTTGTCAGCTATTCTCATTATCGATTATTCGGCTGACGATTAAAATCGATTTGTGTACAGCACACACTGTTTAGAACCTCAGATTCTGCTACGGAGCGGATTGGAGAAGGTGTGCCGTTGCTTTACTTTGTATGATTTAGTTCTAGGGATATGGCGGACATAACCAGTTTGTTTTTAATCAGTTTACAAACGTAGCACCGCTAGAACACAATCCCTGGTAAACTGCCATTTGGTATGGGCATGATACCATTGGTGTTTTATCCTTAGGATAGGGTCAGGCGAACGCGAGTGCAGCCGCACTTTATCACGGCCGTAGTAGCAGCAAATGACGGGCAATGTACGAAGTACGGCCGCACAAAAGTGCGGCCGCGCAACGCAAGCGGAAAACAAACGCATTTTTTTTTTCGAGAACGTGATACCACTAGTACTGACGTACAGAGTGCGCTGCGTCCGCTAGCGGCGTGTGTGCGTGATTAGGAGACATCAGACGCTGCTAATGTCCGGCCAACATAATGTCCAGACACAAAAAGGGTTTTATTGATGATCCGTACAAAATCACGGACAAAAATGCGCATCGTATGACCGCTATCACGTATTCTGTGAAAAAATACATCCATTCGGTCGAACGCCCTTTTTCACGGACGATGCAAAAAATGCGTTAGTCTGACCCTAGCCTTACTTGCAGCTGGAGACCTGTGCCACCACCCCATCCTGCCTGCCACCACCTCTTTGGTCTGGAGCGGCCATTCTCTCTTTTTGGTCCGGTCCCTTCCCACAACCTCGAATGGTCTTTTGCCCAAACTCACTCTCTCCCATACTCTGTTCAAGTCCCTCGACCAAATTCACTCCCTTCCACCTCCGGACCCGCTACTCGTTCAGTTTGTTCATGAAATTATTGTAAAGGGACACTCTAATAAGCTAAAGTGTTCGGGCTGCGTGGAGTGCCCCCTGTTCTCACCCTGCTTTCGTGCTGACAGGTCTATTGGAGCGCTTGTAGCAGCGTTCGTTTGGGGAGAAAGCAGACATGGGCTTAAACTGACATGCAGCATCAATCCATCACTGTGACCAGGTGCTTGTGTACAAAAAGTATGTAGTTTGTGGTGTACATGCGAACGTTATGTACACTACGCAAATTGCTTACGACAAAAAGGGGGGGGGAAAGAGTCAGGGATTTATTGAACGAAGATTCATTTTAAGGAAACAAAAACTGTATTTTTCCTTTTAGCCGATGAATCAGTTAGTTGCAGCCCTAGACGCTATTATGACTAGTGAAATGCAAAGAGTGAGTTTTATTGTAGTATCCTGAGGGGCTCTGATCCATTTTTCTTTGAAGAGACTGCTTTGAGTGCTGGCAGTTCTGTCTCATACTATTATTACTATTCTTTATTTGTATAGCACCAGCATATTCCGCAGCGCTGAACAATGGGCACAATATAGACAGGGTTACAATACCTTGAGAGTGAGCAACATTTTGATAAACCAGTACAGGAGGAAACGAGGGCCCTATTCCCTTGGAAACTTATAATCTAGAAGGTTTGGGGGGGGGGGAAACAAGAGGAGAGGACTGCAAGGTGAGAGTGATGGACTCGTTGGGGCACTGGGGTGTATTAGTGAGTGGGTGGTAGGATTGCCTGAATAGGAATATCTACACTTTGGCTAGGATTTAAATTTTCCTTTGGGTTTGAGTTTATACTTTTGCTTTGGACTTTACTAGCGAACCCACGAACGCTTGCATTCCTACTTTTAGGCTGGCCGTCCACTAGGTCCGTTGTCGGACGACAGACTTTGTCATCAGACTATGGGTCATCCACTGTGAGCAACTATGGACGACACAGGCCTGACTTCTAGTGTCGTCCACTGCGAGTGAACGGGCAGACGATCCAGATCAAAAGGTGAAGTTCAGAGGCCATCTAAAAACCAGTACATTCTGGTATTGGAAACACTGCAGTCCTTTGTGTGTGAAAGAATGGCTATGCACAAGCTGTTTTTCGTAGAAAATCTATACCGGATACGGCGCCGGCAGAAGCAAAAATGACAGTGTTGGTGGAACTCTCCTAATTGAGTTCACCCATTTGCACGAAGAAGTCCAGAAAGACGCTGTAAAGTTCTTTGATTACCATCGAATATGTCTGGATACATTAAAATATATTTTAGTTGCGATTCGGCCATATACAGAAAAGTCTTCAAAGTACAGAGAGACCAGATCACCGAAGGAACGACTAACCGTCACTCTTTAGAGATGCACCGATACCATTTTTTAAGACCGAGTACGAGTTCAGGTACCGAGATTTTTATTTAATGTCATTTGACCGCTTTCCAATAAATAATCTAGGATTTTGCTGAAAGTCTGTACAATTTATGTTAATATTGAAATGTATGGCCAGACACCACACCTCAGAGATATATATATATATATACACATACACACACACACACACGGCCAACCTCAGACACATTCATACCAAGACACATGTATACACACAGACAGATACCTGTGGACCTCTGACACTGGGCATACTGGCAGAATGCATTAACAGCATTCCGAGCGGCCGCCGGTTTGTGAAGGCTCGGACTCTCTCTTGCAACCCCTGCGAGATTACAACTGGAGAACACGTCACAGCCTTCAGAGGTCGGAGGTGAATACTGGCAGAATGCTGTTAATGCATTCTGCCAGCAGCCCCAGCCCATAGGATACCGAAAAGCCAGCTCACAAGTATCGGTGCATTTGCACTAGTACCAAGTACTCATGCAAATGCTGGTATCGGCACCAATACTAGTATCGGTGCATCCCTAATTTTGATATATTACACACTCCATTGCCTACATGATCTGTGTGTGTGCGTATATGATACATAACTAAAAATAAAAATTACAGGCACTAGAGTTGTGGTATAAAAACAGTATTTATTTGGTTTACAAACAGTAAACCAAGATTTTTATTTTTAAAACACAGAATGCAACAATTATGATTAAACATAAAAAAAAAAAAAACACCTTAACAAAAAGGTGGCTCAAGGTAGTGTGCCAGCATATATTTTTCCCCAGAACTTTGAGCGATGTCATTGAACATAAGAACCTAAGAAACGTGCAGAATATAGAACAAAATAGATTAACATATTTAACAAATTATAAACTCTTAAAAAAACCATTTAGGATATGGTTGTGACTTCAAGCTCAGACTCCAAAGAGACATAGAACTCCCTCAAGCCGGTGGTGAAGAAGTGGTCAAAAACTAGTGGCGTGGGTTCAACTGCTGGAACTGCAGCACTTGATGGGCGGTGAATTGGGTTCCAGGTAGAGATAGGCTGAAGTGGTTGTGGTTTGTGAGGATGGTGGTGGGTTACAGCGGCTAGATCTTCGTCACTGGAGGACTTTCAGCAACTTTGTGAGCACCACATTTTGTCAGTGCATAGGGATTCTCTCTAGGAGCAGAACCATGCTCATCAAAAAGTGATAGTTGCTGTTCCCCACTCATTTGCCCAATTTCAGAAATAATTGTTATTTTCCCCTGCTCTATTTGGATAAGCTGATCGTCAGCAGACTTCTCCAATCTCTTGCCCTTCAGCCGACATGTTCTTTGTGGCGGCTGGCTGGCTCACTCCACGGTTGTGACTTTGGCATAGAGATTTCAGGTTGTGGTGAGTTTTGAATGCTCAACTCAGATGGCTCGTCTGCTGGGGTCTCAGGAAGCTCTTCCTCCTCCACATGTGCTGAGCTGCCACTGCGTTTTGGTGAGACATTCCCATAGAGTTCCCTGGGTTCTACAGTGTTAGCCACAAAGAGCATGTACTTGTAGAAAGCCCATGTAGACGTGGTTTCCGAAACTGCATCGCCCGACTTGTGCGCCAGACTTTTTTCATGTTCCTGGCGAAACACGTTTCTGAGGTTACGCCACCTCTTCTACTGCAATAAAATGAATGTTTGATTAAGTGTGAATGTTAAAAGACCATATTGTTTGATCAGTTATTCGAATTTACTAATGTGATGTTATTTTATTGCAGATACTTGGCGACGGGATCGTCATTCAAAACCCTCGGCTATTCTTTTAGAACTTCCGATGTCACGGTTGGAAGGATCGTCCAGGAGACCTGCCAAGCAATTTGGGACAACCTGAGGCCTCTACACATGCCTTTCCCGAAGAAGAGGAAATGGGGCCCATTACTGAGGGCTTTTGGGAAAAGTGGAACAATCCTAATTGTTTGGGGGTGCACTGATGATAAACATATCTGCATCCTAAATCCCAAGCATTCGGGCAGCATGTATAGGAACACTAATTATATATATATATATATATATATATAATTATTTTTTTCGATAGTCCTACAAGCGGTTGCTGGCCTGGATTCAAAGTTCCTTGCCATCGATGTAGACACGCATGGCAAAGTGAGTGATGGCAGGATTTTCAGCCATTCAAATCTGTCCAGGAGACTGGAGCAAGGAGCGATGGGCGTGCGCAGACACCACCTTACCTGGAACCAACATTACCGCTTCACATTGTTTCTTTTTGGCGATGAGGCCAAACCCAGCAGTAAGACTTGGCCCATTGGAAACGTTTTTCAATGGAAGCCTATACCGGGCACAACAAGTTGTTGAATGTGCTGTGCTTTTGATATAATGAGCAGCAAATGGCGACTTCTGCAGAAGGCCATGGAAGTTAAAGGAACAATCTAATAAAAAATCCCCCCCCCCTGTTTTTTTACATTAAATTTATCCCTATTACCTTAATAAATAGGTACGGATTTTTTTTTTTTTTTTTAAAATTGTAATACTTACCCTAAAATCCACTTCTTTCCAACGGCGTTTTTTTTTTTTTAATATATACTCACCTCCCTCCTCTTCCGCTCCTGTCCTTCTTGCTTTCACTTGCCTTCTGGTTTACGTGAGAAGCGCACATGCGCGCCTCTCACGTAAGCCAGCCAATCGGCAGGCTTCCTCCCGGCTCCATCTGCTGAGGATTAGTGTTGAGCGCAAGAGGATGCGTGCAACACTAATCTGAGCCGCAGGCTATGCTGGCAGCTTGCTGCCTTCAGCTACTGCAGCGAGTTGGAGACGTCATCGCGCTGAAAGTGCGATGACGTCTCCTACTCGGCAAAAGTCGGCAGAAGCGGGAAATATGAATCCCGCTCTGCTGACTGACAGCTGGGAGGGCGGAGTAAAGTCCTCCGCCTCTCTCAGCTGATCTGCTGAGCGGAGGGAGGGGAGCATACTCAGGGCATCATGACCACCTAAAAAAGCTTAGGTGGTCATGTTGCCTAGAGTATCCCTTTAAGTCGGCATTTGTGGACAAAATAGTGCAATCTATTTGCTTGCTGCGTAATATCATAATTGATAAATAGGAGGGTGAGCAGCAACTTTCGCTACACAGGAAACAGCAGGAGAAAGGTTTGTGTCACTTCGGGAAAATAGGGGTGTCACTTCTGCCATCAACATCTGGGTTAAATTTAAAATCTTTTTTGGCACTGAAGAGGAGAACAACTGTGCATGTGTTATGTACCTGGGTTTGTTTTTATTGCCTACTTTTATTGTTATTAATAAATCATTATTCTGTTAATTATTTGAACATTAATTACCTTTTGCAACCATTTCCTCTGCAACTCGATGCCACAGCTTCCACTGGACATCTCTGGCGTGCTACTTTGTATCCTGCATGTCCCACAAAGGACGTAGCTCACGCGTGGTACTGTTGATCAATAAAACCAATAGAAATGCATTCAAATGTGTGTGTGTGTGGGGGGGGGAGAAACTTAAATAACGAAAAGGTTTGTTACAGACTTAAAAGGCCTTTTTAAAATAAATTGGGAATCTAAAAATTGTCCAAAAAAATGCTAAGAATACAAAATGATGTTCAGAAATATAAACAGGACTTTTTGCTGAAATTGGAATGAATGCTTGAAAATAAAATTTTACATTGAAAGTAATGGGATGCGCCTGTTTATACCGATCGAACTGAAACATTGAAAAAAAGAAAAAGAAAAAAAAAAATCAAGGCATTTTGCCTACACTTCAGTGCAGTTCAGGACTGATTAGTTCGCTATGGTACAATTTCATTGCCACTGAACAAGATTGCCGATCTGCGCAAACTGCACAGTATTTCACCATCAATTTGCCAGTATTTGTTCACTAGTTTTGTGAATAGAAGAACTGCCACGAAGTTGCACCTTATGGGGGTAGGGATGCACAGATACTAGTATCAATACAGATACTGGCATTTGCACAAGTACTTTGTACTCGTTCAAAGGTCCCGATACCGAAGCCAGCGCTAGACAGGCTTGCCAGTAGGTGAGGGGCTGGGGCTGCTAGCGGTATGCTCTGAACGCATTCCGCTAGCAGGGAGGTATGTGTCTGGGTATACATCATGTATCTGAGGGCTGTGTCTGGGTATACATGTACCAGAGGTCTGTTGTGTAGGTATAAATATATCTGGTGTCTGTGTGTGAGGTCAGGGTGTTCAGTGACTAAATGGTGTGTCTGGCCATACATTTAAAGATTAACAAACTGGACAGGCTTTTAGCAAAAATCCTAAATTATTTAAAAGTGGTCACATGACATTAATAAAAGTATCGGTACTCGGTGAGTACCTGGGAAAAAAAAAAGTACTGGTACTTGGTATCAGTGCATCCCTAGTATGGGGAAACTCACCATTTGAGGCCCTTCGTGTGACAAATTTAGTGCTTAGTGAATAAACACTGTTGCACAGCTGAACAGGGCATACCTTGCCCTACCCAAACAGGGCTAGTCCCACCTATCTCCCATACATATTATAAATAATATATTGAATAAAAATGCATTTTTTACTCACCCATTAGTTTCTCTGCATCCATCGTCTTCCTGACCTTCAGACGTTGTGCAATAAATACCGTGCAAACGGGAGTGGTCGCTGATCTGATGCGGTCGTTCCACGTCGTCAGAAGTCGCAAATCAGATGGATAATGGAGGAACTTCCAGTGTTGTGGGACTGGTTGGACGACATGCTCGTCGCATGAATACGGACCCAATGGACAGCCAGCCTTACTCTTAGACGTGCAGCGGTCTGCTGGATTTACTCCCTGTAGTCAAACCTTAGAAAAAAAATTCTGCTGGATTCGATGGAGTCCTGTTACAGTTTCAGCATCGCTTGATTTAACTATAGATAGCAGTTTCTTGTTTCTACTCTGGTGACAGTCTGATTTTAGAGCAGGGTTCGGCTTATATGCTCCTCTTGTGGCACGAGTTTGTAGATTATGTTGAATAAAAGTTTTTTTTTTTTTTAACATTGTAGGTCATCATTTATTAACCACATTATCAAAATAACACCTATACAAAGTATAGTAGACATCAAGGCGCAAGCATCGAATAGTGATTCCCTCTGTTAAGATAAATTCTGGAGGTATTAGGTCTCCATTAGTTATCTTAACGGCAGCTGTAGAATCGTTCTGTGAAGTTTACAACAGCTCTGGTTCAGTTTACACCAGGGATGGAATAGGGTCCATAACATTCTGTGCACTGTTGGCTTTACAGAGCCATGGTTTCGTGTACATCTGGCTGAGAATATAGCAGTATTTGATACAGAATATACAGTTGTATGACATTTTAGGCAAACAAACATCGAAGTCAGTAGCTACCTCGGGGTGGGCGAGGCCTACTCCGGGTATCCACACCATCGTCGACACCACGTATCGCCACTTCAGAAATTCTTGCCATCAACATCTTCTCCCACCGAGTATATACAAAGACCCTCGGGGGAGCATCGCTGTACCTCTGGGCTTCCTGGCGTTCCTTGGACATTTTGGTCTTCAGTTCCCTCGTGCAGTCGTGGTAACGATGTTTTATAGATCTCAGAGTCCGATTGCGGCCCAGCGCACACACTGCCTGTCGTATCTCATTCCACAAACGGAGACGCAGATGGCCTGACAGAGACTGATTCTCCAACCTGTGGGCCCGCTCCATATATGCCTCAATAAGCGCCTCCTTCTCGTCAGCCGTATACCTCTCTTCTCGGATCCGGCAATGTCCAGTGGAGGAGCCCTGGGATCCCAGTGTCCCGGAGTGTGATGCCACACTATCTCCCTCGTCTAGCCCACCAGCTGACCCTACACTTTGTGTGCTTGACCTATTCCATCGGTCTCCCTCACCTCTCCTCCTGCTCTCACCCCCAAACCCTACCTCCTCTCTTTCCCTACCTCTCCCAGGCTCCCTCTTTAATGCCCCCCCTCGTCCTCTTTTCTGCCCACCTCCTCTCCTACGCTCCTCCCCCCCTCCAGCACTCCTCCTCCCACCACTCTCCATGACAGACAAAACAACGCAACAGTAAATAAAAACAAGACACAATAACAAGGTAAAAAAATTGTAATAAAACACAATACAAGTTATAATTACAAAAGGACACACGGGGTGGTAAGGGTGTATCAAAAATATAGAGATTGGGGTATGGTGTGTTGAAGAGTATGGATGGAGGTATGTGGTACGTGTGAATTGCTGATACCTATGTGTATGGGGTCCTGAAGTGTAACATAGCTTATTGATATGGAAGAGGGGAAATAAGGATGTAAATAGAGAAAGGTAAGGATGGAAAGTAAACGATAGGAAAGGTCTACACTCACCAACTACTCTAGTAGCTTACAAACCCCCTCCAAACTCCTGGGCCCTGTGTCTGCCTCCTGTGAAGCGATCACAGGCAGATATTTGTCCACGCCGATGGTATTTAAACCGTCCGAACCATGATGGTCAGCCTGGGGCAGGTTGTAGCAGCAAAGCGTATATCATTTCCTCCTGCAAACAGGAATTACACCTTAGCCATTGTCTGTAATTCAGGTCCGAGCGGGATACCGACGCCAGTGACTCCAGCTGATGTACTAATGGCTCGGGACGCGCTCTCTGTGGCTTGCTCTTAACAGGGAGCTGCTAATGGTTAGCGACTAATGGCTGGCACAGAATCTTCGCACTAATGGCTCGCTATTACCGTCTTCGTGGAAAATGGGCTCCATAAAAAAAACACATCTTCTATGTCTCCTCATCTGCATAAAAAAAAAAGGTAAAGAAAAGCAATTAAATGTGGCAATTTACCGCAGGAAGCCCAGTGTGTACCGTTACTTGCCTCTTGGCCAAATGTTTCCAGCACCCCTTGGGGGGGAAAAATCACTGGAGCATTGCAAAGGGATCTCAATTTCTGGCCCAGATTAATAAGGATGAAAGAATAATAGAATTAGGATAAAATAATCAAACTGGGTTACTATGGCATTTTCCTGATCTCTCATTGAAAAGAAGTGCTAATGAAAGCAAACCACCCACCCACCAGCACATAAAGATTCTGGTTCAATACAAGCAATGCTTTGTGGGAAATGAAAATAAAAAAAGTTTACCTTTCCCGTGCTAAATTAAAAAGTACAAAAAGAAAGCCAGTTCAGATGTCTGCAAGCCAAACAACCAGGCTTAGCTGGAGAGAGACACATTCAAGATCTACAAAAAAAATCCTTCCTTTTTCAAGAAACGCCTATCCAAGCTAAGTCTTAGAGCACTATCCACTAGAGTTGGAAACGTGCGCCTCTGCGCTGTCTCCGTTTAAAGAGCCATGTTGTTGTAGTCGGCCACATACGAATCAATGGGAAGTGGTCTACGGAAAAATGGCTGCTTCGCTGTGGTTCCCTGGGCAGAGCCTGGAGACACCTCCGTGACGGCTCGCTTGTTTCAGAGAAAGAGGCTCCATCTAGGAGGACTCACCACGATAAGCACACTCCCCAGTCTCCGCCCAGTCCGGGTTTACGTGGCAGCGCTACCGTCAGCAGCATCTCGGCGGACATATTTCCATGCCGGCCCGAGGAGCAGTGTGAGATAACGGTGCGTCTTCACTGCCGACCGGCTTCTGCAGGGTCATACTGTCACGGTCAGGTGGTTCCTTTGAGTCAGGTGAGAGGTGTCATGGCCGCCCCGGGGTAATGCATGTGTGTATAGATAGGGCCCCTGTAACAGGTGGGGTAGCACCAGGCCCCCTGATTACCTCCTGTGCGTGTTATACCTCCCCCAGCCCTGCGGATTATAGTGGCTCTACCAACGATTGCGAGACGCTGACGGCCATGTATCTGGTAAAGTCAGCCTGAAATTCTAACTGGACCACAAGTACCATCATCCCTGGCGTGTCAGACACTGACATGGGATGCTGGGCCTTGTAGTCTGCATGTAGTAAGTGCAGGCAGTTATTGTCCACTTCCTTGCAGCTAGTGCACAGTGTGGGTGAGAGGTATAGGAGCCCCCATAAATAGGCACCCCCCTTTTCTGTGTTTTAGAGGGATTTATACTATCTGTTTGTGCCCCATCCCCTCTCTCCCAGCTTTGCAATGTGCTGTGCATCAGAGGCCTGTTTAGCTTAGCAGCTGCTGAATTGCTTCATTGCAGCGGTTCAGTTTGCTGCAGCAGTCTCACTGAACACTTTGGCTGTGAATATTGAAGCAAAAGGTCGGAGGATTGCTTAATGAAAGGTGTTGTTTCTGTAAAAATTAATCTCATGCAATTTATTACAACTTTAGTGTTAATGTTTACCATGTTTCAATAAATATTTGCTGATTTTGATCCACCAAACCTTCAAACTGAACATTTCCTTATTGGATTATTTGCTCCGTGGAGGCGGCCATCTTTCCCATGTCACACTCTGCTAATCCCGCAGCACCTCTCGACTTGGCTGCAAGTGCTAAATTAGTTGTGCTGCGCTGCAGCACAGCGTCCAGTGCCAAGTTGCTAACTTAGCACATGCAGCAGCTGAGGAACTGAACGTGCCTCCAGGCTTTATCTGCTGCAGGGGGTCTGTTTAGGAAGCCCCGCCTTCTGTTAACCAGTTGGTTTAGTGCCTCTGGTTTGACGGGAGAAGCGTCTGACATGGCGGGGGTTTATTTACAGTATTTTTCCGTGTATGAGACTATACTTTTGTCCAAAAATCGTTAAGCCAGAAATTGGGGGTCGTTTAATACATGGGAGTAACTGGTACCAGATGTGGGCCTGTTCTGAGTATTGGGGTCGTTCAATACATGGTGTCTTATACATGGAAAAATTAACCCCCCCCGCCATTTTTTATCTCTGTGCTTTGATCCCTTCCTAGATAACCAGTACCCGCGGCTTCATATTTACACCACATCATATGGAAATCCCAATTGCTCTGTTGCATCTTTGTAACTAAGGTGTAGGTGACAGATATGTTGACGTTCTTTTCAGGGCCCTGATTTCCTAAATATTGGTTTCCTCAGTGGATCGGAAGCTCGGCCATGCAGTTTCTTGTCTCAAGTATGATACATTTTATTAAAAGCTGCAATTCTCGCTTTTCACAAATGCAGTTGTCCAGACGCCAATGATCAGCATGAAGTGCAGGACTTGACAGATCTAGGAGCCAGGTGGCCACTGGCTACTAGAATTTATCCTATGTAATTCACACCTGGTAGCCAGCCACAGTTTTTTACATGCATGTTTGGGTATATTTATTTTCTCAAAGCCCTGGGTGAATTGGCTGGTTCTTGTCGTTGTGAATCAATATTAAAGGGATGCTCAAAATCTCTTAATTCCAGACTGAAAGACCAGAACGGTGAGGTACGTTGGAGTAGTTCTGTTCTCCGTTAGAGCTGCTATGAACAACTCTCATCCAAAGTATAACTGTTAACGAAAATGAGACGCTAATTCCGAGCCACAAGGTCAGAATGGCCAATCCAGTCGTTGTTGGCATAGGGTCCATAGTCAGTCATAGTTGGGCATGGGATGAGCGTGGGCACACAGTCATCATTGGTTTTGCAAAAGTTATTGGTGTCGTGCATGTGCCCTGTGTGCAGCCAGAGATGCTGTGTGATTGGGGCTACGTCCGCAGAGGTGTTTCCCGATCGCAATTTACAGTGTTGCAATGGGTTTCTGTTACTATTACACTTACTGGGCAGGATTGGCACGTTTCATATTGGATGAAATTCATCAAAATACCAAATTCACACGTCTGTGTTTTTTTTTTTTTTTTTTTTTTTTTTTTTGGCGCGACTCCAACCTGAAAGTTAAGCTAACATCCAGAGCCCTTGGTGGAAACATCTCCAGAGGTTAACTTAAAATCCTTTACAGCTCTTAAAACCGAGCTGCAAGTCCTGCTCGCAGGTCGGATGTTGCCGCTGCATACTGTAAATTCACGTCTCGTGTAATTTATATATTAATTTGCGCCTACCTAGAGAACGAGCTATGCCAACTAGCATGTTATCATTTAAACTAGCCGTTACTCAGAAATTAACACAAACGCTGAAACCTTGCTGTAAAGTGATTTTGCGTTTGCTGAAATCACTTCATACCTCCTATGCAACTCTCCCGAAAAACCCCATACTCTACAAGTCCTGATCCACCACTTCTTCTGGCCAAGTGCAGATGAAGACTGGGAATAAACAGTTTGCTGTTGTAACAGGAAATGGGGCAGGACTGGTCTCAAGCTTGAAGACCAGACCCCAACCTGTTGCAGCGGCTTACCTTTCTTCACAACCTTCAGCCAGAACTTGAGGGAGTGCTGTATAACTGCTGTAATGCTCCCCAAACACCAGACACGACTTGGTGCAGGGAAGAATAATGTTTAGTTTGAAATGGAAATCAGGGAGGTGGTAAAATGACACAATCAATAGAATACATGAGGGGGATGAGAATCACTTCAGAAGATACAGAAATCTGATCCATTTAAACTAGGCAGGATTGGCACGTTCTCAAATTAAAGGACACAAGGCAGGGACACAGTGCTTGCTATAAATCTGCATTAGATTAAGCCAAACTCGTAAAGACACAACCAGTTTAAAGATAGCTATACATTAACCCTTATATGCCCACTGTCCGTGAGACTTGGCTTTGCCACATTGGTCAATGGTCCCGTCGCAGGAGGCCAGCATCCACACTTCTCCAATGGGCACCAAGGCCTTATATAGTATGGGCGAGATTGAAACGTGTGCCATGGAGGGAACTTTGGTTACACCAGTGTTTTTCTGCAGCTCCTGCATAGTTGAGCTTGTGCATTGCTCCATGGAGGCCTATGGACAGAAGCGGATACCCACGGCATTGCACAGTGCCGCTGCTGGTATCTGCCTACTGTTCACAATTATCCTGAGCCTAGGTGTAAATACGGGGGCTGGGTCAGAATAAGTTTGGTAACAGTGAGACAGTAAGGGAAATAAGCTCGCACACGTCTCCATGGAGTCCTATGGACGTCAGGACCTGCTACCCGCAGCATTACTATTATCTGCCTCTGGTTCAGAATTAGGCTAAGCCTAGCTGCAAATAGCACATCTGTGTAACACGGAGCCTGTAAAATAAATACTCTCAGGCATATTTACTCCCTTACCAGCTGCCCGTTAACCGTTTAGATCGGAATCAGGCGCTCTGCTTTTTTCAGCTATATCTGTATTACAAATCGTTTTAGAAACTAGGGCTGCAACTAAAGATTATAAAAATAATCTATTTTAGTTGGCAGATTTTATATATATTTTTTTTGTTTACGTAAAGGAACAATATGTAGAAATCAACCAAACTGGACCAAACGGAGGGATGGCAGCTCCTGACCTGAGAGAGGAAGGGAGGGTGGGGTGGTGGCACAGGGTTGCAGCCCCAAGTAAGGATAGAACACCGGCAGTACAGCTTCTCTACCCAGTGTCAGTACCCCAGGGTGTGTGCTATAATTCCTCTACTATTGTAAACTAAATAAAAACAAACTGGTTATATTTAACATAACCCTAGAACTAAATCATACCAAGTAAAGCAGCTGCACGTCCTCTTCAATCCCGTCCGATGCAGCTTCTGAGGTTAACATTTAACTCAGTCTGACTCTCAACAGTGTGTGCTGTACACAGACCAATTAATCAATTTTTTTTTTATTTTTTTTTAATGAAAATAGTTGTCAACTATTTTCATCGCTTTTTTTTTTAAGTTGTTTCAGCCCTTTTAGAAACATTTACATTTTCTCTCACAAAAAAAAACAACCTTTTAGGCTCCTGCTCATAGTGTAATTTAGAGTGTGAACAGTGTCCTGCTCCCCCAGCGCCTGCATTTTTTTCCTTATAGAAAGGTCTTGGCATTTGCAGCGCCTTGTACTGATGTAAGCCACTTTACATGTGGACATTACCTTCAGTTTAAACCTTTTCTTGCAAATTCATGTGTTTTCTTTTCCCTGGAAGGTGTGTCTGTACTTTGTACCTTTTTTGTCCATTTTTCCATTCCTGATTTCCAGCTCATTACCTGGGATAAGCGGCAGTGATAAAGCTCTCCTCAAAGTGTGATCAAAACAATCCCTGCACTCTGCTTTATAAACCCTTACAAATTGGAGTTTTTAGATACCCTGGTCTCCATGGTGATTTGGATTATTGATTAGTATTCACAGTATAAAATGGGTAGTAAGACATCAAAAAGAAAAGCTGCTGAAGGCCCTCCACCACAATCTCTCGAAATTTGTTTACCAAATCCTAACACTGATAAATCTTATCCTTTTGGTACTGTCTACATCAGGGATCTCAAACTCCACCCCCTCCCCCAAATGTTTCTGAACTACAGCTCCCATGATTCTCTTGCCATTCATTGCATTCAAAGAATTCTGGGAATTGTAGGTAATAAACATCTGGAGTGGCGGAGTTCGAGATCCCTGGTCAATGTCAAGGATCGCATAAATCTGGCCTACATCTCCCTTGATGGTCTTTCCATCGGTTATGGGAGTTTTGGATGAGAAACATGGGGGGGGGGTAGTTTGGAATTCCTGGTCTGTGTTAATACGCAAAGTTGATCAAAATGATCTTGCTCAGTTGGTGCTATGCCCCTTGGTTCTCATAGAAGTGAACACACTGACTTTCTGTACCTGGCTTCAGAGATCTTAACCCTTTCACGGCTGAGGACGTGTGGGGAACATCCTCATTGACTCCTAAGGAAAGATAGGGTTGGAGGTAGTGGGTTCCTTTGAACCCCCATATCTCCCGACTGTTGGCAGCTAGCAGGGTCATATTTGGTATCATTAGAAAGGCCAGAGCATGTCCTTTTCAATGAAACCAAACATGACCATGTTTCATAAAAAAATATTATTATTTTTTTTTTTTTTATTATTCTTTAAGATGTGAAATGGCTCTACAGTGAAGGGGTTAATTTGACAAGCCTCAGCTTACCAGCTCATATAGGGGCTTTAAGTCAGGGCTAGGAAAGAAAAATTTAACTCTGTAGCCAGCATCAAAACCTGAGAGACTATTAGGCTAGGGTCAGACGAACGCAGCTTTAACGTGCGTTTAGCCGCACGAAATCACGGCCGTACTAGCAGCAAATGACGTCCAATGCCGGGGAACATACGAAGTACGGCCGCACGAAAATTCGTCCGCGCAACGCAAGTGGCAAACGAACGCATTTTTTCGAGAACGTCAAACCGCTACTACTGACGTACAGAGTGCGCTGCGGCTACATAGCGGCGTGTTTGCGTGATTGGGAGACGTCAGACGCTGCACACGTCCGGCCAACATAACGTGCACACACCAAACACTTCCTGTCTTGTCTGGGGGTAGCTGCAAGTTGCGTTGGACAATGGCTGGGACTGACATCGACGTGGAGAGGCTGATCAATGCAGTGGCAGATCATCCCGAGCTGTGGGACACGGCCTGCGACAGCTACAAAGACCGGCAGAAGAAGGCCAGTGCATGGGTCACAGTGTCCAGGGTGGTGTACCCAGAGTACGAGACGTGGTCTGATAAAGAGCAGAAGCTTCAGAGTGAGTAAATGATCATTTTATTGCATAGAATTCAATTGCATTGAACTTGAATGTAATATCAAACAAAATGGCATAACGAATTTTCGTTGTCAATAAATTATTCGGAATTTAAACGACATTTCGGAATTTAAACGACATTTTCACGATTCGTGTTTTCTGATGCGGGTGATTCCCAGATAATTTTCCGATCCGAAAATGTCAGATCCGAAATGTTTCCGAGCCGAAACAAAATATTGTACGAATATGCTATTGGACTTGAATTGTGTCAAATCGAAAAACGAGAAATGTCCGAAATCACGAAAAGTAGATCCCACAAACGAGCAAAGTGACCAAAAAAACGAAAAATGGTCCATATTCCGATTACATATCCCCGAAAAACAAGTCGAACCGAATCGAATCAAAACAGGGTTCGTTCGGAATGAGCCGAATCGAAAACTTTAAAGATCCGAAAATTCGAACAGAAAAAATAATCGGTGCACAAGCCTAGGTGTCACATGTCAAATGATGTCCATCTGCCATGGCACCTGCCCTGCATTGCTAGTGAAATAATTAGACAGAGCATCGCGAAACCTGTTGGTGTGTCTATTCACAGGTATTATGTCATCGTTAGCATACTCATCCAGACCCGTTACTGTGAGGGTATCCTCGAAATTAACCCCATCCCTTGCACGAACATAGTTATGTAGGATGCAACAGCATTTCACTATATCCACACAGAAATCCACATTTACATCAAGTGGGCGATGGAAAATCCTCCACTTGTTGCTCAGTATGCCAAAGCTACACTCGACATACCGTCTCGCCCGCGACAGCCTGTAATTAAACACCCGCTTCTTCACAGTCAGGTGTGTCCCCGAGTATGGCCGCAGGAGATGTGTGGATAGGCCGAATGCTTCATCACCCACAAAGGCATAGGGGACTGACACGTCGCTGCCAGGCAAAGGTGCGGGTCTGGGGATGTTCAGGTTCCCACCCTCTATCTCATTCCACAGTGTTGAGTTCCGAAACAGTGTTGAGTCCGAGTCCTTGCCGTATGATCCGACATCCACATACACAAAATTATAATTGGCATCTGCCACCGCCAGTAGGCCAATTGAAAAATAATGTTTATAATTTTGATACAGTGAGCCACTGTGCAGTGGCTTCACAATGCGGACATGTTTGCCATCCACCGCTCCCAGGCAGTTGGGATAGTTCGCTCTCTCCCAGAATCCTGCTGCAATTGCCAGCCATGCCTCGTCTGTGGGTGTTGGCAAACATTGGTCCTTCATGGTTTCCCATATTGTTTGGCAGACCTTGCGGACGATCTCACCAGCTGTCGATCTGCCAATGCGGAAGTTGTAATGCAGATCCTTCAAACTGCATCCACTAGCAAGATACCTAGAACATGAAAGAAGCTGTGTTATGATCACATCATATGAACCTAACCTTATGTCACTCTCATCATGTTTTGCAGCACATGAAGCAATCAATAAATGGCGCACGGTGAGGGACAATCACACCCGGGTCCTGAAAAAGGAGGCTGAAGCTGCTCGCTCTGGAGCTGGTGCAAAGAAGAGGCGCAGCTATTTGTATGCTGACCAACTGTCCTTCCTGAGGAAGAGCCAGGAGCCGCGCAAGACCGTGAGCAGCATTGACCGGCCATCCACCTCTAGCTCACAAGGGCAAGAGCTGCAGCCCGCAGGATCTGGCAGCTGCCAGGTGGAGGTCGAGCAGGTGGTGCGGAGTCCCAGGTGGAGGATGTGGAGTCCCAGCAGGTGCCGGGTACAGCACCCACAGACAGCACCAGTACGGCTCCCAGGAGGAAGAAGCCACCATCAGCTGATGTCGAGCAGGCCATGGTCGCATTCATGGACGCGCACCATACACATCCACGCTGCATGGTCGCTGATTCCGAGGACATGTCCTTTTTTAATTCATGTCTCTCTGGCTCAACATGATGACCCCAGTGCAGAAGATGGATTATCGCCGCCGAAGCCTGGACCTGATACATGAGATACTGTCCCATCCACAACAGGCACCTGTATATCACGGTGTCGTGCCACAATACCCCCATGGTTATTCCCACCACTGCCAGGCGTTGCCTGCCCGCCCACCCATGTCCCCTGTTGCTGGGCCACCCCCGCAGCCAGAGTACCACCGCAGCCATATGCACGGTCCTCATGCCCAGATGCTCCTCGGTATCATACCATGTGAGGTGTATCGTCTGTTCGTTTATGTTTGTCACAGTTTATTCATGTTGTTCTAATATTTTTTTTTTATTACCTTCATTGGACATGCAATAATATATGTGTTTAATATGTTATTGTTATCTTCTGTCATATTATTTTGGGACTAAATATTTTATTTGTTTCACATCGTTGTCAGTGTCATTACTCTTTCGTTACGTGTTCTGCAAGGTGATGCATGCGTGTGTGTGTGGGCATATAACTACTGACCTACAATAGAGCCTCTGCACACCGAGCACATGTCTGATGACTGGCAGCGATGTCATGAATGCACGTGTTTGATAGTACTTACCGCAAAGTGAGGACCAGCATCTCCTCCGGTGGTATGGCAGCCCTCATGTTGGTGTCCCTCTTGGTCAGCGGCTCACGCACCTTCATCAACAGTTCATCAAAGGTGTGGATGGACATCCGCAGGTAGTTGAAGAACTTCACGGGGTCCCTCTCTCGCAGTGGCCTGTACAGTGTCACAAAGTGGCCATGCGTGGGTCTGGCAGTGTTGAGTGGATGGACCCATGTTCGCCGTTGTCTTTTCTTCTTCAGGTACAGGTATCCCAGTGCAGCAAAAAGAAACACTTGGACTGCATCCATCTTGGAAAATGCCACCATTCCCAAAATGCCTTTTTATACCCCTTCCCTTTTATTTGATTCATTCTGCAATTGATTTGGTTGATCATATCTCTCTTCTTCCAGCTCCGTGAAACAAAACGTACGAAAATGCGCATCGTATGACCGCTTTCGCGCATTCCGTTTAAAAATACGTTCGTTCGTTCGACCGCACTTTTCCACGTTCGCGGAGAAAAATGCGTTCGTCTGACCCTAGCCTTACACGTTTTTAAGATGGCCCTGTGTTCAAACATGTACTCCAAAAACTATAATTTCTTCTCACAACCGTTCTTCAAATTCATATCGGCCGCGTGCAGGCTGTGCTGCCGGTACGAGGGCAGTGGAAGCTGATCTGTAAATAAGACAATTCTGAGATACTGCAGGAAAACCGGACCTGTCAATTGGCCCTTGTCTTGTGATTTGGAAAACGGCTGCATACATGCGACCATGCCGTGTTTGCCCCTAGCTGTCAGGTTGTAAACACATGTTCTTACTGTTGGATAACTGCGCGATGTGTAAATATATCTGCAGGGCATAAATAACTGAGATGCTTAGCACCGAGCAATCACCTTCACTTATCCAGCCATGGTAACCTGAGGGAAATATGTTAATTACAGCAGCTCACATATTTGTTTCATGTGAAGGGCGGCACTTAGTGTGTAGAAAGAGTCTTCCAGCCAGGTGGACATATGACAAGCTGGCATGAATTTGGGAAGTGTTAGAGTTGAGGTTTTTAAATATGCAGGAGATATTATTCTCTAAGAAAGCCGAGTTTTTAATTTTAAACTTTGTTTCGTGTTTTCCTTCTAGTACCCAGTTTTGAAAATGATGGAAGAGAGTGGAATTGAAACAACTCCCCCTGGTACCCCCCCTCCGAGCACTCTGGGGACGTTGAGTGTAGCGGCTTCAACAGCCATTGCCACTCCGTTGCCACCAGGTAAATCTCTATTCTATGTATTGAAGCGGGCGTTTCTTCCAGATCATCGCAGTGCTTGTGTCCTCTTAGATTGTAAGCTCCTAGGAAAGTACGACCCTGCTTGTCGGTTAATGTTATGGCTGTTTTGTTGCACCCATTGCAAAGCGCTGTGGAATATGTTGGCGCCGCAACATAGTATAACATGTATATTTTACACAGCAAAAAATCATTGTAATGCTTCAGAGAGTCTCGTCACAGCCTGTTAGACCATACAATTAACATGATTTTGTTTTTTTTTTTTTCTCTTTTCAGTTTTATGCAGTCCACTGGCTGCATCTGCCTTCTCGCCGCTCCCTTCTGTTCCTCCTCTTACTTTCTCTACTCCAATGCCATCTGTTTCGGTTCCACCCATGGGCTCTCATGCTCCTCTGTCATTTTCTTCTCCCCCTCCTGCCTCTGGGGTACTTGGACCTCCTCACCACACCTCTGTACCTGCAGCTTATAACAGCCCAGTACCGGTGTTGTCTACTCCTCCTACCTTCACACCGCCGCCTCTTGGCTCAGCTCCTGCACCTGGTCTTCCTGCACCACCAATGGGTCCTCCTGTCACAGGATTTTCAATGGCTTCAACTTACGACATCACTAAAGGTCACGCTGGGCGAGCGCCACAGACACCACTGATGCCAACCTTTTCTGCACCCCCTGTCACAGGTTGTACCCCATTGCTGGTTTGGTGGTTTCATCCTTCGCATGTTTACATATTTATCATGGGGTGCTACAGTGTGTGATGCTGCCCTGTATAGTACATACTCCTATCAACCAAAATACATAGAATTCTTTGGGGATCTTCTTCCGGGTGTAATTAGGGGATGGGAGGTGCAAAACACAAAAATCTACAAGAATAGTATTTTGCACCATAGAAGTGTTAAAGCCTATAGGAAAAAAGTGGAGTGTGAACAGACTACGCAGTAAAGCTTTAAATATATTAAAAAATCTGCAAGGACTGTTGCCTGCTCAAATATCCCAATCCTTTTTATTATTTTTTCCCCCTGAAATAATAAAGCTACAAAAAATGAAACAATTTAGGATTGTGTTTAACACAGAAGTAACATTAGTACAAGGTTAAATAAACAGGGCAATATCTCCCAAAGTAAAACAGGAAAAAAACATGTTAGACATTGGTTTATGGAGGAAGACCCATTTCCACAGTGAATGTACTATGTGAATAACAAAAAATAAATAATAATAATAATAATGCCAAGAGACTTTAATATGAAAATTTGGAGTGTGTGTGTACATAATGTAAACACAAATGCAGGGGAAATTCTGTGGTTTTGTTCCAGCTCAAAGGTCCATGTGTTACAGTGATAATTTTCTATGGTATTCTCTGCCTTGGAATTTTAACTATGGAGGGCAGATGTGGAAAGGAATAAAGGGTGAGATAAAGTCTAAACACTGCTTTATCATCCCAGGAGATGGCATGTGTTGAAGAAAATGGCTGCACTGGTGTGCAGTGTTTGGCCAGTCATACGCTTGTAGGGAAAAAAAAAAAAAGTGCCACTCTTACGCAAAGATTTTGGTCCAGGAATTTAATAGTGTTTCCGCCACGAGGTATAGGATCCACCCACCTCACATGTCATGTGCATGGACCCTATACACACCTATAGAAAGCAATAAACAATATATCGAACGGCACAAATGTACAAAAAATATTTAGCGATCTATAAATATTGTACATGCAAGTGATCAAAAATAATACTTAAATTGCCAATCTTCAGACCTACTTTCCAACGTTAAGGATTTCAAAACACAAAGGTAACAATCAACCAACGTTACAGTAACACATGGAAATGGCCTAATACAACCCTTTTTTATTTCTTTCACTCACATTCTATCGAGCCTAAGCAAATTCCCGACTCCGGTTTGTGTGCGTCTGGTCAAATAAAGGTTGATGCTTCCCTTCTTTTGAGAAGTGTGCATGAGCGGAAACGCCTCATCATTCAGTGTTCTTGGTATATACTGTTGAAGGCTGCATGAACCAGAACACCTCTCAGTTAATTTCCCTTGGACTTTTGAGACTTTATCTTTTTTCTTTTGCATCTATAGAATGCGAGTGTTTAGTGCAAACAAATAGGTTGTAGTGGGTCATTTTCATGCATTACTGAATCATTGGTTGATTTTTGTTTTTTGCCTTTTTAGTGTTTTTAAGATCTTAACATTGGGTAAGGAGGTCTGAAGAGTTTCATTTTTGGTGTTTTTTTTTGTTTAACGTTTTTAACGTTTTTTTTTAATGGCATTCTGTCTTATGAGTGTAATTTTATCTGGAGTTTTTTTACACTTGCTCCTTTTTTTCAGTCTCTTTCAATATGATTTTAATGTTTATAATATTTGATGTACAAGTGTTGTATTGATTTCACATACAGCTTCACTTATTTGTGTGTATTTTTTATTTATCATTGCCCAGTACCCCATAGTGGGGATGAAACATTGACACTTTTTTCTTAACATCGTATGTTTGAAGAGTGATGGGAGGGAAGTAATTTGTGTGCGCTTTACACCATTAGGTTTTAAACTTTTCAAATGTTCACTGTCAAATTCTATATAACCTCCACACCTTCTAGTATTGTCCTTTTGCATTCCGAAGTACTCGAAGAGACCCGCTAGGATTAAACTGGGGGTGGGAAAAATGGCTGTTGCCGTTGTGATATGGCATCTGCAGACATTCGTGAATAGAAGAAAATTAATATATTGGATGGACTTCTTGGTTTTGTGCTTGTATTACAGATCTATTTGTTTACATTTTCTTTTAATGCTTGATTTCTCTTAAAGTTATGTCAGGTCCTGTCACTCAACAAGCGGCTCCTCTAGCTGGAAGTGGATCTTCCATTACATTTCCAGAAGAGCCAGATGATCCAAGGGGACAAGCCATACACACGGAAATGTCTGGTGGAGGCATCTGGGGATTCATTAAGGTAAATAGAGCATTTTGTATAAGTTACAGTGTATCTTATAGACTCGAACACACACACACACACACACACACACACACACACTGCTTTTGTTGCATGGTGCTTGTATCTTTTTCATGAAAACTGAAGCTTTTACCCCTTAAGGACCAATAATGGAACTGTTCTGTCATAAATGCATTGACTTTAAAGACCCTTGGTCCTTCAGGGGTTAAATGTAATTGTTTTGTGTTACAAAATACAATTCCCGCCTCCATATTCAACTCATAAATCCTTCTATTAGATTTTTATTTTTTAACTGGTTGTAGGGTCACATGTATACGGACTTTCTTGACCGTGTCCCCCCTGTAAAATGTTTTCCACTTCTGGCAACCTGCTTTAGCAGAGTCATTTCACAGTCTTACAGTGTTTGTTTGTACATTTTTGTACTCTGTCCCCCTGGACACGTGCATGGAATAAAGCAGTTTTGCATTTATTGTGGGCTCCGCTCTAGGGTCATTCAAACTGTAAGAACCTTTCTGGAGGTCGAGTCTCTGCAATTTGGCTTCGCCGTTCATTATTCTGCCCTCACTTCAGAGCAGGGATCTCAAACTCTGACTTTCAAGCAGTTTCTGAATTACACCTCCCATGATTCTGTGGCCATGATCTGGCAGAGTTCAGGGGTGTGGAAATTTAAAAAAAAAAATCGACTTGTCCAATGGACTAAAGTGGAAGCCCGTTCTACTTGTCCCTCATGACAATCTACTGGTCCCGATATAATTTCAACAAAAATGGCATTAGGCCTTTGTTCTCTGTGGTGAAGAAGAATCACATTAATGTGATCAACAAACACAGGTATTTCTTTTAAATAGAACACTTACTGCACTGCAGTTTTCTCACACTCTTACAATCCACACAATACAGATCACCGTAATGTGCGGTGTGAATGAGCGTATCACACAGCAATAAAACTCACAGTAATGTGCTGTATCATACAGCTCCACGGCAATAAAACTCAAACAATTATGCTGTTTATTTGAATTCTATGCTTTCATTTAATATATCAAAATGCAGTGTATTATTCAAAGTTTATTTTTAAACTAATATAGATATAACAATGCCGCTGCATTCATTTAAAAGGGGGGGGGATGATGCATTTAGAAAAAAAAGGAATACGTGTAAGTTTTTTTTTTTTATATTTCCATACTATGGGGTCAGACTCTGGCCTTTCCAACTATATCTAAATTGTCCTTGTAGGACATACGAAACCAGAGGTCCAAAAGGACCCCAGCATCTCCTGTAGGATTCCCCTGCCAGTCAGGAGGGGAATCCCTGTTTGTGATGTCTTCGCACGCCCGTGGCCTGGGGGCAGTCCCACAGAGTGGGATGGTCTGACGTCACTGCTCGGAGCCAGATTGGCAGTGAGCAGGGACACAACAGGACGGACGTGGAGCGTCTTCTGCGATGGGGAGGGAATACCCAGGACGCTCCACGCACGTCCACACAGTGCAGGGCACTACAGGATACCGGACGTACTTGGTGCTCAGCGCACGCGCGTGCTGAGCAGCCAAAACTCCATTATCCGCTCCGCAACCTGGTCTGCTTGCCAGAAACGGTGCTAAATGGGGGGGGGCGGACCTCCTGCCCGTCCCCCAAAACTGCCAGTCCCGGGAGTGGGGTGGTAAGATAAGGATTTGCCCATCCCTGAGAGTTGTGCTCCTCTTCATCTAGACACAGGTAAAACCTACATACACCTGCCATAGTTGAATAGCTTTATTGAAGCTTGTTATTCGCTTGTACAGCATGTCAGACCAGAGTAAAATTCATAGAAATGGATGTTCAGGTTCACATGTGAATGATAATATACCGTATTTTTCGCTCCATAAGACGCACTTTTTTCCCCCCAAAAAGTGGGGGGAAAAGTGGGTGCGTCTTATGGAGCGAATATGGCCCAGCAGCTCGTGGATGTGCCTCCGCTCACCTGCCGCCGCCGCGTTCGTCTCCCTCTGAGCATGCGTCCGGCGGCAGGAAGCTTGGGCACTCGCCTGGGGGAGCCACGTGACCGCGATCTCCCGAGATCGCGGTCACGTGGCTCCCCCAGGCGAGTGCCCAAGCTTCCTGCCGCCGGACGCATGCTCAGAGGGAGACGAACGCGGCGGCGGCAGGTGAGCGGAGGCACATCCACGAGCTGCTGGGCCATATCCATATGTGAGCTGGGGCATTATCAATGTGTGAGCTGGCTGGGGCAAATCCATGTGTGAGCTGGCTGGGGCAAATCCATGTGTGAGCTGGCTGGGGCAAATCCATGTGTGAGCTGGCTGGGGCAAATCCATGTGTGAGCTGGCTGGGGCAAATCCATGTGTGAGCTGGCTGGGGCAAATCCATGTGTGAGCTGGCTGGGGCAAATCCATGTGTGAGCTGGCTGGGGCAAATCCATGTGTGAGCTGGCTGGGGCAAATCCATGTGTGAGCTGGCTGGGGCAAATCCATGTGTGAGCTGGCTGGGGCAAATCCATGTGTGAGCTGGCTGGGGCAAATCCATGTGAGAGCTGATGGGGCAAATCCATGTGTGAGCTGGCTGGGGCAAATCCATGTGAGAGCTGATGGGGCAAATCCATGTGTGAGCTGATGGGGCAAATCCATGTGTGAGCTGGCTGGGGCAAATCCATGTGAGAGCTGATGGGGCAAATCCATGTGAGAGCTGATGGGGCAAATCCATGTGTGAGCTGGCTGGGGCAAATCCATGTGAGAGCTGGCTGGGGCAAATCCATGTGTGAGCTGATGGGGCAAATCCATGTGTGAGCTGGCTGGGGCAAATCCATGTGTGAGCTGGCTGGGGCAAATCCATGTGTGAGCTGATGGGGCAAATCCATGTGTGAGCTGGCTGGGGCAAATCCATGTGTGAGCTGCTGGGGCAAATCCATGTGTGAGCTGGCTGGGGCAAATCCATGTGTGAGCTGGCTGGGGCAAATCCATGTGTGAGCTGGCTGGGGCAAATCCATGTGTGAGCTGATGGGGCAAATCCATGTGAGCTGATGGGGCAAATCCATGTGAGAGCTGGCTGGGGCAAATCCATGTGAGAGCTGGCTGGGGCAAATCCATGTGAGAGCTGGCTGGGGCAAATCCATGTGAGAGCTGGCTGGGGCAAATCCATGTGAGAGCTGGCTGGGGCAAATCCATGTGTGAGCTGGCTGGGGCAAATCCATGTGTGAGCTGGCTGGGGCAAATCCATGTGTGAGCTAAGGCATATCCACGAGCTGGGGCAATATCCATTTTTACACTATTTCATTCAGAATATTTATTTTCCGGTTTTCCTCCTCTAAAAACTAGGTGCGTCTTATGGTCAGGTGCGTCTTATGGAGCGAAAAATACGGTAATACATTTCCCCACCAGACTAAACCAACATGCCATAGCATTGCAAAGTAGAAAATGGCATGCCGATTTATTATCATTTATATAGCGCCAACAGTTTCTGCAGCGCTTTTCATTAACCAAAGGAAACAAGCTACAGATTAATGGACATAGGATGTAGAGGGCCCTGCTCATTAGGAGTTTACAGTCTAGAGGGATTGGGGTTGAAGACGAGGGGAATTTTAAGATAGCGGGATCATTAGTGCCAGTGGTTCAGGAATGGTGGGTCTGTGGAAGCGGCTTCAATCATGTGTGAGTAGGTAAGCAGGGGGATGAATTGCATCAGTATTGTGGTACGCTAATCTGAAGAGTTGGGTTTTGAGGGCTTGAAGATTAGGGAAGAGTTTGATAGGGCGAGGCAAGTCATTCCACAGCACCGGAGCTGCTCTTGGCAGCGTGACTTGGCAGCGCGAGGGCAGTCAGAGGTTAAACATAGAAACATAGGTTCTTATCTGCTGACATTTTCTTTCGGCCCATCTAGTCTTCCCAATTACATGGATACTTTACCTGGATTTATCTTTTATTTAGGATAGCCTTATGCTTATCCCATGCCTGCTTAAATTCAATTACTGTTTTGGCCTCTACCACTTCTACTGGAAGGCTGTTCCATGTATCCACCACCCTCTCTGTAAAATAATGCTTCCTGATGTTAGTCTTAGTTTTAAACCTTTGCCCCTCTAATCTATGTCCTCTTGTTTTGCTACTTTGTTTCCTTTTAAATATACTCCCTTCCTCTACCTTGTGGATTCCCTTTACGTATTTAAATGTTTCTATCATATCCTCTGTCTCGTCTTTTTTCCAAGCTGTACATGTTAAGATCATTAAGCCTTTCCTGGTAACTTTTCTCCTTCAAGCCGTACACCATTTTAGTAGCCCTTCTCTGAAATCTCTCTAAGATGTCTATATCCTTCTGGAGATACGGTCTCCAGTACTGCACAGTGGCGTAGCGTGGATTGTCAGCGCCCGGGGCCAGCCAAGAATTGTGCGCCCCCCCCCCAACCTGTGGACACGTTATCGATATTGCCCCAGCTCTCACATGGATATTGCCCCAGCTCACACATGGATATTGCCCCAGCTCTCACATGGATATTGCCCCAGCTCTCACATGGATACTGCCCCAGCTCTCACATGGATACTGCCCCAGCTCTCACATGGATACTGCCCCAGCTCTCACATGGATACTGCCCCAGCTCTCACATGGATACTGCCCCCAGCTCTCACATGGATACTGCCCCCAGCTCACATGGATATTGCCCCAGCTCTCACATGGATACTGCCCCCAGCTCTCACATGGATACTGCCCCCAGCTCACATGGATACTGCCCCAGCTCTCACATGGATACTGCCCCCAGCTCTCACATGGATACTGCCCCAGCTCTCACATGGATACTGCCCCCAGCTCTCACATGGATACTGCCCCCAGCTCTCACATGGATACTGCCCCCAGCTCTCACATGGATACTGCCCCAGCTCTCACATGGATACTGCCCCAGCTCTCACATGGATACTGCCCCCAGCTCTCACATGGATACTGCCCCCAGCTCTCACATGGATACTGCCCCCAGCTCTCACATGGATACTGCCCCAGCTCTCACATGGATACTGCCCCCAGCTCTCACATGGATACTGCCCCAGCTCTCACATGGATACTGCCCCCAGCTCTCACATGGATACTGCCCCCAGCTCTCACATGGATACTGCCCCCAGCTCTCACATGGATACTGCCCCCAGCTCTCACATGGATACTGCCCCCAGCTCTCACATGGATACTGCCCCCAGCTCTCACATGGATACTGCCCCCAGCTCTCACATGGATACTGCTCCCAGCTCTCACATGGATTGAGGGGCCCAGATGCCGGGCAGCGGGAGTGCCTGCCCGGTCCTGAACAATCCGTCCTGTTGAAGTGGAGGCGGCTGCGTGCGTGCGCAGGTCACGTGGTCCGGCCAGTCAGGTGGTACAGAGACTCAGTACCACCTGATTAGCCGGACCACGTGACCGGCTGCGCCTGCACGCAGCCACCTCCCCTTTAACAGGTCGGACTGTTTAGGACCGGGCAGGCACTCCCGCTGCCCGGCATCTGGGTCCCCTCAACCCCCGGGCCAGTTTTAGGGGCGCAAATGCGCCCCTAACAAAACTGCGCCCAGGGCCACGGCCCCCCCAGCCCCCCCCCCCCACGCTACGCCACTGGTACTGCACACAGTACTGCAAGTGAGGTCTCACCAGTGCTCTGTACAGTGGCATAAGCACTTCCCTTTTCCTACTGCTAATACCTCTCCCTACACAACCAAGCATTCTGCCAGCATTTCCTGCTGCTCTATTACATTGACTACTTACCCTTAGATCCTCTGAAATAATAACCCCTAAATCCCTTTCCTCAGATGTTGAGGTTAGGACTGTATCAAATATTCTATATTCAGCCCTTGGGTTTTTACGCCCCAGGTGCATTATCTTGCACTTATCCACATTAAAACTCAATTGCCACAGCTCCGACCCATTGTTTTAGTTTACCTAAATCATTTGGCTGATCCCTCCAGGAACGTCAACCCTGTTGCAAATCTTTGTGTCATCAGCAAAAAGACATGCTTTACCACTAATACCTTCTGCAATATCACTAATAAAAATATTAAAGCGAATGGGTACTGACCCCTGAGGTACCCCACTGGTAACAAGACCTTGCGCCGAATAAACTCCATTTACCACAACCCTCTGTTGCCTGTCACTCAGCCACTGCCTAATCCATTCAACAATATTGGAATCCAAGCTCAAAGATTGCAATTTATTGATGAGCCTTCTATGCGGAACAGTATCAAAAGCCTTACTGAAATCTAAATAAGCAATGTCTACTGCACCACCTCTGTCTATTATTCTTGTTACCCAATCAAAAAAATCAATAAGCTTAGTTTGGCATGATCTCCCTGAGGTAAACCCATGTTGTTTCTGATCTTGTAATCTATCAGGGTTATTCAGAGAGCGTGAAAAGCAGGAGAATGAAAAATTCTAGGTCAAAATAGCCGATTTGGAAAGTGAGATGAAAGGGAGAATTTTTCTGGTTTGGCTATTTTGACCTAGAATTTGTCATTCTCCTGCTTTTCACGCTCTCTGAATAACCCTGTATGTGTTTTTAGATGTTCAACAATCCTTTCCTTTAACATGGTTTCCATTAATTTCCCCACTACTGACGTAAGACTAACTGGCCTATAGTTCCCCAATTCCTCCCTACTACCCTTCTTGTAAATGGGCACAACATTTGCTAACTTCCAGTCTTCTGGGATGACTCCCGTTAACGGTTTTGCTATTACACCACTGAACTCTTTTAATAACATAGGGTGGATCCCATCAGGCCCCATTGACTTATTTGTCTTTACTTTAGACAGCTGCTGTAGAACCTCCTCCTCTGTAAACTCATATGTAAATGTCTCTTTAGTGTTTCCTCCTGAGGTCCCTTTCCTTTCTTTTCCTCTGCAAAGACTGAACAAAAATATATAGTGAGACAGTCAACAAGACTTTTATCCTCTACTTCATACCTTCCTTCTTTTGTTTTTAGTCTAACTAATCCTTGTTATACTTTTCTTTTCTCGTTTATGTATCTAAAAAATGTTTTGTCCCTCTTTTTTTTACTGACTGAGCTATTTACTCTTCTCCATGTGCTTTGGAAGCTCTCATAAATTGCTTTGCCTCTTTCTGCCTAATCTTATAGGTTTGCCTGAGATTTTTTTTAGAATTACTGAATGCTATCTTTTTGTTCTTCACTATTTTGGACACTTCTGTAGAGTACCACAGTGGTTTCATCCCTTTTTTTTGTTTTTGCCAACAAACCGAATGCAATTGCCTGTGGCCTTCAATAATGCCTCCTTTTTAAATAATCCCATTTCTCTTGGACTCCCTTTAAACTCCTCCAGTCTGATAATGACTCATTCACACAAAATCTCATTTTAGAAAAATCAGTTTTTTTTAAAGTCTAAAACTTTTGTTTTTGTGTGGTGCAGCTCCATCCCTGTTCTTATATTAAACCACACTGACTGGTGATCACTAGATCCAAAATTTTCACCTACAACAACGTCTGATACCAAACCTCCATTTGAGTATTAAATCCAGTATGGCCTCTTTACGGGTCGGCTCCTCAACTACTTGTGTTAGAGATAATTCCAGTAGGGAGTTTAGAATATTTGTACTCCTGGTGCACCCAGCTATTTTGGTTTTCCAGTTCACATCAGGAAGATTAAAGTCCCCCATGATAATAACTTCCCCCTTCATTGCCATTTTGGCTATTTCCTCAAACAGCAGATTATCTAGCTCTTCTACTTGTCCAGGGGGTCTATAGATCACACCTACACGAGCTACTGTATGATTACCAAATGTTGGCGTAACCCAAAATTGACTCTCTGTTCGCCTCGCTCACTTTTATTTGGTTCGCTTTTATGTTGTTTTTTTACATACAGGGCCGCTCCTCCTCCTTTCCTACCTTCTGTCTTTTCTATATAAAGAGTACCCGGTATTATGTCCCAGTTCTTTTTCTCACTGAACCATGTCTCAGTAACCGCCACTAAATCTACTTTTTCAGCTGCCATTATTGCCTCCAGTTCATTGATTTTATTGACTAAACTGCGAGCATTTATAGACACCACTCTGAGCTTGTAATTTTTTTACCCTGCATGTTGCTTGCACCCTCAGATTTAGTTTTGGGGGACAATCGGGCAGATTGTTTTTTTTACCCTTTTGTTCCCCCCTCCTCCTAGTTTAAATATTCCTTTTGTGAAACCTTTTTGAAGTTCTCACTGAGAACAAATGTTCCCCTATGAGTAAGATTCAAACCATCTTTTTTGTACAGTTCCTTTCTGCTCTAATTAGAGCTATCATGAGACACACAAAGCCAAATCCTTGCGCCCGACACCATTCCCGAAGCAACAAATTAAATTCCCTAGTGCGCATCTGCCTATCCTGAATGCTATGCAGAGGCAGAACTTCGGAGAATGACACAGTGGACGCAATCTGCTGTATTTCACCTCCCAAGAACACAATCTTTCTTTAATCTCAGAAACCTATTGCTAGCCAAGTCATTTGTCCCTAGATGGACTAGAACGTCCACTTCCCCTTCCTGCTTTGCTTGTTTGACAATATTGAGAATACATCTCCTGTCTCTACGAGCAGTAGCCCCAGGAAGACCTCTCACCAAACCACTACTCTCCAGCTCAACACCTCTTATGATAGAAGGAAATTGTTGCTGGGTGATTCTTTCAAATCCCACCTTTTCCTTTTTGTCCTTGGTTCCAGTCTTGCATACCTTTTTAGGCATAAGGGATGGTGGTTCCTCAACTTTGGTGTCTGAGCCTACTTCAATCTTACCACTACACTCTGAAAGTGCCTCAAAAGAATTACGAGCCACAGACTGTGGGACATGCCTTCTATCCACAACTCTAAGTCTACCAGATCCTACAGTAGTCCATCTGCCGCTCCTAGGAGGCCTCTGTGGCAGTGGCTTTGTAACAGTCATAGCCTGAGTTTGTCTAACAGATAATTTGCAAGAGACTTCAAACAGGCAATTTCCTGCTGCAATGAAGAGACCTGCCTACATATCAGGCACCCTCCAAACCTCCAAAAATTGGATCTAAAAACCATTGCATGACAGCTATTACACTGGACCAAGCCTGCCATTATAAAATGAAAGAATGGATTTAAAACAAGCAAATCTTACTTTTTTTTTTTGTAGGTTTTCTATCTCCTTTCTAACCTCCGACTACCTCCAGAATATCTCGAAGTGCCTCACTTGGAAGGATTGCACTTAGAAGGGTTCACAAGCTCTGTTAGACAAGCTAATATAACCAGTCTTTATATAGTCACCTAAGAACACCTCCCCCAGCAAGGCGTGGACAAGCTTAACCCCCTTAGCAAACAGCACCCAATTGATTACCAACTCTGTGCTAATCGGTAAGAAAATTGAGTCACCAGTCTAACCTAATTTACTCACCAGACCTGACTTAAAACCTTAAGATGAATAGAAAAGATCTGTTTGAAACAAAAATCAAAAACACTCCTCAGAATATCTCTAAATGCCTCACTTGGAAGGATTGCACTTAGTAGGGTTCACAAGCTCAATTCCGCCAAGGTTGTCCGCCGACCAGAGTTGTCTAGACAAGACGTGCTTGCGGAGACATGGGGGGGGGGGTCGAGTTATTGAGCCATTTGAGTGTCAGCATTTTAAACTGTATCCTAAAACGTACAGGAAGGCAATGGAGGAACCGGCAGATTGGGGAGGTATGTGAGGTGCGTTTGAGGAAAAAATTAGCCTTGCCCCTGCATTCATTGCGAAGGGGCAATACTGGCGTTGGAGAGAGAACGGTGGGTCAGGGTAATGAGTATTTAATTTACTTGTAGAGAGTTAGGTGGTATTGGGTATTCCTTGGAGGGAGGAACAATGAGAATTTCAGTTTTGGCAAGATTAAGTTTAAAGAAGTGGGAAGACAGCAGAGATACAGTCAGTGACTCGATCCGGGGAGGAGAGGTATTAATCATGAAATGTCATGTTCAAAAATTAAAGAATCTAGTATAACAAGAGCTTGTTCTTATTCAAAGATGATACCCTAAAAATGTTGTTTTTTTTTTTTTTCGTTTTTTTTTTCCAGTTAACAGATGCACAGTGTGCACACAGTAATTGTGTTAATGCTTCCCTGCTCCCATACAAAAATGTAGTACTGGGAAACACCAAAGGCTCCCCCTTCTGGCCAGGAATGGATGCTACAAGACAATAACCCCATAACATTTAAACACTTAACCTACTGCAAACTTTCTCATTCTTTTTACAAATCGTTTTCTAAATTAAAGTGATGTCCTAAAATGCTCAAAGTACACTCAGATTACATTGTTTATCTGTTTTTGAACAACTTTGCCTTGGCATGCTGGTGTGCCACTGTTACCGGCAATCAACTGGTTTGTACTGGAGAAGGTCGGCACGGTGCGGTCAATGGCAGGAAAAAGTGTTTATTGTGACGTCAGACTCGAGCTGGATTGTATCTCAAAGCTCAAGTGAAGACTCCAGGACAGAGATACAATTCTTATACATTGATCAGTAAAAATGTACATCCCCCTGGCAAATGTGCCCTCCTTCTAACTTGGACACAAAGAACATTCCACAATTTGCCTTTTCTTATCCAATTAGGACATTTAGTTGATTTAGACGCTTGTTAGATCCTGCCAATGTCTCCCCACAGCGGGCTTGTCCCTCCCAAAACTGATAAGGCCCCAGTTGCACTAAGGGAATCCTTAGTTCTTGCTCTACCCAGGTCTGGGACTTTTATTTCCTTGGCTCAACTAAATCAGTTTCTTGGCACTGCTATTTATTCTGGCCGGATTCTTCTTCTAATTGCTACACCAGAGACCTCCTAGATGAGTTTACATAGATTCTAACATTCCAAAGTCAGTTAGTATTCTCTAATCTCTCTTGCCATGGCTCTACTAAAGATGGCCGCCGGTATACAAGATGGCGGCTAATTTCTGAGCTATTCCTGTCATACCACAAATAGTCCTCGGGTGTGACGTGAGACTTTGCTGTGTCATGGCATAATTAGGTGATGGTTGACAGGACAGTGGCAAAATATGCACATAATGGACGGTGTCCATTTGATTTGTAAGTGGATACTTTAAGGCAGTGGCTCCCAACCTTTTACCAACTTAGAGATACGCTGTGGTCAAATTTCAGTAGTACTGGTTCCATGAACGATCACTGTGAATACGGAAAATGCCGGAATGCATGCACAAAACAAATAAATAAAAATGGCTAAAGCCCAATACTTAAATGAAACTGTAAACAATAACCTATCAAACCCTAGAAATTTTTGGGAAATCGTAAGAAACATTCAAGCACCCCCTGTCCACTCCCAGCCGGCTGCTCTCAAAGTAAACCACCAAACCCTGCAACACCCCCTAGATGTAGCAAATTCCTTTAATAATTATTTTGTTGGATGCGCCACCACCCTGATTGCGTGTCATTTGCTAGCTTAGCAATCAGAAAGGCTGCACGCAGGTCAAGCCCCTCCAACCAGTGCCTGTCAGTGTCATTACTAAACTTCTCCGTAACCAAAAAATGAAATACCAGTCTGGACCTGATCAAATCCCAGCAATGCTGCTGAAAAATCTGCGCCAGCGATTGCGAATCCTCTCACAACCCTAATCGATGAATCACTGGATACATACCCAAACTCTGGCAGACTGCGAGCGTGGTACCTATCCATAAAAGTGGTGACAGTACTTTGGTATCCAACTACCGTCCGATTATCATTGCTCCCTGTAATGTCAAACATTTTGGAAAAATGTGTCTACACACAATTACGTGATTATCAATATTGGAACCATTTAAACCCAGATCAATCCGGCTTTCGTCCAAAAGTCTGCAATGATACCCAAGCCAGCATGGAACAAGGAAACCTAACTGGAGCCATCTTCATTGATTTTTGCCAAGGCCTTTGACATAGTAGACTATGGCATCTTGTTACAAAGACTTAAACTCCGTATTGGTGATCGCACGCTAAGGCTGGTGGCACACGAGCGCACTTATGCTTTCATGCGCCCGCACTTCCCTGCCTCTGTGCTGTTTTTTGACGGGCAGGGCCAACCACCAAATGTGAAAAAGCCCTCCCCTCAAAAAGCTAGATGGACGTTGACGGGGATACAAAGCGCAATCCTCCATAGGAGGATCGTGCTTTGTACGCTGAGAGCACAGAGTGGAAGGAACATCCACTCTCTCAGACGTTCCTTCCTCTCTCTGTAAAACGCTTGTGTGCCACCATCCTAACCTGGTTTCAAGCGTATCCGACCGATCGCAATAGGTGTCTCTTTCTGACAGCTCCTCCCTCCCAGTCACATTCGGTGTACCCCAAGGCACGATATTCAAAAATTATCTGCCTAACATCTGCAAAGCCTCAACTGTAGACATATACGCAGATGACACCATAATCTATACCAGCAAACCAACTCTCCCACCGCTGGAGGCCAAGCTGCAAGACCAATTCAGAGGTAGAAAACTGGATCAAACACAACAAACTTTTTTTAAAATACTGACAAAATTGTAACGATGCTCTTTGGAACAGCACCCAAACTACATAAATTGCAAAATCCCCATCTATGTGTTGGGACAAAATCAAATGGCACGCTGACCAGTCACTTCTCTCAAATATCTAGGTATGCGGCTGTTTCGTTTTGAGCATTAAATGCATTATTAATTATTGAATTAATATGCAATAATTAAAGCCCTAAGTTGCAACAATAAAATTTATATCTTGTGGGCAATATGGTATTATTAATAATAATATTAATATTAATAATAATAATAATTATTTATTATGTATGAAAAACCACACAGAAACCGGTGCAATATGAATGACAATTTACTTGGCAATCTATATTCACAGTTTATATCCTTTTTCTTTACAGTAACTACAGAAAAACTAACATATACACAGTCATGGCACAGTACATTAAACTAAACAACAATACTTAAACAATACAGCCATGAAATGAAAGCATGCTTACTACGCCCCAAGCTGGGGGCTGAAGAAAACTTCACATGGTGGTCAGTCTCAGGTATCAAGCTAAAGAGAGTTAAGTCTTGGCTGCAAATCCCTTTTATACCCAGTGGGAGTCACCAGTAGACAAACCTCTCTACCAATAGGAAAAGACCTCCTCTAACGTAGGCTGGCTTAATGACATCACAGCTAGCCACACAGTGCAAACAGCCTACACACTGCCCCTAGTGGTCCGTCTTTGGTATATCAATCAGCTAATATTAAAATATGATAATTTATGGCAGAAATCCTCCATGATCATTACAGCGGTTAGACCCAAATCTATCCTTTTGGCCCCCACATTGAAAAACTCTCATCTAAACTCTACCCCAAACTAGGTGCCCTGTACAGAAACCCTGCTTGTGCCCTGCAGTAAGAAAGCAAATTGTTCAACAAATGCTTATGCCGGCTATTGAATATGGAGATGTAGTGTATGCAGCCGCCCCGCAAACACACCTTCAGAAACTTACTACATTGCGTAACTCATTCTGCCGCTTTTGTGCTACAATGTAACTACATGATCCACCTTTTGTGACATGTTCAAAGAGCTAAACTGGCTGTCGTTGGAATCTAGACGCACTCTTCACCTTTCCAACCTGGTGTTTAAGAGCTTTTCTGGGAAGCTACCACCCTACCTGAATAGACTGCTTCCCCTAGCAGTTCCCTCATCCTATAACCTCCGATCCAGGACCACCACCTTACTTGCAATACCACAATACAAAAAGAAAGTGGTTCAATGCTCATTTTCCTACAGACCGCAATTATGGAATAACCTCCCAGACGCCATCAAATCCTGCCCTAGTCTTAAGTCACTCGAGCTCCCTGTTAACATGCATGTTTACAGGTGCATTCTGTATTGAGGTAACATAGTGACTATATCTCCTACATATTTATTTTCTGTATTAATCTGTATATTTGTGGTGTGTTTTTTTTTTTTTTAAGATCTTGCATTATATTACTTTGAAATGTTAGTCTTTACATAAATACAATGTTGTTGAACCCAGGACATGCTTGAAAACGAGAGAAATCTCAATGTATCCTTCCTGGTAAAATCCTTTTTGTAAATAAATAAATCTGCTTCCATATCACTTGGCAGCCCATTTACATAAAATCCACCCATCATCTTAGCAACTTTATTTCTAATGTAGTAACTGTAAATTAAAGGGCCACTACCACCAAAAAATGTCCTTTTGTTTTTTATGCTGCTGATGCACTATATTGCCAAAAGTATTCACTCACCTGCCTTGACTCGCATATGAATTTAAGTGACATCCCATTCCTAATCCATAGGGTTCAATATGACATCGGTCCACCCTTTGCAGCTATAACAGCTTCAACTCTTCTGGGAAGGCTGTCCCCAAGGTTTAGGAGTGTGTTTATGGGAATTTTTAACCATTCTTCCAGAAGCGCATTTGTGAGGTCACACACTGATGTTGGACGAGAAGGCCTGGCTCTCAGAACATCTTTGGGATGAATTAGAGCAGAGACTATCGGGTTGAGGTCAGGACTCTGTGCAGGCAAGTCAAGTTCATCCACACCAGACTCTGTCATCCATGTCTTTATGGACCTTGCTTTGTGCACTGGTGCACCGTCATGTTGGAAGAAGGGGCCAGCTCCAAACTGTTCCCACAAAGTTGGGAGCATGGAATTGTCCAAAATGTCTTGGTATGCTGAAGCATTCAGAGTTCCTTTCACTGGAACTAAAGGGACCAAGCCCAGCTCCTGAAAAACAACCCCACACCATAATCCCCCCTCCACCAAACTTTACAATGCAGTCAGACAAGTATCGTTCGCCTGGCAACCGCCAAACCCAGACTCGTCCATCAGATTGCCAGATGGAGAAGCGCGATTCTTCACTCCAGAGAACGCGTCTCCACTGCTCTAGAGTCCAGTGGTGGCATGCTTTACACCACTGCATCTGACGCTTTGCATTGCACTTGGTGATGTATGGCTTGGATGCAGCTGCTCGGCCATGGAAACCCATTCCATGAAGCTCTCTGCGCACTGTTCTTGAGCCAATCTGAAGGCCATATGCAGTTTGGATGTCTGTAGCGATTGACTCTGCAGAAAGTTGGCGGCCTCTTCGCACTATGTGCCTCAGCATCCGCTCACCCCGCTCCGTCATTTTACGTGGCCTACCACTTTGTGGCTGAGTTGCTGTCGTTCCCAAACACTTCCACGTTCTTATAATACAGCTGACAGTGGAATATTTAGGAGCGAGGAAATGTCACGACTGGATTTGTTGCACAGGTTGCATCCTATCACAGTTCCACGCTGGAATTCACTGAGCTCCTGAGTGTGACCCATTCTTTCACAAACGTTTGTAAAAACAGTCTGCATGCCTAGGTGCTTGATTTTATATACCTGTGGCCATGGAAGTGATTGGAACACCTGATTCTGATTATTTGGATGGGTGAGCGAATACTTTTGGCAATATAGTGTATCTTCCATGTACTTTGGTTTTCTCTTATTTAGTTATTTTTACATGGTGGGAAAAAAAATCCTTCTTGACCCCAGAATGACAGTCAGATTTCGACTTGGATCCACATATTAAATATTATAACCCTTAAAATTTCTGCAAGAAAACATCCAGTCATTGTTTAAATGTCTGTGCAGAGAATTCCACAGCTTTTATTCTCGCTGTAAAAAAAAGTTTCCTATGCTTTAGGCTGAGTTTCCTTTCGTCCAGTCTAAATGGGTGAACTCATGTCCTGTGTATAGTCCTATCAATGAATAGGTTTCCAGACCAGAAATGGTTTATAATGGCCCTGTATACATTTTATATAAGGTTATCAGATCCCCTCTAAGGCGCCGTTTCTCTAAACTAAACTGGTTTAAGCTGGTTAGCCTTTCCTCATAACTTAAATCTTCCATTCCCCTTATTAACCACTTGGCTGCTAAGGACGCGCTGAGCGCGTCCTGCCAAGTGCACCTCCTGTGCTACGGATGGGATTCCGGCCGATTGCTGCCCCCCGGTGCGGGCTGACCTCTTGGATGTCAGCCCGGCACTCCGGGACCCCGGCGGGGCAGCTAGATGTCATCACGGCTGTGCGATGATATCTAGTTCAGGTGCCCCCCCCCCACGAGTGCGGAGGAGGCGCCTGAAAGGGAGGGGGGGGGGGAGAGGTCCCGATCGCCGGGGGCCAGAAGGTTAAGGCAGGCACCGTTTGGAAGGGCACAGCCTGCCCTTCCAAGCGGTGGCTGACATTAACCCCTGGGGAGCCGGATCACAATTCGGCACCGGTTCGTGATCCTCTCCCGGAGCTGGCGGACATCTTGGATGTCGACCAAGCCTCCGGGAACTCCCCCTGACGACACGATGACGCCAGTCCTGTTGTTAACTCCTAGCTGCCACCAATGGTGGAGATAGGTGGTTCATTGGAACCCCCCCAATCTCCCGATCCGTGGCAGCTAGGCGTTAATGTTTGATATCGTTGGATCAGCCAGAGCATGGCCTTTCCCACGATACCAAACATGACCATGTAGAGTTTTTAAAAAAAAAATATATATATATATATATTTGCACCGAGGTATACTGGCATCAAGCAAGAACATCTTTACCCCTGCAAACTAAGATACCGTGATGGTGAGAGGGGCCCCCCATAGAGGCCTGAACACGATGCAAAAGAGCCTAATATATATATTTTAAAAAACTCTCTACATGGTTATATAATATAATATAATATATATATATATTATATTATATTATATTATATTATATAATTTTCTGTGTAATAACAGACACAGGATGCAATAAAAGTGAGACAGATGTCATTTGCATATCCTACCCAGAATTCCTTGCTGCCTATGGGGAATGTGGCACAGGAGCTCTGGGATGCAATTCTTTGAATTGCTGGGATGTGCAAGTGGCTTCTGCAATAATTAACATATGTATATGTGTATGTTAATACACTAATTTCAGTGTATAGGTGTTGGCGCAGAATTTTTTTAACTGACTTTATATCTATATAGATAAATGTGCAGCTTATACTAATCATGCAGCTCACCATCAGGTGTGTCCACACCCAAAATAAATTCTAAAAATTCAGATCTGTAAATTGGGAGCGCAAACATAATAGTCAATGGGAAATGGTGTTCCTCCTTTTGTAACGGATATTGGAAAGCGTTCAAATAAGTCCAGAAATTCCTTGTTTCGTAGTACCTGAAATAATCTAAAGCAGAACCCAATTGTGCAATATCGTAGGTTTACGCAATTGGCTATGTAATGCAACAAAGGTTCCACTCACAAAAAGGAGCCTATAGGCTCTTTTGCATCGTGTTCAGGCCTCTATGGGGGCCCCTCTCACCATCACGATATCTTAGTTTGCAGGGGTAAAGATGTTCTTGCTTGATGCCAGTATACCTCGGTGCAAAATAGTATATATCGTAATTCTGTGTGGAATACTCCGTATTGAAAAGTAAGAGATATTCTACTTTACATGGTCCTGAGCCTCCCAACAAGAGTGGCTCTGTACATTCGCCTTGGACCTCTTTATAGCTTTGGGGGGGGGGGGTCCTACCCCTGTGATATCTCCGGTCCTGATACTTAAGACAAACCTTCAAGAGTTTTTTTCTTTTCTTTCTCAGGTTTTGCTTCAGATAACCTGCCCTTTTAGGGGGACCTGAGGACAGGCGCAGGAAACAAACAGGTCCAGCCGCTGCCTGTGTAAGACTCCCTGGAGGATCCTCTCTCCCGCTCTGGGCTCGCTGCCCTCACTGGAATTCTCCAGGGACTCTTACACAGGCAGCGGCTGGACCTGTTTGTTTCCCGCACATGTCCTCAGGTGCTGAAACATTGTGAGCTTTTAACAGGACAGCAGTGATTCACTGGTGATTATTTAGATACTGCCAGGGCTCTCCGACAGAGCTGCATCTTGGATTTCATGGCAGGATCATTCAGCTATATGGATGCCTCTCCTCCATGCAAGTGTACTGGCCGCACATCAATGCAAAGAGCAGTACATTGCTTCCGTTAATCGTCTCTCCGTGGACAGCCTCCCAGGGTTCACTGCTTTCTGTACAGAAGGACCTCTGCTTTGGAATGCTGTCTCTGCCTGTCCAGGACCTACATCAGGAGGGGAAATTATTTACATAAACAAAGTACTTTAAGTTAAGATTATGTTCTGCAAAGCTGTGAATTGTGATGGTATGTAAGAACACAGCCTTGATTGATACGGTGGTGGACACCACTAGGCATTCATTCTTGTGACCAAGTGAACTTGATGTTTTCTGCTGATGAAGCATGCAGAGAGCCCATTCCCCACTAAACACATCCGTGCTCAAACTCCTGATCTTCTCCCATGTGCGGCCAATAAAGAGGGGGAACACAGAGGATGTATAGTTATGTGATTGTCTAAAGGTGTGTTTTTGTCAGGCACCCACCTAAATAAATAAGCCGGAGTATCTGAAAGTACCTGCTAGGTTTGAGAGAGTGGTTAACGTGTTGACATTGAACTTGCCATAAACTATGTGCGTGCATCACTAACGAGCTTTATGGATTTGGCTTCTTGATTAGGGAGTTGCTGGAAATCCTATGGTGAAATCGGTCTTGGATAAGACAAAACATTCGGTTGAGTCAGTAATCACCACGTTGGATCCTGGGATGGCTCCTTATATTCGTAAGTTAAGAATAACTTTTTTTTTATTTGTTTTGTTCGTTCAGCAATGATTTACTAATCTTCCTACAGATATCGACTAAAACCGAATGTCTTGACTAGTTTGAGTTTACCACAATGTCAGTAATGCTTGCAGCTTTCATTCAGTATGGATCCGCGTAAAAGCTAAGCTTCCCAATAGTCTGATCAAATCATTGGCAGGAGGGATAGAAAGGTGCCCTCCTTGTCTTAAAGGAACGCTCCACACATTCTGACTACGTTTAGCCTTTTAAAGTGGTCAAGGCGTGTAGAGTGTCTTGTCCCATTCTGGAAAGAACCCTGTGTGCAGTAGAGGAGTTTCTCCGCCTCACACTAGCCTCACGCAGATTAGATTTGAATATCCCGCCAGCTGGTCACCAATGACAGCAGCATGCTCTTTGTGCGGACCTCGTCGCAGCGAGCATTCTAGCAGACAGTGGATTGGTTCTTCATTTCTTAGCGCTGTTCAGGTGCTACGGAGTTGCGTATAAAAGTACACAAGTTCCAAGTAATGCGCAAATTGCGATAGCTGTTGGGACTTCTGTGTTTTGAAAGCCCAGAGCTGAAGTGGTGGATCAATGTGCCCTGATGGAGTAAAGGTGAGTATTTACAGCTAAAATGAAAAAATAGAGGAAAATAATTGTGGAAACGCTGTCGGCAGCATCTGCCCAATTATTTAAGGGCAAAAAATGGAGGGTAAAATTCCATTAGAGTGCACCAGTAATTTACATGCACGCACACACAGACGCACTTGGTTATTCACTAATTGCTGTTATTGATGTTGCAACAACAGTAAACTTGTGTGATCTGGGTAGAGAGATTTCAGACAGCAGAAGGTGCAGTTTGATCCATTACACGGATGGTCAAATCCTACCGCCTGACTCCCGGGAACTGCCCCCAGGCCGCATGCGTGGGATGAAATTACAAATGGGGATTCCCCTCCTGGCAGGGGCATCCCACAGGAGATACTGGGGTCCTTTTGGACCTCTGTATCTCTGGTTATGTCTTACAAGGACATTTGATATATCGTTGGAAAGGCCAGAGTCTTATATACAACATGACCACATAGTATGGACATGATTATATATATATATATATTTTAATTTCTTATATAATTTTTTGTTGTTCTAAATGCATCACCCCGCCCCCCCCCCCGTTAACAATGACGCTGCATTCATTTATATATTTAATATATTGTAATATATTTAAAAAGCGTGTGTGTGTGTGTATATATGTATATATGTATATATATATATATATTTTAATGTTGTTTATATTATAATTAAATTTGAATAATACACTGCATTTAGATATATGCTTTCATTTAATAAATAATTTAATTCAAGTAAACAGCATATTTGTTTTGAGTTTTATTGCCTTGGAGCTGTGTGATACGCTCATACACACTGCATATTACTGAGCTTTTGTTATTGCTGTGTGATACGTTCATTCACACCGCACATTACTGTGATCTGTAATGTGTGGGTTATGAGTGTGAGAGAACTGCAATGCAATAAGTGTTCTATTTAAACTAAATACCTGTGTTTGTTGAACAAATTGTATTTGTTCTGTCAGTGGTTCCCAACTGCGGTTCTCAAGTACCCCTAACAGGCCATATTTTAAGGATCACCTTGAGGAAATGCAGATTGAATCCTGCAATCACTGAGCAGCAAATCATATCACCTGTGCTGTGCTTCACATATCAGGAAAACCTGACCTGTTAGGGGGACTTCAGGACCGCGTTTGGGAACCACTGCGCTATGTGGTGAAGAATAAAGACCTAATGCTATTTTACATTGCAAATTACATTGGGACAAGTAGATCGGGCTTCCACTTTAGGCTCGGGTCAGATGAGCGTCCGTGATGGCGCAAAAAAGTGTGTCTGTGATAGCATGACATATAGGCCAATGGAGTCCCACACACTAAGTACGTCCGCACTGAACTGCGGACGCACAACAGCCGCGGCAATCGGACGCAAGTTAGGCAAGAACGTAGAACCCCCTAGAACGGCCGCACAAAGTGCGCTGTGTCCGCAACGTCCGCATAGCTTTGTGTGTGTGTGATGGAACGTGGTCAGACGGACTGCATTTATACGTCCAGCATTTTTGACGGACAAAATGGTTTTGCATTTTAATTTATTTTCCCTCCTACATCCGTCAAAATATACGTCAGTGAAAAAATGGACTTTCTGGCCACTACTGCGTCTTCAGTACTAATGTACGGACGCACAGTCCGAAGAAATCACGTTCGTCTGACCCTAGCCTTAGTCCATTGGACAAGTAGATTTTTAAAAAATAAAAATTCCACACCCCTGCTTTATTGAAAAATAGAGTTTTTGCCCTTTAAATAATTGGGCAGGTGCTGCTGGCAACGTCTGTTATTTATTTTTTTAAGGTGAATTTAGTCATATTTTTGTCCTCTGGTGCCTGCAGCTCCTCCTCTTCAGCTTATTGAATTCTGAACCTGGGAGTTACTCAAGTTTTGTTACTCAATTTGCACTCCTTTGCAACCTGCGTAGCAACTGTAACTTGTGCACCGCTACAGATTACTGCAGATCCAATCCATCAGCTGCCTCTGAGAAGGCTCGCTATCGAGGGTGACGTCCGCGCACTCTGCGTGCTGATGTCAATGGTGAACAATCTGGTGATGCTGAGAGGGGTGAAGGAAATTCCTCCTCCCTGTTTCTGCCAGATTGGGACAGCAAGAATGGGGGAAACTCGACACCTCCTGGCCAATTTAAAAAGCTGATGTGGTTAGGATAAGTAGTGCGCTCCTTTTTTTTAAACTTCTGCTGCTTTGTTTGACATTTTCTCTCTGCATCACTGAGGTTTACTGTGATTGCATCAACCATAAACAGTGATTAGTGAATAAGCCCCAGTCTCTTAACTGCCTGTGAGCAGAGATCCTACTTCCATTATAGGGCCTGTGAATAAGAAATGAATTGGCTGTCCCATTATTGAATGCATCTGGAGATCCTGCTCTCAATATATTTAATTTTTTTCAGCCTTTGCAACATGCTGCCCTCGGAGTTCGATTTCATCGTTTTGTCAGTGACTAAAATTCATTGGAATGTCAGTTTCTGATCTTGTACAAGCTAGTTTATAATGGTTATCCTGTGGATGTTGTGCCTGCTGTTTTATTATTATTCTGTCCTTCTAAAATCTGTTCTTTTCCAGGATCAGGGGGTGAACTGGACCTTGTGGTAACTTCTAACAAAGAGGTGAAAGTTGCTGCCATTCGAGATGCTTTCCAGGAGGTATTTGGTATGGCGCTGGTCACCGGGGAGGACGGTCAGTCCAATATTGCTCCACAACCTGTTGGTTATGCTGCTGGATTAAAGGTATGTTTTGATTGAGGATGTTTCGTTTTAATAGCATTAATAAAATACAGTTACAAGCACTTATAAAGCGCCAACAAGTTCAGTAGCGCTGTACAATGGGAGAGACAGAATAACAAATATACATACACATTACACACAGAACTGTAGGAGAGAAGACCCTGCTCGAGAGTTTACAATCTGAGGAGAGGGGTGACATGCTAGTTGAGGGTGAATAGAGTACAAGAAGTAACGGGGTGCATGTGGGAAGCTGGAGCAAGAAATGAACAATGGGGGGATTAGGGAGAGAGTCGACAGTAGTTCTCTAAATTTGTATATAAAACTAAAGCATCAATTAGTGTAACATGGGAAGTTTTGAGCTCTTTCATGGAGTTTAACAAATATGACAGATGTATAGGATTGTTCCATAGTTATTAGTTTTTCCGGGGTGGGGGGGGGGGCTCTATCCAAAGCTTCTGACTGGTCAGTTTCTTAAGTTTACTTGTTAATTTCTTCCGACTAATCTTTCATATTTTGCTTTATTAGGGAGCCCAGGAGAGAATAGACAGCATGCGCAGGAGTGGTGTGATCCACGAGAAACAACCAGCTGTATCAGTGGAAAACTTCATTGCTGAGCTTCTTCCTGACAGGTAGCGTGGAAGTCTCTTGCGTTTCCCCCTTTTAATAATTGGGCAGACGGTGGGTTCACTTCATGTAGCCTGACCACTTTAATACACTAAGCTGGTCAGGACGTGTACTTTGTAACTTTTATTGTGAAACTTGGGCTTTTCAAAATCAGTTGGAGGTTTCTTCTATGACACTATTCAAAAACAAGAGTCGTATCCTTAATTCATCTATGGTTCCTTAAAGTCACTAAACCGATATAACCAAAATGACTGTTTAAATTTCTGTTAGATTCTATGGCTGATATGTCACGGTTGGCTTTCTGCAAGCAGAGGGACTTGGAAGATGTAATTAATCCCTTTCCACCACTAGCCTTCACATGACGTTAAATAAAAGTATCTGTACTCGGTATTGGTGAGTACCTGGAGAATAAAGTACAGTGGTACCTCAGTTCACAAACTTAATTGGTTCCACGACTCTGGTCACGAACCGAATTGGTCGTGAACCGAATCACATTTTCCCATAGGGTTCAATGTAAATCAGGTTAATCCGTTCTGAACCATATGGTAAAAAAAAAATGTACCACAAAAATATGCTTTGAAACTTTCTTGTTACCATTCTTGCTCTGCACTTTCTTGTTACCCTCTTTATTGCACTGCACTTTCTTTTTACCACCATTCTTGCTCTGCACATCCTTCTCACCTTCAATAACGCTCTGCACATCCTTCTCACCTTCAATAACGCTCTGCACATTCTTCTCACCTTCATTAATGCTCTGCACATTCTTGTCACCTCTCTGTGCTTTCTTTATCCCACCACGCTTGTTCTGCACTTTCTAGGGAGCCATGCTGGATTTAATACAGTAATACTGAACAGTACTGTGCTACAAAGCACACAAAAAAGCTTCACAGTAGCCCCGTCTGTGACCGTGATCCGTGTTCGTAACCCGAGGCGGAGTTCGTGAACGGAGGTAAAATGTTGACGAACTTCCTGGTCGTGAACGGGGCGTTCGTGAACCGAGGTACCACTGTATATGTACTCGGCCTTAAGATATCGGTGCATCCCCACACAACACTATGGTGACCAATAACTCTTGTTGCAAGTCAAACAAAATGATTATGAGTGACAAGCAGCCTTTTGCACTGGTAATCATTGCTTTTTGGTTTTGTTTTAGGTGGTTTGACATTGGCTGTGTAATCTTGGATGATCCTGTGCATGGTATACGTTTAGAGACCTTCACACAAGCAACTCCTATACCTCTGGAATATGTACAGGAGGTTAGTGGATGACGTAAAGGAATAAAGCAAGCTTTTTGTGTATATATAATCTCCTCAGCTTCTATAGTGATGGGTTTGTCAGAGTTGATGGAACCATAGCCTGATCTCTCAACCTTTCACTAGGTCTTGGCCACTAGAGGGCATGTTTTTACCTCAAGATGCAATCCAATGGAAAAACTGCTATTGACGTCACAAAAAGGGAATATTAACTAAAATTAAATGGCACTTTGTAAGAAACAATAAGTATGATAATTGAAACAAAACTACCACCTACAAAATTAGGCATGCATTACAATAATTTAATAAGCCATCAAGAATATAAACTAGATCTAGTTTCCAAGTGCAAGGTTATATTTTTACATGCTGTGTTTTGGCTTCGAGGGACTAGAAACTAGCCCTTTTTAAGCTGCGAGCACACTGAGTGCATCCGTGTGAGCCCCTCCTCCCTGTGTCCGTTGCAGCTTTCTGACAGTTTAACAGGGAAGGCCACAAGGTGTAACGTGTAAATAGTATCGCATGTTACACTGGACGTGTTGAAAACCTCCCTGCTACAACAGACGCTTAACAAGGTTACAAAGTGCGATCCTCCGTAGGAGGTTTGCGCTTTGTAGTGCTGAGCGCACTAACTGCCCTCAGCGTTGTGGCCGTATGGGTAGAAGGAATGTCCACACTCACGGATGTTCCTTTCGCTCTAAAATGCGCTCGTATGACCCCAGCCTTAAAGGGAACCCCTACACCCCCTGACCACTTTTCCTTTTTTTTAGCTGGTCTGGTCAGGGTGAGGAAAGCATGTTCTCTTCCCTTGCCTCTATATCGTTCTAGACTGTGACAGCTGTTATTCCTCCACCTACACATTTGTCAATCAACGCCAGGGATTTGAAAATCCCTGCCTTTTTGGCACCTTTTGTGAACAATTGCCATCCGCAGTTCCATTTAAAGTGCAGGAGCAAGCACTTGTGTAGACTGTAGCCGCCTCTTCAATGATGGAATGGTGTTGCACATGGACTGCACTGATCTTCACATCTTACAAGGTGGTCCTTGGACGCATGCACCTATTGCATGTAATGCGTTCCAGGGACTTCCACTTTCTGGGAGCCTGGAGCAGAAGCTGGGGAAGAGGAAGAAAACGCTCCTCGAAAGGCAAGTGTTTTTGTTTTTTTATTTATCAACCAAAAAAAATACAGATACTATAGGCAGCATCTTCACAATCATTAAAGGTAGGAAAAAAGTAAAGGGGTCAGTCTTCTGGAGCTGAACATCCAGCTGCTCAGATCTGTATAATCTGTGGAAGGTAAAGCTGATCAGGAACACCCCCCCCCCCCCCCTCCCCGAAGTCTTTGCTGCGTGAGCTGATGTGGACAGCGTTTTTGAGCGGAGGAAAGCCACCAGCTTTGAAATGTTGTGATAGCCTGCATGGGAAGCTGTGGCGTGGGCACATCTAGCACACCATGACAAATTAAGTGAATTTGGTCATGCCGGCTAAAGTGTCCATTTTTGGCGGCTACCTGTAGATGATACAAGTAACCAATGATCTACCAAAGGTAAGCTAGTTGGTTTACCAAAAGAAATGCATCCATAGCCTCTGTGCGCAAGCACACACTAAATATTTAAGTCTATGATCTCACAAGGTGCATTCGCTAGCATCTTTACAACACCTAAAATATGTGTCTTTCGTTTTTCTTGTTTCCAATTGTCAAAGTTACTTGATCTCATCCACATGTTGTGTTTTTGTTAACACAGGCCCAGAATCTCACTCAGCCGGACTACAACTTCCGCTGGTCCGGGCTCTCTGTGACTGTCGGTGAGGTGTTGGAGAGAAACATTGCTCAGGTCAGCAGGACTGACTGGCACGTGGCCTTTACGGGCATGTCACGAAGACAGATGATTTTCAGTGCTGCCAAAGCTCTAGCAGGGATGTACAAGCAACGACTTCCACCAAGGGTCCTTTAATAAACATGCCGATGAACTTCAAAAATATTCTATAATATAAATATAAGTCTGTTTTCTAGCTTTTGAAAGTAGACCAAAAAAAACCCTAAAAAAGTAGTTTGCTTTAACAGTGAAGAAACTTGGAGCGGCAGTGAGATGGAGAGCAGGGAAATATGCACCTTTGCTGTACAATCAAAAGGATCGGCTTCTTCATAGAAGTGCAGGTTATAAGCTGAGCAGCGGTCCTGTGACATCACATGAATTTTCACTGTTTTTGCGGAAACAACATGTGGAGTGTAGGAAGAGCATATTTGGTAATCAAAATGTATACTTGTCAATACTCCTTTTTGTATTTTATGTTTTGTATCTTTCCATAGCTGTAGTTAATTGAGGGGTCGTTTAGCCCTCTGTGACTTTTAATTAGCCAAACCTTTTTTTGCTAAGTTTTTGTATACCAGTCTATTAGATGTAAGTTAACCACAGAAAAGCCTGATCGTAGATGACAGAAAGCCAGGCCTATGGTTGTCTCTTCTCTCTCTCCCCCCCTTCATTTTGGTCCCGAGGGATTGCAGTTGTACAAAACCTGCCCATGATCTTAGGACCAATGCTGTATGTTCATAATCTGTGTGATTTAGATGTAAAACACTATCTGCTGCTTTAAACCTTTTACTACAAGAGCAAAAATAAAAAGCACTTTTGAGCTTTTTTTTTTTTTTTTTGAATAAGCAGAATATCCTCCGCTTTAAAAGTTTAAAATGTTCAAGATGCAAAATCTTAAGTATAGGGGAAAAATTTCTTCTGAAATGTGTTCTTTAAGGTCTGATCCTCATCAAACAGAAATCAAGGCCCATAGTGACCAAGTTGTTATAGGTTTAACACATTGTGGACCTTTTTTAATATTCAATTCTAATGATAAAATCTGAATTTGTTCAGAGACAAAATGTACAGGGCTGCGAATGCTAAATTGGTATTTTCTGGCCCAACATATTGGAAAAGGAATTCAGTGGCCTGAACCGGAGACGGTTACGAGTCATCAAGGTCTTGAGTCATCAAAGGTTAACATCCGTCCCCAACATCCATTGCTAAAGAAGTGATTAATTTATTGCAAGTAATTGATTTTTGCAATTAATCCTATAACCATAATAACCAATGCTTTGTGTGAACTGTGTTTAGTAGATATATATATATATATATTATATTATATTATATTATATTTTTTAACACAATCATTCATCAGACTGCACAAAGTCATATAATACTGCACTAGGGAGTGAATCGTAAGGGGTAACTTTAACACTCTTTGCCTTAAATACTAAATCCTATTGCTGTCTCTTCTAAGCTTCTATTGAAAATCACTTTAGAATTTTCGTACCCAAGAATCGATGCTTAATATATTTTTTTCTATAGTAGCCAGCCATGAGAATCCAAAATAAATGTTTTTTTATTTCTTTTATTTTTATACTTTTTTTGTTTTATAATCTTAAAAGCTAGGGTAAAGAACTTTAGAAACCATGTCGTTTATATCACTTTGTGTTAAACTACAGGATTGCACTTAATAATGTACCATGTGAGTAATGAATATTTCACTTAGTTTGAATTATGCCCAGTTGATGGCTAATGTGTGTAAGACCTGTTCTTCTCGAGCCACTTTAATAATTGTGCAGCGTGCGAACGGGTTGCTGTTCTATGGTAGAACTCGCTGTTTAGTTAAGTGATTTTTGCTTTTGTAAAATCACTTAACAATTAAATAGGCCAAAAAATTCTACACTTGCCCTTGATCCAGCCTTGCCGAGTGCGACACTAACGGCTGTACCGTCTGGTTGCAAGCAGCAGAACTCTGAATACACAGTACTTCCATGGCTTAAATTGACTCATGGGAACCGACTAGGTCATAATAGGGCCCTTGGTATAGTAGTACTTCTGTTTATACAGGGTTTAGGAAGCACCTTCTGTAAGTTTTTTTGCATCAGAAAATTCAAAGCGTCAAGAGCAGGCTGTCTCTGACCTGTTTTGCCTTTTAGCAAGTCGGTGCTCCTGTGTATATCCTGTTCTGTACAGCAGCGTATACGATTTCCAATGTATTTTGCACAGTCTTGTTAGCGTTTTAACAGAAGAGCTAAAGATGCCTGGAGTGCGTGGGATGGCAAATGTAGATCTTCCCGGATTAGGAATTGTCATTACTATGACTGCATATTCTGGGGGGTTCTTTGAAACATCTAGAGCAGTGGTTCCCAACCATGGTCCTCAGGTACTCCTAACAGGTCAGGTTTGTCAGATATCCGAAACACGGCGCAGGTGATGATTTGCTGCTCAGTGATTGCAGGATTAAGTCTGTATTTCCCCAAGGTGACATGTTAGGGGTACTTGAGGACCGCGGTTGGGAACCACTGATATAGAGCCTTGGAAAAATATTACTTTATATATAAACTTTAAGAAATTGGTGTTCTACGCCCCTTCACGTTTGATAGGGAACGCCTTAATACTGCACAGCTGCACAACTTTTGTAGGAGGTCTTCTGGGCCTTTCTATTTTTGATCACTAGCTGTGTCAGCTCTCACCTAATTGGAGTTCTCTTATCTTGTTAATCATATTGGCTACTAGCTGCCCCCTGCGATGACTGCCTCCTTGGACATTAATAGTCTTCATGTCCTTACTATGGTGCACTGTAGACCTCCTTTTTATGTGTGCATATATACGATTACACTTGCCAAAGTGGCACTTTTTTCTTTTTTGCACTTTTACTACATGTAGGGAATCTCCTGACCAAAGTATAAACAAAAATTTTCTTGTTGCATGCATATGCAGTTTAGAAATAGGCTTCTAACATTGGGGTTACCCAATGCACTAGACCCATTGTCTATATGCAAAGTTAAAATATACTAAAAATGTAGAAAATAAACACCGGTAACTGGTTAAGAGATGACATAATGACACTGCCATGGCAGACATGTTCTGCAGTGATAATTTTCTATGCAGCCCAGCAATGATGCTATTGACCTCAAAGTAGGGTATTAGCCATATTCTAATTATATTGTGACTTTTAATTTAACAAAGGAAGGTATATTTTATTACGAGATCACATTGCTGGGTTTCTAAGCAACATATATTTCTCGAGTTGGCTTGTTCCATGTTTTATTTAATATGACTGTTACTGTATTAAAGAACATCTCCCTGAGTTCTATGCAGTCTTCATTTTTGATAGCAGTCCAGATGATATACTTTATTGGTCTCCTTCTAAGAGATTTCCTCTTTTGAGTCAGGGTAGCAGCAGGTTGACTGGTTTTCCCATCTGCCCTCCCTATAGTCTTTACTATGGTAGAGGGTCGGATGGGAAGAACTGAACAAAGCAAAAATAAATGGACCGGAGTGAAATAGTTTGAGACGCGCAAAGGGGCATGAGAGATGACGAGTACACAAATGTTAGGTAAGATTGGAGACAGCTGTAGGAAGGAATACTTTGCAGAGAAATAGATGTTGGCTGGGGGGGGGGGCCGGGGGCCCAAGACTGAGCATTGATGATGAAACTTTGACCCATTGATGTTTCAGACGTAATGTCCCATGATGCTCTGGCAGCCTTAAGGCTGGCTAGGCATCATGGCAAACCATAGCATACACAGATCCTTCGTTCCATATCGGCCATAGGGAAGGGTGAGCTATTCGTTCACTTTCAGTCTACCAGGGAGACATGTGTCCAGTGGCAATTTGCTCACATCCTTCATGCATACTCCAGGCAGCAGCCACCATGGATCAGGGCAGCCCACAAAGGAAAAGGCACACGAGTGATCCAAATCCAATTATAGAAGGATGGCTACGCCATAAATACCAGTAGCCAAATAAACCTATATACAATTTTTATTCAGTATACAAAATATAAAGACCTTACAATATACATGGAAACAAAAGGAATAAGACAAGGTAAGTGTATATAAACGTCATACAGATCCATATACTCTCACCAATACAGAGTTAATGGAAAAAGAAAGGAAACCAGCCCACCATAAACATGTTACATATACCTCCCAGAGAAGAATCAAAAGAAATACCAAAAGCGGCAGCAGTTCTAACGGGGTTTAAATAAAAAATAGCAGAAAACCGAGGTACCTGACGTTTCGTCAATGTAATGCCTTAATCATGGGGAGTGGAGCATTTCTCCCAGCACACGAGCAAAGCACATGGAAGGGGCCTTGATTATTTTCAGAGGGGTTGATGGGTATTTCGTAGGGATAGACCGATATATTGTTTTTGCCGATATTCTGAAAATTGCTGCTATTGGTATCGGCATTTTATTTGCCGATACTGCTGATGATTGGACAAGTTGGCTCACTGCAGCTGTGACACGCAAGATCCCACAGAACTGCGAATCCGGAGCTTCTCCCACATCAGACTAAGCCTTCACTGCAGAACGACCCCTGCTCACTGACCATATTGCGCATGAGCGTGATAACAACAGAAATGTGGCTTCCATCCCATCTGGCAGGGAATTCCCTATACAGGAGATGCAGCGGTCAGCAACCTGGGCCCTCCTGATGTTTTGGAACTGCATTTCCCATGAGGCTCCAAGAACCTAATGAGAAGCTGAGCATCATGGCACATGTAATTCTGTGGGACAATATTACAGAGGCAGTGCTAACTTAATTTAACCAGAGCTGTTGTAAACTTACAGAGCCATTATAGTCTATGGGTTTGTTAAGTTTACAACAGTTCTGTTAAGTTCGCACCAACCTTGTAATATAACCCTTGGAGGGCCAAGATTGCTGAACCCCTTACACACAGGGTCATAAGAGGGAATCTTTAAGAAAGTCAAAGACACGGTCTTATTGGTTGTAAAAATAAAAGCTTAAATGAGAAAAAAAAAATTCTTATTAAATTGAATAAATGACGTGGACGTAATGCAAACATATTGGGCTCGATTACATTCTTTGCGCAAAAATGCACGGTAAACCCATGAATTTTGTGCAAAGCGTTAATCGTTAACGCGCGTGAATTAACGCTGGGATTACAATCCTTGCGCATTTTTTCATCCGTCAAAAAAATAACGCACGTAAAAAAGACGTGCAAAAACGCGCGTGCATTAACGTTGTGTGCAGAAATCCGTGTGCAATCTGAATTAAGAACCACAATTGTCTCCCGTTTTTAGTTTTTGCGCCTGTCAAAATCAATCTGCGTATATATGATGCAGCAATAATAAAAACACGCATAACCTCTCAATTTTATTGTTTGGGTATGCATAGAATGTGTAACTATACTTTGCTGTATTTTTATTTTTGGGCTGGTGTATTTGGTTTCGGCCAGGACGTTCAGATTTGCCATTAACACCAGCTTTTAAAAGACGTTAAAATTATGCGCGCAAACATCCGTTAAATTTTGCGCATAGATTGTGATACCATCCGCATACCAGCGCACAAACATTTGCGCTCACAATGTTAAGTATAGGACGCGCAAAGTACATTCTGCTCGCAAAGGGTTTGCGCAGGTTCACCCTCGGTAGACGTTAACACGCATTTTTTGAGTGGACATTGTAATACGATGTTCTGCGCAAAGGGTTTTGCCCCTCGCGTTAATGTGTTTTTGCGCACGTGTTAACGTTTGCTTTTAGGCTCGTGTCAGATGAGCGCAGTGTGCACGTCCGTGTTGCCGCACATAAGTACGTCGTCGTCCATGATAGCATACAATTGTGGTAAATGGAGCCCCACACACAAAGTACGTCCGCACAGAAGTGCGGACACATGACGGACGCGGCAAACGGACGCAGGTTAGGCAAGAACATAATACTGCTAGAACGGACTTGCGGAGTGCGCAACGTCCGCATAGCTTTGTGTGTGAGTGATGGAACGTGGTCAGACGGACTGCATTTATACGTCCAGCATTTTTCACGGACAAAATGTTTTTTTTTTTTAATTTATTTTCCCTCCTACATCCGTCAAAAATAACGTCTCAAAAACGGACTGTGTGGCCACTACTGCGTCTTCCGTCAAAAATGCGTCCGTACTGCACGGACACACAGTCCGTAGAAAACGCGCTCGTCTGACCCTAGCCTTAGGAGTAGCTAAAATTTTGGCTTGCGTGTCCTGACGGTAATTAGCCACTTGCCCTTTGCGCTCCCCATGTTAAGTACGGTATTACAATCATTAAAGTACAGTAAGGGACTCCATCACACGGCGCAGATGGAGGAGAGGCTGCGGGGACCAGAGCCAGCCCTCCTCACTCAGCGGCCACAGCAAAGAATGGGCCAGTCACAGTGGCTGAGAGAACAGCAGACCCACCGGAGGGAGCGTCAGCCCTGCCTGGACATGAAGAGCTTAGTGAAGGGGAGATAGGAGGTGAGTATGCAGCAGGGAGCCAGAAGAAAGGGGCTGAATGACGGGGAGGCTTTTGTGTGAGAGCTTGTGTGTGTGAGCTTTTGTGTGTGTGTGTGTGAGCAGGGCCGGTGCTTCCACTAGGCAATCGCCTAGGGCGCACTGTCACCTAGGGGCGCAGCCGGTCCCAATCCGGGTTCCATTTTTACATCCCTTTCTCATTGTTTGCTTGTGTAGCCTGCAGTGGCGGCTCACAAAGCGGTCCTATTGGAAAACCCTGCTATTAGTGTAGAAGGTGGGCATCTTATGGTGACGCGCAGGCACCGCCAGATGACGTGTGGGCGCCACAAGAAGCAGATGAAAGAAAAAAGAGGCAGAAGAAAGAAAGGCACGAAAGAAAGAGAGAAAGAAAAAAAGGGACAGAAGAAAGGCACAGAGCAAAAAAAGAGGCAGATGAAAGAAAGAGGCACAGAGGGCAGTGGAAAGAAAGAGGCAGAGGAAAGTAAGAGGCACAGACCTAAGATGGGCACCGAACGATCGTGTGCAGCCCCTGTGCACAGTTTGTGTGTCATCCCCCCACCCCAGTGTGTGTGTGTGTGTGTGTGTCCCCCTCCCCCCGTACTTCAACAGTTGACAATTTTTTCTGGGGGAGGCGCACGTAGCTGTTCTTTCCTAGGGTGCAAAATAGTCTAGCACCGGCCCTGTGTGTGACCTTGTGTGTCTGTGTTGAGGAGGGGGCCATGTGCAGGAGCACTCCTGAGCTGCTTGGAACAAGCGGTCCTAATGCTAGGTAAGTATAATCCTGGGGGCATTTGTCTGGGTATAATTATGTCAGGCTCCTGATCCATGCAGGGCAGCACCCTTCCAATCCTGCGTTTGTCAGTTCTGTTTCCAGCAGCTAAATAGTTAATGCACCAAAACACACACTCCAGGTCATCTGACCTATCTGGTAATAAAAGTGCCACACCCCTTCTGTTCCCTGCTTCAACATTAGTTGTTTTCTGCTTTCAGAAAGAGCAAATGTGTGTTGTGGCTCTCTTGAACCAAACCTTGCTGTTACCAAACCTTCCTTGTGTGTAATTCCAGACCCTCCGGTATCCTGTATGTTCAAGACCCTGCTGTCCCAGTCTGTTTCCTGATTTTCCCCTGCATCAAGTTTATTTGTTTTGCTGCCTCCAGCAGCATTCTCACTCCTCACCGCAGACCCCTGTTTTGGCATCATCGCATCCCGGGCTCCGAATCCTGCAATTTCTGTACCACCCCGGTACAGTACCTGATAAAATGTTGAAGCCTAACGATGAACCCGCTGTGATCCATGTGGTGGTGGAGCTGGTTAAGAAAACCCTGCGAGAACTGTTTGCACACCTGACCGAATTCATGAAGGAGCTGCTACAGTCTGTGTGGGGCTCATCTGGCAGGGAGTGCACTCCTCCTGCAAGAAAAACCTATGGACTGCTATCACCACAGGAGCGTGCCAGGAGTCAAGCTGAAGGTTTGTGCCTGTACTGTGCTGCGCCAACCCACTGGCTGGCAAGCTGTCCCGTAAGGCCAACCAAGCAACCAGTCCCGGTACACAAACCTGCACCGGTGTCCAAGTCTGCCCTGTTGAGACCTCCGGTACCTATGTCAGCCCCGGTACCAAGACCAGCACCCCTGCCAAAACCGGCTCCTAGAAAGCCCGCTGCACCCAAACCGGCACGTACAAAACCCCCGGTGTGCAAACCGATTCCTGTGCCCAGAAGTGCACCCCGGTCCAAGTGTGCGGTGCCTACAACCAAGCCTTTGCCCAGACCCAGAAATAAACTCCCCTCCATACTCGCTGACCCTAGTCGTTTTGAATTCAAGTCTGCCAGGGCAAGTGAGGAGGAAGATCCTGTCATCCCCATGGCGCCTGAGGACACTGCGCCTATAGAGCCTAATCCAATAGACTATGAACCCCCTCTGCTCCTGGAACCTGAGTTTATGGAGATCATGGCTACTCAGGCTCCAGACCCTGTACCACCTAGCTGCGTGTATGTCTCTAACGGGACTCTGGTTCGCCTAGAAGACCTAGCGAGGTTTGAAGAGGCATTGAAGATCAGGGAAGCTGCACACCAATCCAAGAACACCACTATGGTGGCAACAGCTACTCCCATCACCCTCAGCCAGCAGTCCACGCTCTATAAACCACACCTGGACTTTATTCCCCCTAGTGATTCAGAGTGGGGATCTCTGGAACATCTTGAGGAAGTGCCTGACCTGGAAGACCACCATACGACCACCCAGTTGCAGACTGCACGACGCAGTAAAGGACCACCGGGTCAGGGAAAAATACACCTGAACGCTGGATACGGTGGCCCTGTCACAGTCGCCCAGAATGCAGTACCTACCGATGAGAATCGTAAAGCCAGAACAAGAAGGCGTCAGAGGAAGACCTGTGCCCAAGTTGAGGGATATTCCGGCACTATCATTTCCACCCCAGAGGGATTAATCACCGTGGAACCCCTGCCAGATTGATTCATTTATGGTTCCAATGGGATGATTGTCCGTTGCTCTGACTTTCAAGTGTTCAGGAAGGTTGAAAGCGCCGGAGGTCGCTCCTTAAAAAGGGGGGTATGTCAGGCTCCTGATTCATGCAGGGCAGCATCCTTCCAATCCTGCGTTTCTTGTCAGTTCTGTTTCCAGCACTGTGTTCCAGCAGCTAAATAGTTAATGTACCAATTTCCTAACTCGGGGTCCTTCAGCGTACTCTGTATCGGTGTAGGGTTACTAATGGTGGATCATGGGGTCTTCGTTTAATAAGAAGGGAAACCCGATCTCCAGCTCTGCTAGGCCGCACCTGCGCTCTGGCCTGGTCGCGATCACTATCTCCTGCACTTGCGTCTTGCCCCTCTCACTCCTCTGCGCGCTCTGACGGCTCTCTCCACGAGGCTGCGGATGTAAGTGTCTCTTTCCCACCCACTTCCTGTTCCCGCCCGCAAAGCATGCTGGAAAATGTAGTCCCAATGTCTTACATTGTGCTTGTCTCCCTCTGGTGGCCAAAAACAAGTACCACCACGACAGTGAATTAAAACCAGCGCTACACTCTCCCCCTCCTAGAACTCTTGGGTCTCTCCAAGGAGGTATAACCGTTGCATTACATTTCAACATATACAGGTTCAGCAGCAAGCATACAATGGGTTAGATACACTTCCTCAAGTTGACTCATGCTTTTGACTACCTCAGCTAACATAGCAGACACTTCGGGCAACCTTTGCACTGTGGTGACTGCCTCTTCAGTGCTATGTCCTGGTGAGTCGTAGGTGAGTCTCTGGGGCGGTCGAATAGAGCGTTTTGGTTCTGGTTCAATCAGTCCCTCTTCAGGTGAAAGTACTATAGGTGCGGGTTCAGTTCTTCTTTCCACAACTGGAACAGACATCTCTTCGGAGTATGTTCCTTCCAGTGAAGGCATAGAACTGTAGTCATAAGACTCGGCTTCAGGAACTACAGGGATTTCAATAGTCTCGGGGACTTCTAACTGAAATTCGGGAGCCTCAGGCCTCAAATTACTTTCCCGCCGTTCAGGAACTGGAATGACCTCTTCAGGCTCTGGGGAGCGCATCCAATCCAGGCAAAAACTTTCTTCCTCACTGTCCCTCTCACTCTCCTCGGTAGCCCGGATCTGTTGAGACCGAGTAACGGGAGTCAAATGTGGAGCAGGCTGGTTCGGCAGAGAAAGTTCGTCCCCAACTGGTATCCTCACAGCCTCTCTCAAAGGTAATAAATGATTCCGGTGCCAGTTCTTAAGAGGCCCAGCCTTTCCATCCGGCCGGATTTGGTACACTGGCAGACCCGGCAGTTGCTTGCAGACAATGTAGACCTGAGAACTCCATCTATCCGCTAACTTGTGCCTTGCAGCAGCACCCAAGTTCTTCAACAAAACCCTATCACCGGGTTGTAGATCCTGTATCCGAACTTTGAAGTCATAGTTCCGTTTATTCCTTTGTTTCCTGAGGTCAAACGGGCCTGTTCAAACACCGAGGCCAAGTTCTTTCGAAGTCTATCCACATAATTTCTATGAGAGGCTATCGACGTCTGATCCAGAGATAGCCCAAACGCCAAATCAACCGGCAGTCGAGCTTCTCTTCCGAACATAAGATGGTACGGTGATTATCCAGTAGCGTCACTCTCCGTACTGTTATATGCATGTACCAGCGTAGCTATGTGACGACTCCAGCTCTGCTTCTCTCTGTTTGACAGTGTCCCCAGCATATTTAGCAGCGTGCGATTGAACCTTTCGAGTTGAGCATCACCTTGAGGGTGATATGGTGTATATCGGGTCTTCTGAATTCCCAGCAGTTCCAGTAATTGCCCAACGACCCGGCTTTCAAAGTCTCTACCCTGATCAGAGTGTATTCTCCTTGGTAGGCCATACTGAACAAAGAACTTTTCCATCAGAACCTTCGCCGCCGTAGGGGCACGTTGGTCTTTCCTAGAAAAGGCTTGGGCGTAACGTGTGAAATAATCAGTCACTACTAGAATATTTCCCTGCCCACTAGCATCCGGCTCTAAGCACAGGAAATCAATGTACACCAAATCCATGGGTCCTTGACTTTGCAGATGGCTCATTGGAGCGGTTCGGGTCGGTAGGGTCTTCCTTTGGATACACCTCAGACATGAATGGCAGTAACGTTCCACTTCAGCTCTCATGCAAGGCCAATAGAATCTGTCTCGCACCAGCTTAAAAGTCCTTTCTGCGCCCAAATGTCCATGGTCATCATGTAGCGATCGCAGTACACTCTCTCTATGTTTAGTGGGAAGGAACAACTGTTGGGTCTCTTCAGCATTGGTTGAGGGGACCCTTCGGTAGACCACCCCATCCAACATCTTCAACCATTCCCACTCTTTGTAGACCAATCTGGCTCCATCTGGGGAATTGGTCAGCAGAATTTCCCGTTGGTTCGCAGTTAGGGCCTTTACGGTTAACGCAATTAAAGGGTCTCTAGCCTGATCAGCTCTCAGGTCCTGTTTTGAAAAAGTAGACAGACTTTCATCCCTCAACTGCTTAGGGTTGCAGTAGAACTCCGGAACAGCCGCAGCCATGACTCCTATGGCTTCCGCTTCAATCCCTCCCTTGACCCGGCGCTCTGCTCCTTGACACAAAGCTTGTACCCCATCTGGAGTTAACTGAGTCCATTCTGTAGTGTAGGGTCTTCTCGACAAAGCATCAGCATCTCGATTATTCACCCCAGGGCGATACTTAAGACTGAACCGAAACCCTGACAGAGCGGCCAACCACCGATGTCCTGTTGCGTCCAGCTTCGCAGTGGTAAGGACGTAGGTAAGAGGATTGTTGTTATCCGTCTTTATCACAAACTCGGCTCCATACAGATAGTCCTTTAGCTTGTCTACCACCGCCCACTTCAAGGCTAGGAACTCCAACTTGTGGGTAGGATAGTTCTTTTCAGAAGGCGTAAGGCTCCGGCTCACATATGCTACAGGCCTCAGCAATCCACCATACTCTTGGTACAGGACTCCCCCTAGACCTTCTCTGCTGGCATCCACATGTAGTTCGTACGGCTTGTGAGGATCTGCATAGGCCAAGACAGGAGCTCGAGTTAAACTCTCTTTCAGCTTCAAGAAAGGACCTTCGCATTGGCTAGTCCATTCTCCCTGGATAGACTCTCGAGCTTTCCTTGGCCCTGGAGCCGACGGACTTCGATCAGAGGCCTTGTGGCCTTCTTCTGTGTTTTCCTTCTGTAGGCGCTTGTTCAGTGGTTGAGCTATTTTGGCAAATCCTCCTACAAATCTTCGATAATAGGAGCAGAACCCCAAGAAAGATCTAAGTTCAGTAACGTTTCGGGGTCTAGGCCAGGAAGCTACGGCCTCCAACTTCCGAGGATCTGTCGAAACGCCTTCTGCTGAGACCACATGTCCCAAATACGTAACAGACGGTAAACAGAATTGACATTTCTCCAGAGACAGTTTCAATCCCTCTTCATGGAGCCTCTTCAAGACCTTCTCCAACCGTTGTTCATGTTCTTCCAGAGTCTTCCCGAACACAATTATGTCATCCAGATACACTAATACTTCGATCAGGTTCATGTCCCCGACTGTCTTCTCCATTAACCGTTGGAACGTGGCTGGAGCCCCGTAAGGCCTTGAGGCATTCTGTTGAATTCGAAGAACCCCAATGGGCAGATGAACGCAGTCTTCTCTTTGTCTTCAGGATACATTGGTATCTGGTGATACCCACTTCGCAGGTCTAATACACTAAACCATTTTGCTCCAGACAAACACTGTAAGGCATCTTCTATCCGAGGAGTTGCATATTGATCAGAGATGGTTCTCCGATTCAGCGTGCGATAATCTATGCATAGACGGACAGAACCATTCTTTTTCCGGACCATTACTATTGGAGATGTGTATGGGCTCCTGGACTCTTGAATCACCTTGGTTCTTTGCAGTTCATTCAGCTGTTCCCATAGATCATCCAAGTCTCCCAGCGGAACTCGTCTTGACCTTTCACGAAACGGCTTGTCTTCTTGTAGTCGAATGCGGTGCTCAGTACTGTTAGCTAGGCCCACGTCGAACTCATCTTTCGAGAACAAGTCCCTCCACTTTAGGACCTGGGACTGAAGACGTTTCTTCCATTCAGGTGAGATGGGAGCATCCTTGGGGTAGAACCTTTCAACTGGAATCTCTTTATCCACTCCCCCTCCTAAATCGGTAGGAGAGCGAGGCGTAGCAGACGCTACTTGCCTGATAGGCATTCGTGCTTTTAGGACTACTGGAGAATCAGACACATTACACACACTGACTGAGACTCTTCCTCGTGTTCTTTTCAAAACTTTAGTGGAGATTATATCAGGGATTACTTCTACTCCGGCTTCATTCCCATGATTAAAATCGGTTTCCAGTACCACATAAGGGCCTGGTTGCGATCCGCTCAACTTGACTGAAGCCCGGAAACTCGTTACTTCTCGTGATTGCAGAACCTTCTCTGTTCCTTCCAATCTCCACAGCGCCCCACTTCAGCAGGTGCCTTCTGTTCTTCGACCATTCTCTGATAGACTGGACGTAACATTGGGTGTACTCCTTTAGTAGAACCTTCTTCCAGTACGATAGGTGTCAGGAGACGTCGCACCAAGTCAGTATTTGTCCCCACTATCATGGAACTCCTGTTTGCCCCTGAAGGCCGAGGACACACAATGGCCAATGCATCACAACCTCCGGACTGTCCGATGACTTTGGATCCGATCTCCAATTTCACCTGTAGGTACCCGTCATAGGGGAGTTTCTCAGTTCCGATACCCCAGATTTCCAGATCCTTCAATTTCTGTGAAGGTATGTGCTTCAAGTGTTTCTCATAGAAGTCTCTGTAAATCAATGTCACTTGAGCCCCTGAGTCCAACAGAGCTTTAGTGTAGACTCCCTCCACTTGGATTGGCACAATAGGGGAAGGACCTATCAGCTGGTCAGGAAACTTGGTGGTGGCAACAGGACATTTAGACCCAGTTTGTTGTACCCTGGCCTTCTTCTTGACCCGTGTAGGTTTTGGGTGTGCATTGCTTCCCCATGACGTAGGACCGGATGCTAAGGGAGTGACTCTTTCAGTCCTGGCAGGCGCAGCAGTTTGCCAGACTTTGGGCCCTCTCGCCCTCTTAGTCCTGGCTTGATTTTTGGAGCGGATTTCAGCCTTCAGGCACCTAGGTTGCTCCTTCGCTTGTGCCCTCTGGCGTTTCCCACCGGTGAGGTAGATAACAGCCCTTCCAAGGCTTTCAAGAACTCTTCTACTCTATTTCCTTCAGGCTTTTGGCTTTTGCACTGTGCGCGGAAATGGCCCATTTCCCCGCAACTGAAACATCTCTTCTTTGAAGATGGAGACGCATTCACTTGCTGTGATTCGGTTGAAGGACCCTGACCAGACACAACAGCAACTCCAGTTGTCTGCATGTCTGTAAGGAACTTCTGCATCTCGGTCTGTGTCTCTGTCACCTTCAACAATACTCGGCACAGTTCCGCGTGCGCCTGTTGCAATTCAGCTTGAGCTTCTTGTACCTTCTTAACAGTTTTGTGCAACTCACCATGTGCAGAGAGGTTTAATTCTTTTGCAGCCTTCTCTGTGGATTTAAAAGTGATCGGATGCTCTTGTTCGTCCACTTCGGATCCATAGGTGTCTAACGAGTCACTTTCAGGCTGCAAGCATTCATTATGCCTCACAGGTTGCGCGTAAGCTCTTTCTCCTCTCCTGAAGGATTTTTCTTCCAGTAAAGCCTCTTCCTCTCTGACAGCTCGGATCAGTTCCAGGTACTTCAATTCTCGATTACCTTTCCTGCTTCTCAGCTGTAGCATCACTGGATCTAGAGGTTGAGCGCCCCTCAGGATCTGCTGTATTCAGATCTTATCTACTTCGGCCGGTTCGGCCCCTTTCTTGAGGAGTATCTGGTGCAGAATCTTATCTAGGCGCCTCATATATTCGGTCATTCTCTCACCTTTTCGCTGGTAGGTGTGTTCATACTGATACACGAGCTCTGCAGCCTTTTCCGTTCGCCCAAAGACTTCCTCCAGAACATTTAGATAATCTAAAGCAGTGCAGTCTTGCTTACTCAATTTTAGGTTTCTTACAGCCTCTGACGCAGGTCCCTTTAAGCTCTCAGTAATCCTTTGCTTTTTCTGCGCTTCAGGGATGTCCCACTCATCCAGAGCCTGCATCGCCTGTTCCACCCATTCTTCAAAGGTTTCTTCTCCCGCCGGAGTTGGTACGTTTCCTGTAAAATTTCTCAACCGTCGATAACCAAAGTTAGTGTGCGGAGGGCTTGTTCTTTGACATTTAGCCAGCAAATCTCCAATAGCCACTATAAATTCAGGCCCGATCATGGCCAGCGGACTGGCCGCGGGAACACTCACAGATTCGCCACGTGGCGCACTTGGCTAAATCAGTTGGACTTCCACCTCATCGGTCAGCTTCACGCTCGCGCCCTGAAAACACACTGGAACAACCTTTCTCCACTCAAAAAGAACATACGTGTGAGAGGTATGTGGGTTCTCTTTAATGTCCAGGATTAACCCCCAATGATCTGGTGTCAGCGCGGCCACGGCCTGGCGAATCTGATCTTCGGCCCAAGTGTCTGCAGGAATATCCATGACTATACACAATTCTGTGCTCCTCACACCATTTGGCAGCAGTGTCTGGATCCATATTTAACCCTTTAAATGTGTTTTTTTCAGAGACTGGATACCGGAAACGAGCCCCCACATGCAGCGCTCACTCCCGGAGGAGCCGCTGAATTTGAACCTCGGGTCAGTCTCCCCGCACTAGGGAATAAATATACTCCAGCACCGTTGTGGATTTTATAAATTATATAGTTTACTGAATAAACTGGCATATAAAGAGTAACACGGTATACGTATATATATTTACAGTAGTTCGTAATGCGGGAAACGCGTAGCGGAAAAGGAAAAAAGAATTTTAACCCCTTCGTGGTTGGAGTGTGAGTCCCGTACAGGCTATGTCCCAAGAAATGTAAGTGTAGGTGTGTATTGGTACCCGGGTACAATATTCAACTGGCCAGTGAATTATTTATGAGGTATCTTCGACTAGTCACGTTGGGGCCCTGTAGGTTTTGCGAAAACTGCAGCATGCTTTAGTACTTTACAGTGGCCGGGAAGGCCTCTCACCCATCCGCCAGATACTCTGCGCTCCGCTCGACCCAGGACGTCTCTCCGCTCAATTTTGACTGGGATACTCTGTGTCACCGGATCCGCTGTCTAGCTTGTCTGTATCTGCCACAAGATGTCCAGCTCACCGCCTGCACTCCTAACGTCTGCGGTCTCCTAACTCGGGGTCCTTCAGCGTACTCTGTATCGGTGTAGGGTTACTAACGGTGGATCACAGGGTCTTCGTTCAATAAGAAGGGAAACCCGATCTCCAGCTCTGCTAGGCTGCACCTGCTCTCTGGCCTGGTCGCGATCACTATCTCCTGCACTTGCGTCTTGCTCCTCTCACTCGTCTGCGCGCTCTGACGGCTCTTTCCACGAGGCTGCGGATGTAAGTGTCTCTTTCCCACCCACTTCCTGTTCCCGCCCGCAAAGCATGCTGGAAAATGTAGTCCCAATGTCTTACATTGTGCTTGTCTCCCTCTGGTGGCCAAAAACAAGTACTACCACGACAGTGAATTAAAACCAGCGCTACAGACTGTTATCCTGAATCCTGGTCATCCGGATTTAATTTTTACTTATACGTAACTAGAATTCAATGATTCTTGCTTCATTTGTAGGCAAAAGATTCTGATCCATAAATTTTTTTTTAAGCTTGACATTCTTTTTATACTTGCGCACTTTTTGCCCTCATACTCCATTATACAGCAGTTTCTTGATGAAAGATAAGCACACATCAATTCCAGACTGTACTTGTGTCAATTTTTTGACGATGTTAACAGTTGCACCGAAAACTTACATTTTTAACTTGCAATTTTATTCATGTCTCATCTTTTAAAGGCGAATTTTTTTTAATTTTTTTATTTATTTACAGACTTTAACCTCTATGGTGGTATTCCCGAGTGTGGCTCAGGGTTAAATTTCAATGCTGAAAACGGTAGCCCTGAACCACACTCAGGCTGATACATACCTGTAGCTGCGTTCCCTTGATGTCCTCCCTCAATCGCATTCACCTCCGTCTGATCGCTACTAGTGATGAGCCGAACACCCCTGTGTTCAGTTTGTATCCGAACAGCCTAAATGTTCGAATACGAACTCGAACACAATGTAAACCAATGGGGGCCGAACACGCAAAATGTGTTCGCAGTTCTCCTAAATGTACTGGCGACTAAACGGCCAAACACCCATCCCTAATCGCTACGTCCTGGTTCCCTTCTTGCAAGAAGGGAACCAGGGAGCAGGACACCGCAATCGGATGGAGGTGACTGCAGGAGGACATCAAGGGAACACAGGGACAGTTATGTATCAGCCCGAGTGTGGCTCGGGGTTACTGTTTTCAGCATTGAAATTTAACCCCAAGCCATACTCGGGAAAACCACCAGGGGGCTGAATAAATGCACCGATTTTGACATATAAAATATGTCAAAATCGGACCACCAGGGAGGTTAATATTCGTGACTAAATGTGTCTCTGTTATATCTTACTACTTCTGTTCTGGCACATCTTTAGCTTCCTGTCAATCTGATGCATCTCAATACAAAAGGTGACTTCCCCTCTTAAAGAAAATCAGGACTTTGCTTCTTCATAATAATTTTATAATCACTGGCTTGAATTAACCCTTTCAATGCGGTGGACACGCTCAGCGCGTCCACCCACATTGCTACTTCGCTGCGGAGGACGCGCTCCCTTTGCAGCCGCGATCAGCCGGTATTCCGGCTGATTGCGCGGCCCCCCGGTGCGGGCTGACATCATCGATGTCAGCCCAGCCTCCGGGACCCCGGCGGCATGATAGGCGTCATCGCGCATGCGCGATGACGTCTATTTCAGGCACCCCCCCCCCCGCCATTGCAGGGAAGGTGCCTGAATGGCCTCTCCCCCACCCCTTCCCCGCAGGCCAGCGATTAAAGACAGGCACCGCCTGGAAGGGCACAGCCTGCCCTTCCAAGCGGCGGTTGTCTTTAACCCCTAGGGGGCTGGATCGCGATATGGCGCTAACATGCGCCGTATCGCGGTCCCCTCCCGGAGCTGGCCGACATCTTGGATGTCGGCCAACCTTCCGGGATATCCCCCTAATGACTGGCGTCATCGTGCAGAGCACGATGGCACCAGTTTTGAAATTAACCCCTTGCTGCCACATATAGTGAAGATAGGGGGTTCATTGGAACCCCCTATCTCCTGATCCGTGACAGCTAGGGGTTAATGTTTGCTATCATTGGAACGGCCAGAGCGTGGCCTTTCCAATGATACCAAACATGACCATGTAAAATGTAAAAAAAAATATATATATATATATATATATATTTTTTTTTTTCGTTTTATTAGTGCAACAATATTGTTCCCATTTCAATTATAATGTGAACAATGATGCTGCACTAACGATTTTTTCTATGGGGGGCTTTTGCTAAAAAACTCGTAATTTTCCCCAAAAAAAGTAACGATTCCTCATTTCAAATTTTTTTAACAAGCGCACCCAATATAAAATATAAACGTAAACGATCGCATGTTAAAATGTGAAAAAAAAACACTTTACACATTGTAAATTATTGAAAATTCTAATTTTATTGCATTTTTTGTTATAATATACAGACATGACATAGCGTATACATATAATAATGACATATTATGAATCTGCACAGTCTGCCGGAAAGAACGATATATAATATGTCTGGGTCATATATTAAAATAAGGCTTCAAAATGCGGTTAAACATGATGAGCGAAACCGGTGAAAATGAGCTCAGCACAGAGGCGTGAAAAGGCTCAGCAGCGAAAGGGTTAACATATTTTTAGATAATCCCCCCAAAAATCCTTAAAAATTCAATTTATAAATCAAAACATACACATGCTCTAGGACTTGCATTCTCTGTAAGGGACCTATAACTAGACCATTATGCCCATACATATATCTCCACAAATTCTTCATTTTGTCATGGGGATAGCAGAGCATACCCTGTAACCTATGATTTGATTTCCATCAGAAGACATGAATGAAAATACTGTCTGGTCTGATAGTAGCCATGGCAGCTATCGGTTTGCTGATCACTTCATTTATAGTTTCCTGACAGAGTTGCGTCTTTAGCTCCTTCACAGTAAGATGTGAACTAGTTGCTCGGAGATGAGGAACCTGTATAGGCGAGTGCCATACGCTTATCGCGTCTCCATGTGATGGCTATGCGTTAGGTTGTGAGTTTATACTGTATCTGCATAGATTAATGCAAAGGGCTGGAGATATAAATCAGAGGCTGTGACGGGGACAAAGGAAACCATGACTTATGCAAATGAAGTTTAAATGTCAATGTTATAGCCAGTGTTAATTTCATTGACTAATAATTTTCATCAAAGACCTGAAATTTCGGTGCTCTCTTGTTCGAGGTCTCTGGCGAGCTCAATTCGCTGACCCTGTGGTGAGTTCAGCATTTAACGCAGGGTCCATGAAGTGCGTTGAATGCATCCGATAAAGCACCGAATGCAGCCAATGATCCGCCGAACAAGGGTATACCCCCCATTTTTAAAAGGCATTTTAAACAAAAATAATTAATGAAAATGCATAGAAATAATATATAAATTCTATAAATAACAATAAAAAGGTCTGTTACAGAATTAAAAAAAGCATTTAAAAAAATCTAACTTCGCTGAAAAATGCTTAAAAAATTCTAAGAAATAAATTAAAGGCTTTTTGCTGCAAATGAAAAGGATAACGGTTGAATAAAAAATTAATAAGAGCGGGTAAATTTTTTTACATTGAAACTTATGGGATTCGACTGCTTAACACTGTCGAACGAAACCCTCGAAAAAATGGGCATTTATCCAACTTTTCGGTGCTGTTCGGCGTTCTCTGAATAGATTAACCATTACTTCTCTATGGGGAATCTCACTGCTGCCGAATTGCACCGTATTTTGCTGGCAATTGCCAATACTTGGCAAATTGCCAGCTTTCTGAATAGCCAAATTGTGTCGAATACAATGTACGTTGAAATTAACCATTCGGTGCAATTTGGTGGCAAATTTGGCACTCTTTGAATAACCCCTCTAGTCGACTTCATTTTTTTCAGTGATGAATACTAGACTGTAACTAAATAAAGTGACGTATACGTATCTGGTCAGCGCAAATACAATTGCCCGCAGGGTTCAGGTGTTTCTCATGGATAAACAGCCCACATATGGGTATACGTAGAGAAAGCAAAAACATATAATGGTGCAATAAGTCGCAATCAATCAAATGAGATCTAATGGCGTGTAATTATTCCACTCACAAATCAAGAGCCCTAGCACTCTCAGAGCCAGTGCTAGGGCTCTAGATTTGTGAATGGAATAATTACATGCCTTTAAATCTCATTTAATTGATTGTGACTTACTGCACCATTATATGTTTATTTTTGCTTTCTTAGTTGCACACAACAATGTATCAGCTCATGTCCGTAACTGTGATTTACTGCCCGGCGGCTGCTTTGCCTATACTGCCCTGTGCTGTTAACAATTTGTTCCCTTTTGTGTCTAGCTTGTAATAGTTTTAATTGTCCGAACGAAATATGTTGTTTTTTATCCTTGCAATGTGTACACCACGCTTGCCTGAAATTGTATAATGCAGCCCGCGCCCCAGGAGATCGCAAACAAAGCTGGCAAGATGCCAAAACCTGATGCTTGTTCACCCGCCTGCCCTGCAGCTGTCCTTAAACCCACCATGGCACTTTTTGGACAGTAGGTCCCCAGGGATGGTAGCCTGCTCTGGGGTGAGTTTGAAGGGGAAGCGCCACTGGGACCCCCCCAATCCAACCGTCCCAAGATAGAGCGGCTGCTGCTATGGTGCTCCATCCTGGGTACACTCCGCCAGCTGCTGTGCAGCTTGTAACCGCTGCCATTTGGTCTCCCATTCATGGATCAGGGAGTTCTTTTGCTATCCAGCCATACCAGGGAAGTGCTGCCGCTCCGGCGGAATTAACTTCTGCGGACCCAAAAATCCCATCGCTGTATTAGGGTGCGGCAGGACAGGGTGGATTTGTGCCGAGATGCCTTGGGGGGCCGGGTATAGAACAATGGCAAGCCGGGTTTTCAAGCTCTTGTAACTGTATATAAGCACTAAAAGAAAGAATAGAGTAGGACCTCAAGCAGAGAAAGTGTCAAGAACTTTATTTGGGGACCGCAAACCCCATTAGACAAATAGGTGACATTTCAGCCCAAAGACCTTAATCATACATGCGTGTTAAAATCTGATATCCTCTTATATACTCTTACCAATTTATTGTGCATACAATTAATCAAACAATTAAGTCATTACCAAGGCAACAAGCATTTTCAAGGTATATGTTTGAAGGTAAAGTTGGAACATGAATAGACATAATCATAATAATGTAACATATCTAGAACCAGGGGGTATTATAAATAGTCAACACAAAGCACTAGACAGTTGGTAATGCATAATTACACTTTCTCATCATATATCTAACCAGGCCTTATACACAGAGAGATGATTTTACATGTAGGTATAAGCTTTCTACTTTTAAAATTTTTCTTATTTCTGTACCGTATCATCGGAGTACAAGGACAACCACCACGTGGAGCCCCCATAGAAGAGGGGGACACATGCCGCCACCCTGGGGAGATAAAAAAGGGCACACATGGTTATACGATGAACATAAGCAAAAAAGAAGATCTAATCCTCAGAAGCGCATGTGCAGGTTGTGAAGGAACCGTTCCCTTCCGTCTGTCCTGGCTCTCCAGACACCCCTTCGTTGCGGTCAGCCCGGCTACTGGGAGCGCTGTCCTCAGCGCCTCGAGCAGCTTGACCTGCCTGCTTCTGTTCCTCTGCCCTGGAGCCGTTAGGAATCTCCAGAAGGCCGCTCTCTGCCTTCTGAGGGTGATAGTGTATAGTGTAGCGTCGCTGAAATAAAGACACCAGGCGCGGCTGTATGCTTTAAAACAGGATCCTCTCTCTGAGCTCTGAGAGTTCTCTGACTTTTTAATGAACAACCACCATTTATGCTGAAGTCCAACAGTCATAATTTGCATACCCATACTAATTACTAGTCATAATTTGCATACCCAAACTAATTACTAGTCATAATTTGCATACCCATACTAATTACTAGTCATAATTTGCATACCCATACTAATTACATTAGGTCAGTTATTTACAATAAACATTCTTTACATTCTCTAGCCTTTCAGCTCACACAACATTTGTATATCCATTGTTCTAACACATCAGATTAAACACACACTATCAGAGATCCCTTGAATTAAACATGCAGCTAGATAATGGGAAAAACCCTGGTGCATAAATTACACAGCAGTAAAGCTTGTTTACTGTAAACACAAAAACACATTTACCTACAGGAATATAAGTATTTTTAAAACCAAAGCTATGCCATTTTACACTAAACTAAATTAAACTAAAACCAAACGATGTAAAATATATTTAAAAACACACGATATAAATGAACATAAAGTCTCTTGGGGTTTGAAGCATGGAGCGTTACATCAGCTCCATGATACAGGTCAAACTCCCTATTTAACCCATTGGGCCACAAAAGTGTCACGTTTATGTATCCACATATTTTCTTTTTGCTGCAACAAGCATGTTCTGTGTTCCCCTCGCCTGAGGGGTGGGACATGATCCAACAATGTTTATCAAAGGCAGCACAGACGAGACTATTAGTCTCACATATGCAATGTCTGTTCCCATCCAAAATACACTCTGTTTTTCCTTTACCTATGCTTTGTCTCGACAAGTGAAAGGGGGTGGGGGATAAAGAGCTATTATCACTGAGCCTCAGTATCTTCGGATCCAGGCAAAGACGAGACATCAGATCGTCGTATCCCGAGCAGTGTGTCTACCCAATTTGAGCGGCCATCTGCGCTGTACCCCGGGGCTGATGCCTCTACTGGCCTGCTACCCTGAGGCTCTCCAAGGCACGCAAGAAGTGAAAGGCGGATCTACTCAACCCAAGTAGCAGCAATTCGTCACAACTACCAAGTGATTTTCCCCAGAAAACACTGTCAGGAAAGAGTAGTATTTTGAAAAATATTTTTTAATTAATTATGCGGTTAGAAAATACAAATGTATCAAAGAAATGCTCATCCTATGTGACAACCATCATTTATAGATTCACTTGTTATATGTATCCATATCTCTGGCTAGCTTCCAAAACAAGACCACTCCTTGCATATAGTCAGGAAGCAAAATGGCTAAAATAGTCTTACAAATGAATACACACAACTAATCTTCCAGTAGAAGTGGTATAGGCCAAAACAGTGATTGAATTTAAGCAGGCATGGGATAGGCATAAGGCCTAAACAAAAGATAAATCCAGGTAAAGTATCCATGTAATTGGGCAGACTAGATGGGCCGAAAGGTTCTTATCTGCCGACACTTTTCTATGTTTCTAATCTTCCCTACTTGCTTGACTCTCTATAGATAAGTTTAGAAACAAAGTATACCTCACTGATCATTGAGGAATCCGCACACTAACACAGAGGACACGATAAAAAAAAAACCAGAAAACAATGCGGAAGTGAAATTAAATAACTTTAATGTAAATAACTGGAAGGCAAGTCACTGTATATGGATAGCACTAGTTTTAGGCTGGGTTCACACCACAGCGTAGCGCTGCGTCGCGCAATGCGCGTGTTTTTTTTACGCACGTTCGCGCGTATGAAAAAACGCGCGAACGTGCGTTGCAGCGCGTTCACGGCTATGATATGGCCGCGAACACGCGGCTATATGCAGAAAAGAAGCTCCTGGACTTCTTTTTGCGTCGGCCGTTTATCAGCGCGTTCATGCGCGCTGAGAAACGGCCAGGTGTGACATGCCCACATAGGGAATCATGGGATGTCACTGTTTGAGCGTTTTACAGCGCGCAGGAGCGCGCTGTAAAACGCTTAGGTGTGAACCCAACCTTAGAGAAATATATTAGAAATCCTAAAGAAATTAAAATTAACTAGGAACTAGAAAGAGGCAGGCTACAGAATTTATTAAAGGATGTTTCCTGATATTACAGCATTTAGAGAAAAGCGCACCAAAGCAGATATAATGACACTATATAAATATATAAAAGGCCAGTACAACCCGATCTCCTCTGGCATGCTCATCACTAGCAGGGTTATTCAGAGAGCGGTGAAAAGCAGGAGAATGACTGGAGAATGGAAAATTCTAGGTCAAAATAGCCGATTTGGAAAGTGAGATGAATGGGAGAATTTTTCTGGTTTGGCAATTTTGACCTAGAATTTTCCATTCTCCAGTCATTCTCCTGCTTTTCACCGATCTCTGAATAACCCTGTAGGCCTTTGCAAAGGACAAGTAGCAAATTCACCTGTGGTAAAAATAAGAGTTATTTAGAAGGATGTTGAATTGTCTGGCTTCAGATCTTTTGTTCCCCATGATATATATATATATATTATATATATATATATACCAGTAGGTGGTGTATCCTGCACTCTGGACATCAACAGTGCCTGGTGCCCATCCGGCTCAGATGTAGAAAATATACACTGTGTATATCCTGATGAAGGTCCACGGGTAGTGGACTGAAACGTCGATTCTACTGTTTTCTACATTAAATTCAAGTTTTCCTGGTATAAAGACTGTGAGTGCCGTCCTTACATTGACTATTTTCTATATATATATATATATATTTAAAAATGTGAATGCCTATATGATTTGGTAAAAAAAAATAATTAACAGAATATTCAGGAATCCAAAGGAGATGTGAGAAATCGTATTGCCATTGCGAAGTCGAGAAGAAGATTGTCTTTTTCCCCCAGATGGAATTTTTTTTTTTTTTTTTCCCCTTCAGCGTAGATTACTATGTATGGATGTATTTAACTATGTAATCATTTATTTTCTGATCGATAGATGCAGTGCCGGTTTACTCTGTCTGACATGAAATATATCAAGGAATAAAAGATATTACATTCTTTATTAGACCTCAGATGGTAATGTCATCTCATTATTTATTGGAGATATCAGCCAGTAATTCTTATTACGAAAATAAATAAAGACTGTGTACAGTAATATTGGGTGGAGGATTATTATACTTTGAATACAAGCTATTTTTAACAGCCCATCCCTTTTACAGATGTTATCTATAAATCAAAAGGTTAACTGGTGCTAATGTTTCAAATATAGCTCTGCTGAAAAGAACAGGTTTACTGGGAATGATTAATGACGTCCAAGAAATTCTATTAGTAAATGCTTTACGGACAGCATGTAAACTTAAATCAAAGTACCTGAGGATCCTTTCAACGGTGATCTTAAAAATAGACATGTTTGTCCATAGCACACTTAATGGTGGATATTTAGAACGTCTCTCTCTTTTCATCAATGTCATGGAAGAATGTGTACACTGACACGAAGTTCAAAGGTTACTCTAGGGTACAAACAGAGAGGGGAGGAGAAAATGGAAGGGTTAAATATAAACCATTCCTGACCACCTTCAGTCCACGAGTTACTGGGTTCCTCATCCTCCCCTGCAGCCGCACGTTTATAGCGTGAAAAGCGATGAGAGGTGGAGAACACCCACTGGAGCCATAGAGGCTGAAAATATATATGTGAGCCTTGGTCTCTCATCGTCTCGCCAAAATCTGTGGATACACAGAGAGATGGGAGGAGACATGGACATAAGTATCAGGTCAGGTTGTGTTGGCTGGTAACAATCAGGTCCTGTTACATATCCTGGTTTAGTGCAAGTGTATAATGACGCAATTTTATAAATTTATTTAAAAAATATAAGTATATTTTTATGTAGTATAAAGCTGACTGCCTTAAGTACTGTAATGCGCTATGAACCTGTTTGTATTATTTAAGGGCACTTGGAATTGGCATTAATTCATTGGAGTTGTCACATTTTGCATAGAGGGATTTTTTTTGTATTAAAATTCTTTTATTGTAAAGAAGCGTCATCAATATAACAGATAACAGAATGACTGCGTAGACTATGGAAAACAGTAATAAAACAGCATTGGGGAAGACAATAAAGAAAACCGCAATAAACTCGTCTAAGGCAGTCAGCTCAAAAGGGAAACAAAAGGGGGGATGGCAAGGGCGACAGAAACTCGTCGGGAGGGGAGATTCAGAAGGGCAATGGAGTGTGACAATGGAGGCACCAGGAAAACCGGGAAAAAAGTAAAAGGAGGGAAGTGAGGGTGGTGAGGGACTTTCAAGTACGTCGTGGTGTTCACGGCTTGCCCAGGCAACCCTGAGGAAATCGAGGGCCATGGGAGAGGCCACATGGCCGGGAGACCTTGGGGCCAAGAGGATGGGCGGGGTCTAGTTAGCCATCCTAGCAGGTCGCCCAGGTTGCCTCCCAATGTCCAACACCAGAAAAAAAAAGGGGGGGAATCCCGGTGCTTCATCAGATGAACAATAGTAAGCCCTAGGGGTCAGCAGGCAATATCACAAAGTAATTCAGGAGTATACATAAAAAAAGGGGGGAGGGGGAAGCAAACAAAAATTGATAGGAAAGTCAGCAGAATGACAAAGTTGTCCTCAAAAAATGTCACGGCAAAACGGGGGGTGACATCAACCCCAAATACACTGTACCGTGGGACAGTGAGGAGGGGAGGTGGGACAGAATGGCCAAAAACAGGGGGGCAATGACAAGGCCATGAAGGATCAGCCAGTGTCCAACGGGAGAATGGGGCACGCACGGCTTTTGTATAAATACCTGATATCAAATGTAGCTCCAGCTGCAGAATGTCCGGCGGTTGCCCGGCATCAGGTGCCCGGCATCGCACTCTAGCACCCTCCAGAGCTTCATATTGAGCCGCTTCAGGTCCACACAGAGCGGTTCCAGGGGATCAGGCAGACGGATCCCAACCAACTCCAGCAGGCTCACTGCAGGGTCTCACCACCGCCGGTTCCAACACAGGCCCAGCATCAGGTATTGCGGCGCCACCCCAACCTGCCTCTTACGAGCCAGAAGCCACAAATCCCGAAACTCCCTCATAATCTCAGCCAGCATCCCTCTTGTGATGGGTAGAGAGTCCGGGGCAGTCATGAGGGCAGGATGCAGATAGAGCTAGAGGCAGCCGAGGGGTTCAGGGGATCCGGATTGTCTCGAAGGCCTCAAAGATGGCTGCCAATGTAGGCCGCACCGAAGGGCCCAAGAATCAGGGTAGGCTGTAATTGTGGTAAGGGAGTCAGTAAGCACGCTCAGCACCCACTCCTCAACTCCAGCAAAACAATGCTGCCAAGGGGAATATCAAAATAGACGGGGGACGCGAATTTTTTTTAAAAATAATAAGACCGCAGGAGAGCTCAGCAACATGCGTCCACTCCCGTCAGTAGTCTACGCCGCCCCTTGCACAAAGGGATTATCCACTAAATGGTGGATTGCGACAGTAACTTTTATAAGCTGTTTGCACTTGAGAGACTTTTGTGGGCTTCAAGGATATTTGGAGATAACTGATACTTGTTTTATTGCTCTGCATTATTTATTAGTGTGATATATTTGAACACTGGTTTTGTATTTTATTTTGTAGAAGAGTAATAACGAATCACAAGGGGGAGATTGTGGCTAATACTTTAGCTACATGTAATACTGCAAGCTGGATCAACAGAATAGTCACATTCAGTTTGTCAGGTTTCAGAAGCAGTATACTGCGGCAAAGTCGCCACCTGATAGTTGCCACAGGATACCATACAGGAAAAAAACCCCTGTTTAAAAATGTTCCCTTTCATTAGGATACTAAGGAAAAAAGTTGGATTTGACGAGAAAATTGACGCATGTTGGAATGTATCTGCAGTTTTACCTTATAGAGTGCTTACTCTTTAACCTGCCATATATGATCTTAACCTTTAAGATGCAAGTCACTGTCTCAAGCCAGTTTCACAAAACCGCGAGAACAGAGTTCAATGGCCACAACATGGGGTGCGTATTCAGATTCTCTGTTGTAATCTCTATTGTTTCATGTGGTTATATAGTATAAAACAAAGGTGGTTCCAAATTTCAATTTTTAGCAACTCGTAGACAAAAGGTAAAGATAGCATGCATCTTAATACATAGAAATCACATACAAGGCACTTATGAATACATAATACAGATAACATCATAGAATTCCCAGAAATTTGTTTAGTTCCGGTAAATTAACTAGCCAATAGGGATTTAGGGCAAGTATCCTTGGATGTGTTCATCCTTTGCATAGAGGAGTGCATTTTTAACTTAGCCAAATCTACTTTAAATTCTAGCCAATTCTGTATACACATCCAAATATAGATAAGGGGTAGGCAATTTAACCCTTTCAATGCACTTGTGCTATTTTTTTTTCGCTCAAACATCACCATACTAGCCTCATTGTACTGACAACAGCAAGGTGAAAAATTGATTCTGGGGTTACGGTTACTATTTGTGGTTGTATTCTAGTTATGGTTAGAGATTCTGCTCCATGTGCACTTCATCTTTTTAAGAAGCAGATTGTGTTCCTTCTTTTGTCACTTTAGGGCAGTGTCAGACATGCTGTTCGACGCCCGTTGCAGCGTTGCGACGTTTCGATGAGGCCAGCCACATGCTGTGGCGCGCGTTACAGCAGACGTGCTGAAAGCCTCCCTGTTGAACCACTATGACACGCTTTTCGACAGGGCTACAAAGTGCAATCCTCCATAGGAGGATTGAGCCTTGCAGCGCTGAGCCGCTAACTGCGCTCAGCGATGTGGCCACACGTCCACTCTCATGGACCTTCCTTCCACTCTGAAAAATGCTGGCCTGGCACTAGCCTTAACGTAAAAATAACCCTAACTCTAAAATGAACGCTACCATCAGAAAATGGCGATAGTTTGATATTAGAGTTGGCCAAGTGTGCCATTTTCCAGGTCAGATGCAATTTAAGCAGCATTTAGAGACTTTTTGGTAGCGTTGTTTACAACAGCGACCACTAGGGGTGTCACAATGATAGCAAAACTTCAGAAGCAGGGGTGTTTTCTTCCATAGACTACCTAGGCCTGAACCTAGGACAGCAGACTGGCGGGGCAGTATTTCTTTCCTCTTAATGCCCTTGCTTTCAGAGGTCCAGTGTGTGGTTGTATAACAGAGATGCAAATCAATAAAACTCCCAGCAATGTTTCTCTAAACTATAAAAAAAATATAATAAATATTGTTATAAATCACTTGGTGTAAATATGATACTTTGCTTTTGTACTAAATTACATTTTATTGACATAAAAAGAGTGGTAGATCATGGCACAGCAGCTCCCTCATCCTATAACCTCCGATCCAGGAACAGCACCTTACTTGCAATACCACAATACAAAAAGTCAGTGGCTCGGTCCTCATTTTCCTACAGAACACCGCAAATATGGAATAACCTCCCAGACACCATCAAATCTTCCAGTCTTAAGTCACTCAAGAGCTCATTACTAACATACCTCAATAGAGAATGCACCTGTAAACATGTAAGCTAGTGACTATATTTCCTACATATTTATTTTCTGTTAATCTGTATATTTGTGTTTTTTTTTTTTTAATATCTTGCATTGTATTACTTTGTATTTCTGTAACTGTAACACTTCAATGTTCTTGAACCCAGGACATACTTGAAAACGAGAGAAATCTCAATGTATCCTTCCTGGTAATATCCTTTATAAATAAATTTCATGTATATGTACATGTTAATATCCGGTGGAGGGGGCAGCAAAATTAGGAGTGCCTAAGTGTAGCGTCTGTTGGGGCGGTCTAAACCCAGTAATGCGGGGATTTGCATGCAGACAGACAGGAGGGACCAGGACACTTGGAAGACACTGGAACTGTACCTTGGGGTGGCAGACAGGACACAAGGGGGACTCCAGGCACGGTACAATAGGGTGTTCCAGTAGAGTGGTCAGGACGATTCTTTAGTCAGAGGCTGGTAGAAGAAGGGTAATAGATGGTCAATCAGGGAGTCTGGTACACGGGAGGTCTGTGGATATTCAGGGAGCTTCAGGAGGATCAGACAGGTTAGGAACTCAGTTAGAAGGTTAATTCTGAAGGGGCGGAACAGACCTTTATGCAAGGCAGGGGTGTGGTGTGTATGTCAGGTGCTTAACTGTTTGTGTGCTTGAAAATGGGGCAGCACTTTACATGTGCCGCCCTGAGCATGGAAGGTGGGCACGATGCATACAGCAGTGGAGTCATCACACTAAGGCAGCACCAAGCCAGAATACACCCCAGATTAGAACCAAAATTGGTAAGAGGAAAATAAAGAAGGTTGAATATGATGAGGAAGCTAAAAAGGGAGATCATTTGTTTTAGTACACTCGCTCATTTAGTTTCCTTGAATAGAATGTGCAAGAATAAGCCTACACGCTATGTTAGGCCATAAAAGTATTATGACTCCTCACTCTTACTGAAACATGGTGCAGTAATATAGCCAAGTTAATAATTTAATAACACATTACTTTATAATTTCCCTTTCAATCAATAATCTTGGCATAATGTGCGCTGCAGAGAATGATGGGTGAATGTATCTTTTGGTTCTGTCAATACATGTAACGTTAATGCACAATCCTCTGTTGTAAGGAGCTCTTTGAATTCCCAGTATACCTAAATCACCACTTTACAAGGTTTAGCAAATAAATGATTCAAGTACAGACAATATGAAAGCATCTTTCTAAGGTTCATGCATAGGGCTGACATGCCAGAACTCTACCTTATCTTACATTCTCAGTGCTACACCTGACAATGTTTCCATCCAGTGGGCTCCATGTCAATCATCTCCTCTTATTGTAGACAAAGGTGATTATCTTAATGGACGTGACGTTTTGCTTTTTGTTATTCTTATTTAATTCTCTTTGCTAATTGGAAAATACGGAGTATCCTGGATTCCAAAATCATACATTAAGGCTGGCAATTATTCTTTTCAGGAAGTGGAAAATGTATTCAATTTAATTTGAATCGAATTATCCATTGGATATTCCCTCACATTTTCCAAGTTTACTTGCTGGAGTGCCTGGTAGTACCAACCTTCAAAAATAGAACTAAATAAGCCTTTCTTTATGAAACAGGGTCATTTCCTCATATATTGTACTATTTAAAGTTCAGATTCTCCCTATAGCTTGATATGACCAAGCTGACTAAACATAGGCATACACATTTTTTGTTTTATCACGTGATTTAAGTGTTTAAGATTCCACTTTGTTACTTTAAATGGATTCACATAACAGAAGTCCTTTTTTTCTTCATAATTCCACACTAAATTTTCTCAAGCTGGCTTTTGTTTCAATGTAATCGGCATCCTGGGCATTTAAATATAAACCCAATGGGGTGGATCACTCCACGTTTTCTCAGGGTGCCTTGCAGATGGAATTCGGTATACCCAGAACTAGTTTTACCACGGTGCCCCTTCTCTGCCAGAAAGCACTCCACGTGGTTAAGTACTAAAAAGGGGATTTGTTGGCTATAACAGTTAAATCAAATATATTCCAACGCATTTCGTCCTTAAAATCAAACGGACTTCATCAGGGACTTCATCCATAGATGGATGGTGACCTAATTCAGTCACCATCCATGTGTGGTATTCTAATGTATCAACCTGATTCAGTCACCATCCATAAGTTCCCAAGGGAGCTTACAATCTATGAGATGTACAAGTATTTTGTGAGGTAGGCGCATCCGTATCGTTAGGTGTCTTGCCCAAGGACACTCGCTGGTGGCGCCTTCTGAGTTGGATCAAGTAGTCTTTCTATGATTGTAGATCGGCTACCTGGCGGATAGGTTGAACCCACTTCCCGTAAAGTCAAAACTTCTCCAAAGTTGTATTGGAGGGAGGTGCTAAATGGTATTTTGACTTGCTTCTCCACGGTTGAAGGGTAGATACATTACCACTGGACTCCACAGCTGATATTGTGTTGTAGGCAAGTATTGACTGTTAGGTGTCTTTTACCAAGGACACTTATGGTGTTTCACTATGAACTGCCAAATCATAGCCTCTCCATTAAGGAATAAGTGTTACAGAAAGAGTTCCATGGATGTTGCCTCCACTTTGCCAAAGAGGTATAGAGTCCCTGAGGAATTTTGGTAAAATATATCCCATATGGAGCCCAACTCGGGTGGGAATGTAATCCTACCAATAGTTTTGAAGAGGAAACCATTTCATTTGGAACCTCACAACAACTTATATGTTTCCATGTTAAGTCGCAATTAATATATTATGTTTGTTAGTTTTTTATTATTACAGTAATACCCTAGAACAAAGTGTATACATATATGCTGTGGGGAGAGTCTGAAATTGGATAGAGCTAGCTTTACCTGGGTAATTTCCGCATGACCCAAAAGTGCTGTGGAAAGCTGCAAAAAAAGGAAATTTTTCAGGCTTTACCTGGTAATCGGCAGACTAGCTAACCCCCCCCCCCTTGGATAAAAGGGATTAAATGGGCTAGGGTTGGCCATGGATATGGTAATCTTAAATTTTGAGTCAACTGTAGCTATTTGGGAAAAAATTACACAGTGGCATTTGGGTATACACTGATATTTGATTTTGTTTCAGTTTTTACCCAAAGCTGCTCAGTAATGATATTTTTACCTGGGTAATCCTAGGTTTATCACCAATTTGGCTTTACCCACAACACACTATATATACATATATAGTTATCAGATTTGAATGTGGGTGGGTTACATGTGAGATGACAACAGTTTTTTTTTTTTTTTTTTTTCGAGAAAGGACTTTACCAGGAAGGATACATTGATATTTCTCTCGTTTTCAAGTATGTCCTGGGTGGCAAGTGTGTACTGTTTGGCGTCTTGCCCAAGGACACTTACTGGAGAGGTTACTCGCTGGGATCGAACCCATGACCCCACAGGCTCTCTCCATGCAGAGCAGTGATGTTACCTCTACTCCACCCAGTTCCTTGAGAGGCACAAATATTGGTGAGGTGAGGTGAGGTCACCTGATCTCATACCATTCTTGTTACGTGTAGATTTGTGTGTGCAGTAAATTAGTTCTATTAAAATCCAGAGCAGTCTGCAGGAAGGTCAGTGGTTGGTGTGGCAAGTCACTCCTCTTCCAGGTAGGCAACTGTTTGTTTTGATCGGGAGCAAACACTGACACAACTATTTATAATATATTGGTTTCCGGTGTGAAATATAAAAAATAAAGGGGTGTCTTGTAAAAATAACCTCAGTACAAAACGTATAATGTAGTCAGGTGGATCACTGATAGGAAAACCAAATGTATTACCATTGATGAGAGAGAAGCTTACCTGAAACAAGAAGGATGTCATATCATCTTTATAGCGGTAAACATACCCTTTTCTATTAATTTAGTGTTTCATCTGCTTTATTGAAGTTAACAAAATAAGATGCCCTTCCTTTATATTAAATAGGCTTAAGACATGACCCAAATCCGGGATACATTTATATTGATTTATGAAAATGTCAAAGAAATAATAACCTTTCCTATGACTTTGACGTTTTATAGTATTGCTAATGTGGTCTGAAAAATAGCATTGCTCCTAGATATAAAAAGGTCAAGCTCAGAACATGTTGTGCTGTTATATTTATTGTAAACAGAGTGGCATATGCTCCAAGCTTTATAATAGCCAACCTGTTACGATCTCATTAAATGTTCATTTTCTGTGGTCCTACAAATGAGTTGGTAGACAGCAACAGTAATTTATTACATAAAATAATTACAATGTGGTTGTCTCTCTCTCTATATATAGTTAAGTCCACATCTATTTGGACACAGGCACAATTTTAGTTTTTTCAGGTATTTACCAAAACGTGTTCAAGCTATAGTTATATAATGGATATGGGCTGAAAGTGCACACTCTCAGGTTTAAGTTGAGGGTATGTACATCCAAATTGGAGGAAGGGTTTAGGATTTAAAGCTCTTAAGAGAAGCCATCCCCCCTTTTTCAAGCGACCAAAAGTAATTGGACAATCGAATCAAAAGCTGTTCCATGGCCAGTTATGGCGTACTCCTTCGTTATTTATTCATCAATTAAGCAGATAAAAGGTCTGTATTTGATTCTAAGTGTGGCATTTGCATTTGGAATCTATTGCTGTGAACCTACATCATGCATTAAAGGAGCTGTCCATGCAAGTGAAACAGGTTATTGTAAGGCTTCAAAAACAAAACAAATCCATCAGAGAGATAACAGCAACATTAGGAGAGGCCAAATCAACAGTTTCGTACATTCGGAGGAAAGCCGAACTGGTGTACTCAACAACATAAAAAGGCCTGGATGTCCACGGGAGACAACAGTGGTGAATGATTACAGGATTCTGGCTATGGTAACGAAAAACCCATTCACAACATCCAGACAAGTGCAGGACACTCTCCAGGAGCTGGGTGCATCATTGTCAAAGTCTACAATCAAGAGAAGACTTCACGAGAGCAAATACAGAGGGTTCATCTCAAGGTGCAAACCATTCATAAGCCTGAAGAATAGAAAAGCCAGATTAGACTTTGCCAAAAAACATCTAAAAAGCCAGACCAGCTCTGGAAAAGCATTCTTTGGATGCAGGGAACTAAGAATAATCTGTACCAGAAGAACAAAGTGTGGAGAAGGCTTGGAACAGCTCATGATCCAAAGCACACAACGTCATCTGTAAAACATGGTGGAGGCAGTGTGATGGCATGGACATGCATGGCTTCCAGTTGCAATGGGTCATTGGTGTTTATTGATGATGTGACAGAAGACAGAAGCAGCCGGATGAATTCAGCAGTGTTTAGAGATATACTGTCAGCCTACAGTCAGGTCCAGAAATATTGGGACATTGACACAATTCTAACATCTTTGGCTCTATACGCCACCACAATGGAGTTGGAATGAAACAAACACAATGTGCTTTAACTGCAGACTGTCAGCTTTAATTTGAGGGTATGTACATCCAACTCAGGTAAACGGTGTAGGACTTACAGCTGTTTGCAGATGTTAGAATTGTGTCGATGTCCCAATATTTCTGGTCCTGACTGTAGATTCAGCCAAATGCAGCAAAGTTGATTTGACGGTGCTTCACATTACAGATGAACAATGATCCAAAATACACTGCAAACGCAACCCAGGAGTTTTTGAAGGAAAATAAGTGGAATATTCTGCAATGGCCGAGTCAATCACCTGATCTCAACCCAATTGAGCATGCATTTCACTTGCTGAAGGCAAAACTAAAGGCAGAAAGACCCACAAACAAAGAACAACTAAAGACAGCTGCAGTTAGAGCCCGGCAAAGCATCAGAAAGGAGGAAACCAAGTCTTTGGTAATGTCCATGGGTTCCAGACTTCAGGCAGTCATTGCCAATAAAAGATTCTCCACAAAATATTAAAAATTAACATAATATTTATGATTATATTCATTTGTCCAATTACATTTGAGCCCCTGAAAATGGGGGTACTGTGTATAAAAATGGTTGCAGCTCCTAAACGTTCTTCTTGAGATTTATTTTCAACCCCTTGAATTATTCCTTGTCGTTGCAGCCGCCCTGGTGGGCATGGGCGCGACTCCGCTTTTTCTATATGTATGTATATTTTGTTGTAATACCAGTTAGGTCATTTTTGCTGCTGTTCCTTTTCCATGTTTTTGTTTTTAACCCCAAAGTGGAAGTATTTGGTGAGGGTATAAATAAATCATACATTGAGCCACATATAGGAAAGATGTAATTCTCCCACAAGTGATGAATAGACGTGCTACCATAAGTACTAGTAATTAAACACCAAAATTAATAGCCAAAATTTATCCTCCAACACTGAGGAAACAATAACAATTAAAATATAACCTTTATTAGAACGTCATAAAAACACTCATTTACCATCATTTAAAATCTCAAGGGGGTAACCATTAGGATATACCACTGTAGTATGGTTTAAGTATAGTATTCTTAGGGCTAAGTGCCTTCAATTCACAGAGAGGTACTGAGAGCTTGGACCAATGGGAAAACACCATTGGACTAAGCCATTCAAAAACACCACCACGGAGGCTGGCCTCTCATGCATTGATTGACGCAAAACAGTCATGTGACTGTCCTCGTCTCGCACAGTCAGTGGGTGCAGGGCTGTGCTCAGGGCGTGGCTTCAATGTGACTGTTCACTGTGGCGGCACCTCCTTCCTGCAGTTGGAGAGGACAGTGCGCGGCGGACACTTGGCTGCCTGGAGTGGACGACGCAGATCCTGGGAGCGCTGAGAGCAGCCAGTACCTGGGGAGCACTGAGAGCAGCCAGATCCTGGGGAGTGCTGAACCTGAACCTACGTAACCTGTGTATATCTGGCTCTGATACTAGCCAGTGCCTCACCAGCCACTGACCTCACCGCACGTCCCTGGTATGCAGGGAGGCCGGGAACAGGAAGCAGTGTGTTATTCTGCTGAGAATTCTCAGTGCACATTCTAGTTTTCTGGAGGGATTATCACATCAGGAGGAAGGCAGGAAAGGAAGAGGAGTGAGATTTATAGAGTAAAAGATAGAGGGAGAAAGGAGAGAGATGAGGAGAAATAGAGAAATGGAGAGAAAAACATAGATACAAGGACAGATGGAAAAATACACAGGGCACACGGATATAGATGTACAGACAGAATAACAGATTCAGAAAGAAGGATGCATAAATAGGTAAAAGGATAGAGTAACAAAAGGACAGACAAGCAGGAAGGGAAAAACACAATCAACTATACATGGAGCCCCCCTTACCCAACAGCCTTTTGCTTCACTGAGATGTGCACAGTGGCTCCTGGTGTTGGCAGCAGGGGCAGATCCAGGGGGGGGCAATGGTGCAATTCCCCGCCCCCGAGAAAATATCGCTGAGTACTTCGGACTGTACGAGCGGCTGCTGGCATGAAGTTCGGCCGCTTGCCTGGGATCCACCAGCCGCGATCTCGCGAGATCACGGAGTTCACGAGATCTTGTGAACTTCCCTGATCTTGTGAGACCACGGCTTGTGCGTGGTTCACTGGCGAACGACAAAGCTTCATGCTGCTCGTACAGTGAGAAGCACTCAGAGGAGCCCCTGACACGGCAGATGGCACTGGAGACCGATTGGGATGGACCACGTGAGCTGGGGGCAATATATATTCATGTGAGCTGCGGCAATATGTATCCATATGAGCTGGGGTACTATATATCCATGTGAGCTGGGGCACTATATATCCATGTGAGCAGGGGCCAATATATATATTCATGTGAGCTGGGGCACTATATATCCATGTGAGCTGGGGCAATATATATCCATGTGTGAGCTGGGGAAATATATATCCATGTGAGCTGGGGCAATATATATCCATGTGAGCTGTGGCAATATATTTCCATGTGTGAGCTGGGGCAATATACTGTATATGCATGTGTGAGCTGGGGCAATATATATCCATGTGAGCTGGGGCAATATATATCCATATGTGAGCTGGGCAATATATATCCATGTGTGAGCTGCTGGGGCAATATATATTAAATGTGAGCTGGGGTAATATATATCAATGTGAGCTGGAAGGGGGGTACCTTGGGCCCCTGGTATGAAAAGGGTTTGCAGGACTGCGCAGATGGGGTGCCATTTGTGTCCTGCCAGCATGGAAAGGGTGCAAAGAGCAGCCCACACCTGGGTTACCCTACACTGCATAGCTTCAAGGGGTATGTGATGGGAGGGGGGTACCCTGGGCCCCACATATGGAAAGGGTTCGCAGGGCTCATGAGCCACGTGAGGACAGACCCTGTGCAATGTAACGAGTGAGTGTAACGAGCACAGCTTACGATTAGGGGCGTGTCTGCCTGTCACTGCAAACCCAACACCAGATCTTAGCCAAAACTGGTAGAGTGCCCCCCCGAAACCTGTGTCTGGATCCGCCCCTGGTTGGCAGCATGTAGTAGAATGCTCTGGACACACCTCAGTCCCTGTTGGGAGTGCAGAGCTACCACCAGTCACGGAGTCCCACCCCACACCTTCACATTACAGATTCTCTCTCCCCACCTTGCCATTACAGAGTATCTTACCTGATGCAGCGGGTCCCAGGCAGCACGTGGCAACTGGACCTGTAGCTGAGTGGTGGGGCTATCCCTGCTTCCCTCATAGCAACTGTGCACCGGAACTTCCTTCCAGATGTTCTGGCAGGCGGTCGCTGGTGAGGGTAGCCGTGCCGCCTGGCACCTGCTGCTGCAGGTAAGATGCATCAGCAGGTCCCAGGCATTAGAGAGGCCTGGGGTCACTTGCCCCGCGACCCCGTCTGCCCCTTTTCGCGACCCACTTTTGGGTCACGACCCACTATTTGAGTCACGACCCACTATTTGGGAAACACTGAACTAGAGGGATCCATGTGGTGTTTTTCGTTTCTCTATAGAGCAACAGCTGTTCGCACTGTGTTTTCAGGGCTGATTTGATTTTCTTGGAAATTGTACTTTCCTTATAGCCCTTACGCTTAAAGGATGCAGACAGTTTGCTCAGGTGACCATCGCTGTCCAGTGTCAGAGCAGATTCGGAGGTATCTGATCGCCTTGTTTTGTGTGGTTGGGATAAAAGCTTGCCTTGTGGAGGTAGCTGGGCCTGTCCGTGGGTTTTATTTTTCACAGATTGCAGTGTGCCACTGGGAACTGATATTGTACAGTCCAGGAAGTTCACACTGGCTTGGAAAAAATCCATCTTTAGTTTGATAGATGAGTGGAACATATTGAGTGCATTGTGGAAGTCTAGAAGGTGTTTTTCAAAGGGCATCAGGCACTCAGAGTAGTGAGCATGGGTTTAAGGATTGTACAATGAATGGTGAACAACACGCAATGCTGAAGCATGGGTCTTTGGGCATGTCTCCCTTTTAAGGGGAGTCCATCAGCACACAGATCGACCACACCTGAAGTGGTGGAATTCTGGTGAAGCCCGGCATTCCTGGCATGGACTTAGGGAAGCCTGGAATGGAGTCCACAGGACATGAAGATTGCTACTGGAGTCACGAGATACAGGACCCTGCACGAGTATACACACTCTGCTTGCTCCTACATTGGGTTCTTGACACTTTGTTCCTGTGTAGGCATCCAATGGAACTACTTTACCAAGCCATTATGTTTCATGGTTAAAATTCAAGATGATGGGGGCGGAGTCTCAACGCCGACCGAACCAATCACATGGTGTAGGAGCTTCTGAACCTAGCCGTCTCAACAAAGCATAGCAGTAGCACGAGGATCTTTCTAACCCACCATTTCAGTCCCCCCTCACCTGGAGCATGCCGGGGACCACCCGAGGAGGCAAAAAGCAGGACCCTCCAACCCCAGCGGTGGTGCCGATATTCCAGCGCCACGGCCTAGAGGATAGCCAAGATGGTGGCTGGAACCGGGGAGTGGAGACAGGCTTGGATTCGGACCAGGGGGGGTCCCAGCCGGCGTCCAGAGCGGACATTACACAAATTTTAGCCAGGATGGGGGACATGCAGACGAGTCTGGCGGAGGACATTGCCAAAATGGCCACGGAGGTACGTGCGGAAGTGGGGGCCTATGCATTGGGGAGCTGGAAGAAGGTGCGGGAGACCTCGTGGAAGCACATAATACTTTGGCACGCAAGACGGACATTTTATCTCACCACGTGGATCGTTTGGAGCTTGCTCTCGAGGATGTCGCAAATAGATCCCACCGCAATAACATACGCTTGCGGGGATTACCTGAGTCCGTCCAGACACGTGAGTTACACGAGACTGTGTTAGGCCTCCTTAAGTGCCTGGTTGCGGAGGTGCCCCCAGCCAGACTCCTTATGGACAGAATTCACAGTGCCCTGAGAGCTCCCCGGGCTGAATCCCAACAACCCCGCGATGTCATTTTCCGCCTTCATTATGCTCTTGCAGTCATCTTTACAGGACAACCACGCCTAGGGAGAGTAGCAACAGTGCTGAACTTTCTCCATTTGTAGACAGTCTGTCTTACCGTGGACACATGAACATCAAGGCTTTTGGAGATACTTTTGTAACCCTTTCCAGCTTCATGCAAGCCAACAATTCTTGATCGTAGGTCTTCTGAGAGCTCTTTTCTGCAAGGCATGGTTCACATCAGGCAGTGCTTCTTGAAACCAGTAAACCCAAAACTGGTGTGTGTTTTTAAAGGGCAGGACAGCTTTCAGCAACACATCCAATAATATCACACTGATTGGACTCAAGGTTGGCTCACTCCTGGCTCCAATTAGCTCTTGGAGAAGTCATTAGGCTAGGGGTTCACATACTTTTTCCACCCTGCACTGTGGACGTTTACATGTTATGTTCAAAAACACATGAAAACATATGTTTGTGTTGTTATTTTAAGCAGACTGTGTTTTTCAAATTGTTGTGACTTAGATGAAGATCAGAGCACATTTTATGACCAATTCATGCAAAACTCCACGTAATCCCAAACGGTTCACATACTTTTTCTTGCCACTGTAAGTGTTGATATATGTTTTTAACAGCACTGATTCTTGTAAGTATTAGGTTTTTCTGTAGTGTTTTCATGCTCCGTTGCGTGCTTGGAGACGTTCGTATTGCGATCCTACTGGTTTTTTACCGGGGTCGCGTCTCCTTTCTGACCATCCCCATGGTCGTTCCGGCAATGGATAAGTCCGGAAGATTTTCTTTTTCTTTTATGTGTTCTCTTGTTATCTTTCTTTTTCTCCTCCCTTCCTTCTTTTCCCTGTCTCTCGTCCCTCTGCCCCCTCTGTTTTCCTCTCCCCCACTTGGGTCCTCTGGGGTGCCGCTCTATTCTGTGTCCCTGTTCTGGCTTGACCGTGGTGTCCCCCTTAATTCCCCACATGATGTCTGATTGCCATATTTTGTCCCAAAATGTTAAGGGACTGAATTCCCCTAAGAAGTGGAGACTGGTCCTCCGTGAACTGAAACGCGCACAATGCCAGATAGCTTTTTTGCAAGAAATGCATTTTACTCAGGCACGCCAGTCCAGCCTCATGGATCGCACATTCCCCGCTCCTTCCTTGCTTCTTGTACCAGTAAACCTCAGGGGGTTGAGATTTTATTGCACAAATCATGCCAGATGACGGTTCAACATGTGGACAGGGATGATGAGGGTAGATACATTTTGATTCGAGGGTCTATTGCTAATACGGCCATCTCTCTATTGAATGTATACGCCCCTAACACCCCAGAAGACTCTTTCTGGGCCCATTTTGAGACGCTTCTACAAGTAACGGAGGGTTCCTTTCTGATAATCGGTGGGGATTTTAACGTGGCCCCTGTGCCGGCGATAGACAGGAGGGCTGGGACACTTGGTACCCGCACTGCATCCTACCCTCAGGACACTTTGCTGGCTAGGTTTATAAGCAATGTGCAGCTGCTCGACTCCATCATCCGGGTGACCATGATTTCTCCTTTTATTCCCACCCTCACTCCTCATACTCGAGGATAGATCTGTTCTTGTTGCCAGCTAGGACGATCCCATTGACTACCCGCACGGCAATCGGCTCGATTAGCTGGTCTGATCATGCGCCCGTGTCTTTATGGTTGAGATTCCTGGGTGCTCAACCGGGATGGTCCCGGCGCCTCAATTCTTCCCTCTTGCAGTCGACCGCAGTGATGGAAGAGGTCTCTGCCAACTTGGACAGATACTTTGAGGAGAATGATCTGGACGGCATTGGCCCTGACTCCCTGTGGCTGGCCCATAAGGCGGTCATAGGGGGCCATACAAATTGGTAGCAGGCTGAAGAAGGAGAGGACACGTCTGCTGGTGGAGCTCCAGTATAGATTAGCTGACCGAGAGAAAGCACACAGGTCCTCTCATTCTCAAGCCGATTATGATGCTCTTGCAGCAGTACGTCAGGAACTCCGCTCTGCCTTGATGACAGATGTGGCCCGGTCCTTGGCGTGGACTAGGAGGACTTTTTATGAATACTCGGATAAGGCACACACTATGTTGGCGCGCAAACTAAGGAACCAAACTAGATCCAAATTGGTGACCTCTGCTCATACAGCCCAGGGTTTGACCACCACTATCCCAAGCGAGGTGAATCAGATCTTTACTGCTTACTTTATGCAATTATACAACCACTCCCCAGACCACACCCTCCGAAGCCCAGATCATGTGCGGGAGGTGCAGGATTTCCTGGCCTCATGGAAGGGCCTGGAGCCCCCCCCCTCTTGCTGGAAGGGATCGGGTCGGAGGTCTCAGATGCCAAAATTGTATCTGTGGTTAAACAAATGAAACACCATAAGGCTCCAGGTCCGGACGGTTTCTCAGCCTTTTATTATAAAAAGTTCTCTCCCCACTTAAGCAAATATCTAGTTAAACTATACAACGGAATTTTGGAGGGACGCCCTGTGCCTTCAGATTTCCTCCGTTCCAATGTGATTTTGATCCCTAAAGAAGGCAAGGACCCCTCAATAATAGACCTATCTCCATATTGAATTTAGATTATAAGAGATTTACAAAAATATTGGCCAATAGACTGGCACATTTCTCCCTTCCATCATTCATCCCGATCAGGTCGGATTTATTCCCACGAGACAGGTATATGAAAATACAAGGAGAAACGTGGTCCTGATTGAGAGAGCTCGCGAGACGGGGACGCCTTCTCTGCTCCTTTCTTTGGATTCGGAGAAGGCGTTCGATAGGGTGGGCTGGCCTTATCTGTTTCATCTTCTGGAGCATTGGGGTTTTCCCCCTCGCTTCTGCGCAGCTATCCGGGTCCTTTATGACTCCCCCCTTACAAGAATCATCACCCCGGGGGCCTCCCCAAAGTCTTTCTCCATAGGTAATGGTACACGGCAGGGATGTCCCCTGTCACCTATGCTCTTTGCTCTCGCCCTAGAGCCCCTGTTGGCTAAACTGCGGTCCTCTCCATCTATCATGGGCTTACAGGTGGGGTGTGAGGAATTCCTGGTGTCGGCATATGCAGATGTCCTTCTTCTGACCATCATGGACCCTGTCCGGTCAGTGCCCCCTTTGCTCTCCCTTTTACGCAATTTTTCTGATGTTTCAGGGTTTAAGGTAAATATCGATAAATCTCGTGCTTTGCCGGTGGGATTACCTAGGGTGGACATGGAGCAGTTACGTATCCTCACGGGGTTTCAGTTCTCCACCTCCTCTCTCACATATCTTGGGGTGAAACTGACCAGTGATCCCGCAGCCCTGATTGGAGCTAATTATGATGTTATGATCCAACGTCTCATAGCCGATTTAGCATGGTGGGATGCCTTTAATGTCTCCTGGGTGGGTCGTATTGGTAGTATGAAAATTAATCTGCTCCCTCGAATTTTATACCTGTTCCAAACTCTTTCTGTATCTGTCCCTCCGGCCTCGCTGGCGCACCTGCAGTCCCATGTGGACCGGTTCATCTGGCATAATAAACGACACAGAGTGGCAAGAACGGTGTTACACAGACCGAGGGTGGTGGGGGATCTGAGCGTTCCAAGTTTGTTACAATATTATTATGCTGCCCAACTAGCACAGTTTGTTACCTTTCATGCACCACCTGGTACGCACCGTTGGGCAGACTTAGAATCGCATCTTTTTGCTCCTGAATTGCAGCAATTTTATTTTTGGCTCCCCAAACCCTATCGACCACTCCTTCGCTCCACCTGCACTGCCACCATTAATTCTCTACACGTATGGGACAAAGTGAACCGCCGCTTCTCCTTTGCTAAAGAACACTCCGGAGGTTCCCACCGGGCTTATGCCCCCTTCCTTTTGCGAAACTAGAGGACCTGGGCCTCCAGAGGGTCCACTACCTATACTCTGCGGGCGCAAACTCCAGTTTGCAGACATTCAAAACCAGGGCCCTGTGGGCCCGGTGGACTTCTTTCGCTACTTGCAAGTTATGGACTATGCGCGGACACTGGAGGTCCGCAAGGCAGCCACGTCTCCTTTGACGGCGTTTGAAGCACGTTGCAACGATGCTCGCCTCACGAAATTGATGATCTCCTTGTTATATGTCTCTCTTTGCTCTGGCTCTCCAGTATGGGGTGACCCGAGTTATATCGCACGCTGGGAGAGAGATGTGGAGGAGACCCTGCCAAGTGAAGAATGGGAGGACATTTGGGACAACGTGGCGCACTGCTCAATCAACGTGGCCCACCAGGAAAAGGCCTACAAGATGCTGTTTCGCTGGTATGTTACTTCCTCCCAGCTTTCTCACATGAGCGGGACTCCTTCTGATCTATGCTGGAGAGGTTGTGGCATTAAGGGCTCATTTTATCATATGTGGTGGACGTGTCCCCTAATACGATGTATTTGGCTCAAGATCCATGCCCTCATACAGGAAGTTTTACAGTGTGGAGTGGTCCTTGACCCTTGGACATTTCTTCTTCACCGCACTCAGGAAACCTTATTGAGACCGGAGATCAAACTTTTGCATAAATTGGTATTGGCGGCTAGACGAGCTGTGGCCCAGGGGTAGAGGACTCTGTCCCTTCCGACCATGGCACAAGTGCGCCTTAAGATCAGAGATAATATGGACATGGACCGTTTATCAGCTCTCGTACATGACACTAGGGATGAGCTGTTCGGGTTCAGACAGTTCGGGGTTCGACCCGAACTTAGCCTGTTCGAGCAGATCGCGAACACCGAACATTTCCGGGTGTTCGCCGCATGTTCGACCACAATGGACCACAATGCATTTTCCCACTGGCCTGAAGCTCATAATTGGCTACAGCCTTGCACCTGACCACAGGTCTGGTGCAAGACTGGTTGAACACTATGCCAATCACCGCTCAGAGTCCTGATTGGGCAAATTTTGCCCAATCATGGGCTCACAGAGCTAAGTCCCCGCAGCACACTATATAAGGTTTCCACGCAGCGCTTCTGCACGCATTCAGAGGAGATTTCAAGGAGATAGTTGTGTGTGTTGTTACTGCCGGTCTGCCACGCTACTGGGGGGGTCTCATTTCGACCAAATATCAGGGAATTTAGGTGATGTGTGTCTTGTCACTGTGCCAGCAAGTTGTTTTGGGGTTTACAACTTTATTTAAAACATTTGTGAATTGAGGTGATCTTCTGTGTCTCGTCACACAGCCAGCAAGTTTTTTTGGGGCTCACTAATTTCTTTAAAACACTTGTGAATTAAGTGATCTGTGTCTCGTCATACAAACAGTACCACGCTGTATTTTAGGGCTCACTAATTTCTTCAAAACACTTGTGAATTAAGGTGATCTGTGTCTCGTCACACAAACAGTACCACGCTGTATTTTGGGGTAAAACACTTGTGAATTAAGGTGATCTGTGTCTCGTCATACAAACAGTACCACGCTGTATTTTGGGGCTCACTAATTTCTTCAAAACACTTGTGAATTAAGTTGATCTGTGTCTCGTCACACAAACAGTATGTCAGGGACCGGGTTCTTGTGACACCGGTGACGTGAATATGAACCCAAGATGCAGTAAATAAGGCAACAACAAAAGGCTTGGTGAAAATAGCAGAAACTTATATTGAATAACTGGATACAAATAAAAAAGGCAGGAATCTGTATAAATAATAAGTCCTTGAAAAACAAACGCAGATGATGTAAAGTCTCTTGGGATGGGTAATGTAGAAGGGGTCTTGAGACTGTACCGGCAAGGAGTTAGAGAAGCGAAGTCCAGAGGAATAACCAGGGATCCGGTACACGGGAATCAGAATAAATGGCAAGGCTGGTCACTTGGCTCTTGGGATAAATCAAGCACCTTTCTTTCACAAGGAATCCAACATTAATGACAGAGCACTGGCTGGATGTGGGAGTGGTTCTTTTAAGGAACCCAACCAGTGCTCATTACATCCACCTGATGCAGTATACAAAACTGGGTTAAGGCATACTGCTTGCCACCAGGGTTGGTCTCATGACTCAGACGTTTTGCCACGGCGTCGCCGTGGGACTTGACACAGTACCACGCTGTATTTTGGGGCTCACTAATTTCTTTAAAACATTTGTGAATTGAGGTGATCTTCTGTGTCTCGTCACACAGCCAGCAAGTTTTTTTGGGGCTCACTAATTTCTTTAAAATACTGGTGAATTAAGGTGATCTGTGTCTCGTCATACAAACAGTACCACGCTGTATTTTGGGGCTCACTAATTTCTTTAAAACACTTGTGAATTAAGGTGATCTTTGTCTCGTCACACAAACAGTACCACGCTATATTTTGGGGCTCACTAATTTATTTAAAACATTTGTGAATCAGGGGCGGATCCAGAGACTAGTCTCGGGAGGGGCACTGACAGAAAATAAGGTGTTTTAGCAGAGAGCCCGACTCACGAGAATTTACAGAGGGCCCGGCTCACAGGAGCTTACAATCTAGAGGAGCAGAGGGCCCGGCTCACAGGAGCTTACAATCTAGAAGAGCAGAGGTACACCCAGGAGCTTACAATCCAGAGGAGCAGAGGGCACCCAGGAGTTTACAATCTAGAGGAGCAGAGGGCACCCAGGAGCTTACAATCTAGAGGAGCAGAGGACACCCAGGAGTTTACAATCTAGAGGAGCAGAGGGCACCCCGGATTTTACAATCTAGAGGAGCAGAGAGCCCCCAGCTCACACATGGATTTGCCCCCAGCTCATGGATTTGCCCCAGCTCATGGATTTGCCCCAGCTCACACATGGATTTGCCCCAGCTCACACATGGATTTGCCCCAGCTCATGGATTTGCTCCAGCTCACACATGGATTTGCCCCCAGCTCACACATGGATTTGCCCAGCTCATGGATTTGCCCCCAGCTCATGGATTTGCCCCCAGCTCATGGATTTGCCCAGCTCATGGATTTTCCCCCAGGTCATGGATTTGCCCCCAGCTCATGGATTTGCCCCCAGCTCATGGATTTGCCCCCAGGTCATGGATTTGCCCCCAGCTCATGGATTTGCCCAGCTCATGGATTTGCCCCCAGCTCATGGATTTGCCCCCAGGTCATGGATTTGCCCCAAACTCATGGATTTGCCCCCAGGTCATGGATTTGCCCCCAGGTCATGGATTTGCCCAGCTCATGGATTTGCCCCCAGGTCATGGATTTACCCCCAGCTCATGGATTTGCCGCCAGCTCATGGATTTGCCCAGCTCATGGATTTGCCCCCAGGTCATGGATTTGCCCCCAGCTCATGGATTTGCCCAGCTCATGGATTTGCCCCCAGGTCATGGATTTGCCCCAGCTCATGGATTTGCCCCCAGCTCATGGATTTGCCCCCAGCTCATGGATTTGCCCCCAGGTCATGGATTTGCCCCAAACTCATGGATTTGCCCCCAGGTCATGGATTTGCCCCCAGCTCATGGATTTGCCCAGCTCATGGATTTGCCCCCAGCTCATGGATTTGCCCCCAGGTCATGGATTTGCCCCAAACTCATGGATTTGCCCCCAGGTCATGGATTTGCCCCCAGCTCATGGATTTGCCCAGCTCATGGATTTGCCCCCAGCTCATGGATTTGCCCAGCTCATGGATTTGCCCCCAGGTCATGGATTTGCCCCAAACTCATGGATTTGCCCCCAGGTCATGGATTTGCCCCCAGCTCATGGATTTGCCCAGCTCATGGATTTGCCCCCAGTTTACACATGGATTTGCCCAGCTCTCACCTGGATATTGCTCCAGGCCTCCAGCTCCGGCAGGGGTTGAGGTTACCCAGATGCCGGGCAGTGCAGGAGTGCCTGCCCGGTCCTGCAGAGTCCGTCCTGTTGAAGGTGATGCGGCTGCGTGCATGTGCAGGTCACGCGGTCCGGCCAGTCAGGTGGTACAGAGACTCAGTACCACCTGATTAGCCGGACCACGTGACCGGCTGCGCCTGCACACAGCCGCTTCCCTTTAACAGGACAGACTCTTCAGGACCGGGCAGGCACTCCGGCGCTGCCCGGCATCTGGGTCCCCGGCTCAAATCTCGGGGGGGGGGCAATTGCCCCGTTGCCCCCCCTGGATCCGCCCCTGTTGTGAATTAAGGTGATCTGTCTCTTGTCACTAGCTGCCAGCTATCAGTGTGTCTCACTGGGTTATTTAAATCTTTATACCAGAGTTGAATCAGAGTTCTGTATATATTAATCTATATATCACTCACCATGTCTGAAAGAACAAAAAGGACAGGCAGACGCTCCCAGCCACAGATAAGAGGGCAAGCAGCCCCTGTGTCGGGAGGCTGTGTCTCTGGTCGTGGTGGACGTGGTGCATCCTCTGCAGGGGCACGCTTGTCCTTTCTAACTGGTGCTGGCCGTCTTAAGCAGCAGCAACATACAGAGGACTTGGTGGATTGGCTAACCAGGCCATCCGAGTCCTCCGAGTCCTCTGCCAGCCAGGCTTCTAGTGCTTTACAGTTCACCTCAGCTGCCAAAGCATCTAATGCAGCCTCCATGTCCACAGCTACTCCTGCCGTAGCCTCGCTATCACACACGGAGGAGTCAGCTGAATTGTTTGACTACAATGTGAGTGACATGCTGCTTGAGGATGCGCAGCAAGTACAGTGCTCTGATTCAATCTCTGAGGTTGAGGAAGGGAGTATAATCAACCTAGAGGAAGGGGGTGCCAGTGATGACACACAAATAACTGGCACTCATGTTGCCACAGCAGCTGCAGCATACTGCCAAGTTGGCTCCAGTGTCGAGGAGATAGGGGGTGAAGATGACATTGATGATGATGAGGTCACTGACTCCACCTGGGTGCCAGATCGAACTGAGGAATCAAGTGAGGGGGAGGAGGAGGCACAGCAAACACGAGGCACAACATCCTCTGTGACCAACCGTAGCACTAGCCAGTCCAAGGCATCACATGTCAGAGCTGCTCCGGTGCAGAGCGCTGTTGTCTCAAAGAACACATGCAGGAACTCTGCTGTCTGGGAGTTCTTTAAGAAATGTGCAGCAGACCCCACTGTTGCTATTTGTAATCTATGTCAGAGGAGGCTTAAGCGTGGGATAAACACCGGACACTTGGGTACCACGTGCTTGAGGCAACATATGAACAAGTGCCACACATCCCGTTGGCGCAAAACTTTGTGTAGGTCCTCCTCCTCCTCATCTGTCTCTACCCACACTGTATGTCCTGCCATGTCATTGCCTACAACCTCCACCGACAGGGATGATGCTACAGTAATGGATGTACCAGCAGGTCCTTCCTCACAATGTGACATCATCCCAGTAGCTGAAGATTTACGCAGTCAGATTACGTTGCCACAGCTGCTGCAGCGAAAGAAGAAATATAGTCCCAACCATCCCCAAGCACAGCGTTTAAATGCCAGCTTAGCAAAATTACTCGCATTGCAGCTGCTGCCTTTCCAGCTGGTGGACTCTGCTCCCTTCCGTGAATTTGCTGAATGTGCTGTACCACAGTGGCAGGTTCCAAAACGTCATTACTTTTCACGCAAGGCCATTCCAGCACTATACCAGCACGTGGAAGACAATGTTATCCAGTCATTGGGAAAGGCAGTCAGCAGCAAGGTGCATGTCACTTTAGACATGTGGTCCAGCAAGCATGGACAGGGTCGTTACATTTCCTTCACGGCACACTGGGGAACTCTGATTGCAGCTGGGAGGGATCCAAGACGGGGCTCTGTGCTGGAGCTTGTTCATTCACCACGCCTCCAGAAAGCTGCTTGTATGAGGTCTGTCTGCTCCACCACCACCACCTCTCCCTCTTCCTCCTCCTCCTCCTCCTCCTTCTCTGTCTCTGGCGAAGTGCCAGTTAAACCGACGCCTGACAGGGTCTACGCAATGGCTCAAGCAAAAAGATGCCATACTGTGCTTCAGCTGGTTTGTTTAGGGGACAGGAGCCACACGGGGTCTGAAATTTTGTCAGCTCTGCAGGGGCAGGTGCATAGATGGTTAACACCATGCCAGCTTGAGCTGGGAATGATCGTCTGCGATAATGGCAGCAACCTTCTCTCCGCTCTACGCAAGGGTAAATTGACGCATGTACCATGCCTAGCACACATCCTAAATCTGGTGGTACAGCATTTCCTAACCAAGTACCCAGGGCTGCCAGAGCTTCTCATCCAGGCCAGAAAGGTCTGCAGCCACTTCAGATGGTCATTCCCAGCAAGCGTTCGCCTGGCAGAAATTCAAAGAGAATATCACCTTCCCACAAACCGTCTGATCTGTGACATACCCACCCGGTGGAACTCGACATTAGCAATGCTGCAGCGTCTGCACAAGCAGCAGAAGGCCATCAACGAGTACCTGTGTGAGTATGGCACAAGGACAGGTTCAGGTCAACTTGTTTTTTTTCCCCCCGCAGTGGCTGATGATCAAGGATGCATGCACTGTACTGTCACCATTTGAGGAGGCAACGAGGATGGTGAGCAGGGACAGTGCATGCATCAGTGACACAATTCCTTTAGTGTTCCTGCTGGAGCACACTCTGCGGGGAATTATAGATGTGGCTCTAGAGGCAGAGCAGCAGGAGGAAGAGGAGGCCTTTCCTTGCTCTCAAGGCCCCAGTCTTTCCGCAGACACCATTCTAGCGGGTCCTACTCAGATCAGACAGGAGGAGGATGAGGAGGAGGAGGACTATTTAAGTAGTGGGGGCATTGAAGGTGGGGATTCCTCAAGGGAGGGTTTTGTGTGCCCAGAAACAGAAGGGCTTGTGCGTGGCTGGGAGGAGGAAGTGCACGATACAGTCATCCTCATTGACCAGGAAGACTCGGCAGCTAATGCCACCTCCAACCTATGCTGCATGGGCTCCTTAAGGATGCAAAAGCCTGCTAAAGGACCCCAGAATTCGTGCTATCAAGGAGAGGGATCATTACTGGTTGGCAACCCTTCTTGATCCTGTCACGTTCCCACGTTCCAACCCTGTCTCCCTGCCCTCTGTATTCCTTATGTCTGTGTTTCCCTGTGCTGCTTTCCCTGACATGCAGCTCAGGGGTTAAGTTCTTTGCTCGTTGAGCTTCTGCTGGTGATATGGGCTGATTACTCCCCTATATAAAGCCATGGGCCCATATCACCATGCTCTTGCATCCTGGTTCACTTCAGCCACAGATTTGTTCCTGAGAGCTCCCTGTTTTCCATCCTAGTTCTATCTCAGTGTTTCCCCCTTGTCTGAGTTCTAGGTTTCTGATTGACTTTCTGGTATTGACCCTCTGGCCTGGCTGAGGGACTTTCTCTGGTGCTATATCCCTGCTTTGGCTCAAGGTATACGTTTTGGTTTTGACCCCCTGGCTTATTTATTGACCACTCTTATGGATATCCCTAGCTGTCCTGTGCTTATCGTATTATATGTTGTGTGTCCCTGTAGACCACGGCTTTAGTATATTGAAGTCCTGCCCTGCAAGTTGTTGAGTATATTCTCCTTCAGGTGTCTGTGTTTTTTTCCAGGACTCTGCATGGCTACAAGGTAACCTTTTTCTATTAGTGCAGATTCGGCCACTCTAAGGACCGATCTATCAGTATAGGGCTCCTTTGGTATTTAGCCGTGCAGAGGTCCCCAGTGTCTACTGTGGTTTATTTACTTTTCCTGATCGTTGTGTCACGCATCTCTGCATATAGCGGCTTTTCCTCTTACCTGGGCCCTACTTGGCACATGCCAGGTACCGCCATTGTGGCTGAACGTGACAGATCCACGATACAAGGGGAAAGTTGCAGAGCTCATCCTGCCCGCACAGAGGGAACACAGGATGAAAAAACTTGAGGACGCTCTAAAGCGACACTTGTATTACACCTTTCCAGGCACTGGTAGATTACCAAGTGCTGACACACGTGCTTCTGAGGCTGCGGGTGATCAGAGGAATAGTGGTGAAGGCCAGGGCCGCTTGACTGATGCTTTTTTAAATTTTTTTAGTCCTCGACGCCCAGGGACGTCAAATGTAGGCACCCATTGCCAGCGTCTTCACCATATGGTGCAGGACTACCTAGGGGCAAGGACAGACCTGGATACCTTTCCAGCAGATGATCCACTGGCTTACTGGGTGTTGAGATTGGATCACTGGCCAGAACTTAGCCAATATGCTATGCAGCTGCTAGGTTGCCCTTCATCTAGCGTACTTTCCGAAAGGACGTTCAGTGCCGCTGGAGGCTTTGTCACAGACAAAAGAGTGCGTCTGTCCACTGACTCTGTAGACCGGCTGACATTTATAAAAATGAATCAGTCCTGGATCAGCAGCTATCAATCCCCTGATGCCGAAGTAACGGAATAGATCGGGTATGTCTTCTGCATGCACAAAACCTCCAGCACTGAACTCTTCCACAATACCACAAAAGGGTTACGGTGTGAAGGCACTTGCTGCCATGAAAGGCACAATATTTGGCTGCACTGACGCCTGTGCCAGATTTATATCATTTTATTTTTTTGAACCTCAGGGTCCAACCCTGCACTCTTCCACAATACCACAGAGGGGTTACTGTATGATGATACTTGCTGACCTGGCATAAAAGGCACAATATCTGGGAGCACTGACGCTCATTAACAGATAAAAAAAAACACTTTTCAATATAGGACCACATGGTCCACCCCTGCACTCTTACACAATACCACAGAGGGGTTAGGCTAGGGTTAGATGAGCGCATTTTCTACGGACTGTGCGTCCGTGCAGTACGGACGTACTTACTGACTGTGACGACAAAGTAGTGGCCAGTGCCACACAGTCCGTTTTTTTCACTGATGTAGCAGGGAAAATAAATTACAATGAAAGAACATTCTGTTCGTCAAAAATGCTGGACGTATAAATGCAGTCCGTCTGACCTTGTTGCATCACTCACACACAAAGCTATGTGGACGTTGTGGACGTGGCGCACTCTGCACGTACGTTCTAGCAGTATTACGTTCTTGCCTAACCTGCATCCGTTTGCAGCGTCCGTGAGCCCCCGCACTTCTGTGCGGACGTACTTCGTGTGTGGGGCTCCATTTAACACAATTGTATGCTATCACGGACGTACTTATGTGCGGGCAACATGGACGTTAACACTGCGTTCGTCTGACCCCAGCCTTACTGTATGATGATACTTGCTGGCCTGGTAGTCTTGCACCAAAGGCACAATATCTGGGTGCACTGACGCCCATTACCAGATCAAAAACTTTTCAATATAGGACCACATGGTCCACCCCTGCACTCTTCCACAATACCACAGAGGGGTTACTGTATGATGATACTTGCTGGCCTGGCATTAAAGGCACAATATCTGGGTGCACTGACGCCCATTAACAGATTAAAAAAACACTTTTCAATATAGGACCACATGGTCCACCTCTGCACTCTTCCACAATACCACAGAGGGGTTAGGCTAGGGTCAGATGAGCGCATTTTCTACGGACTGTGCGTCCGTGCAGTACGGACGTACTTACTGACTGACGACAAGGTAGTGGCCACACAGTTGGTTTTTTTCACTGACGAATTTTTTAACTGATGTAGCAGGGAAAATAAATTACAATGAAAGAGCATTCTGTCCGTCAAAAATGCTGGACGTATAAATGCAGTCCGTCTGACCTTGTTGCATCACTCACACACAAAGCTATGCGGACGTTGTGGACGTGGCGCACTCTGCACGTCCGTTCTAGCAGTATTACGTTCTTGCCTAACCTGCGTCCGTTTGCAGGGTCCGTCAGCCCCCGCACTTCTGTGCGGACGTACTTCGTATGTGGGGCTCAATTTAACACAATTGTATGCTATCACGGACGTACAGTCATGGCCGAAATTGTTGGCACCCCAGACATTTTTCCAGAAAATCAAGTATTTCTCACAGAAAAGTATTGCAGTAACACATGTTTTGCTATACACATGTTTATTCCCTTTGTGTGTATTGGAACAAAACAAAAAAAGGGAGGAAAAAAGCAAATTGGACATAATGTCACACAAAACTCCAAAAATGGGCTGGACAAAATACTTGTCACCTTTTCAAAATTGTGGATAAATAAGATTGTTTCAATCATGTGATGCTCCTGTAAACTCACCTGGGGCAAGTAACAGGTGTGGGCAATAGAAAAATCACACCTGAAAGCCGATAAAAAGGAGAGAAGTTCACTTAGTCTTTGCATTGTGTGTCTGTGTGTACCACACTAAGCATGGACAATAGAAAGAGGAGAAGAGAAATGTCTGAGGACTTGAGAACCAAAATTGTGGAAAAATATCAACAATCTCAAGGTTACAAGTCCATCTCCAGAGATCTAGATTTGCCTTTGTCCACAGTGTGCAACATTATCAAGAAGTTTGCAACCCATGGCACTGTAGCTAATCTCTCTGGGCGTGTATGGAAGAGAAAAATTGATGAAAGGTTGCAACGCAGGATAGTCCGGATGGTGGATAAGCTGACCCAAACAAGTTCAAAAAAAATTCAAGCTGTCGTGCAGGCTCAGGGAGCATCAGTGTCAGCGCGAACTATCCATCGACATTTAGATGAAATGAAACGCTATGGCAGGAGACCCAGAAGTTCTTCACTGCTGACACAGAGGCATAAAAAAGCCAGACTACAGTTTGCCAAAATGTACTTGAGTAAGCCAAAATCCTTCTGGGAAAACGTATTGTGGACAGATGAGACCAAGATAGCTTTTTGGTAAAGCACATCATTCTACTGCTTACCGAAAACAGAATGAGGCCTACAAAGAAAAGAACACAGTACCTACAGTGAAATATGGTGGAGGTTCAATGATGTTTTGGGGTTGTTTTGCTGACTCTGGCACTGGGTGCCTTGAATGTGTGCAAGACATCATGAAATCTGAGGATTACCAAAGGATTTTGGCTCGCACTGTAGAGCCCAGTGTCAGAAAGCTGGGTTTGCGTCCGAGATCTTGGGTCTTCCAGCAGGATAATGACCCCAAACATATGTCAAAAAGCAGCAAGAAATGGATGGCAACAAAGCGCTGGAGAGTTCTGAAGTGGCCAGCAATGAGTCCAGATCTAAATCCCATTGAACACCTGTGGAGAGATCTTAAAAGTGCTGTTGGGAAAAGGCGCCCTTCCAATAAGAGAGACCTGGAGCAGTTTGCAAAGGAAGACTGGTCCAAAATTCCGGGTGAGAGGTGTAAGAAGCTTATTGATGGTTATAGGAAGCGACTTATTTCAGTTATTTTTTCCAAAGGGTGTGCAACCAAATATTTAGTTAAGGATGCCAAGAATTTTGTCCAGCCCATTTTTGGAGTTTTGTGTGACCTTATGTACAATTTGCTTTTTTTCCTCCCTTTTTTTGTTTTGTTCCAATACACACAAAGGGAATAAACATGTGTATAGCAAAACATGTGTTACTGCAATACTTTTCTGTGAGAAATACTTGATTTTCTGGAAAAATGTCTGGGGTGCCAACAATTTCGGCCATGACTGTACTTATGTGCGGGCAACACGGACATTAACACTGCGTTCGTCTGACCCCAGCCTTACTGTATGATGATACTTGCTGCCCTGGCAGTCTTGCACCAAAGGCAGAATATCTGGGTGCACTGACGCCTTAACCAGATGCATATCTTTTTAATATAGGACCGCAAGGTCCACCCCTGCACTCTTCCAAAATACCACAGAGGGGTTACTGTATAATGATACTTGATGGCCTGGCATTAAAGACACAATATCTGGGTGCACTGATGCCCATTAACAGATAAAAAAATAAAAATTCAATATAGGACCAACCACATGGTCCACCCCTGAACTCTTCCACAATACTACAGAGGGGTTACTGTATGATGATACTTGATGGCCTGGTATTAAAGACACAATATCTGGGTGCACTGACGCCCATTAACAGATAAAAAACTTTTCAATATAGGACCACATGGTCCACCCCTGCACTCTTTCACAATACCACAGAGGGGTTACTGTATGATGATACTTGCTGGCCTGGCATTAAAGGCACAATATCTGGGTGCACTGACGCCCATTAACAGATAAATAACTTTTCAATATAGGACCACATGGTCCACCCCTGCACTCTTTCACAATACCACAGAGGGGTTACTGTATGATGATACTTGCTGGCCTGGCATTAAAGGCACAATATCTGGGTGCACTGACGCCCATTAACAGATAAAAAATATTTTTTTCAATATAGGACCAACCACATGGTCCACCCCTGAACTCTTCCACAATACTACAGAGGGGTTACTGTATGATGATACTTGATGGCCTGACATTAAAGGCACAATATCTGGGTGCACTGACGCCCATTAACAGATAAAAAAACACTTTTCAATATAGGACCACATGGTCCACCCCTGCACTCTTCCACAATACCACAGAGGGGTTACTGTATGATGATACTTGATGGCCTGGCACCAAAGGCACACTATCTGGGTGCACTGACGCCCATTAACAGATAAAAAAAAATTCATTATAGGACCAACCACATGGTCCACCCCTGAACTCTTCCACAATACCACAGAGGGGTTACTGTATGATGATACTTGATGGCCTGGCATTAAAGGCACAATATCTGGGTGCACAGACGCCCATTACCAGATCAAAAACTTTTCAATATAGAACCACATGGTCCACCCCTGCACTCTTTCACTATACCACAGAGGGGTTAATGTATGATGATACTTGCTGGCCTGGCAGTCTTGCACCAAAGGCACAATATCTGGGTGCACAGACGCCCATTACCAGATCAAAAACTTTTCAATATAGAACCACATGGTCCACCCCTGCACTCTTTCACTATACCACAGAGGGGTTACTGTATGATAGTACTTGCATGCCTGGCACTAAAGGCACAATATCTGGGTGCACTGCCATTGACGCCTGTATCAGATTCATATCCTCAGAGGGGTTACGGTGTGACGGCACTGTTGCCGACGCTAAAAGCCCAATTTTAAAGCACCTATTGTTACTTTCATCCAAAGCCTGCATAAGGTTCACAATAATTTAGCCAAAAAAAACCACTAAACTTTTTCTGCGCGTCCTAAAATGTCTTTTCATACAGGCTGCCGCCCCAAGCAGTTGTTTATGGATAGATTAAAGGAAAAGCATTTACCGTCATATGAAACGTCATTTTTTTGTTTTTAAGTGTTTCTATACATCCTAGAAATCCGCCACTTCACGGGCAGGTTATGGGGACCTCATAGGCACGATATTTGAAGGAATTTTTCGTTTCTATTTTTAACCCTTATTTCATGGAAAACTCACTGTCCCTTTTAAAAACTTTTTTTTAAAACTTTTTGTCCTTGTTTCCTGTCCCCCAGGGCACTACCCGGACCCCGATACACCTTTTATGGCAAATATGTAGCATGTATGCCCTCTTGGAGGGCACTCTAAAAAACCGAATTTTCAGCCCCATTGACTTGCATGGGGGTTCGGGTTCGGTCCCGAACAAATGGGAAGTTCGGGTTCGGGCTCGAACCGAACTCGGGGAGTGTTCGGCTCATCCCTACATGACACCACGCTTCAATATTGTAAAATCTGGGACCCCTGGCTGGAATATGACTTAGGCTGATGGCTGGGTTGTTTGGCTTTCTCGCAGGTGGTGATAAGTGTGTATTTCACCTCTCTGGGGCGGCACCCTTTCCCTTTCCCCTTCCCTTCCCCCTCTTTTCTTGTGGTCTTTCTTTCTATCACTTTCTTTTCTTTGATGTGTTGCCTTAGGTCTTTTATTTCTTCCTTTCTCCCCCCTTGGGGGATCTGTCCCTGCGGTCTTTTGGCAGGAGCTTTTCAGGGCTCAACGACAGCTGTTTTTAAGCATATGTTTCTATTGTATGATGTCCTTTTGTCTTTGAAAAATGGAAAATAACGAATTATAACAAAAATAAATTCAAGATGATTCAGATAACCTCTAATTTGAGAGTAATTTTAACTATTATATGGTGGTCTGGCTTATAGGTCTGTACTTTTTCTTAAAGTTATATATGAATTACATCTCCTCTGAAAGTAAGTAATCAGGAACCACATGAGTGTAGCTATAATGTTATTTATAATGTATATAAGATCCTGTGATTCCCAGCCTTCATTTTAATGCAAATATCCACAAGATTTTTTTTATGCCATAATATTCAAATAACCTTCAAATATTGCACTGCTGAATACTATGTTGTTGCAACCCATTGAAGCCTGTAGATGCTCAACTGAGTCTGGTTGCTGTCCTTCATAGATGTCTTCTTTGATTTTCATATTTTGAAATGCAGATTTCTTATCTAGGTGCTTTACTTCCATTCATTTTCCTGATGCAGATGCATTTCATGATGAAGAATTCACTTTTATAGACATATTTCAGAGCTGTAAGTATTTCATCATAATTATTTCAGTATTCCCTTGTTGTATACCTTGCGCACAGTGCTTTTTTTCTGGAAAAATAGGTGGGGGTACTCTCACGTCCGGGGAAAACTGATTATTAGGACTATTTTCATGTCCTCATAAACAATAGTTGTAGTTCACTTAAAGGAAGACACTATATAAGGGAACCATACTTTTTAATACTGTGTTCCTTTAAATGAACTACAACTATTGTTGTAACCGTATTGGGGTTATCCACTAAGTGCCTCTGTTGCAAGAAAAGTCTGTATTGCAGGGCAGTTAGCTGTTTTTTTTTTGCAACAATGGCACTGAGTGGATAATCCCCTAGCATTGTGAGCACCACAGCAATGAAACTCACAGTTTTGCTGAGTATGTATGAACTCCACAGCAATAAAACTCACAGTAATGCGCAGTGTGTATGAACTCCACAGTAATGAAAACTCACAGTAATGCACAGTGTGTATGAGCTCCACAGTAATGAAACTCACAGTAATGCGCAGTGTGTATGAGCTCCACAGCAATGAAACTCACAGTAATGTGCAGTGTGTATGAGCTCCATAGCAATGACACTCACAGTAATGTGCAGTGTGTATGAGCTCCAAATGTGTGTAAATATGCTGCACCCCCCCCCCCTCCCCATGCTGTTCAAAGTTTCAGCGGCTGCAGAGAGAAGGGGGAGCAGCCTTCCCTTGTCACTTACTGGGGAGGGGGTTATCAGTCCCTACATACACTCCTGACAATCGGAAGCGTTCAGGAGCAACATGAGCTGCCGAGCGCTTCCGATTCTCTGCCTGCCACTGCAGGAGGAGGGAGGAGCATCATGCTCTCTCCTGTTAGTTCTGGCTGGTGGTGAGGTACCGGTGATGAGTGGTGATTTACCGGTACTGAGTACCCCCGAGTACCCCTGAAAAAAAGCCCTGCTTGTGCATATCCTAGCCGAGTCTTTGTCAAGATTCCCATCTGCATTGAATTTGACTTTAAATTCAGATTACATGCAATAACTGTCACAACTATATCCAGCGTGCAGTCAGAACTGTAAAACGGTAGAAACTCTGAAGAGATTCAGTCCTTATAATGGCTGGGTAACTAAACAAAGAGTTCAAAGCCAGTAAAGGAATACTGAGCTAAGAAACAGAGTAACCAGATAACAGAGCCAAGTTCAAGGGCAGGAGAGGTTTACGAGAAACTAGACAAGAACGCCGAGGTCAAAGGCAGGAGATATACACGGAAGTCAGCAACAAAGACAAACAGATCTATTCAAAGAAAGGTGAAACTCAAGAGAATGACTGGAGAAGTGAAAATTCTAGGTCAAAATAGCCAAACCATAAAAATTCTCCCTTTCATCTCACTTTCCAAATCGGCTATTTGGTCTAGATTATTCTCTTCTTCTGCCAATTCACCTGGTTTTCACCTTACTCTGAATAACCCTGAAGGTTAAAAAAAGAAAAAAGGAAGATGGTATAATCACAGAGGGAATTCACGGAAACAAACAAGGGGAGACATACGTGACACATCTGCACTTTGAACCTCATATTCTCACAGTAAAAGAAAAAAAAAACAGAAGTCATTATAGTTTGAAGCCCACCTGCCAATGTAAAGGCAAACCTCTCAAATTGTGTCCTAACCAGATGCCTACACACAGCCTCCTGCCTTTTTTTCACATCAGAGACAAAATGGTGAATTTATTTATACCCTATACCAAACTTTGTGTTAAATTTTCTTGGATCTCACACTTGGAAGGACAAAAAAAAAAGTACAGTTTTCTTGATACTAATACTTCAACCAGCATAGACAGAGCACAAGCAAGGGCACTCACACAAATGGAAGCACGATAATTTCCTGCTTTATCTCAATATTTGTCAGGGATCCGAACCGGAGTGGGAGGATATGAGCCCAGAATGCAGTGACACACAAGAGACAAGGATACGGTGAATAAACAGGGTTTATTACTAAGAACCACACACACAGGTAAACACAGTAGAGGGGGGCGAAGCAGAAATGGGGCTGACTAGAGATACTGCTGAGTAACAGACTGCGCAGAACATAGAACAGATATATAGGGGGAACTTACATAAGACACCAGACAGGTGGGACTTGAAAAGGCTGACTGGGATCTAGGGACACTGTGGACTTGATACCAGGGTGGCAGGGGCAAACTGGAGACATGGTATGGGTTCAATGGAGGGAGCACGGAGGGCAGCAAGGTAGACGAGGTGTAATGTCAAGGGATAGTCCAGTAAGGAAGGCTAAATGTACGGTACACGGATAGAAGATGGGATCCAGGGAGCAAGCTTCTTTCAGGACAGGCAGATATACTGAGTGGTGAAACATCAATGCAGAAGCAAGGTTGGAAGGGCGTGACCTCCATTTAAGGAGAGCTAGTTACAGGGCTGACACCTGTAGAGGAGACATCCTGCAGGCAGTAACTGGAATCCACGGGGGCAGCACCTTTCATTTTGCAACACCAGATTTTCCCTTCTTGCTATCAAAGGAGGTGCAGATATTACATGAGTGTTCAATGTTTTGGTCCCATTCGCAAGACTTTTTGTAGGTGTGAAAATGAGAGAGCTGGAAAGACATGGTGAATGAGTGACATCAGCAACATTGTGCTAAGTGAACAAAAAATAGTAAGAATGAGTAAGGAAAGGCTATCCTCCATGCAACATTTTTTCGCTGTTGTTTGAAACACCGGTGAATACATTTCATATATTTTAAAGTGGCAATGTCTATTGAATTCTGAAAAAAACAAAGCTTAAAACAATGGTAAAAGTAGCACTAACCATCTTCCACTGAAAAAGCTATAGAAAGAACAGTGAACTACAGTGGTGTTTTTCCAAATGATGAATTCACTCTAATTTCAGCCTAGTTGATTCACAATAGTTCCCCAAAGTTTGACAAACCAAATCCACCATTATTTCCATATAGTAAGAGTTCCAAATACAATTCCTGGTCAAAAAAAGTCACCACCAGGATTTAACCCCTTCACTACCAAGATATAGATATTTCGGCCTTCAAAGGCACCATCTGGTGCCCCGATTTCGAGATATCTCAATCTGCAGCTCTGCAGCCCTAAAGCAAATTAAATTTGTCTGCTGCAAACAAATTTCATTTGCGTTTGCGGTGGAGAAGGTGCCCCCAAAGTTTTAGCTCTGTGGGCATAATGCCCAAAGAGCTACAATTGTGTAAAGTCAGCAAACTGGATGATCTGACATCGGACATTCAGCAAGTAGATACATTTGTTGCAGTGAACCACGGACTGCATCTGTAACTCAGTTTGGCTGTATATGGCACCATCTACTGGCCAAATATGTTAGTACAGTAAAAAATTAATTGAGACTATTTCTAAATATGTCTTACACTATAATTAATTAAAAATTATTTTTCAAAAAACCACTGGTTCCTGACAATGTTTTTTTGGAAAATCACTTGGTAGTGAAGGGGTTAACTAAGTAAACAGGTGCAAGTCTTCCATTGGATAATTACTGCAGTGATTAAAATGTATCAGCTGGCAATAAATGAGGTAATCTGACTTTCTGTATGTACTGAATCAACAACTTTTTCCATCATTGGATTTTTTCTTCTCTGATGGCACACCCATATTCAAAGATGATAAGCAGTATGGAAATCTGGTACAGCACCAATCACCCAGTGATTGAGAAAAAACTCAAGAAACCAAATACAATACATACAATTTTCTCAGCTCATTCATGGAATTAAAAGATCTTCTTAGTACACCCCCAAAAATTGAAAACCAAATACAATATAGTATAGTAAGTAGTGTATTAATCAGATGAACGTGATAGATCTATATCATACCACTCACACTTTGTTGAGCCATTCACCGGCTCTGGGTGGAATTTGTCTCTGGGTATTTCTCTTCAAATTTCATAGGCACCCAATCACCTTAACCACGCTCAGGACTCCATCTTTTCTTCCCTTTAATTTACAAGCAGAATAGGGGCAAACCCCTAGCGTAGTACTGTATACACCAATTTATCAATAACATAAGACAGACAATTACCAGCTTACTTACATTGGATGGAGGCTCCATCATGGAGCCCTCCTTGGCTCTTATGTTCTCACATATGTACCGGCTGGGTAGAGGGGAGGTAACATCACTGCTCTATGACTGTGGGCGACACAGGTTCAAATCCCGGCAAGAGCACCTCTCCAGTAAGTGTCCTTAGGCAAGACACCTAACGGTACATACTCGTCACCCAGGACATACTTGAAAAGGAGAGAAATCTCAATGCATTCTTCCTGGTAAAATACTTTCTCAAAAAAAAATCAGTTTCTTTAAAGAGTTTCCCACAAAAACTCCTCCTTCAGATATCAGGAACCTTAGAAACCAGGGAACCAGGGATCTTTCCAATATTCCAGTAGGCAGCAGACAAAATATTGAAATTCTAAAGATTTGTTCATATTACATTAGTACAACCCAGAACGCGTTTCGCCTAAAAAATTTGCAGCTTCAGCTGGTATAATTTTTCTTCGTATTCCAAGATAACAATGCAAGGATTCATCAGGCTCAAATTGTGCAAAGGATAACAATCGGTGATGAAATGAGAATACTTAGCTTGAATGAAATTGCTGTGATGGTTCCCAGGAGATGGTCCGCTTCTCCAATTACAAATGCAGTAATAGATACAGGAACTCCAGCATCTGGTATAACCCCCAACGAACCGGGAAACGTCCTGATAAGGATATTTGTATCACCAGGACCGGATTGATGAGAATGATGAGAAATATGATTGATGTAGTAAAAATAAGAACTTTATTCCAAATAAAATATCTATAAAAGCCCGACGCATTTCGTCTAAATATTAGACTTTTTCAAGGGCAGTAATCATGCACAGTGAATCAAAATAAAATTATATACAATACAATTTCCCATCATTCATATATAGTCCCAAAGAGTATTTGATTGGTTCTCCCAATAAGTGTGGCGTTTCCCTTATAAGGAAATTTCCTGTTTGAGCCAGTCTTTTGCCCATAAATCCTCACTCTCCCCAAGTGAAACCCACATCCGGCTATTCGTAACGCCAATAGCTGTTTCTTTCGTTTCCTCCGATGGTTCTTTACCTCCGGTTTCACTTTCATCCTCCCGGACACGATATGTCACGTCCTGTTTTGACCGCAACGTCATTTCCTTCAGAGAGCCTTGATGATTCCTCCCGTCCTGTTTCGAATCGATGCATCGCTTCCCTTTCACTTTCGATTTTCCTTTCATGTATCCCGATCTTATTTAGAGTCCTTAGGTGCAACGGATATCTTCCAGATCAAATCAATTCAATTCAAGTGCCGTGATGGTACATTAGGGATGTGCGTTTTGTTTTGTACCGATTCGTTTTTCTCACGAAACGGGCCATTTCGGTGGTTCGGATTCGACCCGACGTCCCGAACCGGACCAGCAACGAAATACACACTATCCAAAATATTTCCCGATGCGAAAGAAAAAATTTTGTTATTTCATATGGACATGAAATTTGTAAAATTGCAGGACATTTTCATTCTAGTTGCGATTTCTGTTCCATTTCGGTTCATTACGGACAAAGTATTTTCGTGTAATCATTTTGAGTCCGTTTCGGTTCCGTTGCTGATTTCGTAATTTCGTATCGTCAGTCACTTTTTTCACTTGTTCCAGTGCTTTCTTTCGGCATCAATAATATATTTATTTTAAATATTTAATTAGCTTTTCCCTAAATCCCCAGTCTAACAGTACAAGATATTGATATTTTATATGATTAAATAAAGTTGTGCAATGCATATTCATAAGAAAAAAATGATCTTTCATAAAAAACGATATGTCCGAAGGAACGAATCGGCAGGATTACCGTATCGATCGAAATATTGGAGCATCCGAAATACCATACGTCTATAAAATCCAAACAAAAATCCAAGAACAAGGTTGGACCCTTTTAAACGAAGAGAACAGATGATCCGAAAGACCGAAATTCCCAGATTTCACGAAACAAAAACTGATACAAAACACCGAGCTGGAAACGAAACGAGCCAAAACGAAAATGGGCCGAAACGATCTGAAACAAAACTTTTGAAAAACCGAACGTGCTGAAACGAAACGAAAAAAAAAAACGCGCGCACATCTCTAACGTACATTAATCTAGACATTTATGTACAGTATTTTGAGAAAGGATATTAAAATCAGGTTTAGTTTTATGGGAAATATGTGGAACCCTCTAATTCAAATTCACAATCAGGGTTATCCAAAGAGATTCGAAAAGTCACCGCACGTTCGGTGACTTTTCGTTCTCTTCAATTCGGTTCCTTTTGCCGATTGCATTTCGGTGACCCTGCGGTGTATTCAGCAAACACCACAGGGTCCCCGAATTGCAGGGAAAGGCTACCGAAAACCTGACGAACACTAACCGAATGCACGCTGAAAACAAGCAAAAACATCTGGATTAACCTTTGAAGAAGCCGAACAGGAGCCGAACAGGAGCCGAATCACACAGAGCCGAAGCAGCTGTGACGTAGAGGAGGCAGTGAATAAATTAGAAAAACCATTTGTATGAATCTGGGAAAAAGAAACGCTGTTTGCAAAGAAACTACTGAGCGAAAATGTCTGAAATTTTCACAGGAGGTCCAGGGAATGATAATAAAGAGGGCTGTTACAGAAAAAATAAGTAAACTGAAAAAAAAAAATCAAAAAAAAATCGGACTTTTAAAAAAAAAAAGAAAAAAAAAGAAAAATGCTTAAAGTATCCTAAAAAATCTATAAATAAAGAGACTTTTTGCTGCAAAATTTTATAATGAACGGTTTATTAGATATTGAATTAAAACGGGAATATTTTTAACATTGAAGCCTATGGGATTCTCCTGAATTAATTTGCCGAATTAAACCACCGAATGGCAGGGCATTTCGGGAACCTTTCACTGCTGGTTTGTGTTCTCTGAATAGCCGAAGCCGTGCTTCTCTATGGGGATTTCACTGCCCTCGAACAGGGACCGAACAGGCACCGTATGTGCAGGCAATTCGCCAGGATTTGGTGAATTGCCTGCTCTCTGAATAGCCGAATGGCCAGGAAAGGTAACCGAACGCTGATTTTCAGCATTCGGTTACCTTTCTCCAGCAATTCGGATCTCTTTGGATAACCCTGAATATCTTTGTTTTGCTGAATCATAAGTGCTGCCGGACTGAGCATCAGAGGAAATGTAGTCCAGAATCATTTGCAGAGCTTAGCCACCAATGTAGCAGGTTAATGTTTTTATTGCATATTGATTATTGTTGCGGTTAGTTTAAAGTGGTGATAAGATATGTCATTGAATACGTAACATTTAGAATTCCAGTAATAATAATAATTCATATTTTCTCCTGTTCTTGAAGCAAAAAAACACAAGCTTTCCTTGTTTTATTTAATTTATTTTTCTTAAATTAAATGTTTGAGCCTCTTTTTTATTATATTGATATGAGGTTAGGCAACTTTGAAATGCAGTAATAGATTGTGACATGAAAAGCTATTTGGAAGATATTAAATAAATAGTGATTGCTTTCCTGTCTGAAGGTCACATTGACCTTACTGGAAATGCCAGGCATAGAGCACAACAATACCGCATATAGCTTGTTTGGAAAATGAAGGAGATGAGCAGAAGGCATTCCTGTGCATACTCGACTGATTGTGGAAATGACATTTGCATTCCCTTGAGAAAGAATGAAAATGTAACACTGTACAGAGGAAACTCTTTCTTGCTATTAGTTCTGATAAATCCACTGTAATAATTTATAAGTGTTCATTAGCCAGAGAGAGCATCTCAAGTGAGACACAGGAGGCACAAGATAGAATCAATGCTATTTATCCATCAACTTACTTTTACCGTAAACTCAAAGTACAAAATGTTATACATCTTTTTTTTAATCAATATTTTTATCAGCTTTTATATATTAATTATAGATATATTTTTTTTAAGTAAAAAAGTCCCTGCTTTTAACCTCTTCACTACCAAAAGCTTTTTTAAAAAAATTATAATATTTGAAACATGGAATTTATAGTTAACAATTAAAAATTGGGCACAATGGCAATTTTGCATTTAGGTTTTTAGTCCAAAATAGTTTAAATAATGTAAATTTGCTCCTGTTTAATTTTTCATGCATTCATTTATCTTTTCCAGAAATATTGCTGCAGTGAAAGACTCTAAACTCTAGATGGTGTTTCTTGTCTTGCACACTGGCATCTGTATTATTAGCATACACGCAGAAAGGACATTTTGGGTTAACAAACGTAAATGTGATGAAGACAGACGATGTAAGTGATAAGATATCCTACTTATCAGGTTTGTAGTGATCATAATGAGATTAATTGTAATGCAGCTCCTAATAAAATATAAACATAATATCGCATATGACATAATGTCCTGTCCTTTCCAAAATCAGCGACTGTTTATCTGGCATTTCCTCCTGGATGGCCTCTCACCACCTAAAGATTAACATGTTGAAGACTGAGCTCCTACTAATTCCTCCCTTTAATGCCCCCTTCAAACCAGGTTCGCTGTCTCAGAGTTACACTTGAGTCTGCTCTTTCCTTCATCCTCCACAATCCTTCTCTCTCCTCCTCCTGCCTCTACCAATTACGTAATATTTCCAGAATTCGGCCATTTCTTACCACTGACACCACAAAGGAACTAATTCACGCCCTTGTAATCTCCCAATTTGACTATTGTAATAATCTTCTAGCTGGCCTCCTCTCCCACCTCGCCCCCCTACAATCCATTCTGAATGCCTCGCCAGGCTCATCCACCTCACCTGCCACTCTGTCTTTGGAACTCCTCTCTGCGAGTCCCTTGACTGGCTCCTCATCCACTGCAGAATTAAATTCAAAATCCTTACCCTGACCTACAAAGCTCTCACTAACTCAGATCCCCACTACCTGTCCTCACTAATCACCAAATACACCCCAGCCCGCTCCCTGAGATCAAACAGTGACCTGTGCCTAGCTATTCCCAGCATCACCTCTTCCCATAATAGACTGCATAACAGACTGCATGATTTCTCAAGTGCAGCCCCCATCCTCTGGAATGTTCTCATTTGTACTGTCAGACTTTCCCCTAGTTTCCCTTCCTTCAAACGCTCCCTTAGACTCACTAATACACCTCACTGCCCCAACCAGTCCATCACTCTCACCTTGCAGTCCTCTCCTCCTGTTTCCACCCCAACCCTTCTAGATTGTAAGATCCCAAGGGAATAGAGCCCTTGTTTCCTCCTGTACTAGTTTATCAAAATTCAGTCTCAAATGTATTGTAACCCTGTCTATATCGTGCCCATTGTTCAGTGCTGCGGAATATGCTGGTGCTATTTAAATAAAGAATAATAATAAAATAATAATTTGGAAATTATAGTAAAATATTGTATCTGTAGTACTATACAGGGATTCTCAATCATTATAAACCCCCCTGAATCTTATCCCTGTACAGTAGTGTATGACCTCAGGGCTCTACCTGTAATTCTGCCTTCTCCCTGACTGTATGATGACAGCATCTCATTTTAAAATAATTTACTTTGCAAACATAGCTGGACCTTTTATCATATTTTTTCAGTCTATCGTGCTCTAATCCTGGGCAGTGACTGGATCAGATAAAGTTGCAATGTAAGTAAGAAATCCGGGTTATGTCAGACATTCGGCAGAAAAGTAACAGTTTGTATTGAACCAAATTATTATGTATCTAAAGTTATCTATGAGCAGGGTTGAAATCGCTAACAGTTAAAGGTGGAAACATATTCCAAAATGAATGTCTAAATAATTAAATTGATAATAAAAAAAGATGTGGATTACAGGACCACTAAGAACAGAAAATATACAATGACATCTAATTCCTCTTCTTTCACCCTCACCCTGCATCTGAGACTATTTCTCACCCTCCAAAAGGGTCTGGAGCATAAAATTTTACAGTGCCGCTCGCCCATCCTTTTCTTCTCTATAGTTTCTATGTCCCCACTCCCCATGCCTTTTATCTCCATTGTGTCTCCTCCCTATCCCTTTCACCTCTTACGCACCACTGGTTTACAGGTTGTAATGCATTAAAAACCATATCTGCTTATCATATGCTTATTGCCAAAGCACCCATATAATAGATTTCTGTTGTGAAGACATGATGATATTTTAGAGATGCTTCTGTCAGGCTAGGGTCAGACGAGCGTTTTTAAGAGTGGAAGGAACGTCCGTAAGAGTGGACGTTCCTTCCACTCTGACTCCCTTCTGACGCCCGTCTGGCCACCTCGCTGAGTGGAGTTAGTGCACTCAGCGATGCAAGGCTCCATCCCCCTATGGAGGATCGCGCTTTGCAGCCCCGTCGAACGCGCGTCAAAGCGCTTCGACGGGGAGGCTTTCTGAATGGACGCAGCATCCCTGCTGTAGCGTGCACAATTTGTGTGGCTGGCCCTGTCGAAGCATCACATCTCTGCGACGGATGCCGGGAGGCACGTCAGTATGGGCGCACATAGTGCGCTCATCTGACACGGCCCGGAGTCATAGTTTTAGTAATGTCATGAGTGGTGTATTGAGCTTTCCATGAAGATTATCAAGTTGTAAAATGGATTTCAAAGGATGTATTATAATTAGATGGCATGTGCATGGCTTCATTAACGTTAGCACTGAGAGACTAGCCACTTCGCTGTCTCTATTTTAAAGTGAGCCTCTGGTAATTTATACTGTCTGGAGTGAAGGAGCCATCAGCAAGCCACAGTTACCACTAGGATTAGGATCACTCAGGGTCAGCTGCTTTAAAAATTTATAATATTTTGCAGTATATTGACATCTGATGATCTCGCATCTACAAGTTCTCTGTGCTGCTTGTCCTTATCTTGTTTGATGCTTTACAATCAAAACAGCATTAGTTCTTCGTCGGTGTAATCGAGGTAACAGAAATGTCTCAGTTAAAAATATTCTTCTTGCCTGTCTAAAATTGTTTTATTTCTCGTATTTCTTTGACAAAAGGTTGAAAGCTGCTATATTTTATTTAAGTGTAAAGGAACACTCACATTTTAAGCCAATTGAAACGGTCATGTTAACCCTTTTATAGCTAAAAATGTGTAAACGTTATTTATTATCATGTAACATTTTGCTTTGTAACATAATGGAAAATGAAAGTTAGCATGTAAAGCTCCTCTTACATATATTTGTAATACATGATCAGTGTTCTTCTTGGAGAGAAATTAAATCTTCTTTGAGATCTCAGTCCTGGCACCCTGCAATACTGTAATGAAGCTAAACAGAGCAGCTCTTCACCCTCACAGTAACAAAAAGTTGAACAACCTTTACTGCTCCATTACAGCAGCCAGGGAAATGGCAGAATGTAGGGAGAGCGCTGGGGTCACTTGCTTCTGTGCAAGAAATATTCAGGTGGTTAAACTACTGAGAAATTCCTGTACAGTACAGATACAAGGTGTTACTGTAATTTCCAAATACAGCCAGTATGCCCCATGCAGATATTATTTTTATATTCTATCTCATTATGATCTCTACAAATCCCCATATGCAGAAAATCTGGCCATTTTATTGTTTATGTTTATCACAGTTATTGTATCTGACACAACGGCAATTTCTGCCTGTATGCTGATAATGCAGACCCTGTTTGAAATTGTGCAATATCTAGAGTTTACAGAAATAATACAGGGATGAAACCTAAACAATACAAAACAAATTAAAATAAGTAACTTCACATTATATTAATCTTTTATCTATTTCAGAATACCAATCTTTATGCACAACTGCTCATCCCATGTTTCAAATAATTGTTTAGATAAAATTTATTTCAACAAAAAGTGCTTTGTGCTATTAACCCCTTAGTGACGGGCGGTTTTACACAAATCCGTCTTTTAGTGACCGCTGCTGTTTTTACGTTTTTGCGCTGCTCGTGTTTAGGTCAAATTTTCCTCTTACTCGTTTATTCAACCCACACATATTATACACCCTTTTTCCCGCCATTAAATGGACTTTCTAGAAATACCATTATTTCCATCATATCGAATAATTTACTATAAAAAAAATATGAAATATGAGGAAAAAATGAGAAAAACACACTTTTTCGTAATTTAATCCCCAAAATCTACAACCACCCAAAAAGACCCCGGCTAAATAGGTTCAAAAGTTTGTCCCGAGACTAGAAATACCCAATTCTTACATGCATTTGCTTTTTAACCCCTTCACTGCTGAGACAGTTCACCTATGTGCGCTGCGCTCATTCTGACCATTTTGTGCTAATTATTTTTAGATGACAGCCTAGGTCCTATTTAATTAAACTCGCCCAGACAAAAAAACATTAAAAAAAATCCCATTTTTTTATTTAATTTAATTTTTTATTATTATAATATTTTATTTTTTTAAATTTTATTTTAAAAACCAAACCTGGACATGTTTGATATCATTGGAAAGGCCATAATCAGGCCTTTCAAATGATGTCAAATATGACCATCTAGCTGCCATGGATCGGGAGATATGGGGATCCTTAGGATCCCCTTATCTCTACATGGCAGCTAGATGGTTAACTGGCCCACTGACATCCTCCCACATATGGTGAGATTGTCAGTGGGTGGGGGGGACCTGGAGGCTTGGCTGACATCCAAGATGTCAGTCCCCCTCCAGGTTTGAATCGCGTTTTGGCGCCAATTGGTGCTGAAACGTGATCCGGTGGCGAAACTGCTGGAAAGACTCTCCCCTTTTCAGCGGTGCAAACAGCATCTCCCTAGCTTCAATGGTTGGGGAGATAGAGGGCTCCAAAGGAGCCCCCCCTCCCCTCCATTGAATTGCATGGGCAGCGTGGCGACGTCATCAGCCTCGCCTGCCCATGTAAATCACATGGGCAGGCTTCCTCCCTGCCAGATCACCGAGGGATCCAGCGAGGGAGGTGAGTATCGGACGGGAGGGGGATTAGGCGCCGCTGACGTACCCTGTACGTCCGCGGGTCTAAGGGAGACCTGTGGACAGGACGTACAGGGTACGTCAGGGGTCCTTAAGGGGTTAACAAGTTTAGAGGATCACTAATATCCTGTTTAACCCCATTGCACACAAAAACGAGTTCTCGAGTTTGCATTTAGTACATTGAAAAGCACTCATTAACATATCAAAAAACGATTTTCACGCCTTCTTAAAGCAAAATTAGTGTGTCCCATGTGGAGAAACAAAATCCTTTGTTTTATGTCTCTCCAAGCACCCTGGAGAGACATAAAACCATTTGCAAATAGCAGCCCTGAACCCCACTGTAACAAAAGCTCACATAGATTACTGCTGCATTGCAGCTGCCAGTGACAGAGCAAAATACAGGTAGGGCGGTCGGGTCACTCACTGCTGTACAGGGATAAGATTCTGGGGTTATGACAGAAAATCCATGTACAGTAAAGATACAAAGTGTTACTATAATTTACATATATAGGCATTATGTCACATACAGATATTATTTTTCTATTCTATTGTTATTTTTTTGGAACCTGCATTGCTAATAATCTTATTATAATCACTACAAATCCCCATAAACAGGAGAACTGACCATTTTTATTATTTATCTTTAACACATTTACTGACTGTATCACAAAGATATTCTCTGCCTGTATGATAATAATGCAGATCCAATTTGAAATTGTGTAAGATAAAGGACACAATCTAGCGCTCAGAATCTTTCATTTCAGCAATATTTCTGTAAAGGAAAAAACGAATAAATGAAAAATGAGCAAATTAACATTATTAATTTTTTTTAACTATCTCAGAATAACAATTTCTGTGCGAAACTTCTATTTTACCCTGTATTTAATTGTTAACTTAACATCTCATGTTTAAAAAAAAATGCGATGATAAAATATTTTCCCAAACAAAAATCGCTTGGCAGTGAAGGGGTTAAAAGAACACATACAGTATAATGTGGTTATAAGAACTCTAATACTCGTGTCATAATTGATATCCACTAGGAAAGTAATCAGTGATGTCATTGGTGATGTCATATAAAATTCCCCAAGGAACAGGGTATCTTAATTAGTCAGTGTCGGCCACTTTATTTTAGTGTGAGCATCGCTACCCCCCAACCTTCCAGTGTTCTCCCTATCGCCACAAATGTAACCCAAATTTCTTTATCTATGTATTTTTTACACACAGCTATATGCGTTTCAAGTGAGATCTCTACAATTGCTGTTGAGAACATTGTGTAGGTCATGGGCTAGGTTGCCAGGGTTGCAGGATCGAGCCCAGGATGCAGTGATAAAGTGGAGTGAGGCTGAATTACAGGGTAAACATGTAAAGGTTTATTACATGAGGTAATCACAGCAGGAATAAACCAAAAGGGAGAACTGAATAATATATAACTTATAACAGGTGGCTGAGCAAGGCAGGAATGGGACTGACGTACAAGACACAAGACACAGGATAGGGTGGACAGGACTGGGACTGGACTGGACTGAGTATAAACAGATGCTTTAACAAGTAACAGAGGGGCAGGGCATGGAGAAGGCTGACTGCTACAGACTGAAACACAGGGCAACTGGAGAAACACAAGGACACTTACTGGGAATGAGACAGAACAAAAGAGGGGGCTGGGGACCAGGAAACACTGTGGGCAAAGTCCAGGCAATATAGGGAATCTGGCTAGGTCTCCAAAAGGGGTAATCCAAGTGGCACAGTCAGAGTTCATGCATGGGTCGAGGCGGGCAGCAGGCAAAAGAGTATTTAAACGTCAAAGCAATAGGTCATACACGTAATATCTAATGGCGAAGGGTATGGTAAGGTAAAGCAAAATCTTCAGGACATAGATGTGCACAGCATGGAGGAAGCAGGGAACTGAGGGTCTTCAGTCAATGCAGAAGCACTCCATCTAGAGTGGAGTGCCACTATAAAAGAGACCCAGGCCCAGCCCACACCTGAGGTTGGAATATCAAAGGTGAAACCTGGCGTGGACTCCTGGGAACCCGGACATGGAACAGGGGAAAACCCGGTCAGGAAAGTTCATGGAGCAGGGAACGGCACTGTGCCAGTGTATCTATGTCTCTAAAAATTGCTTGTGCTGTTAAAATAACTTTTTGCACCAATAAACTAAGGGCACCATTACATTCTTCACGCTAACGTTAGTGCTCACCTGAATGAGCGTTAAAGTTAGCCCTGGTGGCCCTAGCGTGGGCCACCCATATTACCTATTAGTTCTGAGGAAAGTTCCAGGGTGGATCTGAGACGTTAGCTTGGTTTTATGGAGTAACCCAGTAAAGGAATAAAAGAAGCAATTTAGCCCTTGAGTGCCGTCATTTTCTGTGATTTACATATGCTATTTGAAGCCATACGACGGAGCACCGGGCAGTGAGCAAGAATTAAAAGAATACAGCATGAGTGCATGATCTACATGGAATATATATATATAGACTAATATATGCAAACAAATTGGCTTTTTGGTCGGAAGTCAGAGGGAAAAGTGCCAGCTTTATTAAATCTCATTCCTTGTGTGTCAGAATTAATTAATCAGTCTCTGTAGTCTGTTCAGTGTTGGTGGAGTTAAAAATATATGTGCTTCCAGTTGGCAGCAGGCTTCAATAGGTACAACACACCAACAGAATGAAGGGCTATTTCCCCTCCCAGTCTCTTCCTCTGTATCTGCTTGCCTGACTTTTCAAACAAGCTGATTTATCTTAATCAGCAAGTTCCTAGTCTGTCTTAAGGAGACATGGTGTTTGTAACAGTTACTTCTAGAGAAAGGTAAGAAAATGTTCCTCAACCTGTAGCATTTGTATCGGAGAGAAATGGTTCAAAGCCATATTATATTATATTTACTGGGTTGAACTGTGATTTCATTGTGGCCTGCACAATCCAAACTCCTATGAATATGTGGTTAGTCATTGTGGGACATCATTAAATTCATTAATTAAAAATTAGACAACAAACAAAGCAATTAAGGCATTGGATTGATATTGTGTGACGTTGTTTTACAATCGACCGTGTGCCTTCAGTGTCTTTTTAATACTACCTTATCGCCATGGTATTGTGTTTTATTGGCAGAGATGGCACTTATGTCTAGTTTAGATGGTAATGTTGTTTACAACATAGTGAGCGTTCGATACTTTCAGCCTCGCTCAGAGGCATCCACAGCCAATTTGAGTTTTTAAATCCCGCTGTTTCAGGGATATCATCTTGTTGAGTCGATGCTTAAAGGGATGGAAGCGTGGTTTGTCCTCAATATGTGCAAAGCCACCGAGTGCTAGAGGCATAGTTTATCAAGTGTATGTTGCTTTATAATGATCATTATGTTAAGAACAATTAGACTTAAATAAAATTAATGAAGTTTTCAGAGTAAAAGCAAATATAGTAAATCAATAATTCTTAAAGCATTGTTTGAGGTCACGGCAATCCTGAATTCTGGATCTTTGTGCCCTTGTTGTTTTTCATTGGGGAATTCAATACAAATAAGATCCTTAGTGGTCCAATCTTTAGTGGAAATTGGATTACAGTTTATTCCAGAAGATTAAACCTACCGTGCGTTCCGAAAATATTCAGACCCCTTTTAGTTTTTCCACATATTTTTATATTGTAGCCTTAAGCTAAAATTGTTTAAATTAGTTTTTTTCACAACATTAATCTGTATTCAGTACTCCACAAAGCAAAAACGAGACAGAATAAACTGACAAATAAAAACACTGAAATGTCACCCTGTCAACGTATTCAGACACTATCAGGTCTATTCAGAGAGAGGTGAAAAGCAGGAGAATGACTGGAGAATGGAAAATTCTAGGTCAAAATAGCCTAACCAGAAAAATTCTCCCTTTCATATCACTTTCCAAATCGGCTATTCTGACCTAGAATTTTCCATTCTCCAGACATTCTCCTGCTTTTCACCGCTCTCTGAATAACCCAGTATGATTTGATACCTCCATTTTTCTGGATCATCTCTGAGATGTTTCTACACTGTGATTGGAGTTCATCTCTGACATTCAATGCCTGGACATGATATGGAAATGTACACAACTGTTTCCATAATGTCTCACTGCTGTTAATGCATATCAGAGAAAAAACAAGCCATGAGCACAAAGTAGCTGTTTGGGAAAGTGCAGAGAAAGTGTTGTTTCAATGTACAGATCTAAGGAAGGGTACAAAAAAGTTCATTGTTGCGTTGAAGGTTCCCAAGAGCTCAGTGGCCTCCATAATTCTGAAATGGAAGAGGTTTGGAACAATCAGGACACTTCATAGAGCTGTCCACTCAGCCAAAATGAGCAATTGTTGGAAAAGGGCCTTGGTAAGTGCGGAGACGAAGAACCCCATGGTTACTTTGGGTTAGCTAGAGAGATTATGTGTGTGTGTGTGTGTGTGTGGCTCTGAGAAACCTGTGAAAACCTCTCCCTCTCCTTACTGCAAAACACATGAAAGCCCACTTGGAATTTGAAACAAAACATCTAAAAGTGTCTCAGACTGTGCCAAAGATGATTCGTTGGTCTAATGAAATGAACATTGGATTTATTATCCTCAATCCTTATGTCATGCATGAAGGAAACCAGACTCCACTTATCACCTGTGCAATACCATCCCAAGAATGGTGGTGGCAGAATCATGCTTTGGAGCCCAGTCTTGAATCCAATCATGCATCTCTAGAGACACCAGAAACGACATTGTATCCAAATAGACTTGAGCCTATAAATACTACATAAAGGGCCCTATTACAATCTTCGCGCATACTTTTGCGCCCGTGCAAAAACGCATTAACGCGAGGGGCAAAACCCTTTGCGCTGAACGTCGTATTGCAATCTCAGCGCAACAAACACGCGTATACATCTACCGCGGATGAACCTGCGCAAACGCTGTGCGAGGTTACTCTACTTCGTGCGTCCTATACTTAACATTGTGATTGCAAATGCGTTTGTGCGCTGGTACACAGATGGTATTACAATCTATGCGCAGTTTGTAACGCACAGCCTTTGCGCGCATAATTTTAGCATCTTCTAAAAGCTGGTGTTAATGGCAAATCTGACGGACCTGGCAGAACCCAAATACACTAGCCCAAAAAAAAAACTACAGCAATGTATAGTTACACATTCTACACATACCAAACCAATAAATTTGAGAAGTTGTGTGTGCATTTATTATTGCTGCAGCATATATACTCAGATTGACTTTGACAGGCGCAAAAACTTAACGTGAGACAACTAAGGTTCTTAATTCTGATTGGCTGAATCGCGTGAAAAAAACAGTCCGCACACTGATTTCTGCACGCTACGTTACCGCGTGTGCGTTTTTGCACATCCGTTTTACGTGCGTTATTTTTTGACGGTTGAAAAAATGTGCGAGGATTGTAATACCAGCGTTGATTTACGCGCATTAACGTTTGACGCTTCGCGCGTGCGTTTTTGCTTGAAGATTGTAATCGGGCCCAATGTGTTTCATTTTAGTACTTAACTCACTTAGTACTGAATACTTATGTCAATGTGATATTTCTCTTTTTTCTGTTTAATATATTTACAATATTAAAGGCCCTATTCCGATATGAAAGATAAAATGAGATGCTAATGGGGAAAACCTGCGTCTTCACATTTCCCTGTAGCGTCCCCATTTTAGCTTGCTATTCCGCGGCAAGAACTCTCTCCGGAATGCAGCGCTACCTGCAGTGATGCCCGTGGTAGCTCTTACACGCGGCCGCGAGTATCACCTCCTGGAGTCTATAGGTCTCCATGGAGGGATGCGAGGCCGGGCCGCGAGCCCTTTGCAATCTATTTGTCCCCAGTCTCATTCTGCTCCCGGCAACAAGAAGCACTGTTCTTGCTGTGGGATGAGAGGTGGGTATCAGATTTATTGGGGGTTTAGGGGGTGCTGAATGATTTTGCAAGAGCGGAATCAGTTAGCACCAACTTTTAGGTGTCGCTATAATTTTGACTTGAGCATCGCTGCGGTAGTTAGCGGTCGGACTTTGTAATAACTTACTTATCCTAACACTAAATACTGATTTCGCTCCCCATGTGAAGTATAGGATGCGGGAAGTACAATAAGCTCACGCAAGCTGAACAGATTTTTCACAGGTAGGGCGTCAGCAATTCAATTTGGAGGGCATGCGTTAAAGTCACTTTTCCTAGCGTTAACAGGCACTCATCTGAACGCTACTATTAGCGTTCACTATGGAATAGGGTCCTAAGTGTAACAGATCACTGGTAACTACCAGTATATCACAACTTTTAATGTAAACAGGGAGATATATTAATAACCACTAGATGGAGTTCAAGAGATTCAACCCTTTTCAACATTGAAATGAATATCACCAGTAGGTCATTCCAGTCTCCAAGGACAACCCGCTAACACTCCAAATAGTCAATAAAACATAACTTTTATTAGTAGGTTTTATTAAAAGAATGAAAGATTGTGGCCTCTTTTCACAAATACAAAAACATAACCAACTCAATAGCAAAAACCAAAAGGAAAATGAAGTTAGGGACCGTGTGCCAGGAATCTTTGTACTTAGATTCTAGTTAGCAGACAGTGAAATATTTTGCAGCAGACAAGGACATGAATTATAATATTGGTGGCATATGCATGATTATTGGGCTTTGAGTCCTATTTGGGTGTCTAATCGGCTGTTTGCTCTCAAGGGCACTGGGCATGGCTGCATTACTAAAGTCATTTAATAATATAGTGGCAATTGAGCCCAACTTTATTTTTTGATCTATCATGCACTTTCTCCATGATTTTCAGAGAAATTAGTGAATTTCAAATGTTAGAATATTACTGAGGGAAATGCGTGGAGATCTGTTAAATTATTTAACATGATGTCTTCTACTTATTATTTTTTGTTGATATACACATTAATGTTCTTTTTGGTTTTTGCTATTGAGTTGGTTATGTTTTTGTATTTGTGAAAAGAGGCCACAACCTTTCACTCTTTTAATAATACCTACTAATAAAAGTTATGTTTTATTGACTATTTGGAGTGTTATCGGGTTGTCCTTGGAGACTGTGATGACCTACTGGTGAAATATTTTTAGGGTCCTTATTGTTAATGCTAACAATAGTCAAATATCTGTCTTTTTTTGTTTCGGTTTTAGGGGTTATTGAGTATACAGGTGAAACTCGAAAACTTAGAATATCGTGCAAAAGTTCATTTATTTAAGAAATGCAACTTAAAAGGTGAAACTAATATATGAGACTCATTACATGCAAAGCAAGATAGTTCAAGCCGTGCTTTGTCATAATTGAGCTTACAGCTCATGAAAACCCCAAATCCGCAATCTCAGAAAATTTGAATATTACACGCAATCAATAAAACAAGGATTGTACATAGAACAATAACGGACCTCTGAAAAGTATAAGCTGCATATGTACTCAGTACTTGGTTTGGGCCCATTTTGCAGCAATTACTGCCTCAATGCGGCCATGTGGCATGGAAGCTATCAGCCTGTGGCACTGCTGAGATGTTAGGGAAGACCAAGATGCTTCAATAGCGGCCTTCAGCTCTTCTGCATTGTTCGGTCTCATGTCTCTCATCTTTCTCTTGGCAATGCCCCATAGATTTTCTATGGGGTTCAGATCAGGCGAGTTTGCTGGCAAATCAAGCACAGTAATACCATGGTCATTGAACCTGGTTTTGGTGCTTTTGGCAGTGTGGGCAAGTGCCAAGTCCTGCTGGAAAATGAAGTCAGCATCTCCATAAAGCTCGTCTGCGGAAGGAAGCATGAAGTGCTCCAAAATCTCCTGGTAGACGACTGCGTTGACCTTGGACTTAATGAAGCACAGTAGACCAACACCAGCAGATGACAAGGCTCCCCAAATCAACACAGACTGTGGAAACTTCACACTGGACTACAAGCATCTTGCAGTGTGTGCCTCTCCATTCTTCCTCCATACTCTGGGTCCTTGGCTTCCAGATGAGATGCAAAAGTTGCTCTCATCAGAAAAGCGGACTTTGGACCACTGTGTCACGGACCGCGCTGGTATCGCGGGCCGCGCTGGATCTAGGGGGCGCCTGGCAGCGGCTTCCTCGCTGCTCGCTGGCCAGGCGCCGAGTAATAACGCAGTCGGCTGCGCTCACGTGGGACGCCAGGGGGCGGGGACTGGCGTGACGACGCGGACCCGCCAAGTTTAAAACCCAGCTTCACTATTCACCGGTGCCTGACGTGGTATCATTATCCCGCAGAGCTCTCGTGTGTCTTGTGTGTTCAAGTTTGAATTTCTTTATTCTATCTGTGAGCCTTGGCTTTGGCAAACTTATAACTAATCTGTGTATGACCCCTGGCATTGGCAACGAACCACTCTGTGTATGACCCCTGGCATTGGCAAACGAACTACTCTGTGTATGACCCCTGGCATTGGCAAACGAACTACTCTGTGTATGACCCCTGGCATTGGCAAACGAACTACTCTGTGTATGACCCCTGGCATTGGCAAACGAACTACCCTGTGTATGACCCCTGGCATTGGCAAACGAACCACCCTGTGTATGATCCCTGGCATTGGCAAACGAACCACCCCTGTGTATGACCATTGGCATTTGGAAAACGAACCATTCTTGTGTCTGACCCCTGGCATTGGCAGTGACACTTCCCATGCTTCTGCTCCTAACTCCGGTATTGAGGTCAGTCTGTGTGGCACCCGAAGCACACCTCAGACTACCTCTTATATTACTAGGGTCCAGGGGGGAACGAACTATCCTAGAACCTTATATATTATATCTGGTATTCTCTCTTGTATGTGCTCTGTACTGCCATTCTAGTAATCTGTCTAGTAGAGCCGACCACTCAAGGATCGGAAGGTTAGAGAGTGACCTGCGTATAGGGACCACTACTCTGGGTATCAGGGGGATCCGTGACATTACGTCAGGGCCAATGGATCCCGCAGACCTCTCTACCCAGTTGGCACGTATTGCAGCCAGACAAGAAGAGCAGGACCATAGGATGGACCAGATTTCTCTCGCTCTGCAAACCCTGTTAAATCGGTCCAATACAGGTACCACAAACCCTCCAGACCCAGTATTGCCTAGGGTCAGTTCGGTCTCTCCCGAAGGGAATAGGCTTTGTATGAAAGCACCGTTACGATATGATGGTACACCAAATTTATGCCGGGGCTTTTTGACCCAACTGGAAATCTTGTTCGAGAATAACCCAGGATCATGTATGTCAGATAAAGCTAAGGTGGGTTATCTGATTAATCATTTAACGGAGAAAGCTTTATTGTGGGCTACGCCCTTGTGGGAGAACAAGAAACCCATCATATACGATTATGAGGGTTTTACCTCAGAGCTTAAACGCACCTTTGACCCCTCTAGAAGGGCTACTAATGCGGGGAGATCCTTATTTCACATTAAACAAGGTAATAGGAGGGTCTCTGAATACGCAATAGACTTTAAAACCTTGACTTCAGAGGTTCTCTGGCCGAACGATGTCCTAACCTTGGCCTTTACTGAAGGTCTGAACGACGCGTTTATGTTCGAGTTGGCTCCTCTAAAATTGCCAGAGACTCTTGATCACTTGATCGATTTCTGTATAGCTATGGATGATCAAATTAGGGAAAGGAGACATCCCAGGGATAGACCTAGAAGGCTCTTGCCTCCTTTACCCTTATCGTCCAGAACTACCGTTGCTTCCGGTAACCAGGAAAACGTTAAAACAGATCTACCTGTTGTTGAGCCTATGCAGATAGGAAAGACTGGTATATCGGAGGCAGAGAGAGCTCACAGAAGGGAGAAGGGACTCTGCTTCTATTGTGCCGGGGCAGACCACTTCCGCCTTCAATGTCCTCAGAGACCTAGGGGTAGCAGGGGTGAGAGTGGCAGATCAAGCCAAAGACCAGCCAATACCCAGGTTATAGGGTCTCTTTATGCCTCTTTCGTAAATAACGAAAAAAAAAAGTCCAGGATCCTGGTACCAATATCATTGACCTGGGACAAGGTCCACCTTAAAACTGAGGCCTTCTTGGATTCTGGGGCCTCAGGCAATTTTATGGATAAACAATTTGCTGCTAAATATCTCATACCTCTGGTTCTCAAGGACAGACCTCTTATGGTGGAGGCTATAGACGGAAACCCTCTATCCTGCCCACATATTACCCACGACACTGTTTCTGTATGCATGGAAACAGGAGTATTGCACCGTGAAAACATATGTTTCCAAATCATTGAGTCCCCTTCTTGTCCTGTCGTGCTTGGGTTTCCGTGGTTGGCAGAACACAACCCGGTTATTGATTGGGCCCAAAGAGACATAAAATACTGGAGTCCTCGTTGTCAATCGCACTGTATGGGGAGGGTCAACGTAATCGGTAGCCTCAACGTTGCCACAGCCCCTCCTTTATCCACAGAAGTTCCTGAACACTATTTGGGATTTAAGGAGGTCTTCTCTAAGTCCAGGACTGAGGTCCTACCGCCGCACCGCCCGTACGACTGTGCTATAAATTTACTCCCTGGTACTATGCCTCCTAGGGGACATGTATACCCCTTGTCCCAAAAAGAGAATGACGTTATGGAGGAGTATATAAGGGAGAACCTGGAGCGAGGTTTCATCAGACGGTCCTCTTCCCCAGCAGGGGCAGGTTTCTTTTTTGTATCGAAAAAAGAGGGAGACCTGCGGCCTTGTATAGATTATAGAGGTTTGAACAGGATAACCATAAGGAACACCTATCCCATACCACTAATCACAGAACTATTCGATCGCCTAAAAGGGGCCAATATTTATACCAAACTTGATTTACGCGGGGCTTACAACCTCGTAAGGGTTAAAGAGGGACATGAATGGAAAACGGCTTTTAATACAAGAAGTGGGCATTATGAGTACCTGGTGATGCCTTTTGGCTTATGCAATGCGCCGGCTGTTTTTCAAGACCTCATAAACGATACCTTACGGGAATTCCTGCAAGTATTTGTCATAGTATATCTGGATGACATCCTGATATACTCGCCTGATATCGTAACCCATCATGTCCACGTGAAAAAAGTACTGAAAAAATTGTTGGAGGCTGGATTGTATTGTAAATTAGAGAAATGTTTATTTGACATAAGGACAGTACATTTCCTTGGCTACATAATAACACCCCAGGGGTTCCAGATGGATCCTAACAAACTCTCAGCAATCCTTGACTGGCCTCTACCCCAAGGACTGAAAGCCATCCAAAGGTTTCTAGGATTCACTAATTATTATAGGAGGTTCATTAAAGATTTTTCGGTTTTGGTATCTCCCCTCACGGCCATGACAAAGAAAGGGGTGGGTAATCAGAAATGGACACCCCAAGCCAGTCAAGCCTTTGAAGCACTCAAACAAGCGTTTACTACGGCCCCGGTACTCAGACATCCGGATCCGGCTCTACCATTCCAAGTGGAAGTTGACGCCTCCGAAATAGGTCTTGGTGCAGTCTTGTCCCAGAGGGAAGCACCCGACAAACCCTTGCATCCATGCGGCTTCTATTCCCGGAAACTCTCCCCGGCAGAGAGGAACTATGACATAGGAAACAGAGAGTTGTTAGCAGTCATATCAGCCTTGGCAGAATGGAGATACCTACTGGAAGGGTCTAGTGACCCCATCCTTATCATAACCGATCATAAAAATCTCACATACATTGGAGATGCTAAACGGTTAAATTCCAGACAAGCGAGATGGTCGTTGTTTCTTTCAAGCTTTAATTACGTACTGACCTATAGACCTGGGTCCAGAAACGTTAAAGCAGATGCTTTATCTAGACAGCATGAGTCCTACGAATTCAACATCCAAGATCAGCATCCCATTGTACCCCAAGAAAGGATTATAGCCTCTACCACGATTAATGTCTCGTCTCCTTTGTTGAAAAGGTTGCAAACCGTGCAGGGCACGGCTCCTGAAGGGAAACCTCCCGCGAAACTCTATGTACCTGAATGTGAAAGAGAAGAAATATTAAACCTTTATCATGATAGTAAAACGTCTGGGCATATGGGAATCACCAAAACGGTGTCCAGCATCAATAAAATCTTTTGGTGGCCCACGTTGCGCCGAGATGTTAAAGATTACATAGCCGTGTGCGAGGTTTGCACAAGACATAAAAACCCCAAAACAGCACCCATTGGTTTGCTCCAACCTCTGCCAATCCCAGAACGACCATGGTCGCACTTAGCTATGGACTTCATAGTGGAGTTACCCGATTCTAGAGGGAACACAGTTATACTTACGATCATCGATCGGTTCTCCAAGATGGGTCACTATGTCCCTCTTCGTAAACTACCGTCGGCAGCCGAACTGGTGCCCATATTCATTAACCACGTGGTCCGTATACATGGTATTCCTCTTGGGATTGTCTCCGATAGGGGCACCCAATTTGTCTCCAGATTTTGGAAAGGGTTTTGTAAGAATGTGGGGATAAACTTGTCTTTCTCGTCGGCCTCTCACCCCCAGACCAACGGAGCAGCAGAACGTGCAAATCAAAATGTAGAAAAGTATCTCAGATGCTTTATCTCAGAACAGCAAGATAACTGGTCAGACCTGCTACCATGGGCTGAGTATGCTTTGAACAGCGCTGTGAGCGAATCCACAGGACATTCCCCTTTCTTCACCGTTTATGGTTTCGATCCTCCTGTGTTACCGACTACGTTTCCGGATACCACGATACCTGCTTTGGATGAACATTTGGCGTCCTTGAAGGACACTTGGGGGAAAGTCAAGGAGGCACTAGAGAAAAGTAGTGCCATCCAGAAAATCAAGGCTGACAGACACAGGAGGCAGGCACCTGTGTATCAGGTTGGGGACAGGGTATGGCTTTCCTCGCGGAATATCAAGCTCCTAGTGCCTTCCATGAAGTTGGCGCCTAGATTCATAGGCCCCTATAAGGTTTTGCGACGACTCAACCCCGTCTCCTATGCTTTGGCATTGCCTCCCCATATCCGGATTCACAACGTGTTCCACGTGAGCCTCTTAAAACCTCTCTTGTGTAATCGGTACACCAAGGTCCGTGTCCCACCTCCTCCTATCTCAGTGGAGGGTGAGGAGGAGTTTGAGGTCCAGGCCATTTTGGATGCCAGGGTATCAAGGGGCACTTTACAGTATTTGGTCGACTGGGTGGGCTACGGGCCGGAGGATCGTTCTTGGCTCCCGGCTGCTGAGGTCCATGCGCCTCGGTTGGTGAAGGCCTTCTACGTGGCCCATCCTCGTGCTCCTGGGGGTCGTCCGGTGGCCGCCCGTGGAGGGGGGTTCTGTCACGGACCGCGCTGGTATCGCGGGCCGCGCTGGATCTAGGGGGCGCCTGGCAGCGGCTTCCTCGCTGCTCGCTGGCCAGGCGCCGAGTAATAACGCAGCCGGCTGCGCTCACGTGGGACGCCAGGGGGCGGGGACTGGCGTGACGACGCGGACCCGCCAAGTTTAAAACCCAGCTTCACTATTCACCGGTGCCCTGACGTGGTATCATTATCCCGCAGAGCTCTCGTGTGTCTTGTGTGTTCAAGTTTGAATTTCTTTATTCTATCTGTGAGCCTTGGCTTTGGCAAACTTATAACTAATCTGTGTATGACCCCTGGCATTGGCAACGAACCACTCTGTGTATGACCCCTGGCATTGGCAAACGAACTACTCTGTGTATGACCCCTGGCATTGGCAAACGAACTACTCTGTGTATGACCCCTGGCATTGGCAAACGAACTACTCTGTGTATGACCCCTGGCATTGGCAAACGAACTACCCTGTGTATGACCCCTGGCATTGGCAAACGAACCACCCTGTGTATGATCCCTGGCATTGGCAAACGAACCACCCTGTGTATGACCATTGGCATTTGGAAAACGAACCATTCTTGTGTCTGACCCCTGGCATTGGCAGTGACACTTCCCACGCTTCTGCTCCTAACTCCGGTATTGAGGTCAGTCTGTATGGCACCCGAAGCACACATCAGACTACCTCTTATATTACTAGGGTCCAGGGGGGAACGAACTATCCTAGAACCTTATATATATATCTGGTATTCTCTCTTGTATGTGCTCTGTACTGCCATTCTAGTAATCTGTCTAGTAGAGCCGACCACTCAAGGATCGGAAGGTTAGAGAGTGACCTGCGTATAGGGACCACTACTCTGGGTATCAGGGGGATCCGTGACACACTGAGCAACAGACCAGGTCTGTTTTTCTTTAGCCCAGGTAAGACGCTTCTGACGTTGTTTGTTGTTAAGGAGCGGCTTGACAAGAGCAATATGACATTTGAAGCCCATGTCCAGGATCCGTCTGTGTGTGGTGGCTCTTGATGCACTGACTCCAGCCTCAGTCCACTCCTTGTGAAAGTCCCCAACACTATTGAATGGCCTTTTCCTGACAATCCTCTCCAGGCTGCTTGTGCACCTTTTTCTTCCATATTTTTCCCTTCCACATAACTTTCTATTATTGTGCTTTGATACAGCGCTTTGGGAACTTCCAACTTCTTTTGCTATTACCTTTTGAGGCTTTCCCTCTTTATGGAGGTGTCAATGATGGTTTTCTGCACAACTGTAAGGTCAGCAGTCTTTCCCATGATTGTGATTCCTACTGAACCAGACTGAGAAACCATTTAAAGGCTCAGGAACCTTTTGCAGTAGGGATGAGCCGAACACCGCCGAGTTCGGTTCGCATTCGAACTCGAACTTTTCAAAAGTTTGAATTCGAACACGAACTCAATACAAGTCAATGGGACTCAAAAGTTCAATTTTTAGAGTGCCCTCCAAGAGGGCATATATGCTAGATATTTGCCATAAAAGGTGTGTGGGGGTCCGGGTAGTGCCCTGGGGGACAGGAAACAAGGACAAAAAGTAAAAAAAAAATGTTTTTAAAGGGACAGTGAGTTTTCCATGAAATAAGGGTTAAAAATAAAAACAAAAAATTCCTTCAAATATCGTGCCTAGGAGGTCCCCATAACCTGCCCGTGAAGTGGCGGATTTGTAGGATGTATAGAAACATTTAAAAACAATGTCCGGGTCCGGGTAGTGCCCTGGGGGACAGGAAACAAGGACAAAAAGTAAAAAAAAAATGTTTTTAAAGGGACAGTGAGTTTTCCATGAAATAAGGGTTAAAAATAAAAACAAAAAATTCCTTCAAATATCGTGCCTAGGAGGTCCCCATAACCTGCCCGTGAAGTGGCGGATTTGTAGGATGTATAGAAACATTTAAAAACAATGTCCGGGTCCGGGTAGTGCCCTGGGGGACAGGAAACAAGGACAAAAAGTTTTAAAAAGATACATTTTTAACCCCTTCACTGCCGACGATGTGTGGGACACGTCCTCAGTTACTCCCGCTGTATGCTGAGGAGGACGTGTCCCACACATCATCAGCTTTACGGGACCCCTGACGGAGATACTCACCTCTCTGTCCGGGGTCCCATGGTGTTCTGACTTGAGCGTCCTCAGACTCTGAAGTCAAGCTCCTCCCGACGTAAAAGACGTCATCGCGCACGTGCGATGACGTCATTTCCAGGCGACCCCCGGCAATGCCCATAAAGTGTCCCATTTTAAGCGGTGCCTGGCTTTAACCCCTTAGGCACCGGGTTGCGGCGCCGAAGTGCGACCTAGGTCCAGTGGGACCCCTAGCTGCCCAGAATCCCCTGGTGGAGATAGTGGTTCATTTGAACCCCGATATATCCAGAACCGTGGCAGCTAGGGGATCATGGAGGCCTGAGCATGGCCTTTCGAATGATATCCAACATGACCAGGTATAAAGTAAAAAAATAAAAAAACATGTATTTTTTTGTGTGTTATTTTTACTAATGCAGCAATATTGTTCACATTTCAATTATAATGTGAACAATGATGCTGCACTAATGATTTTTTTGTATGGTGTGCGTTTGCTAAAAATCACATAATTCCCCCCAAAAAATTTAATAAGTCCCCATTTCTAATTTTTGTACAAGCGCACCCCATAGAAAAAATAACCGCAAATGTTCATGTTGTAAAAGATGAAAAAAAAACACTTTACACCCTGCAGATGATTAAAAATTCAAGTTTTATTGCATTTTTTGTTATAATATACAGGCAGAACATGACGTATACATATAAAAATTATATATTCTGAATCTGCCGAGTCTGCCAGAAAGAACGATATATAATATGTCTGGGTTGTATAATAAAATGTGGCTTCAAATCGCGTTTAAACATGATGAGCGAAAGCGGTAAAAATTAGCTCAGCACACAGTGGTGAAATGCCTCAGCAGTGACAGGGTTAAAGGAACAGTGAGTCTTCCATAAAATAAGGGTTAAAAATAAAAACCAAAAATTCCTTCAAATATCGTGCCTAGGAGGTCCCCATAACCTGCCCATGAAGTGGCGGATTTGTAGGATCAACATGTCAAAGACTGAGCTCCTACTTATTCCTCCCTCCAATGCCTCCCCACCTCCTGACTTCTCTATCACGGTGGAGGGTATCACCATCTCCCCATCAAACCAAGTTCGCTGTCTTGTAGTTACACTTGACTCTGCTCTTTCCTTCATCCCCCACATCAAGTCTCTTTCCTCCTCCTGCCGATACCAACTGCGTAATATTTCCAGAATTCGGCCATTTCTTACCGCTGTCACCACAAAACAACTCATACACGCCCTGGTAATCTCCCGACTCGACTATTGCAATAATCTCTTATCTGGCCTCCCTCTGTCCCGCCTCTCCCCCCTACAATCCATCCTGAACGCCACCGCCAGGCTAATTCACCTCACCCACCGCTCTGTCTCTGCCGCTTCCCATGATAGACTGCAGGATTTCTCACTCGCAGCCCCCAGTCCCTCGTACTGTCAGACTTTCCCCTAACTTCTCTTCCTTCAAACGCTCCCTTAAAACGTTCCTATTTAGGGAAGCCTACCACCCAACTCACTGACGCAACCATCAATCACTCTCACCTTACAGTCCTCTCCTCCTGTTTCCAACCCCAACCCTCCTAGATTGGGAGTTCCTATGGGAATAGGGCCCTCATCTCCTCCTGTACTGTTTGTCAAATGTTGTTCAATGTATTGTAACCCTGTCTATACTGTGCCTATTGTACAGCGCTGCGGAATATGCTGGCGCTTTATAAATAAAGAATAATAATAATAATAGGATGTATGGAAACCTCGCCATCACAGACCCACACACGACACCTAGCACTCTCAGTCTGCATACAATGTATCAAATTCATGAGACTGGACTAATTAGAAGCACATGTTATTTCCAAACACTAATTAAACACCTGTTGTTTACGCCGTTTGAGAGCACAGGTCATTTAGAGGTGAGAATCTTTGCACCTAGACCTTAGTTTTTTATTCAATATCTAATAAACCGTTGCTTATAATATTCTGCAGTAAAGAGTCTCTTTATTTCTAGATTTTTTAGTATTTTTTAAGCATTTTTTATACTTTTTTTTAAAAAAAAATTCGAACTCGAGCCGAACAAGCCAAAAAGTTCGAAGTTCGCAAACTTTCGAGCTGCCGATGTTCGAATCGAACTCCGAACTGATCGAACCGAACAGCTCATCCCTACTTTGCAGGTGTTATGGCTTAATTAGCTGATTAGAGTGGGACACTTTGAGCCTTAGCATATTGCACCTTTTCACAATATTCAAATATTCTGAGATTGTGGATTTGGGGTTTTCATGAGCTGTAAGCCATAATCATCACAATTATGACAAATCACGGCTTGTACTATTAGTTTCACCTTTTAAGTTGCATTACTGAAATAAATGAACTTTTGCACGATATTGTAATTTTTCGAGTTTCACCTGTAGATTGTAGTGAAAATATATATATTTTTTCTTATGGGTGCAATGTATCTCGATACATCGTGCATGCACTGTATATTACTCATTTATTATTACATACTACTGACCCAGCGTGTCCTGCCAAACTGAAAACATATAGGGGAGAATTCTTAAAGTTTCCTTGTGAATTATTGACGTGATTTATCACAGCTAGTGGTTTCATGCTAGTTTTCAGTCGTTTGCTCTCTAAGTATCATTTATGTGTTTCAGTCGGTTTCTATCTGGAGCTGTGAATTTACCTCTGTTACCATGAGATAACTGGTTGTATTTCATCCATCCTTTTACGTCTCCTCTAGAGGCCAGTTCTCTGTCTTAACTCATGCATGTGAGATTGTCTAACAATAATTGTTGCAGGAGAAAACCATATAAATATGCACTGCTAAAACTTATGTGGGTGCCAGAAGTCAATAAATAACTGGCGAAATTTACGTGAACAACTGTCCTTCAATATTCATGTTATCCATTGGACCTTTATACAAAATCCTGACAATTCCATTTCCTGATATAATGAGAGATTCATTTTAAAGGGACACTCTACTCATCCTGACCACTTTAGAACTCCCCTGATCTGATGAAATCGTGAGTTGAAGTGGAGGAGTTTCCTCCACCCCACCCAGCATCACTAGCAGCCAGGATTGTTAATTGCTGGTTGCCACTCACCAGATCGGTCACCAGTGAGCCAGAGAGACAGCTGATGTATCGTATCTGCGCATGTGCACAACTCTGTTCCTTCGCAATGAGCAAGAGCTATGGAACTTGCATACGTAAAGTTCCGTGATGGGGTACAAATTGCATGGACAGGGACGTCTGGATTTGTGAGTCCCAGAGTCGAAGAGCAGGACCTGCATGCAGCAAGGGACACAAGCAGGGGTCAAGTCGAGGAGGAACGCGTGGGAACGGAGTTCCTGCACTAATTTTGCAGAGGGAACTGAGTTCCCTTTGGTCCCATACTCTATAAAGCTTGTAGCCAGGTGTTCAATCACATATTTCTCTATTAAGTCACAATAAATATAGTATTTATCATATATTTTTGCTATATTTCACATTTATTTATAAAGTATTTTACCAGGAAGGATACATTGAGATTTCTTTTGTTTTCAAGTACGTCCTGGGTTCAAGAACATTGAACACATTACAGTAGGTACAGAAATACAAAGTAATAAAATGAAAGATATTAAAAACAAAACACAAATATACAGAGTAACAGAAAATAAATATGCCACTATGTTACATGTTTACAGGTGCATTCTGTATTGAGGTATGTTAATAGAGATCTCTTAAGGGATTTTAGACTGGGAGAAGATTTGATGGTGTATGGGAGGTTATTCCATAACTGCGGTGCTCTGTAGGAAAATGAGGATCGAGCCACTTTCTTTTTGTATTGTGGTATTGCAAGTAAGGTGCTGGTCCTGGATCGGAGGTTATAGAATGAGGGAGCTGCTGAGGGAAGCAGCCTATTCAGGTAGGGTGGCAGCTTCCCAGAAAATTCTTAAACACCAGGTTTGAAAGGTGAAAGATGCGTCTAGATTCCAGTGACGGCCAGTTCAGTTCTTTTAACATGTCACAATCGTGGGTCATGTAGTTACATTGTAGCACAAAGCGGCAGAATGAGTTATACAATGTAGTAAGTTTATGAAGGTGTGTTTGAGGGGCAGCTGCATACACTACATCTCCGTATTCAATAGCCAGCATAAGCATTTGTTGTACAATCTGCTTTCTTATTGACATATATACATAAATTTATCAGAGCTGAGTGTGTGTTTGTGTTACGTGCGACGTGATAATTGCTTATTGGGAGACAGAAATCCTGGTGAGTTCCCACACTTCTTTTTTTAGGACTCGATCTCTGGACACAAGGCGAGTAAAATCTCCTGAAATAAACCAATAAAACAGACATTAAGGGACGTCGTAAGTCAGCACAGTTTGACATAAAACAAAAACAGGCAGAGTTGGTCAGAATCATCAGCCAGTGTTCAGTAGCATGAGGCCTACTATAGCCCACAGCTCAGCAAAGGGGAGGCATCGCTAATCAGAGAGCCATCCAAAAATAGAGCCGCAGCAGCAGCAGGACACAGACAGCAGCCGCCACAGTTCCCCTCGAACAGGGCCAGCTAGTAGGCCTCAAACGAGCAGAAAGACAGAACACCAGGAAGCCCCGCTGAACCATGGCAGGGGACGAGCCATTCGCCAGCCTTCAGCGCCACCGGGAAAGGCAAGTTGCCAGGAAGCCTCATAGATCTGCTGTGCAGAGGTGGTCAGCCAGCCGGTGATGTCGCAGACAGCACACCCAGAATACCGCACTGATTGTGTCCATCCAAGGGAGGGATGGACCCCTCTTGGCTGGCAGCCACGTACTCGAACTCGACTTGAGGGTGGTGACATGGGCGGATGAACAAGCTCCAGCACAGAGCCCCGTTTTGGATCCCTCCCAGCTGCAATCAGAGTTACCCAGTGTGCCGTGAAGGAAATGTAACGACCCTGTCCATGCTTGCTGGACCACGTGTCTAAAGTGACATGCACCTTGTTGCTGACTGCCTTTCCCAATGACTGGATAACATTGTCTTCCACGTGCTGGTATAGTGCTGGAATGGCCTTGCGTGAAAAGTAATGGCGTTTTGGAACTTGCCACTGTGGTACAGCGCATTCAGCAAATTCACAGAAGGGAGCAGAGTCCACCAGCTGGAAAGGCAGCAGCTGCAATGCGAGTAATTTTGCTAAGCTGGCATTTAGACGCTGTGCTTGGGGATGGTTGGGACTATATTTTTTCTTTCGCTGCAGCAGCTGCGGCAACGTAATCTGACTGCGTAAATCTTCAGCTACTGGGATGATGTCACATTGTGAGGAAGGACCTGCTGGTACATCCATTACTGTAGCATCATCCCTGTCGGTGGAGGTTGTAGGCAATTGCATGGCAGGACATACAGTGTGGGTAGAGACAGATGAGGAGGAGGAGGACCTACGCAAAGTTTTGCCCCAACGGGATGTGTGGCACTTGTTCATATGTCGCCTCAAGCACGTGGTACCCAAGCGTCCGGTGTTTATCCCACGCTTCAGCCTCCTCTGACATAGATTACAAATAGCAACGGTAGGGTCTGCTGCACATTTCTTAAAGAACTCCCAGACAGCAGAGTTCCTGCATGTGTTCTTTGAGACAACAGCGCTCTGCACCGGAGCAGCTCTGACATGTGATGCCTTGGACTGGCTTGTGCTACGGTTGGTCACAGAGGATGTTGTGCCTCGTGTTTGCTGTGCCTCCTCCTCCTCCCCCTCCTCCTCACTTGATTCCTCAGTTCGATCTGGCAGCCAGGTGGAGTCAGTGACCTCATCAGCATCAATGTCATCTTCACCCCCTATCTCCTCATCACTGGAGCCAACTTGGGAGTATGCTGCAGCTGCTGGGGCAACATGAGTGCCAGTTATTTGTGTGTCATCACTGGCACCCCCTTCCTCTAGGTTGATTATACTCCCTTCCTCAACCTCAGAGATTGAATCAGAGCACTGTACTTGCTGCGCATCCTCAAGCAGCATGTCACTCTCATTGTAGTCAAACAATTCAGCTGACTCCTCCGTGTGTGATAGCGAGGCTACGGCAGGAGTAGCTGTGGACATGGAGGCTACATTAGATGCTTTGGCAGCTGAGGTGGACTGTAAAGCACTAGAAGCCTGGCTGGCAGAGGACTCGGAGGATGAGGATGGCCTGGTTAGCCAATCCACCAAGTCCTCTGTATGTTGCTGCTGCTTAAGACACCCAGCACCAGTTAGAAAGGACAAGCGTGCCCCTGCAGAGGATGCACCACGTCCACCACAACCAGAGACACAGCCTCCCAACACAGGGGCTGCTTGCCCTCTTATCTGTGTCTGGGAGCGTCTGCCTGTCCTTTTTGTTCTTTCAGACATGGTGAGTGATATATAGATTAATATATACAGAACTCTGATTCAACTCTGGTATAAAGATTTAAATAACTCTGGTATAACTCAGTGAGACACACTGATAGCTGGCAGCCAGTGACAAGAGACAGATCACCTTAATTCCCAAGTGTTTTAAAGAAATTAGTGAGCCCCAAAATACAGCGTGGTACTTTTTGTATGACGAGACACAGATCACCTTAATTCCCAAGTGTTTTAAAGAAATTAGTGAGCCCCAAAATACAGCGTGGTACTGTTTGTATGACGAGACACAGATCACCTTAATTCACAAGTGTTTTAAAGAAATTAGTGAGCCCCAAAAATAATTGCTGGCTGTGTGACGAGACCCAGAAGATCACCTCAATTCACAAATGTTTTAAAGAAAGTTGTAAACCCCAAAAAAAATTGCTGACACAGTGGCAAGACACACATCACCTAAATTCCCTGATATTTGGTAAAAATGACACCCAAAAAGACTTGCTGGCACAGTGGTGACAAGACCCAGAAGATCACCTTAATTCACAAATGTTTTAAATAAAGTTGTAAACCCCAAAAAAACTTGCTGGCACAGTGACAAGACACACATCACCTAAATTCCCTGATATTTGGTATAAATGAGACCGGCAGTAACAACACACACAACTATCTTCTTTGAAATCTCCTCTGACATGCGTGCAGAAGCGCTGCGTTGAAACCTTATATACAGGGTTATCCAAAGAGATTCGAAAAGTCACCGCACGTTCGGTGACTTTTCGTTCTCTTCAATTCGGTTCCTTTTGCCGATCCCATTTCGGTGACCCTGCGGTGTATTCAGCAAACAGCACAGGGTCCCCGAATTGCAGGGAAAAGCTGCCGCAAACCTGACGAAAACTAACCGAATGCACGCTGAAAACAAGCAAAAACATCTGGATTAACCTTCGAAAAAGCCTAACAGGAGCCGAACAGGAGCCGAATCACACAGAGCCGAAGCAGCTGTGACGTAGAGGAGGCAGTGAATAAATTAGCAAAACCATTTGTATGAATCTGGGAAAATGAAACGCTGTTTGCAAAGAAACTACTGAGCGAAAATGTCTGAAATTTTCACAGGAGGTCCAGGGAATGATAATAAAGAGGGCTGTTACAAAAAAAATTAGTAAACTGAAAAAAGAAAAAAAAAAATTCAATGTTCGGGGTTCGCGATCTGCTCGAACAGGCTAAGTTTGGGTCGAACCCCGAACCGACCGAACCCGAACAGCTCATCCCTACCCAGGATGCAAAAAATTTAGAAATTTCAGATGTCATTTGCATATCTTTCCCAGAGCTTTGTGCTGTATATGGGGAATGTAGCACATGAGCTCTGTAATGCAGATCTTTGAATTGCTGGGATGTGTAAATGACCTTTGCAATAATAAACTTTATATATATATATATATATATATATAATTAAAAAACACGAGTAAGGCAGTATGTAGTGATACCTTTTTTATTGGCCTAACGGTCCAATAAAAAGGTATCACTACGTACTGTTATACTCATTATTTTGGCATCTGGACTAACACGGCCTAATATATGTGTGTATGCACATATACACGCTCAGCTCACACGCACACATACACGCTCAGCTCACACGCACATATGCACGCTCAGCTCACACTCACATATACACGCTCAGCTCACACGCACATATACACGCTCAGCTCACACGCACATATACACGCTCAGCTCACACGCACATATACACGCTCAGCTCACATGCACATATACACGCTCAGCTCACATGCACATATGCACGCTCTGCTCACACGCACATATGCACACTCTGTTCACATGCACATATGCACGCTCTGTTCACACGCACATATGCACGCTCAGCTCACCCGCACATATACACATAAATTCTACCAGATAGCTATTCCTCCTGCTTTCCTGTCAACTTAAGGCTTCTGTAGAGAATTTGTTCAGTACTCTGGCCTTGTAGGGGTTAAACAGCATGAATGCAGCAGATTCCGTCCCCCCCCATGACACATATCTCTGCTGAGCCAAGTGTTTAATCAGGAGGGGGAGAATCTGTTATCTCTGCATCTCCTGGTTTTAGGTGATGGCCAGGCTCCTTGCTGTGCAGGGGGAGAGGGCAGACAGGCAGCACAGTTTCAGCCGCTTTGTGCCCAGACACAGACCTCTGTGTGATCTGCCACTATTGCTCTCTGGCAAGGTGGGGAAGCAGCCTGCGTGTGCCTGATCTTCCAGCACCATGCTGCCAACCAGAAATTCGGGGGCAGGGCGGCGTTTAGCTAACAGCCAAGAAGAATAACCACACAGTTACCAGAGGCTCGTTCAATACCTCAGCCGCTGCAAGTGCTAAGTTAGCAACACTTGCCATTAAACGCCGTTCTGCCACTCAGCGCTCAGCACTGCTAACTTAGCACTTGCAGCGACCCGAGGAGATGCTGCGAGTAGCTGAGTGTGACGTATTAAAGATGGCCACCGCCATGAAGCAAGTAACAATTCCTTACAGCAATGTTAATTTCGAGGTTTTTGTTCACCAAAGCACAAAATATTTATTTATTATTTACCCCTGCACATAGGCATATATTACAGTTCAATTTATATATTGTTTTAGAAGTAAACATAACGTTTATTCAATAAAAACTATAATTTGTGGTGTGTGCATACAAAACGGAATTGTGCTGACTGCTTTTCTTTATCATATTTTGTCCGAGTGATACGAAAAACAATCTGAATCTTTCATTAAGAAATCGTCGGCCATTTTGGATTCGAAATTTGCATCCAAAGCGTTCAATGACACTGCTGCAGCAAATTCAGTAGCTGCTGAGGTATTGAATGGGGCTCAGTACACTGAAGAGGGCCCCCTGTCGAGGCCTGGGTGCCATGGCAACCCCTGTAATCACACACCCCTGGCAGCACCTACTCTCCGCTCCCACAGAATTGCATCATTTCACTTCAGCTTTTTTTTTTTTTTCCCCCTGCAGGAACGAACGCGCTTCTGGGCTCTGGGCTGTGAGTCACACGTGACACAGACCACCCGGAAGCTGAGTGCAGCGAGACGAGACGCTGGGAAGATGTGAAAGCACATCTCTCCCAGCGTGCGGGTCATTCCGTCCCTGCTTGCGCTGCCCGCCCCCCTACAGGCGCACGTGTCCCTCCTTCACTACACCACTGGAGGGCATCAAAGGGAATGTCAGTGAGGGCTCAATGCCTACGTTGGCATTCTAATTAAAGCCCAATTTTCGCTCGCCCTCTCCCAATTTCTACTCGCAAATTGCAAGGGGGCGAATGGAAATTTTGACCCCTGATATAAAGAATTGTTATTCGTGTTGTTTTTAAACATTTTAAATTCTACATAGAATTCTCCGTATTGATATTATTGTTACCAGGGTCCGGGAGTACTACTATGTCTCCGGTTGCCTGGTTATTGTCAACAAGCCATCTTATTGGCTCTTTGGTCCCACATGTTCGCCTTGTAAAATCAGGAAGTTGTCCTCGGCAATTAGCTTGATGAATACAAATGGGTTTTTCCCTATTGCTAGTGCCGGGGTTCCTGTTACGATGATACTACCAGCTGGTCCACCATTGGCTTACCGATGCCACATGATCAATTGCGCTTCGCATTATGCGTTCCGACAGCTTTGGTTACCAATTAGTAGGGCTCCCAGCTGACCGCACTTGTAATCACGATTTTGGAGGTATTTATGGGGTGAGTTTGGGCGGGCAGTGTATCTCTAGACTAAGCCCTGTTTGGGCGTAACCGGTCGAGACATGCCTCTCTCTTGTTTTTAACAGTTCTATTTTTGAATTTCTATCCTGCTGGACTCTGATCCTTTGATACATTGTTACGTATTGTGCCTTTGATTGGTTCTTGGGTGGCTTGCAGCATTACAGCATATTATTGTCTCCTTGGGTGACTCTAACTACTAAGATAGTGATCTGTGCTATCGGTTATGTAGGTGGCTTGAACCACCGAGGTATAGTGAGGTGCCGTTATTAATCTGTCTACTTACAATTAGTTCCATTGAGACATGTAGCTTTTCTGGCTTTTGTATTCCCACTCTACCAATTGGTACAGCTAATATTCTTCCATTTGGGTCATTGTCCACCAACCTTTTTCAATCCTTTTTTACATCATGAGATGCTTTATTACCATTAAAATTTATTATATTACCACTCTTGTTGCACTTTGTGCAAATTGTCCTCTTTTGTTATTTTTGGGTTATGCCCTGTGGAGTGGTTTCTGAGCCTTATCTCCGTTTTGTGTTGTTTTTGTTTCTAAATTCTACATAGTGCTGACGAGGCGGCTCTACTTAGAGTTTTTTCTTTTGTTATTCCTGTTTTGAGCTATGCATAGACACTGAGTCATTTTGATGCTTTTTTGTTTCTGTTGGTTTTCTTTGATTGAAGTCTAACCGGTACGTCACTTCCAGGTTCAGTTCGTGTTCCTTTCTTGGGCGTGCGAGTTAATTACTTCCTTTGCATTTAAGTATAAAGTAAGTTTGTAACATTGTAAAATTTACCTTGAAAAAGGCTCAGATTGAGCTGAAACGTCGGAACTATGTAAATTTTAATATTTCTTTAATAAAGTTTTTTATTGATAGTCCCTGAGTGCGTCTCACATTGCTACTATATATATATATATGTTACGGGTAAAGCCAGAAGTGCGGTTAGTTCTAGGATTACCCGGGTAATCCTGACATTACCCAAAACCACTGGGTAAACCTGCAATAAAAAAGGAAAATTTCGGATTTTAGCTGGGTAATCAAAGGACTAATAAACTGCACTTGGGTAAAAGTCTGGAAGAGCTGAAGAATGCGCACTTTACCCGGATAATGTGCAAGTCTGAAGCTTCAACCGGGTAATCTGAGGACTATCCACAGCTTCACCTGGGTAATCTGCAGAGCATCCAATCCCACTTGGGTAACAGTGAATTTTGCTATTATCTATGGATATTATCAATGAAAATGGCAAAAGAGAAACATTAAAATGTATTGCGGATATAATGAATATACAGAGTCACAGGATATGTTTCTTATGTTAAAGAGTTACATGATCATTATTATGTGTCATATGTGCTTATATTACATTTATAAAACATAATAAACCATTAGGTTACTCTTTATGTAATATCTTTTTATCTTCATAAATAAATTTTCTGTCAATTAATGCACAGAATTACATAAGTTATTTAGTGTGGTTTGTGACTGTGGATACAATTTGTTTAAAAATAACAAAAAAAACAAACAATTTTGTTATCAGTCAGATAACAGTTTGCAGCTTTATCCGGGTAATCCCCGGAATTCAGTCAACTGTAACCTGCTGAAAACCCAAGAAAAGCGGAATACCCAGAGGCGTTTGGATATTTTGCAGATTACCCGGATAAAGTCCGATGTTTCATTGCACATCACACTTTATCCAGCAACACTAGGGTAATGGGCGTTTTACCCGGTGAAACACAGCAGAAAACCAGAGTACCCAGAGACCTCTGGATACTTTTCAGATTACCCGGGTAAAGTCCGAAATTTAATTTCACTTCGGATTTTTGCTAATGAGGCCTGGGTAATGTCAGAGATTATCTGGGTAATCCTAGGATTATCCGCACTTCGGGCTTTAACCGTAACATATATATATATAAATCACCAGAGTATAGCAGTACATAGTGATACCTTTTTGTTGGACAAATGTAACAATCCAATAAAAAAAAGAATCACTACATACTCCTATACATTGGTGATTTTGTCATCTGGACTAGCACGGTTTATCCAATATACTGTACATATATATATAAATTTGTTTTGGCAGGGTCATGTCTTTCATTTGCTGGGTGATATCAGTAATGAACATCCATCTGAAGTATCTTTATATTAAATACATTGTACATTGTCATTGTAAGCAGCGGGTCACAGCCACATAAAGGCATCAATCAACTAGTACAACAAAAATGGGAACAAACATTTTATGCAGAACACATTTAGACCTTCACTATCCGAGACACCTAAAAAGTATAGCAGCTGTTCTTTTGCACATTATTTCCGTGGGAGAAATTAGGTTAATGGAACATTAAATCAGTCTGAAGCATTGTGTCCTTTATCTAGAAGAAATTTCATTGATATGACTCATCATGCATTCTGAGATTTTCTTTACCATACCCTTATGAGATGTAGCTTTTTCATTTTTATACCGCAGAAGTAAAATCTCATATTCAATTTATGTTGTTTGTGCTAATTATGGTGCTTGTTGTTAAAAACATTAGAGAGTTATCCCTTTTCCAGTTATTCCTCTCATAGGTATGTGTCTCCTAGTCATCCCTCTCCTAGGTATTCGTCTCCTAGTTCTCCCTCTCCTAGGTATTTGTCTCCTAGTTATCCCTCTCATAGGTATGTGTCTCCTAGTCATCCCTCTCCTAGGTATTCGTCTCCTAGTTATCCCTCTCCTAGGTATTTGTCTCCTAGTTATCCCTCTCCCAGATATCGCTCTCCAAGGTATTCCTCTCATGGTTATCCCTATCCTAGGTATTCCTCTAGTTTGCTTTGAATACTCCGTATTATTAAAGGACTGAAGTAGAATGGGAGGTGGAATTAATGTATTAAACATTAAAGCAGAGAAAGGGGGCCAGGAGGTTTTTATCTACACAGGTTATTCAGAGAGGTTGTCCCTCGTTCAGTGCACTTCAGTCGCTTCGGCGTTTTCAATTGGCCGACCCTACAGTGAATTACGAATTCACCACACGGTTCCCAAAGGGCACCGAATGGGATCCGCCAAATTTTGATGATCAGGCTGCCAAAACCCGCTGAAGACAGCTGACGATCTGATGAACTGACCGCTGCAGGGTGACGAACTGGTCAAAGATAAAATGGAACACTGCATTTTTAGAAAATGCATGGAAATAATATAAAATGTCCTATAAAAAATAATAAACTCAAATAAAATTAAAACTTTTGCAAAGAAATTCAGAAAATTGGCTAAAAAAATCTAAAAAAAATAAGTCAATAAAAAAGCTTTTTGATGCAAATGAAAAGAATAAACGGGTGAATAAAAAAAATTTCACTACCGTGAAATTGCACCGTTTGCAATTTGGTGGCAAGCTCGGCTCTTGTTGAATAACCCTTACAGTGTCTTTATTACACGCTGAAGCTGTCATGTGAATGGGAGGAGGTTTTAGACTCAAACATCCATTCACTCCACTGGCTCTCATTGCGAGCACATTGAGAGAAATAGATTATCGGTTGGAATAGATAGGTAACTGTTCTTAACCTATATCGGGAAGCCAGAAAGCAATTTCTGGGCCAGGCTATTCCATCACATGTCATGTTAAGATTTAATAGTCTGTTTTTTTCCTGATATAAAAATAGTCTGTTTTTTTCCTGATATAAATGCACAGATATGTCCAGTGTAATGATTTTTTCCTCTCTACAGAATCATTTATTCTTCGTACCCTTTATCTGCCTTTTATCTCATACACCTTTACATTTTCCCCCACTGCCATTCCACTAATCCTCATGGATCTCTTTAATAGACTTCTTTTGCTAGTGTTCCTAAACATCTCTTCTTTCAGTGACTCACCTTATCTCCTTTAGAAGCCTTTCACAGCCCTCTCTCATTGATACCCTCCTATCTCCTTATTAAAACCCCTTCTTGACAACCTTACTTTTCTTGGATTAATTTTATCTCCTTCCTCCAACTATTATGATTTTCATATTGGCATTTTTCTGGTAGCAGCCTCCTTTTACTCTTCGTAATCTATTTATAGTTTGGCCTGCCTGCAACCAATGTATCTCTTGCTAAAACAGTTGTATGGATTGTGTGGTTGCGTATCTTCCTGCTTCTTGGCTCCGACAGTTGTCTACTATCAAAGGCTATATTTTAAGTAGCCATTTTCCAGTGTAATAAACCTCATTTGATTAAAATCGTTGGTGCACTTAAAGAAATTGGACAGAGATATGTTCACGTTAAGAAGTTGGAAATTAGTAAACAATTAGTAGAATGTTTCGATCAAACAGATAAAAAAGTACAAACTATACTACAGGAACATGGAAGAGCATAGTTCGTCGACTAATTTTGCAGGGACAACTGAGCTCCCATTTGGTTCAAACACTGAACTTAATTATCTTAAAAGAAAATGAAAAAAGTTATCATAATGCTTTCCTAAAATAGTTTTATAATTCGTTTCAAATTTAGTGTAATGGTGAGATGAAAATGATTACTTATGGTGGGGGTGGAGGATAGGCAGAATTTTTTATGAGTTCCGACAATTCTTTATATTGAACTTGACCCTCGTTTCTATGGTACCTGTGCTATATGCATTAACCTGCTCAACTCTGGCGATACGAAAATCAGTCATCCACACAACACAGTACAGACATACCTGTCAAAGAGCATGACATCTAAGTGCCAGTCATCCTCGCTGGGAAATGCACTGCTATCGACTAGGCTGAATTCGAGTATCAGACACACTCTCCCACCACAGGCTGAAGCATAAAATGTATCATTTTTTTTCTTTGATTCTATAATTCAATGAACTCTAAATTATTTATAACATTCATGCCTCAAAGTCAACTTTCATAAAAAATGGTTCATTGAACAGTCCAAGGAATTCAATAAGAACAGCATAATCATGCACAAAGTGCATCGGCGGGCTAAAAGCCTGGATGCTATGTGCTTTGCATGATGCAAGAGTTGCGGAAGAATTGTTGAATAGAATTTGTAAAAGTCTCCAAAGTGGACATTTTCTGTCCATTAGCACCATCATTGTTCAACATATCTTGGCCAGCTAATGCACCAATTGTGATCTTCAGCAATAAAATACTATCAGCAAGGAAGGAATCACAATGGTGCATCACTAGGGCGGGAGAACAGAACACACTATGTCATTTTTATGTGGGAGATTCACTTCTAATATGTGGAAGTCATGCGTGTGTATGTGTGTTTTTTTTTTCAATACATCAGACTAATGGATTCCATTAAAAAACCCCATCTCTGATTTATTGATAAAGTCGCTACATAAGTTGCCCTGATTTAAAATTGTTACCAAGATTGGGTATTCTAACAAGGGATAAACTAGTGTAGAACAATATTAGTGAATCCCAAAGTTTACATATATAAAAGTAATACAGACTGAGAATCCCTTAATCAAAATTATGAAATACAAAATATTCCAAAATACTAGAATTTTTTGAGCACCTTCATAACAGTAAAGATGGAAAATTCCACCTAACCTAATGTGACAGGGGAGAAATTTATTTAAAATATTGTATAAATTATCTTCAGGCAAGTGTTATATAAACTATAAATTATTTATACTTTCATTTCGTTCAAGATATATTGCAGATATTTCAATATGTGAATTCCAAGATCCCAAACACTTCTGGTTACAAGCATTTCGGATAAGGGATGCTCAAACTGTACAGGGTCCCAGAAGGGGAATGAGGGTGATGCTAGGCAAAGTGTTGATTTTAGATAGGCATCTGGGATGAAGAAAGGAGTCATTAAAATTATATATACTGTATACTGTACATTATATATATATGGATTTTGTTTTCCACATTGCTATATTACACATGAGTGTCTCGTCTCTAATTTCTTTCAGTACGGAACAGTAGTTAGTACTCTACCAAGTTATATTCAGTTATGCATGGTATGTGTTATGACCTAAAAGGTTTTCCCATGAATCCCATCTATATTTGTCACCAAGGGACACTTTACTAGTTACCTTTTGTAATGACAGCTCATGATTATCAGTGGAATTGTATCTCTCTTGAGTGTATCTTTTGGTGAGAGATGTAACGACTTACATTGTGTAACCGGCCTACACCCTCACCGCCCGTTCGTAATGATGGACTCTGCGTTGTGTTGTATGTTGGTGTGGTGCAGCAAGGACGAGACCGGCAACATGTGACTTTTTTGGGGAACGGATTCTACTTCAGGCGACTCCTCTGCCTCTGGCGCCGCTTCTCCTCTGAATAAAATAATATACATATATACAGGAATGAATATATATATCAGGAGACATAAATACAGAAAAAATGGCGTCGCGCCCATACTCACTTATTTTCGGAGGGGCAGCAACTGCCAGGAGTAACAGCCCAGTCAATGCATAAAACATAACAAGGAAAAAGAGTGTCATCTGCGCTCGTTTCTATGTGTTCCATGTACAACAAAAATGAGGTTTTTGTTTGTTTCAATGGCCATTGCAACGTAAGCCCACTCGCCACTTCAAGGCACCTCTTTAGAGTGGGTACCTAACAATTGTGACCAAAAGGCCGCTCTACTGAGCAGCTCCAAGCCCCTCCAGCTGCTTTTCAGCGAAGGAGAGGCAAAGATGGTGGCTTTTATTTATACACGCACCAAACACTTCCCATTTGGGATCAAAAACAAAAACATGGAAAGAGGAACAGCTGCAGAACGACGGACTGGTGTTACAAGCATGATATACATAAATACAGAAAAAATGGCGTCAAATATATCAGGAGACATTCCACCTCAGCTTCTCAAGCTTCACGTGCTCTGATAAAACATCTACAACATTATATGAATAACCATATACATGAATTAACAAAATTATTTACAAATGACAAGACAAATACACAATAAGACATAAAAATAATAATAAACTGGAACATACCTGAATAAAATAATATACATATATACAGGAATGTTTGTACATGTTGTTTGGAGTGCTCTCTTCTTGGTTTGTTGTATTATACTGTCTTGAGATGCACCCGCACTGAAAGCGTAGTTAAGGTTGAGTGCTGCCCTTCTTGTGTATTTTGTATGAAAAGGGCTGACAACCCTTGGGCAAGCACCCCTCCCTGTCACAGGTGCTCCACCCGCAGGTTCTATTTAACCTTGATCTGCAGGGAGCTTCAGAAAGGACTGGGTCCTCAATAAGTAAGTTTATCCCATAAGAGCAGTCATTAGGTTAGTATGATAGGACCTGCCAAGGGTGGAATACATTGTCGCTGTTGGCAGGCTTACGCAATCCATGGCCATCTATTGCAAACTAAACTTCCACCATTTTTCAACACAGCTCAACATCATAGGGTTAAGATCTATAGTGCATTTGAAGGGAATAAGATTGTTTGTAGGCATTTAAAGGGTTAAACCTGGTTAAATCTCCTGTTTTTAAATGAATTTAGCTGCTGTTGTGGTTTCTTTTGTACTGTTTGTACATGTTGTTTGGAGTGCTCTCTTCTTGGTTTGTTGTATTATACTGTCTTGAGATGCACCCGCACTGAAAGCGTAGTTAAGGTTGAGTGCTGCCCTTCTTGTGTATTTTGTATGAAAAGGGCTGACAACCCTTGGGCAAGCACCCCTCCCTGTCACAGGTGCTCCACCCGCAGGTTCTATTTAACCTTGATCTGCAGGGAGCTTCAGAAAGGACTGGGTCCTCAATAAGTAAGTTTATCCCATAAGAGCAGTCATTAGGTTAGTATGATAGGACCTGCCAAGGGTGGAATACATTGTCGCTGTTGGCAGGCTTACGCAATCCATGGCCATCTATTGCAAACTAAACTTCCACCATTTTTCAACACAGCTCAACATCATAGGGTTAAGATCTATAGTGCATTTGAAGGGAATAAGAATTGTTTGTAGGCATTTAAAGGGTTAAACCTGGTTAAATCTCCTGTTTTTAAATGAATTTAGCTGCTGTTGTGGTTTCTTTTGTACTGTTTGTACATGTTGTTTGGAGTGCTCTCTTCTTGGTTTGTTGTATTATACTGTCTTGAGATGCACCCGCACTGAAAGCGTAGTTAAGGTTGAGTGCTGCCCTTCTGTGTATTTTGTATGAAAAGGGCTGACAACCTTGGGCAAGCACCCCTCCCTGTCACAGGTGCTCCACCCGCAGGTTCTATTTAACCTTGATCTGCAGGGAGCTTCAGAAAGGACTGGGTCCTCAATAAGTAAGTTTATCCCATAAGAGCAGTCATTAGGTTAGTATGATAGGACCTGCCAGGGTGGAATACATTGTCGCTGTTGGCAGGCTTACGCAATCCATGGCCATCTATTGCAAACTAAACTTCCACCATTTTTCAACACTCACACAGCTCAACATCATAGGGTTAAGATCTATAGTGCATTTGAAGGGAATAAGAATTGTTTGTAGGCATTTAAAGGGTTAAACCTGGTTAAATCTCCTGTTTTTAAATGAATTTAGCTGCTGTTGTGGTTTCTTTTGTACTGTTTGTACATGTTGTTTGGAGTGCTCTCTTCTTGGTTTGTTGTATTATACTGTCTTGAGATGCACCCGCACTGAAAGCGTAGTTAAGGTTGAGTGCTGCCCTTCTTGTGTATTTTATATACAGGAATGAATATATATATCAGGAGACGTTCCACCTGTACAACAAAATATAACATTACGCTATGTACAGAACACCCCTGATCACAATATACATGAAAAACCTGCCCATTCTAGCTATATACACTTTTATTCAGGACATCTAATAAAATAAACAGCCTTAAGTTTAGTGGAGCATATAATACAAAAGGATAGTTATAGAACACTATAACAGGGACATGGGCCTAACTTCTGCAACTCAAAAACGAAAGTAAAAAAAAAAGACAAAATACCTGTTTAACATGGATTCTGATCCAGCTATGCTATATACATCTTTGATAAGAGGATTCTATAGGATTTTCTAGGGTTTTATAGCTCTTCCTGCTTTAAGCAGAGAGCCTGTCAGACCTCTTACCTCAGCTTCTCAAGCTTCACGTGCTCTGATAAGCCCGGGAAGGAAGGGAACTGCCTAGATCTAACTAGCAGGGAGTGATGTCATCCCTCATTACCATATTAACCCCCTCATAAAAACGGCTGCTCAAACCAAATATAAAAACTACTCACAACAACCCTTTAAAGAACCTAATGCCCCTGGGACCGGAACATATCTATTTTTGTAAGGAATTAGTGTAATACACATATAATGTTCCTTAAAGACACACACACATATATTTATACAATACACACCCGTTACAATTGCATTAGATTTATTAGCTTGTACAGTACTCTTGAAGGGATATTTGTATAAAATATAACCATAAGATTAAAACCACCTGCCTTATATCGTGTAGGCCCGCCTCGTGCTGCCAAAACAGCTCTGATGTGTCAAGCCATGATCTCCACAAGACTTCTAAACATATTTGTGACCAGGACTTTAGCAGGAGATCCTTCAAGTCCTGCAAGTTGTGAGGTGGGCCTCCATGGTTCGGATTTGTTGATCAAGCAAATCCCACAGATGCTCAATCGGATTGTGATCTGGGGAATTTGGAGGCCAAGGCAACACCTTGAAATCTTTGTCATGTTCCTGAAACTATTCCTGTACAATTTTTGCAGTGTGCAGGGAACACCACTTCCATGAAGGAGTGTACATGGTCTGCAAAGATTTCTAGGTAGGTGGTACAAGTCAAATGTGTTGTGACACCTTTCTATCATGGCTAGCATTAAGTTCATAAGACATTTGATCTACAGAGGCTGTATTGTCTGATTGGAAAAGAATAGCTAGCATTCACTGCTCACTTGCATCAATGAGTCTTGGCCACCCATGACCCTGACACTGGTTCACCAGATGTCCTTCCTTGCAGCACATTTTGTAGGTATTAACCACTGCATACCTAGAACACACTACAAGACTTGCCATTGGAGTAATTCTAACCCAGTCAAAATGCCATCACTATTTGGATCTTGTCAACATCACTTAGATCTTTTTCTTGCCCATGTTTCCTGCTTCACAGGAAACTCATGGAATTGAAGAACTGACTGATCGCTTCCTGCCTAATATATCCCACCCATTGGCATGTGCCATTGTAACAATATAATCAATATTGGCATAGAAACATAGAAACATAGAAACATAGAAAAATGTTGGCAGATAAGAACCTTTCGGCCCATCTAGTCTGCCCAATTACATGGATACATTACCTGGATTTATCTTTTCTTTAGGATAGCCTTATGCCTATCCCATGCCTGCTTAAATTCAATCACTGTTTTGGCCTCTACCACTTCAACTGGAAGGCTATTCCATGTATCCACCACCCTCTCAGTAAAATAATGCTTTCTGATGTTACTTTTAAACCTTTGCCCCTCTAATCTAAGACTATGTCCTCTTGTTTTGCTACTTTGTTTCCTTTTAAATATACTCCCTTCCTCTACCGTGTGGATTCCCTTTACGTATTTAAATGTTTCTATCATATCTCCTCTGTCTTGTCTTTTTTCCAAGCTGTACATGTTAAGATCATTAAGCCTTTCCTGGTAACTTTTCTCCTTCAAGCCGTACACCATTTTAGTAGCCCTTCTCTGAACACTCTCTAAGATGTCTATATCCTTCTGGAGATACGGTCTCCAGTACTGCACACAGTACTCCAAGTGAGGTCTCACCAGTGCTCTGTACAGTGGCATGAGCACTTCCCTTTTCCTACTGTTAATACCTCTCCCTACACAACCAAGCATTCTGCTAGCATTTCCTGCTGCTCTATTACATTGACTACTTACCCTTAGATCCTCTGAAATAATAACCCCTAAATCCATTTCCTCAGATGTTGAGGTTAGGACTGTATCAAATATTCTATATTCAGCCCTTGAGTTTTTACGTCCCAGGTGCATTATCTTGCACTTATCCACATTAAAACTCAATTGCCACAGCTCCGACCATTGTTTTAGTTTACCTAAATCATTTGTCATTTGGCTAATCCCTCCAGGAACGTCAACCCTGTTACAAATCTTTGTGTCATCAGCAAAAATACATACTTTTCCATTAATACCTTCTGCAATATCACTAATAAATGTGATGTCACCTGTCATTGACTTTAATGTTGTGACTGATCAGTGCATATCATTTCAAATATATATCATACCAAATTTATAGCATTCCACTTTAACATATCCTCAAAGCTTCTAATAACAACTGACTTAAAAAACAATAAGGGTATGGTTGCAAACTCTGATCATGCATTGCAAAAGCCTACCACAACGTCAATGTACCCCATCGTGGCAGATGTTTTCATGCCTAACCTGGGGCTTGATTTAATTTGTCCATATTAATAACATTCACTGCATTTTAGGCTGCAATTTGGCCATTTTTTAGTTCATGAGAATTAAATATGGACCTACCAGCACTTCAACTCAAGATAAAAATTCAGCTCTGTTATTGGCGCTTATACTTTCTGACAGAAAGACTAGTTTGAGAAAAATATCAAGTGCTAAAAGTTATTGATCAATAACTCATTGGGCAGAGAAACTACGAAAATCACATTAAAACATTTTATTAGTAGTGTTGGTTTAGCAGTAAAAAAATGTAACCCTAAACCTAAAAAATAACCCAAACTCTACAAGTAAACCTACATCTAACCCTATACCTAAAAATCCTGGACAACAGGGATTGCTTTTAGGGTTAGAGTTTTGTTCAGGGATAGGGTTAGGGTTAACAGAGGTTAATTAGAGACAGTTTGAAATAAAAAAAATTCTGGTTTATTCCTGGCCATGTTTTAAAATGTAGGGTTTATTTTTCGGAACTCGTCTGTGGCCGTATCCGTTCAATTAAATCAGCCTATTTTTCAAAAAATAATTTGATCAACACCAGTCAAAAGGCAGATCTAATTAAATGAAATGCAATTAAGTCTCTAATGCCTCTGTTTATGAGATTAACACGCTTACATGGGACATACATCCTCCTGGGGCTCTCTGTAGTTCACTATTTGAGAGTAAGGTCTTGGTGGACTTAGTGTAAGGAGTTTAAATATTTTATTTACAGGATTATTCAGAGAGATCCGAAATGTGGCCGAAATGTAACTGGACACTAAATTTCAGCGAACGGGGACATTTCGGGGCCATTCAGCTATTCAAAGTGCAGGCAATTCGTCAAATTCTGGCGAATTGCCTGCACGTATGGTGACTCTTCAAGGGCAGTGAAATCCCCCATAGAGAAGCCATGGTTCATCTATTCAGAGACACCAAACAGCAGGGAAAAGTTGCCGAAATGCCCTGCTGTTCGGTGGTTTCATTTGACAAATTTATTCAGGCGAATCCCATAGGCTTCAATGTTAAAAAATACTCCCGTTTTAATCCAATATCTAATAAACTGTTTATTTTATTCTGGAGTAAAAAGTCTATTTTTAGATTTTTTAGGATCTTTCAGGCATTTTTTGGGATTTTTCAGCAAAATGTTTTTTCCTTTTTTTTTTAAAGCGTTTTTCTTTTTTCTGTAACAGACCTTTTTATTATCATTCATTGGATCTTATATGTAAATTCCAGACCTTTTCGTTCAGTAGCTTTTTGCAAACAGCATTTAAATTTTTCAAACTTTTTTTTTACCACGTTCGTCTGCGTGTCGGGTTTTTCCGGCGACTGCTCTGCTCTGTGATTGGCAGCTAGTCGGGTTTTTCCGTCGCGTTCGGTGGGGTTTTTGCGGTGGTTACTGTGGGTTTTCGGTGAGTGCTCGGCGAGTGTTCTGCGGGTTTGCGGCGAGTATTCCCTGCACTATGGGGGCCCTGTTTTGCTTGCTGAATACACTGCAGGGTCGGCGAACTAGGAATCGCTGAATCGCCCCGACGTGCAGAGAACGAAAGGTCACCGAATGTGCGGTGTTAGTCCCTGTTAGTTTGATGGAGGGCCTCCTGATCTCTTAATGTAATGTAGCGCTCACTCCCGGAGGAGCCGCTGAATAATCCTCGGGTTAGTCTCACCGCACTAGGGAATAAATATACACCAGCACGGCTGTGGATTTTATAGATTATATACTTTACTGATCCCAATAAAGTGACACATATAATGCAAATCCGGTATATGAACGACAGGATTTCGTAATGCGGGAAAACACGCGGCGTCAAAAGTAAAGGATTAACCCCCTCAGTTCTGGAGTGTAAGTCCCGTGAATGTAATGTCTCAAAAAGGTGTACGTGTATTGATTCGTGTACCCGGGTACTGTATTCAACTGGCCAGTGAATGTAATAAGCAAATCTTCGACTAGTCAAGTTGGGCCCTGTAGAATTGAACAATAAGGCAGCGTGCTGGATTATACTTGGACTTGCGGCCTGTAAGGCCTCTCACCCATCCGTTAGACAGTCCGTCCCACTGCCCAATCAAAGATGTCTCTCCGCTTGTCCTCCGGAACTCTGTGCCATCGGATCCGCTCTCTTGCTCATCCGATCTCCAACTCGAGAACTACGGCCTACCGCCTGCACTCCCTATGGATCATCGCGGTCTCCTTACAAGGGGTCCAACTGGAACTGAAGTTCTGCGCAAACCTCTCAACTGTAATAGGTATGCCTCCGCAAGTTACTGTCCCGATCTCCAGCGCCCTCGAGGTAGTGTCTGCACTCCGGCCTGGTCTCGATCTCTGGCAGTCTCGCGTCCTCTGTCTTTCACCTCTCCGCTCACTCTGGAGCTCCTCCACACGAGGCTGCTTACGTCTTTCCTCTCTGTTCCATGCACTTCCTGTATCCGCCGCAAAGCCTGATGGATATTGTAGTTCGTTTAGGTCCCACATAGTCCATATGGCTTTTGTCTCCCTCTGGTGGCTAAATCCCAAGTAAATGCAGCAAACACAGTCTTTTTAAAGCAGCGCTACAGTAATAAGAGAAGATTAATGTTCAATAGGGAAGATGCATCTAATAACATACATAGCATTTTGTAGAAGATTTAGATAACTTGGAGAATTACACGAACAGCATTGCAACACTTCTATATGCAAGAAGTATAGGTCAACAGGACGGGATCCTGTGGTATCCCACCACAACGATGTTCCATTGATTGCCCAACGATGTTGCATTGTGATTGCCGCTGGATAGAATGAGTAACAAAACTCATACTTTAAAGATATTCTCTAGCATGTGGATACTATCAATAGCACTTAAGCCATATTTCTAGTCAAACAGCATCATACTAGCATATTAGCATAATTTTTCTGATGCCAATAAGGGGGTAAATTGACACTAGGGATAGCATTAGGGTTAGGGCTTTAGTTGTGCTTGCTTTATGTTACTTCATTTTTAAGCAACAAAGGGCCCTATTCCAAAGTTGGTGCTACTTAAACAGAGCTGTTGTAAACTTACCAGTCCCATTATAGGGTTCTATTCCATAGTGAACATGGGGAGCACAATCAGTAATTAGTGGTAGGATAAGTAAGGTATTACAAAGTCCTAGCGCTGATTACCGCACCGATGCACTAACAGAAATTTTAGCGACACTTCTCCTGGCCGTGAGCAGAGGTAAACTGGAGATAAATAGTCCCCAGTCTCCCTCTGCTATCTCTCCACGGCACTGCGCATTCTCGCGAGAGACTGGCTTTCTGGCAGTGCAACTCTCAATGGAGTCCTATGGGCTCCAGGAGGTGATACTCACAGAAACATAGAAACATAGAAAAAATGTTTCTGTGAGTATCACCTCCTGGAGCCCATAGGACTCCATTGAGATACTCACAGAAGCGCGGAAACGCTACCTCTAGTATCACAGAGGGTAGTGCTTCGCTCCGGGGCAAGGTGCCGAGGAAGTGTCTGTCCCGTAATCTAATGCTAAAATGGGGACGCTACGGGAAAAACCTGCAGGCGCAGGTTTTCACCAATACCGTCTCCATTTTAACTTTAAGAAGGGAATAGGACCCATAATCAATGGAGTTGTTAAGTGTACAACAGCAGCTCTGGTTAAGTTAGGACCATCTATGGAATATTGCCTAAATTTAGGTCCTGCTTTTGATACAAGCATAACATGTTGAATAAAAATGAAGCAAAATGGAGTATACTTTGTTTGTTAGTGTAAGAGGTTAGGATTGGGGTTAACCTAAAACTAACACACACGTAAATAAATTGATACTAATGTAGTACTAACTTCGAAGAACTGCGTCAGATATGACGGTTTTCCCTAACATTCTAATATTAAGAAACTTTTTTATGTTGCCACACAGGGTGGCTTTGTTATGACAGTAACATGGCTCCTATAGATCCCAAGACCTCCCTTAAAATGGACTGTAGGAAGAATAAAGACTTCAAAAGGTTATATTATTCTATTGATACAATCACAGAAGCAGAACTATTTAATATTATACAGTTGGATGTGCTAGATGGGTCGACTGTAAAATAATAAAGTATTTGAAATGTGGTAGAATGATATGTGAAGCAGATTTTTTGGCAAAGAAAGACAAATTAGAGAGCAAGTGTAGGAAGATTTACAAAAAAATAATACTGCAATCTAATCAGGCTGTAGCCTGAGTATAAAAAGAACAGAACATAAATGTGTATATATAGATCTGTCATTGAAACAACTGTTCCTGTGACCTTTTTAAATGAAACATCACAAAGATTAACTCAATAACAATTAAGCATTACTAATAATTGGGGAAACTAAAAGGGTTATTCAGATAGGTCCAAAATGTCATTGAAATGTAACCGGACGCTGAAATTCAGTGTATGGTGACATTACGGGGCCATTTAACTATTCAGAGAGCAGGCAGTTTGCCAAATTTTGACGAAACTGCCAGCCAGTACAGTGCCTGTTCGACGGCAGTGAAATCCCCATAGAGAAGCAATGATTAATCTATTCAGAGACACTGAACAGCAGAGAAAAGTTGTCAAAATGCCCTGCTGTTCAGTGGTTTCATTCAGCAGTTTTTTTCAGGTGAACCCCATAGGCTTGAGAAAAAGGGGGGGGGGTGAGGATCCTGAGAAAGAGCAACAGCACTAGTGGCCTGCTCTACGGTGGGGCCCGCTCAGGTCTCACAAGGTTTTAGCTTGTATGTGCCTTTACAGGGATGAATGCTCCATATGCAAATCAGCCTGCTCTCACCCAAAAAGGGTGGCCAGTGCTGATTGCCAAGGACGTCATCCCTGCACGAGAGGTGCAGCAACCCCCGACGATCGTTTCGGCCTTCTTGGGCCTTGTCGGGAGGGTATAGCTGACACCCCTCTAGGCACATCAAGCAAGGGGTCCACGTCTGGAACCCCATAGGCTTCAATGTTAAAAATATTCCCGTTTTTATTCAATATCTAATAAACCATTTATTATTTTAATCTGCAGTAAAAATTCTCTTTATTTCTAGATTTTTTTTTAGGATCTTTTAGGCATTTTTTGTCCATTTTTCACCAAAATATTTTTGGTTGTGTAACAGGCCTTTTTATTATCATTCATATGATCTTAAATGTAAATTTCAGGCATTTTCGTTCAGTAGTTTTTGCAAACAGCGTTTCAATTTTGGCACTTTCAAGCGTATTGTTTTTTTTTACCCTGTTCGTCAGCTTGTCGGCTTTTTCGACAAGTTTGCCGTGTTTTTTGCAGCAGTTTCTGCCAGTGTTCGGTGAGTGTTCGACGGGTCTTCGTCGGGTTTGCAATGGGTTTTCCCTGCACTCCGAGGACCCTGCGGTGAATGCTGAATACACTGCGTGGTGAGGAAGTTTGATTCCCTGAAGCACCAAAATGTCAACGACATATCGGTGCTCTCTGAAACCCTCTCTTAAGTGAAACCCCAGAACAACTTTGGCTGAAACTATATACACCTTAATGACTTGTAACTTAGCTGGAAAGGTTCAAAATTCATCTATTCTGGTCTAAATGTTGTGAAGCAGTTGCATATTCAACGTAATATACTATTAGTAGGTTTTTCGGGGTTGACGGCAATGCATTGGCTTTAGGTTCACATCTTAACAGGTTTGCCTTGACATTGGCAGGTGGACTTAAAACTTGAATGATCATTTACGTAAATTAAGAACCACTGTCAAGTGGGCAACATAGATCAATTTCTAAATGATGTGACCTGGTCACATGTCAAGCTCCCTGCCATCCTGGAGTTAAAGGGCAAACCTTGAATTGCAGCATCAGGCCCCGTGAGCACCAGTATATGTGACCTTTGCTCAGTGCATTTTCAGAAGTAATCATTCACTATATTCAAAGACTCAAGAGATCTGTGATAAAGTGAGACACAGATAAAGTCTAGTATTTCAAATATAAATTAATATGAAAGATCGCTAACTCCTTCCTGATCTTTTATTTTTTTCAATTTCCGCAATTATGCTTTTTATTTTTTAGAACACCTTTTTGTATTTTTTGGATGAAATTTTTGTTTCTCAATTTTTTTAAAAAAGGTGCTTTTTTAACCCCTTAGTGATCGGGCGGTTTTACGAAAATCCGTCCTTTAGTGCCCGCTGCTGTTTTTACATTTCTGTGCTGTTAGTGTTTAGGTCAAATTTTATGCAACCCACACAAATTATATACCGTTTTCTAGCCATTAAATAGACTTTATAAAAATACCATTATTTCCATCATATCCTATAATTTACAATAAAAAAAAATATGAAATATGATGTAAAAATGGTAAAACCACACTTTTTCGTCATTTAATCCCAAAAATCTACAACTGCCAAAAAATACACCGGCTAAGTCTGGGGTCAGATGAGTGCACTGACTGCGTACAATAGCGGATGTACTTTTTAACTGATGAGATTGTGGTTACATTGTATCAGTTAATTGAATTTAAGCAGGCATGGGATAGGCATAAGGTTATCCTAAACAAAAGATAAATCCAGGTAAAGTATCCATGTAATTGGGCAGACTAGATGGGCCGAAAGGTTCTTATCTGCCGACATTTTTCTATGTTTCTATGTTTCTAATTTTGACTGATGTTAAGAAGAAAAAAAAAATGTATGCAGTTGTTCCTCTAGGTCCATCTAGCCTTTTTACGTTGATGCCATTTTGGCATCCGTTGCAACATGCGTTGCCCGCACGTGAAAAAGTGCGCACGTGCTTCGTGTGTTGTTCTCTATTGACTCCTTTGAAAAGCTACAACGGACAGCAAACAGTGCGGTCAGACAGACGCAAAAAGTGTGCTCATCTGACGCGGGCCTAAATAGTTTAAAAATGTTGTCCCAAGAATAGAAATACCCAATTTTTACATGGTTTTGCTTTTTAACTGCCTTCACTGCTGAGCCAGTTCACCTATGTGCACTGAGCTCATTATGACCGTTTTATGCTCAAAATTTTTAGATGCCAACCTAGGTCCTATTTAATTAAACCGCCAGACAATTTTCTTTTTTTTAAAAAACAAAACTTTTTTTTTTTTTCATTTTTTCAAACCTGGTCATAATCAGGCCTTTCCAATGATGTCAAACGTGACCCTCTAGCTGCCACGGATTTGGAGATAACTGGGAGCTAGGGGTTAACTGGCCCACTGACGTACCCACACATATGGTGAGGATGTCAGTAGGTGGGGGTGACTAGGAGGCTTGGCTGACATCCAAGATGTCAGCCACTTCCAGGTTTGAATCGCAATTCGGCGCCGATTGGCTTCGAATTGCGATCCAGCAGCAAATTGGTTAAATATATACACCGCTGAAAAGGGGAGACGGTGCATTTCTAGCCCTAATGGTTGGGGAGATAGAGAGCTCCAAAGGAGCCCCCTCCCCTTCCTGGATTTAACTGCAGGTGCCGGTGGGAGCCTGCCGATGATATCATCACACAGCATGATGACGTCATCATGCCTGCCGACCCCCGAAAACGGCGCGGCAGGCTTCCAGCCTGCCAGAACCCTGTGGAAGCCGGCGAGGGAGGTAAGTATCAGGCGGGAGGGAGGTTAGGAGCCCACTCTAAGGTAGACCCGTGGGCGTGACGTACATGGTATGTCAGCGGTCGGGAAGGGGTTAATCTGTAACAGACTTTTTAAATTATTTTTTAAAGGACCTTTTTTTTTGGTTTAAACACCTATTAGGAGAAAAGGAGTGTTCCATTTTATTTAAGATCAATTACTGATGTTTCACAATTACTCCTCCTATCTTTCAATGGTACTGTTTTTGAATATTTTTGTTTGATTTTTGCAGGATGTTTTAGGGCCCCCTTTTCTGATGAATTTTTTTACTTGTGCTTGCAATGTCTGTCTTTTAATTAATACACAAAGAGGAAGTGAGACAACAATTATACTGGATAATATAAGCTCATTAATAGTTTGATATGCAACCAAGTCTGTGAAATCGTCACTAGGGATGAGCCGAACACCCCCGAGTCCATGAAATAAGGGTTAAAAATAAAAACGAAAAATTTCTTCAAATATCGTGCCTAGGAGGTCCCCATAACCTGCCCGTGAAGTGGCGGATTTCTAGGATGTATAGAAACACTTAAAAACAAAAAAATGACGTTTCATGACGGTAAATGCTTTTCCTTTAATCTATCCATAAAAAACTGCTTGGGGCGGCAGTCTGTATGAAAAGAGGAGACATTTTCGTACACGCAGAAAAAGTTTACTGATTTTTTTGGCTAAATTATTCTGAAACTTATGCAGGCTTTGGATGAAAGTAACAATAGGTGCTTCAAAATTGGTCCTTTAGCGTCCCCAACAGTGCCGTCACACCGTAACCCCTGTGAGGATATGAATCTGATACAGGCGTCAGTGGCAGTGCACCCAAATATTGTGCTTTTGGTGCCAGGCCTGCAAGTACTATCATACAGAAACCTCTCTGTTGTATTGTGGAAGAATGCAGGGGTGAACCTTGCGGTCCTATATTAAAAAGATATGATTCTGGTCAAGGTGTCAGTGCACCCAGATATTGTGCTTTTGGTGCCAGGCCTGCAAGTGCCATCATAATACAGTAACCCCTCTGTGGTATTGTGGAAGAATGCAGGGGTGGACCATGTGGTCCTATATTGAAAAGATATGATTCTGGTCAAGGTGTCAGTGCACCCAGATATTGTGCCTTTGGTGCCAGGCCAGCAAGTATCATCATACAGTAACCCCTCTGTAGTATTTTGGAAGAATGCAGGGGTGGACCATGTGGTCCTAATTAGGGATGAGCGGTTCGGGTTCGGACGGTTCGGGGTTCGACCCGAACTTGGCCTGTTCGATGAGGTCACGAACACCGAACATTTCCGGGTGTTCGCCGCATGTTCGACCACAATGGACCACAATGCATTTTCCCACAGGCCTGAAGCTCGTAATTGGCTACAGCCTTGCACCTGACCACAGGTCTGGTGAAAGACTGGTTCAACACTATGCCAATCTCCGCTCAGAGTCCTGATTGGGCAAATTTTGCCCAATCATGGGCTCACAGAGCTAAGTCCCGCAGCACACTATATAACGTTTCCACGTGCCGATTCTGCACGCATTTCAGAGGAGATTTCAAAGGAGATAGTTGTGTCTTGTTACTGCCGGTCTGCCACGCTACTGGGGGGGTCTCATTTCTACCAAATATCGGGGAATTTAGGTGATGTGTGTCTTGTCACTGTGTCAGCAAGTTTTTTTGGGGGTTTACAACTTTCTTTAAAACATTTGTGAATTGAGGTGATCTTCTGGGTCTTGTCACTGTGCCAGCAAATCTTTTTGGGGCTTACTAATTTCTTTAAAACATTTGTGAATTGAGGTGATCTGTGTCTTGTCACTGCCAGCAAGTATTTTGGGGCTCACTAATTTCTACAAAACATTTGTGAATTGAGGTGATCTGTCTCTTGTCACACAACCAGTACCACGCATTATTTTGGGGCTCACTAATTTCTACAAAACATTTGGGAATTGAGGTGATCTGTGTCTCGTCACACATCCAGTACCACGCTGTATTTTGGGGCTCACTAATTTCTACAAAACATTTGTGAATTGAGGTGATCTGTCTCTTGTCACACAACCAGTACCATGCATTATTTTGGGGCTCACTAATTTCTACAAAACATTTGTGAATTGAGGTGATTTGTGTCTCGACACACATCCAGTACCACGCTGTATTTCGGGGCTCACTAATTTCTACAAAACATTTGTGAATTGAGGTGATCTGTCTCTTGTCACTGGCTGCCAGCTATCAGTGTGTCTCACTGAGTTATACCAGAGTTCTTTAAATCCTTATACCAGAGTTGAATCAGAGTTCTGTATATATTAATCTATATATCACTCACCATGTCTGAAAGAACAAAATGGACAGGCAGACGCTCCCAGACACAGATAAGAGGGCAAGCAACCCCTATGTCGGGAGGCTGTGCCTCTGGTCGTGGTGGACGTGGTGCATCCTCTGCAGGGGCATGCTTGTCCTTTCTAACTGGTGCTGGCCGTCTTAAGCAGCAGCAACATACAGAGGACTTGGTGGATTGGCTAACCAGGCCATCCGAGTCCTCCGAGTCCTCTGCCAGCCAGGCTTCTAGTGCTTTACAGTTCACCTCAGCTGCCAAAGCATCTAATGCAGCCTCCATGTACACAGCTACTCCTGCCGTAGCCTCGCTATCACACACGGAGGAGTCAGCTGAATTGTTTGACTACAATGTGAGTGACATGCTGCTTGAGGATGCGCAGCAAGTACAGTGCTCTGATTCAATCTCTGAGGTTGAGGAAGGGAGTATAATCAACCTAGAGGAAGGGGGTGCCAGTGATGACACACAAATAACTGGCACTCATGTTGCCACAGCAGCTGCAGCATACTGCCAAGTTGGCTCCAGTGTCGAGGAGATAGGGGGTGATGATGACAATGATGATGAGGTCACTGACTCCACCTGGGTGCCAGATCGAACAGAGGAATTAAGTGAGGAAGAGGTGGAGGATGAGGCACAGCAAACACAAGGCACAACATCCTCTGTGACCAACCGTAGCACTAGCCAGTCCAAGGCATCACATGTCAGAGCTGCTCCGGTGCAGAGTGCTGTTGTCACAAAGAACACATGCAGGAACTCTGTTGTCTGGGAGTTCTTTAAGAAATGTGCAGTAGAGCGCAGCGTTGCTATTTGTAATCTATGTCAGATGAGGCTTAAGCGTGGGAAAGATACCAGACACTTGGGTACCACGTGCTTGAGGCGACATATGAATAAGTGCCACACATCCCGTTGGCACAAAACTTTGCGTAGGTCCTCCTCCTCCTCATCTGTCTCTACCCCCACTGTATGTCCTGCCATGTCATTGCCTACAACCTCCACCGACAGGGATGATGCTACAGTAATGGATGTACCAGCAAGTCCTTCCTCACAATGTGACATCATCCCAGCAGCTGAAGATTTACACAGTCAGATTACGTTGCCGCAGCTGCTGCAGCAAAAGAAAAAATATAGTCCCAAGCACAGCGTCTAAATGCCAGCTTAGCAAAATTACTCGCATTGCAGCTGCTGCCTTTCCAGCTGGTAGACTCTGCTCCATTCCGTGAATTTGCTGAATGTGCTGTACCACAGTGGCAGGTTCCAAAACGCCATTACTTTTCACGCAAGGCCATTCCAGCACTATACCAGCACGTGGAAGACAATTTTATCGAGTCATTGGGAAAGGCAGTCAGCAGCAAGGTGCATGTGACTTTAGACATGTGGTCCAGCAAGCATGGACAGGGTCATTACATTTCCTTCACGGCACACTGGGTAACTCTGATTGCAGCTGGGAGGAATCCAAGAGGGGGTCTGTGCTGCAGCTTGTTCATCCACCACGCCTCCAGAAAGCTGCTTGTATGAGGTCTGTCTGCTCCACCACCACCTCTTCCTCCTCCTCCTTCTCTGTCTCTGGCGAAGTGGCAGTTAAACCGACGCCTGACAGGGTCTACGCAATGGCTCAAGCAAAAAGATGCCATACTGTGCTTGAGCTGGTTTGTTTAGGGGACAGGAGCCACACCGGGTCAGAAATTTTGTCAGCTCTGCAGGGGCAGGTGCAGAGATGGTTAACACCACGCCAGCTTGAGCTGGGAATGATCGTCTGCGATAATGGCAGCAACCTTCTCTCCGCCCTACGCAAGGGTAAATTGATGCATGTACCATGTCTAGCACACGTCCTAAATCTGTTGGTACAGCATTTCCTAACCAAGTACCCAGGGCTGCCAGAGCTTCTCATCCAGGCCAGAAAGGTCTGCAGCCACTTCAGATGGTCATTCCCAGCAAGCGTTCGCCTGGCAGAAATTCAAAGAGAGTTCCACCTTCCCACAAACCGTCTGATCTGTGACATGCCCACCAGGTGGAACTCAACATTAGCAATGCTGCAGCGTCTGCACAAGCAGCAGAGGGCCATCAACGAGTACCTGTGTGAAGACGCTGGCAATGGGTGCCTACAGTTGACGTCCCTGGGTGTCGAGGACTAAAAAAATTGAAAAATGCATCAGTCAAGCGGCCCTGGCCTTCACCTCTATTCCTCTGATCATCCGCAACCTCAGAAGCACTTGTGTCAGCACTACCAGTGCCTGGAAAGGTGTTACACAAGTGTCGCTTTAGAGCATCCTCAAGTTTTTTCATCCTGTGCTCCCTCGGTGCGGGCAGGATGAGCTCTGCAACTTTCCCCTTGTATCGTGGATCAAGAAGGGTTGCCAACCAGTAATGATCCCTCACCTTGATAGCACGAATCCTGGGGTCCTTTAGCAGGCTTTGCATCATTAGGGAGCCCATGCAGCATAGGTTGGAGGTGGCATTAGCTTCCGAGTCTTCCTGGTCAATGAGGATGACCGTATCGTGCACTTCCTCCTCCCAGCCACGCACTAGCCCTTGTGTTTCTGGACACACGAAACCCTCCATTGAGGAATCCCCACCTTCAATGCCCCCACTACTTAAATATTCTGCCTCCTCCTCATCCTCCTCCTGTCTGATCTGAGTAGGACCCGCTGGAATGCTGTCTGCGGAAAGACTGGGGCCTTGAGAGCTAGGGAAGGCCTCCTCTTCCTCCCGCTGCTCTGCCTCTAGAGCCACATCTATAATTCCCCGCAGAGTGTGCTCCAGCAGGAACACTAAAGGAATTGTGTCACTGATGCATGCACTGTCCCTGCTTACCATCCTCATTGCCTCCTCAAATGGTGACAGTACAGTGCATGCATCCTTGATCATCAGCCACTGCAGGGGGGGAAAACATGTTGACTTGAACCTGTCCTTGTGCCATACTCACACAGGTACTCGTTGATGGCCCTCTGCTGCTTGTGCAGATGCTGCAGCATTGCTAATGTCGAGTTCCACCTGGTGGGCATGTCACAGATCAGACGGTTTGTGGGAAGGTGGAATTCTCTTTGAATTTCTGCCAGGCGAACGTGTGCTGGGATTGACCGTCTGAAGTGGCTGCAGACTTTTCTGGCCTGGATGAGAAGCTCTGGCAGCCCTGGGTACTTGGTTAGGAAATGCTGTACCACCAGATTTAGGACGTGTGCTAGGCATGGTACATGCGTCAATTTACCCTTGCGTAGGGCGGAGAGAAGCTTGCTGCCATTATCGCAGACTATCATTCCCAGCTGAAGCTGGCGTGGTGTTAACCATCTCTGCACCTGCCCCTGCAGAGCTGACTGAATTTCTGGCCCGGTGTGGCTCCTGTCCCCTAAACAAACCAGCTGAAGCACAGTATGGCATCTTTTTGCTTGAGCCATTGCGTAGACCCTGTCAGGCGTCGGTTTAACTGCCACTTCGCCAGAGTCAGAGGAGGAGGAGGAGGAAGAGGGAGAGGTGGTGGAGCAGACAGACCTCATACAAGCAGCTTTCTGGAGGCGTGGTGGATGAACAAGCTCCAGCACAGAGCCCCGTCTTGGATCCCTCCCAGCTGCGATCAGAGTTACCCAGTGTGCCGTGAAGGAAATGTAACGACCCTGTCCATGCTTGCTGGACCACGTGTCTAAAGTCACATGCACCTTGCTGCTTACTGCCTTTCCCAATGACTGGATAACATTGTCTTCCACGTGCTGGTATAGTGCTGGAATGGCCTTGCGTGAAAAGTAATGGCGTTTTGGAACCTGCCACTGTGGTACAGCACATTCAGCAAATTCACGGAATGGAGCAGAGTCTACCAGCTGGAAAGGCAGCAGCTGCAATGCGAGTAATTTTGCTAAGCTGGCATTTAGACGCTGTGCTTGGGGGTGCTTGGGACTATATTTTTTCTTTCGCTGCAGCAGCTGCGGCAACGTAATCTGACTGCGTAAATCTTCAGCTGCTGGGATGATGTCACATTGTGAGGAAGGACCTGGTACATCCATTACTGTAGCATCATCCCTGTCGGTGGAGGTTGTAGGCAATGACATGGCAGGACATACAGTGGGGGTAGAGACAGATGAGGAGGAGGAGGACCTACGCAAAGTTTTGTGCCAACGGAATGTGTGGCAGTTGTTCATATGTCGCCTCAAGCACGTGGTACCCAAGTGTCCGGTACCTTTCCCTCGCTTAAGCCTCATCTGACATATATTACAAATAGCAACGCTGCACTCTACTGCACACTTCTTAAAGAACTCCCAGACAACAGAGTTCCTGCATGTGTTCTTTGAGACAACAGCGCTCTGCACCGGAGCAGCTCTGACATGTGATGCCTTGGACTGGCTAGTGCTACGGTTGGTCACAGAGGATGTTGTGCCTCGTGTTTGCTGTGCCTCCTCCCCCTCTTCCTCACTTAATTCCTCTGTTCGGTCAGGCACCCAGGTGGAGTCAGTGACCTCATCATCCTTGTCATCATCACCCCCTATCTCCTCGACACTGGAGCCAACTTGGCAGTATGCTGCAGCTGCTGGGGCAACATGAGTGCCAGTTATTTGTGTGTCATCACTGGCACCCCCTTCCTCTAGGTTGATTATACTCCCTTGCGCAACCTCAGAGATTGAATCAGAGCACTGTACTTGCTGCGCATCCTCAAGCAGCATGTCACTCTCATTGTAGTCAAACAATTCAGCTGACTCCTCCGTGTGTGATAGCGAGGCTACGGCAGGAGTAGCTGTGGACATGGAGGCTGCATTAGATGCTTTGGCAGCTGAGGTGGACTTTAAAGCACTAGAAGCCTGGCTGGCAGAGGACTCAGAGGACTCGGATGGCCTGGTTAGCCAATCCACCAAGTCCTCTGTATGTTGCTGCTGCTTAAGACGGCCAGCACCAGTTAGAAAGGACAAGCGTGGCCCTGCAGAGGATGCACCACGTCCACCACGACCAGAGGCACAGCCTCCCTACACAGGGGCTGCTTGCCCTCTTATCTGTGTCTGGGAGCGTCTGCCTGTCCTTTTTGTTCTTTCAGACATGGTGAGTGATATATAGATTAATATATACAGAACTCTGATTCAACTCTGGTATAAAGATTTAAAGAACTCTGGTATAACTCAGTGAGACACACTGATAGCTGGCAGCCAGTGACAAGACACAGATTACAAATCTCAGACACTTCCTATAAATCAGTGAGACCCCTTGATGGGTGGCAGTGAAACCTCCTATAAATCAGTGAGACCCCTTGATGGGTGGCAGCCAGTGAGAACACACGGATTATAACAATTCCCAAATGTTTTAAAGAAATTAGTGAGCCCCAAAATACTGCATGGTACTGGTTGTGTGACAAGAGACAGATCACCTCAATTCACAAATGTTTTAAAGAAATTAGTGAGCCCAAAAATACTGCGTGGTACTGGTTGTGTGACAAGACACAGATCACCTCAATTCACAAATGTTTTAAAGAAATTAGTGACACCCAAAATACTTCATGGTACTGGTTGTGTGACAAGACACAGATCACCTCAATTCACAAATGTTTTAAAGAAATTAGTGAGCCCCAAAATACTGCGTGGTACTGGTTGTGTGACAAGACACAGATCACCTCAATTCACAAATGTTGTAAAGAAATTTGTAAACCCCAAAAAAACTTGCTGGCACATTGACAAGGCACACATCACCTAAATTCCCTGATATTTGGTAGAAATGAGACCCCCCAGACCCCCCCAGTAGCGTGGCAGACCGGCAGTAACAACACACAACTATCTCCTCTGAAATCTCCTCTCAAAATGCGTGCTGTAGCTATGCGTGGAAACGTTATATAGTGTGCTGTGGGACTTAGCTCTGTGAGCCCATGATTGGGCAAAATTTGCCCAATCAGGACTCTGAGCCGTGATTGGCATACTGTTGAACCTGTCTTGCACCAGACCTGTGGTCAGGTGCAAGGCTGTAGCCAATTACGAGCTTCAGGTCAGTGGGAAAATGCATTGTGGTCCATTGTGGTCGAACATGCGGCGAACACCCGGAAATGTTCGGTGTTCGCGATCTAATCGAACAGGCTAAGTTCGGGTCGAACTCCGAACCGAACAGGTCATCCCTAATCGTCACTGTCACTCTAAAAAAATATCTATTCGGGAGTTTCGCCAAATGCAGACTCACAATTCAAAGTTAAAAATATACTCAGTTTTCAAACAGTTTTTGTCAGAGAACCAATAAAGAATAAAGCATCAGTATGGTGACTCATTCTTTACTAAAAATAGCTCAAAGATTTATTCTTCAGTGTTAAATATATACAAACATAAATTCTGCATCCTTCTTCATTACACTATCCCTTGTCATAAGTGCCTTTGTTGTACTGTGCAATAGCATTGTATATTTTGGATGTATTTTTTATTGCTGACCACGAAAAACTTATTCAAAGTGAGCTGAATTGGCTCAAATATTTGATATTCCTCATTTGGTGCAACTCGGAGCCATTCCGCTATTTAAAATGTTGGCAATTTGCCAGCGAAATTTGGTGCTGTTTGACGGCAGTGTGCTCCCCATAGGGAAGCAATGGTTAATCTATTCAGAGAACACCAAACAGCAGTGAAATGTCATTGAAATGCCCTGATTTTCAGTGGTTTCATTCGGCAGGTTTAATCCGGTGAATCCCACAAGTGTCAATGTAAAAAATAATCCCGTTTTTATTAAATATTTATTAAACTGTTTATTCTTTTAATTTGCAGCAAAAAGCCTCTTTATTTATTTTTATTTATTTTTATGATTTTTTAGACATTTTTTCTGCCAATTTTTTTTCCTGATTATTTTTTTTTATTTTTTTATTTTTTTAATTTTTTTTAAATATCGTTTATTATTCATAGAACCTTTATATGTAATTTTCAGGCATTTTCATGCAGTAGTTTTTTTGCAAACACCTTTTAAATGTTGCAGTGTTTTTTGTTTTTTTCTTTAACCATTCGTCCACTTTTTCCAGCGGCTGGTCGGCTCTCTGTTTGGTGGGTTGGTGGCTTTTTTTGGATGTGTTATTTCGGCAGCTTATCAGATCGATCCAATGTTTTTTCGGTGGGCTTACCGTTCACTTCGGCTGTTTTGCAGCCGGTGTTTCAGATGCGTTTGGCGGCTTTTCCATGCACTTCGGAGACCCTGCGGTGAATACTGAATTCACTGCAGGGTCGGAATTTGACTCCCCGAAGTGGAATTTTGGTGCTCTTTGAATAACCCTGTAGAAGTAGCGTCAACTGGATATTCAGTGGTCAACTATTGGTGGGTTTAAGATGATAAATGTTTTCATTTTATTCCATACCTGCAGTCAGAGAATGTGTATCCTTGTTTTGAAAATTACAATATATACTATAAGATAATACTATAAATATTTAACCACAGGAATATATACACTTTGGATTGGGGTGAGCTTTCCATTTGTGTGTAATAATTTAGATCTAACTAGTAATCCTGGAAAGTAAATTGTAAGTATACATACCTTACACTATTGCATCCCAATCAATTAATTTCTCTGCTATACATGCAGTCAGAAAAAAAAGGCAGCAGTTAACGGGCACAGGCAACTAATGTATTTCCGGAGAGATGGCAAAGTCAGAAGCAAGTTAATCAGCAGCCTGAGTCAGAAAAATAAACTGTGGTTAAGGGGCACCAATGTAGCATTATAATCCAGAAAATAAGCCAAGGGTTGTATAGTTGCGAAAACAAACAAGGATCAAACTGGATTAGAGGCAGGTAAAGTCACAGGTAATTCAGGATGCAGGAGGAAAGCAGAGTCATTGGAGAACAAGCTTCTAAAGAACTGAGCACTGCCAGATTGGAGGGCTGGGCTTTCATAGTGCTTGCTGGGTAGAGGTTCATCCTTCAACACCTGGGAGATACAGGTGAAGCCACTTCACAAGAAATTTGGGTTATCAGAACTCCAAGAATTAATCTTCTGTTTAGAGATTTTTTTGTGTTCTCTCCTGGGGTTGTTGCCTAAATGGTGTAAGGTACAGTCTTGAAAATTATGCCTGTGTCTTTCCATGCAGTTAAATGATGCCGGCTCTGCCATGTTCACCCATGTGCCATCTTGGTGGAGGGCGTTCGGCAGTAGCAGCTCAGCTATGTTGGATGTCATACGCCAAGTCCTATGGCCTCTGAGGACAGCCTTATAGGATGGCATTGAGGAGGGAAGGGGGCACAGGGGTCTGTGTCAGTGCATACTACGACATCATGGATAACCAACTTAATTCCCTTCTGAATCATGCCATGCCCAATTCTTTTCACTTGATAGTATTGTCTACCCAATTAATTTCACTTCTACATGGTGCCAATCCAGCGTGTTATTGCTGCTAACCAAAGGTCACTTCTCCCTCCTTATTCTTGATCTTTAAGCTGCATTTGACACTGTTGACCACCCTCTCCTGCTCCTCACACTACGTCAACTTGGCATCAGTGACTCTGCTCCCTCCTGGTTCTCTTCCTATCTCTCTCTTCGCTCCTTCAGTGCCCCATTCACTGGTGCCTCTTCTCCCTTAACTCCTCTCTCATTTGGGGTACCTCAAGGCTCTAGTCTCGATCTATAGCGCCTCTTTTGGCAACCTCATCTCTTCCTCTGGATTCCAATATCATCTCTATGCTGAGAACACCCAAATCTACCTTTCCTCTCCCGATCTCTCTCCTCCTGTGATGGACCGTGTAACTGCCTGCCTGGCGGCTGTCTCCGACTGGATTCCTTCCCGTTTCCTAAACTTTAACCTCTCTAAAACTTCCCTCCCTCTATAACCAACATTCTTGTACCCATTTAACTTCAGGTGAATGGTGCCATTATTACTTCTACCTCACAGGCCCGCTGCCTTGGTGTCCTCTTAGACTCTGGTCTCTCCTTTACTCCTCACATTCAGTCACTCACCAAATCCTGCTACTTCCACTTAAAAAACATTACGCGCACCGTCCCTGTCTTAATCAGGACACTGTGAAAATGCTCATCCAAGCTGTTATTATCTCCTGCCTTGACTACTGCAACCTTCTTCTCTCTGGCCTTAAGAGATCCCACATTCTCTCTCTGCAGTCTGTTATGAATGCCTGTGCCAGGCTCATCCACCTCACCTTCCACACCTCGCTCCTTTGTCAATCTCTACACTGGCTCCCTGTTTCCCTCAGAATCCAATTCAAAATATTGGTGCCCACGTAAAAAGCTCTCCATAACTGTGCCCCTGCCTACATTGACTCAGGGGCGATCCATCCAATCCACTTCACTCTGCCAATGATCTGACGTTGTTGTCTCCTCGGATGCGCATCCCCCAACTCTCGCCTTCAGGACTTCTCCTGATCTGCCCCCTTTTTATGGAACTCCCTTCACCGCACCATGAGACTCCCCGCCTCTCCAGTCCTTCAAGAAGTCTCTGAAGACACATTACTTTAGAGAAGCCTATCATTTCACTCCCTAATCCCCCTCTGTTTATCTCTTACTCCATCTTCCCACTCAGCCCCATGCACCTGCTGCTTCCTGTTCTCTATTTACCCGTACCTTGTGTGTCACCCCTCTCCACTTAGATTGTAAGCTCTTGAGCAGGGTCCTCTCTTTTACTGTTCTGTTTTTTTCAACTTGTATGTATATTTGTTTTTCTGCCTCCCATTGTCCAGTGCTACGGAATTTGTTAGCGCTTTATAAAAACTTGTAACTGTAACTGCAACTGTTCAAAAATCTGTTTTGGATTAAATGATTGTCTCTCTGTACAACTGAGTAGAAATCTCTCGTCAAATGAACAAAACGAAAACGTCTATTATTTCTTCAGCATAAGTTTTGTTCGTCTTTTATTGAGGGTGTTTTTTAAGCAACACTTGCTGCTACAGAGTACACATGTGTTTTCAGTCACTTGTTACACCCTGCTGGGTTATAACATTTAGAACACAAGGAAAGGCTAGTCCACAAAGGTCATTTAGCTTTTCTTTTTTTTTTTAAAGAAACTGAGGTGACAAAACTTTTAAAGTAAAGTCATGACGTTTCATGGAAAGGTGAAATTTAAAAGCTGCAGCTCTTTACGTTGCTGGAGGCAAAAAGGATTATTGATTTTTCCCATTCTGTCTATTTATATTCAAGTGAGCGATCAATAGAAATCATAATTAACGTGCAATTCTTTTGATGTCTGTAAACATTTAACCTTTGCACTAAAAGCTGCCGGTGACATTTATAGGCTAAAAGGAAATTAATATTTGTCTTTATCATGTAGGTTAGACTTAAAATTTGAAAGTATGTTACTCTGTGTAAATGTCCTGTGCCTTTTTTATTCATTTAGCGCGCAGCATAAATAGATTCCTGTCATATATGACATTACAGGGACATGCAAGTCTCTGAGACCATTGAAGTGAATTGAAACTGCCATTGATGTCAGGAATGTCCCTCCCCATCCTTCCCTGGCTTTCTATCAGCTACCACTGGACAGCATCGTTAATACTATCAGTTCCCCTTTAAATTCCAACCAAGTTTCTCTTCCTAAAAGTTACATTTTAGGACTATTCGAAAGCCTGGAGGCACTGAAGGAATACCAAGCTAGATTATACTTGACCTGCAAGGCACCTCCTGATAGTCTGATAACAGGCCCTATTCCATAGGTGTCGATAAAATAACTGCAGGAGATGTTACACATTACATGTTATTTTACTGCCGGGAATTGCTATTTCCCTCTTGTCGCAAACTGGGCTTGAGGCTTGAGTGGTGAATTTACCTGCACAAGGATACTGTAAATTAACTTCTCCTATACTTAGGAGACATCAATAGGGGACATAGGAGACATTAATTTGCACGTCCGAATGAAAGTGTAAGCTATTCCACCCTTAACTCTATTGGGTAACTTCTGGGGAAATTTATAGCTACAACCTCTTGTTTATTTTACTTTCCTATACTCACAGACCCTGGAAGGTCTGCTTCCAGTCAGTTTGTCTGCTATTTCCATCTCCTCTCTACGTACCCAGGTTACGTCAGGTGCAGGGCCGGATTAAGATCTCTATGGGCCTGGAGCTGAAGATTTTGGTGGCTTTTTTTGGAATTTAGTGAAATGAAAGCATATTTTAGGTTATAGTGCAGATACTGATATATCTAACCAGGCAGATACTGTGTGAGTAAATTTACATTCAGATTTCAAATCATTTAAAGCATGTAAAATAATTCTTTCACATTTTATCATCCAAACTTTGTGGTTATATATTCTATAGGGAATTCTTGTTAATTTTTTTAAAATGGGATCCTGTTACTGCATTTTTCTGAGAAAATATACAATTTTAACCAAAAAAAATGAAATATTTCCCTTGTGTTTTTTGAATAATATGACTATGTATAAAACACTGATCTTGCTCCCAGCGTGGGAAATGAGAAGGTGAGTAATGGCAGTGGTATTGCTCATTTTATAAGTGACAAATGGACAATGCCATTGCATTGGAACTAAAAATAAAAATAAAAAGTTTTTGGGTTTTCTTTTTAGATTTTACATGGTCATGTTTGGTATTAATGCAAAGGCCAGACGCTAGACATGTGCACACCACAAAATTTCGTTTTGGACGAATGGATTCGTCCTAAAATGAAATTTATTTAGTTGCCCACGAAATTCGTTTAGATTTCTTTCGTATTTAAACGAATTTCTTTCCTCCGAAAATCAAATGCATCTCTGAGCCCAGAGATCAGCTGCTTGTGTTACTGTATCTCTCTGCCGAAGTCTGCTGTTACAGTAACTGTATCTCTCTGCCGATGTCTGCTGTTACATTCATGGAGAGATACAGTTACTGTATCAGAGTCACTGTAAAATGTTACAGTTTCTCAGATGTCCGCTGTAACTAATTTATTAGTGACTCTGAGCGCTGGATAACACTGAAAAATGTGTTGTTTAAGTAAAATGATTATTACTGTGGCTCAGTGACTCCATGTCTGCTCCATCAGAAGTGACTTGGTGAGATATCAGCGCTCAAAGCCAAGTCACTTCTGATGGGGCAGACACTGAGTGCTGCTAACTAAAAACAAGATCTTAGCCACATTAATAATTATTTTACCTAGATAACTAATTTTTCAGTGTTATTACAGTTACTCTGAGCGCTGGATCAGTTAACCCTTTCACTGGCTCTGAGAGATACAGTAACTGATCCAGCGCTCAGAGTCCAAGTAATAAACACTGCTAAATTAGGTAAGACATTCCTAGTGAGGAATGTATAAATATAGAGGATGAATGAATGTAGATTTGAATTTGCAGTTGATAACCCGGAGAAAAATTAATTCTGGAACATTGATAAGATACATAGTTGCTACAATATAATTTCCCTCCTGCATTAGTGTGATTATTACTATAGGTAGATATAATTTCCCTCCTGCAATACTAGGATTATTACTATAGGTATATATAATTTGCCTCCTGCATTAGTATGATTATAACTATAGGTAGATATAATTTGCCTCCTGCAATACTAGGATTATTACTATAGGTAGATATAATTTCCCTCCTGCAATACTAGGATTATTACTTTAGGTAGATATAATTTCCATCCTGCATTAGTGTGATTATTACTATAGGTAGATATAATTTGCCTCCTGCATTAGTATGATTATTACTATAGGTAGATATAATTTGCCTCCTGCAATACTAGGATTATTAATATAGGTAGATATAATTTCCCTCCTGCAATACTAGGATTATTACTATAGGTAGATATAATTTCCCTCCTGCAATACTAGGATTATTACTATAGGTAGATATAATTTCCTCCTGCAATACTAGGATTATTACTATAGGTAGATATAATTTCCCTCCTGCATTAGTGTGATTATTACTATAGGTAGATATAATTTCCTCCTGCAATACTAGGATTATTACTATAGGTAGATATAATTTCCCTCCTGCAATACTAGGATTATTACTATAGGTAGATATAACTTCCCTCCTGCAATACTAGGATTATTACTATAGGTAGATATAATTTGCCTCCTGCAATACTAGGATTATTACTATAGGTAGATATAATTTCCCTCCTGCATTTGTGTGATTATTACTATAGGTAGATATAATTTCCCTCCTGCATTAGTGTGATTATTACTATAGGTAGATATAATTTGCCTCCTGCAATACTAGGATTATTACTATAGGTAGATATAATTTGCCTCCTGCAATACTAGGATTATTACTATAGGTAGATATAATTTCCCTCCTGCACTAGTGTGATTATTACTATATGTAGATATAATTTCCCTCCTGCATTAGTGTGATTATTACTATAGGTAGATATAATTTCCCTCCTGCATTAGTATGATTATTACTATAGGTAGATATAATTTCCCTCCTGCAATACTAGGATTATTACTTTAGGTAGATATAATTTCCATCCTGCATTAGTGTGATTATTACTATAGGTAGATATAATTTGCCTCCTGCATTAGTATGATTATTACTATAGGTAGATATAATTTGCCTCCTGCAATACTAGGATTATTAATATAGGTAGATATAATTCCCTCCTGCAATACTAGGATTATTACTATAGGTAGATATAATTTCCCTCCTGCAATACTAGGATTATTACTATAGGTAGATATAATTTCCCTCCTGCAATACTAGGATTATTACTATAGGTAGATATAATTTCCTCCTGCATTAGTGTGATTATTACTATAGGTATATATAATTTGCCTCCTGCAATACTAGGATTATTACTATAGGTAGATATAATTTCCTCCTGCAATACTAGGATTATTACTATAGGTAGATATAATTTGCCTCCTGCAATACTAGGATTATTACTATAGGTAGATATAATTTCCCTCCTGCATTAGTGTGATTATTACTATAGGTAGATATATAATTTCCCTCCTGCATTAGTGTGATTATTACTATAGGTAGATATAATTTCCCTCCTGCATTAGTATGAATATTACTATAGGTAGATATAATTTCCCTCCTGCAATACTAGGATTATTACTTTAGGTAGATATAATTTCCCTCCTGCATTAGTGTGATTATTATTATAGGTAGATATAATTTGCCTCCTGCATTAGTATGATTATTACTATAGGTAGATATAATTTCCCTCCTGCAATTAGGATTATTACTTTAGGTAGATATAATTTCCCTCCTGCATTAGTGTGATTATTACTATTTAGTAATAATCCTAGTATTGCAGGAGGCAAATTATATCTACCTATAGTAATAATCATAGTATTGCAGGAGGGAAATTATATCTACCTATAGTAATAATAACACTAGTGCAGGAGGGAAATTATATCTACCTATAGTAATAATCCTAGTATTGCAGGAGGCAAATTATATATACCTATAGTAATAATCATACTAATGCAGGAGGCAAATTATATATACCTATAGTAATAATCCTAGTATTGCAGGAGGGAAATTATATCTACCTATAGTAATAATCACACTAATGCAGGAGGGAAATTATATCTACCTATAGTAATAATCCTAGTATTGCAGGAGGCAAATTATATCTACCTATAGTAATAATCATACTAATGCAGAAGGCAAATTTAATATACCTATAGTAATAATCCTAGTATTGCAGGAGGGAAATTATATCTACCTATAGTAATAATCATACTAATGCAGAAGGCAAATTATATATACCTATAGTAATAATCCTAGTATTGCAGGAGGCAAATTATATATACCTATAGTAATAATCACACTAATGCAGGAGGGAAATTATATATACCTATAGTAATAATCACTCTAATGCAGGAGGGAAATTATATATACCTATAGTAATAATCACTCTAATGCAGGAGGGAAATTATTTCTACCTATAGTAATAATCCTAGTATTGCAGGAGGGAAATTATTTCTACCTATAGTAATAATCATACTAATGCAGGAGGGAAATTATATCTACCTATAGTAATAATACAAAAAAATATCTATATTATTCGCTTCAGTAGTCAAAAATGTAAATTAAGTATGAGTGTTGTATGAATGTGTAGAGGGAGCTATAATGAATGAATGGTGTGTGAATGGGCAGTAACAAGGGTTGAAGCCTTGACCTGGCGTTACTGCTCACTGTAACTTAAAAAAAATTAACAAGCGAGGGAAAAAGTATTGAGAAAAGTCCTGCAGGCCTGAAACATGGTCTTACTCCTTTTGCACAATAAAGCAGTTGTCTTTCTGTGCTACAACATTCCTTCTGACTGTTTATTTTGTGACACAGCAGTTAGCAGCATTGAGAAAGGGATCTTTTTGTACCACTGAATGAGGAGACCACACTTTTTTTAAATTAAAATATATTTTATTAAAATGCACATTTAAAGTATATTATTTATTGCATTTTAAACAAATGAATCGCTTTGAGGCACAGATAAAATCTTCCCTGTGTATGAAGTCACCACACTGGCCGCTTACTTTTTGCAGCTTTCAGGTGAGAGAAGTTGTATAATGCAGCCAGACTTTACAAGCACCCAGTGATACACATACTCTGTTGCTGTTTGACATCAAAGGATGAATACAAATATAACAATTATTATATTAAGGCAGTAATGTATCCTGGAGAGATGTAACATGGTTTCCCACCTGCATAATATAATGAAATTGTTACATTCCCTCTGACCTCAAACAGCAGCAGAGTACATGGCATGATGGCATCTCTGGGAGGTTGTAAATTCTGCTAGCATGAGAAATATTATACAGGACAGGCAGAGGGATGACCCTGCCCTGTCAGTGCCAGACAGGACTCCCTGTGATTTCAAATGTGGACGTCCTGCATGGAGCAAAGTGCCTGCAAAGCTCACCCAAGTGTTATCTTACTTATCTTAGGGAAAACACAGATACAGCACAGGTAACATTTTACATTGCATTTTAAAAGGGAATTCCTTCATCTAAATCTCGGCCTGTAAAATTTTTCTGGCGCATCTGACCTTACAGTAAGGGAAAAAACTCAATTATATACAACACAGGGAACATTTTACATTGCATTTTAAAAGGGAATTCGTTCATATAATCAAGGGGGAACGAATTGTAATAAAATTTACATAAACTGATAAACTGATATATATATATATATATGTTTTCTCAGTTTATGTAAATTTTATTACAATTCGTTTCCCCTTGATTTATATGAACGAATTCCTTTTTAAAATGCAATGTAAAATGTTCCCTGTGTTGTATATAATGGAGTTTTTTCTGTTACTGTAAGGTCAGATGCGCCAGAAAAATTTTACAGGCTGAGACTCGATCCTTTCCTCTATGTGCCGGACTGAGAACTCAAGAGCCACAAACTAGAGTTTGATTAGGAGGGGAGATAGATACCTGTCCCCCCTGTCTAATTTTACAAGCAGTCACTGGAAGAATCATTAACCATAAAATGCCTGTTATCAGTGACGGCCCCCTGGGGAGATAAGTGCCTACATTGCTCCTCACCCTCTTAAAGATCCAGACATTATATTGTTAAAGATTCCACTAATTAACATCTTATAAAGTTAAACAGATGGGGGAGAGGCACTGTGTGTGTGTGTATGTACTGATGGAGATAGTCTGTCCAGTTAATCTCCCTTCAAACAGCACAATCGGGCACGGGCATCTGCTAACCACAGGGAGTCCTGTCCAGCATCAGAATCAAATAATATTACAAAAGAACTGAAACGAAAATGTAATGCATTTTCCTTTCGTTTCCTTTGTAATTTGGAGTGAAGGGTTTCGGATATCGTTAGCTGCACGAATACGAAAACATCTGAAAATTCGGACGAAAACGTATTAGTACTATAACGAATGCACATGTCTACCAGACGCTGACCTGTCCAATGACACCTCCCTTGACCTTGTAAGGTGTAAAGATTAGTAACGCAGGGTTCCAAAGTCACTCCCCCAGTGCACGATGCTGCAGTGCGGTGGTTTAGGTTTTTGGTGTAACAATACATATTAACGGATCGTGTCATCACCTCCACACTTGAGATGGTGAGTTAGTGCAGCATCATTGTTCACTTTATAATTGAAAAGTGGAAAGTATTGCGGTGTTAGAAAGAAAAAATAAAGTAATATTTATTATTTTATTTTTATTGTTACATAAAACCTGGTCATGTTTGGTATCATTGGAAAGGGCATACTCTGGCCTTTCCAGTGATACCTCATATGACCCTGTAGCTGCTATGGTGTTGGAGATAATGGGGTCCACATGTTCATAAATGCAGACATTGTTATTTTTCCTCTGTGCCTATTCTGGGGCATGGGCCTGGAGCTGCCGCTCCATCTGCCCCTATGTTAATCCGGCCCTGGTCAGGTGGGATCTGTACAAGGTAGTCTATGTGATAGTGTTTTCCGCCTACCACACAACGTGTTGTGTCTGTGTATTGTGGTCCCGTATGTCCTCCATGTCTTTTAAAGGTCTTTTGAGCTCTTCCTTGCAGTTTGTTGTTGTTTGACTTCTTTAGCTCATTCAGCCTGTGAACCAAGCACGCTGCCTGAGTTTTTTATCTGCTTTTTCAAGTAAAATTAAGTTTTATTTTTCTCCTTTGCATCCTCCACAATTCTACTTTTTCACCCTTCACTGAAAAGTACCATCTCCTCTAAGCTGGTATTAAAAGAACACTACCACGTATCTAAGCGGTGACTAGATGACTTGTGCATTACAAACAAAACCACCTTATGAAACACATGGTGCAAGTAATTGCATGTGAAAAGGAGAATTAAAGATAGGGGTTTTTCTCTTGCTCCCATTTGTGGATATTTTCCCATGATGCGACATTTGCCAAAATCATATGGTGAGTTTTACTTGGTGGCGGTGATTTATCCTATACAGAATTTAACCGTTAATGAGGTGGATGAGGGAATGTATAGATAAGCCAGCAGGGGGGCTATTGTGTTGCGTGGGCTACTCGAGATAAGAGATGGCAGCTGAATGAGATATGAAAGGGAGTTTTAAAACCTTCTAATCTACCCCCTGGTGATGTCCTTTGACTACATCCCACACAATACAATGATTTGAGCCAGTGATCGAACAGTAGACTACATTCTATGGCCAAAGCCACAGATTGAGGAGCAAGTGAAGTAAATATACTGTAGGGGCAGATTACAAAACAAAAGATCACACAATGGATGCACCCAATGACACGGATATGTATAATATTTTCTTACCTAAACACAGAAGAATAAAACAAAGCGCATGTAAGATATCAGCAACATAAAATAAACACAATTAAGGATATTTCCTTTTTTTTGGTAGCATGCCTTTAAGTCAGGGGTCTCAAAGTACCGGGCCGCAGCCCATTTGTGGCCCGCAGACCTATTACAAATGGCCCGCAGTCACAGAATACATTGATCAGCTGCTCTCACCCAGGAAAAACATGCCCTGCGTGCTGGCTCCGCCCCTTTCCAACCAGCTCTCTGCACACAGAGGCGTCTGCACTCGGCAGGCAGGAAGCACAGCATGGGAAACCTGGGGCGACTATAGCGTTGGGGGGGGAAGCAGGAGGAGAGAGAAGAAAGGCTGATTGGGGGTATAGGAGTTAACAGAGCACGAGGGGGAAAAAAAAGAAAAGATAAAGTGAAAAACAGTGGGAATGATGGATGGAGACAGAGTGACAGGTGTATCAATATGTGTGGAACCAGGAAGGAGAGTGTTTGTAACCAGGGGGAAGGATATATGTGTTACACTGCAGCTCAGCAGGATGTAGGGGAGGAGTCACATGGACACAGACTAGTTAGCAGAACTGTAGATTAGAACCTGTTATAAGATGATCTCTTAATAAATATATAAAACCCTGCAGCTGGAGTCAGAGACAATATTTACAGAATCAGTCTCATTTATACATGATGGCAGCGGATCTAATTTGAAAACTACTCCAAAAGCAGATATGGAAGGTTTAAAAGCACCCAGTCTCCTGGATTTTCAGGCAAGAAATCTGTCTCAGGCATGGAAGAGATGGAAAGAAGAAATGCTTCTATACACAGACCTGGTCCTGGTTGATAAACCAGAAGAGATGAAGGTAAAGCTGTTCCTGTACTTGATTGGGGATAAAGGCAGAGAGGTTAAAGACACCCTTCTCCCAGGAGTGGCAGCTCCCTCACTGACTGTCCTAATGAAAGCATTTGATGATTATTGTGAGCCAAAACAAAATGAGACTGTGGAAAGATATCATTTTTTTTTCACGGAGTCAGAGGGAAGAAGAAGGCATAGACGCATATGTCACAGAGCTGCGTACACTGGCAGCCACCTGCAATTTTGGTAATATCAGAGACTCTTTAATAAGGGACAGAATTATATGTGGCACAAGAGATTCTAACCTCAGGGAACGTTTACTGAGAGAAGTGGACTTAACACTTGATAAATGTCTACAAATCGGCAGAGCTGCTGAACTGTCTACAGAGAGGGTGAAGCTCCTGGAGAGGTCCAGCACCGGTGCAGTGTCAGTCCATGGAATGGAAACAAGCTACACTCTTAGGAAGAGTCCGAGCAGAATGGCAGAGACTCCACATAAGATAATACAGTGCATATATTGTGGTAAGCGTCACGAGAAACTGAAAGAGAAATGCCCAGCATTTGGAAAGCAATGTAAGGGGTGCGGTAAGGCCAATCATTTCATTAACCAGTGCCGTGCCAGTCTGCACCAACAAAGGAGCCGGCAGTACAAGCTGTATATAAGGAAACAGTGGATTCAGAGGAATACGAAGACATTCTGGGTCTGACTTTGGAACCAGCTTTTCAGATTTGTGCACTGAAGAAATCTACGAGCAAATTTTCATCAGCTTTGTTTGCTACCATGCTCATCGACCAGCAAGCTGTGAGATTCCAAATGGATTGTGGGGCGGACTGCAATGTCCTACCAGCAAGGATGGTGAAAGACCAATCTAAAATTCTACCCTGTGATAAGATACTAAGGATGTACAATAAGAGTACACTGACACCGGTAGGGATATGTAAGCTCAAAATAAGGAACCCATGCAATCAAAAGTTATATCAGGCTGAATTTGTTGTCATTGACTCAGAGCTGTGTCATCCTATACTAGGAAGTAGAGCTATCCAAGCCATGGATCTGATCTCGGTGCAGCACCAAAATATCCTAACTGTGGAACAAGACAGCAAACAGTCAGATAGCGCTATGTGGGGCTGGGCAACCATCAACAAGGAGTATGCTGATATTTTTCAAGGAGTGGGCTGTCTAGAGGGAAAATTGAAATTGGAAGTGGATGCTCTTGTACAGCCTGTTAGACTTCCAAAACGAAAAGTTCCTGTATCATTACTCAAACCCCTTCAAGAGGAGCTCGCCAGTTTAGAAAAACAGGGGATTATCACCCCTGTAGAGAGAAGCACAGACTGGATTAGTAGTATGGTGATAGTGAAGAAACCATCAGGGAAGTTAAGGATTTGCATTGACCCTAAGCCTCTAAATAAAGCTTTGAAAAGGAGCCACTATCCTTTGCCTACACTTGATGACATACTTCCTGATCTAGCAAGGGCAAGAATTTTTTCAGTGTGTGATGTAAAGAGTGGATTTTGGCATATCGAATTAGAGGAAGACTCCAGCTACTTAACCACTTTTTCTACTCCTTTTGGCCGATACCGGTGGGTTAGGATGCCTATGGGTATTAGTCCTGCCCCAGAGGTTTTTCAGAGAAAACTAAATCATGCACTGGAAGGGCTACCAGGTATCAGGGTTATTGCAGATGATATCCTGATTGTAGGAGAAGGAGAAACGGATGTGGAAGCCATTAAAGATCACGATCAGAAGCTGAGGAAGTTACTAGATTGTTGCAGAGAACGACAGCTCAAACTAAATCCAGAGAAATTCCAGTTAAGAAAAACTGAAGTACCTTATATTGGTCACTTATTGTCAGCCCAGGGACTTCAAGCAGACCCCAGCAAAGTAAAAGCCATTACTGAAATGCCCAGACCCACAGACGTTAAAGGAGTACAGAGATTTTTGGGGATGGTGAACTATCTTTCAAGGTTTTGTGAGAACATATCAGATGCAGGTGAACCTCTGCGCCAACTAACCCAGAAGGATGCAGTGTGGGAGTGGACTGAAGTGCAGGAAGGGGCATTTCAGCAGATCAAATCAAAAATCAGTTGTGCGCCAGTACTCCAGTATTATAACCCAGAAGAACCATTGGAACTACAATGCGATGCGTCAGAGAGAGGTCTGGGAGCAGCACTGATGCAGAGTAAGCAACCGTTAGCTTTTGCAAGCAGAGCATTGACGGAGACAGAGCAAGGTTATGCCCAGATTGAGAAGGAGTTGTTAGCAGTCCTCTTTGGCATGGAAAAATTTCATCAATTCACATTTGGACAAACAGTAGCTGTACAGTCCGACCATAAGCCCCTTGAAAGCATTATGAAGAAACCTTTACTTAAAGCACCCCGACGTCTTCAGCGTATGATGTTACGTCTTCAAATGTACGATGCATGTATCAGATACTGCCCAGGAAAGTCTCTGGCAGTGGCAGACACATTGAGTAGGGCTTATCTGGACGAGGGTTCCGTGGAGGGCTCAGTGGAGCACCAGATTGAAACGGTAAACATGCTCCAATATCTACCCATCTCAAACAGGAGACTTGACGCTATACAAAAGCACCGATAAAGACAAGACTTTACAAGCAGTGAAGCACATTGTTTTGAGGGGATGGCCTCATGCAAAGGAACTGGTACCTCTAGAGGCTTCACCATTTTACCACATACGTGATGAACTGAGTGTACAGGATGGTGTACTATTCAAAGGCGAGCGAGTTGTTATACCATCTGAACTTCGATCTGATATTATGTCTCGGATCCATTCTTCACATTTCGGCGTGGAAGGATGTCTACGTAGAGCCAGGGAATCTGTTTACTGGCCAGGAATGAATGCGCAGTTGAAAGAGTACATTGACCAATGTGACATATGCCGGTCATTTGATACTAAACAACAAAAGGAGACCTTGATGCCTCATGAGATCCCAACTAGACCATGGGAAAAGATCGGTACTGATTTGTTCACATTCCACGGACACGAGTATTTAATAACGGTGGACTATGACTCTAACTTCTGGGAGATAGACCAGATTCAGGATACAAGATCAACAACAGTGATAAGAAAATTGAAGGCTCATTTTGCCAGATATGGAATCCCAGACACTGTATGTTCAGATAATGGACCCCAGTTTATTTCGATGGAGTTTAAAGAATTCAGTATGAATTGGGACTTTGACCACATTACCTCATCACCAGGATACCCCCAAAGCAATGGGAAGGTAGAGTCGGCAGTAAAAACGGCCAAGAGACTCCTGCAAAAGGCTGTGTCCTCTGGTAATGATCCCTACCTAGCATTATTGGATCATCGCAACACACCAACGCAAGGTCTGGAGTGCAGTCCTGCTCAAAGACTGATGGGTCGTAGGACCAAATCGTTACTTCCCATGAGAGGAAGTCTGTTAATGAAAGATCACGGGATGAATGACAGGCACCAAATTCTATGCACAAAACAACGTGCATTGCAAGCCGCTCAATATAATAGGGGAGCCAAAGACTTGCGGCCTCTAAATTGGCGAACAGGTGTGGGTACAACCACCAATTAACCAGGGAAAAGAGTGGCGGAAAGCTTGCCTAAGAGCCCCTGCTGGAATCAGGTCCTATGAAGTTGTAACAGAGTCAGGACAAGTTCTGAGAAGAAATAGGAGGCACCTGAGAGGCACTGGACGATACAGGCCTCAAATAAGGACCCAAAGTAGCAATCAAGAGGAATATGACACGGACGAGACAAACCAGCCATCAATAGCAAATACCCAGAAGAAGATCAGGAAGAACCACACTGTGAAATATCAGACACAGAAAGACTGGGGATGACACCAATGTTCTAGGAGAACAACCACAAGGATACAGAAACACCCAGACTAGAAGCGGGAGATCCATCCTAAAACAGCATATCTAAATGATTATGTGGACTAACATGTGACCCACTACAAGAATCCGTTTCACAATCCATCTACCTCCTAGACTTGAGCTAAAGGAAACAACTTCCATTTTCCCAAAAAGGGAAAGATGTATCAATATGTGTGGAACCAGGAAGGAGAGTGTTTGTAACCAGGGGGAAGGATATATGTGTTACACTGCAGCTCAGCAGGATGTAGGGGAGGAGTCACATGGACACAGACTAGTTAGCAGAACTGTAGATTAGAACCTGTTATAAGATGATCTCTTAATAAATATATAAAACCCTGCAGCTGGAGTCAGAGACAATATTTACAGAATCAGTCTCATTTATACAACAGGGACTGAAGGGAGGACACACAGTGACAGGGACTGAAGGGAGGACACACACACAGTGACTGAAGGGAGGACACACACACAGTGACGGACTGAAGGGAGGACACACACACAGTGACAGGGACTGTAGGGAGGACACACACATAGTGACAGGGACTGAAGGGAGGGCACACACACAGGGACTGAAGGGAGGACACACACATACAGTGACAGGGACTGAAGGGAGGACACACACAGTGACAGGGACTGAAGGGAGGACACACACACCGAGTGACAGGGACTGAAGGATGGAGACACACACAGAGGGATGGGGACTGTAGGATGGAGACACACATACACAGGGACTGAAGGATGGAGACACACACAGAGTGACAGGGACTGAAGGATGGAGACACACACACACAGAGTGACAGGGAATGAAGGATGGAGACACACACAGTGATGGGGACTGAAGGATGGAGACACACACACACATAGTGATAGGGGCTGAAGGATGGAGACACACACAGAGTGACAGGGACTGAAGGATGGAGACACACACACAGAGTGACAGGGGCTGAAGGATGGAGAGACACACACACAGTGACAGGGGCTGAAGGATGGAGACACACACAGAGTGACAGAGGGACGGATGGAGACACAGAATGAAGGACTGATGGATGGAGACACACACAGAGGGACAGATGATGGAGACAGAGAGACGGAGAGACAGAGAGCGAGGGAGACAAGACGGAGGGCAGAAGGACTGAGGGACAGGCGAATGGAGGGACAGAGAAAAGTTCTGTTACAGAATAAAATAAAAACACCTTATAAAAATAAGGAATAAAAAGTTTTGCCAGAAAAATACCAAAAAAAAAATGTTCGGAAATAAAAACACTTTCCTGTAAAAGAAAACAGTTTAATAAATAAAAACGAGTTTCAAATTTTGCATGCGGCCCCCATGGGATATGAAAATTTGTCCAGTGGCCCTCAGGTAATTTGAGTTTGAGACCCCTGCTTTAAGTGATTTTTGCATTACATTTATCATCATCATTAGCATCATTAAATGTAAGCATTCATTTCAAATTTGATCGTGGAGCTGCAGATTAAGTGCAACATGCCAACAATTAATTGGGGAGCAGAAATAGCTCCCATACTTATTTTTTTAGGACTATTGCCCTGCTCTAGAAAAAGAGATTTGATGGAAGTTTAATAAACTAAAAGACGGATACAAATAACTTTCTGGTATCTCTTCCATCATTTACAGAACTGGTTAGTGAACTAAAGGTCATGTATGCAACCTTGAGGAAAGGGCATTTCACCTTTAGGCATGAAAGAGTTTCACACATAGAAGATGCTAATATAGTGTGAAAATCGTCACAGATAGAGTGGTCCTTTTCTCAATGTAACACCTTCATAAATGTATTTATTTTTATAGCATTACAGGGTACAACTAATGCTATATTGGTTAAAATAAGTGTTTCCATGTAATAGCGTGTTGAGACAATGAGAAATGTCATTTTATTGTTAATACGTCTTCTTCAAGCAAAATGTCTTTTCAAATGTATATATTCTTTACTTTTCTGCCTATGTAGTCGAAAAAGTCTCTGAAGTCTTATTTCATGTTTTTGTGCCTGCACGATATATATTTAGAAAAAAATAGCACATCCCTCATTTTTTTATCTTTTTATGTGCAATATACTCCAGTGGTTATTTCATTCTGCATCTTCCTTCGCTAAATAGCAGTTCTTCTTGAACACATCTCTGATACCTTCCATAACTTTATGGGTTAGAACTTTTGTCACTGTGTCACTTCACACATTAGCGCTTCAAGGTGCCGCTGTCAGTTGTTAACAACACATGAATAGTCACAGAAATTCTGAGTGCCCGCGTCTGCCCTCTTATCGTGATCCTATGTTGTGATCCCTATGCTTACCTTATCTTGGCTTACAGTTTAACAGACCTGCGTTATTTTATATGGAATGCTGAGCGCTGATCACACCTTGTTCTCCGAAGCTTTAATGCACCACTGACTCTTCTCGATGAAATATAACCTCTGACAGGCCAAGACTGCTGAATTCAGCACAGAATTGTTCTGATGTTCAAACAGTGATCAGTGATACCTATAAATGCTAGTGACAAGGAAGCCTTTCTCCCAACCAAGCTACATCATCCAGCTCCAGGTGACACATTTAAGTGCTCTAAGAAGCCCTCGTTGACGTATTGCGCTGCACAGAAAAGCACAAAAAGATACTTTTCTTTTTTTAAATAATGATTACACTATGCAGTTATAGATATATTTTGTGTATTTTGCAGAATAATGAAGCATTTTCAAAGCTAAAGAGAGAGATAGTATCAAGCTACTGATTTGAACGTTATAAGTGTCAATAAAATGTGTATTTGGGTTATTTACCCCTAAAATTAAGGTTTGGGGGATTTAGTGGTTGGAAAAATGCAACTTGTTTAACAAGACTGCCAAGCTGAAAAACTGAGATCTCAAATGATACTGTGTTCCAACTTGGTACCTATTGGCTTTGTTTTGCCTTGTCAAAGTGAGGGACACATAAGGTAGTTGTTTTCTATTTTTCTCAGACACAATTTCTCCAGGCAGGAGAGATCTCTTGCGTTTCTGGATAACTCTTCAGATTGCTCCCTGTGTGGTTGCAGTGTTCCGGATTAATGTTTGTATCCATGTTATTTTGAAACAGTTTAAGTAGCTCTTTTTATGCAAACACATCTTCTGTTTTGGCTGTAAAATACTTTTTTCAGCTTTGGCTATTTAACTCCTACTAATGTATCCATGCCACCACTAAGACCCAGGGGCAGATCCAGACACAGGTTTCGGGGGGAGCACTCTACCAGTTTTGGCTAAGAGCTGGTGTTGGGTTCACAGTAACAGGCTGTCAGCATCCCTGGCTGTAACCATCCTGGAACCCCCCTGGTGGTGAACTTCATGTTCTGCTCCTGCCTTGCAACCAGCAATGTAACAGTTAAAACACCTGACACACACACACGAAATAAAGGCACCACACCCCAGCCAGACCTTTGCTGGTTCATTACAGCTCATGTCCTGAGAGAGTGAAGTGCTGTTACTCACTGCTCTGCTTTACCCATCTGTTCTCTGTTATTCCTGGTTCCTGCATTTATTTCCACCACGCTTCCCACCATCCTGCAGAATTCATCCGGTCAGTTCCCATATTTCATCCCCTTCCAAACCATACCCACCTGGTCATCTGTGCAGGAAACTGCATACTGAGTTCATACCCCCCACATCCCAGTGCCACCCTCGTACCTGGGGTTGACACAGGCAGTGTCGAGCCTAATTGCAGACTGTGTTTGTCACACTAACTCTCTCCAGAGCATTGTACACGGTCTGTCCTCATACGGCTATACACAGCCATATACTGTAACTCAGAGATACAAACACATACATAGCTATACACACATACACACACTGATACCCTTGCACAGCCATATAACTCAGAGATATAAACATATACATAGCTATACACACATACACACACTGATAGAGATACAAACACACACATAGCTATACGCACACTGATACCCATACACAGCCATATAGCTCCAATACAAACACGTACATAGCTATACACACCATGGACGTGCAGTCAGGGATGGCAGGTGAAATAAGGGCTGCAATCAAACTCACCTGCTCCATGTTCCCCCATCGTTGGCTCCGTCCGTCTTCTCCATGTGCCGCACATTCTTTTTTTTTCTGCAGCAGGCTGAGACTACGCAATTTGCGTAGCAGCACACTACGCAAACCGCGTAGGCTGTCAAAAAGTGTGCAGCGCGGCACGTCTGTTCAAAGAACAGACGTCCGAGCACTGCCCATTTCCTGTGTACCTGTGGAATAGCTTAGACCAATAGGAAAGCACCATTGGTCTAAGCCATTCAAATAACGCTTGCATGGGAGGCAGACCTCCCATGCATTGATTGGCGCAGGATAGTCATGTGACTGTTCTGTCTCGCACAATCAGTGTAGGCGGGGCTGTGCTCGAGGTGTGGCCTCAGTGTCACACTAGGCTGCCTGAAGTACGAAGCAGAGCCCCTTGGGAGCACTGAGAGCAGGCAGATCTTGGGGAGCCTTGAACAGCCAGATCCTGGTAAGCACTGAGAGCAGCCAGATTCTGGTAAGCACTGAGAACAGCCAGGTCCTGGGGAGCCCTGAGAGCAGACAGATCCTGGGGAGCACTGAGAACAGCCAGTACCTGTGGAGCACTGAACTGTCAGATCCTGGGGAGCACTAAGAGCAGCCAGGTCCTGGGGAGCACTGAGAGCAGCCAGATCCTGTGGAGCACTGAACAGCCAGTTCCTGTGGAGCACTGGACAACCAGTTCCTGGGGAGCACTGGACAACCAGTTCCTGGGGAGCACTGAACAGCCAGATCCTGGGGAGCACTGAGAGCAGCCAGATCCTGGGGAGCACTGAGAGCAGCCAGATCCTGGGGAGCACTGAACAGCCAGATCCTGGGGAGCACTGAGAGCAGCCACATACCATTTAGGGAAGCCACTAAAGCCAGGCTCAGAAACTCGGCTATTCCCAGACTTTATAGGCAGCATCACAAAAATTTGAGCCATTTATGTCAAGAAAGTTTTTTAACTAAAATCAATGCAAAGTATATTATTTACAGGAGGTTTATTGTTGTGCAGCTCTGTTATACACCTTGCACTCCCTGAATATATTAGGTTCCTATTTTTAGGAGCTCCTCGAGAAAACAAAAAGGAAAGCGGGATTTGGGCCCAAAGGTTTTTGAGGGATGGTCCCTCAAAAACAAGCACATTTGGGAGAAATGCACCCAGGTACACACTCATACACAGCTGTATACTGACACACACTCATTGACATACACTCAAAAGATGCATACATAGCTATATACACATCCATATATACACCAGATACATACACAGGCTTGGTCATACAGTATACACACTATAGAGGTTTATATATTTTGAGTGTATCCTGGAAATTGCCTTGTCAAGTGAACTTCAGAGGTTTGATACATAGAAGTTAACCCCTTTGCTCTGAGCCATTTCACTTCCCATCCTGCATTTTTCTAAGGAAATACACAATTTTAAACACATTGAGAAAAAAATACACTGAATTGTCTTGCATTTTATTTGTACTGTGTACTTTGTATATAGTCATGTTTGGTACCATTGGAAAGGTCAAAATCTCATGCAGAGCTTGAAATTGAAACCTACATTTTCCTACGTCAGAAGAAGTCCTCACAAGGGTTTGTGATTTTTGTCTCGCATCGAGCAGAGAGTTTTATGAATTTAGGCCTAGAAGCTATAGTATAGATAAGGAGGTGCTCAACCTTGAACCTCCAGATATTTAGGAACTACATTTCCCATGATACCCAGCCACTCATTAGGTTGACATAGCTTTGTAGGAGATGTAGTTCCAAAAGATCTGGAGGGCCAAGGTTGGGCACCCCTAGTATAGATGATAACCCTAAATGCTTTGGAACACATGAGACACAGCTACTTGGAAGAGGCATAATACGTTGTTTGGTGCTTCCAGAGCATGTGAGATAAGAGGTAGAACAGAGTCTTCTTTCAAATTGTCATTCTTCTAACTGAATCAGAGATGGAAGGAGACTTTCAGCGATCAACAGGGTGTTGGTATAGATTCAGTCTTTGTATTGTGTCAGCAAAAGCGAAATACAGATAGCTATTCCATTGAGGCTATTTGTTATAGAAAGTGACTGGCTAACTAATGTGACGCCACTCAAATATTAATGGTTTGATTGCTATTCCAAGCTAGGTGGTAACTCCAAAGTGGAAGCTGACTCATTATATTCCAGACAGCCAATTAAGAAAACAAAGAGTCTCCTAAAAGCTGATGATGATGTGATTTTATGAAATGTCTGCTCCGACTGAAATATGTTACGTTGGTTTTACTGAAAAAAAAACCTTTTTCTCCTGGAGAATTAAATCAAGAATGTATGGCAATATATGTTGGGTATCACAGTGGACATCTGACCCAGGTTTCCATAGTCGCATCTAAACAGCTGACATTAAAAAAAAAAAACAGAACGATAAAGATTAGCAAATTTTAAAACATTGAGAAAAAAAATATATTGTTGTGTTTGTCAGTAATTTGGCTACCACTGTACAGATGGAATTTTATTTCCATAAAGGACCTGCCCAGGGGACCTTCTAAATAATATTTGCGATACACTCCATATATTAGCTTGTAAAGTACTCTTTTCCTCCTTGATTATTTGGTCCTCTGTAATGTCTTTTTAGTGGTGCCTCTGTCTATCTTACATATTAACCTTGTCAAAAAGAACTTGCAGTGCATCAGAGTGTAAATCAGAGTTCAAGGAAAAATGAGAAATTTCTACTTTGTAGAAAAAAGTACTCTACTTTAAAATCCAACGGCAAGGCATATGGAAAATGAAATGTCAAAATGCTTCAGAGCAAATTCCATCACATGGTGACACTATAATAATTCTAAAAAATTTTATACGTTCATTTTATTTTGGGTGAGTTGAGGTTAAATGAACTTGTTGGAATGGGTGCAGTGTATTTGAGATCTATTGCGGTGAAAAGCAGGAGAATGACTGTAGAATGGAAAATTCGAGGTCATAATAGCCAAACCAGAAAAATTCTCCATTTCATCTCACTTTCCAAATCAGCTATTTTGAGCTAGAATTTTCCATTCTCAGCCATTCCCCTGTGTTTCACCGCTCTCTGCATAACCCTGTTAGTGTTTCTATTTTATTTGTACAGTTTATATTTACATTTAATAGCTAAAATTCAATCGTAATCTCAGTTGTATTTTATTACAGGGGTTCAAGAATTTGAAGAGTATATTGTTATAATGAAGAGTCACACTTAGGCTTAGCCCTATGTCATTATCCTTTTCACTATGTCACTACTGGATGATCAAAGCTCCTGCAGGTGTCCAAAATGAAGTAAACTGGATATGCTCATATTTTGGAGCAGAGTAGAGGGATTTTGTTTATTGCAATCAAGTACCTTTGCAAATGGGCTTTAGAACGTGCTCTCCTAACTTTCAGAACCTTGGACATGACAGCCAAGGTGCTGAAGCTGCTTGAACAGCTTAGGCTGCGCAACATGATTGCGCACAGCATGTCCATTGAAACAGATGCCCTTTATAATGGATGAGATTGTGGTTACATTGTATCAGTTAGTTTTGACTGACGTTGAGAAAAAGAATTGCTGTTTTGTGTCAGTTAGTTAGTTTGAGAAAAGGAATTAAAACAGCTGTATAGTATCAGTTTTGACTGACGTTGAGAAAAAGAATTGCTGTTTTGTATCAGTCAGTTAGTTAGTTTGAGAAAAGGAATTAAAACAGCTGTATAGTATCAGTTTTGACTGACGTTGAGAAAAAGAATTGCTGTTTTGTATCAGTCAGTTAGTTAGTTTGAGAACAGGAATTAAAACGGCTGTATAGTATCAGTTTTGACTGACGTTGAGAAAAAGAAAAAAAGCTGTATGCAGGGGTTTTTCTACGGCCGTTGTAGCTTTTTCAAGTCGATGTCATTTTGGCATCCGTTGCAACGCAGATCAGCAAGTAGATAAATCGGAGCCGAGGAGAGAGAGTCAAATTGGCCCAAAAGAGGGTGAATAAACCCCTTAGAGTCTCGGTCAGGACAGAGCTCCCGCTCTCAGTTGCCTCTCTCCTTGGCGTCCGGCCACGCGCCCACATGAGAGATCTTAGGCCCAAAAAACAACAGTGACAAGATCATGACTACTTGAAAGGGAAAAAAAAGGAAAAAACCAAAAACACAAAAACATAAACCAGTAAAGGCTGAAAAAGACACAAAAAACACAAAAAGCAAGAAACAAAACACCAGCCAGAATTCTGAATGTTATGTGACTTTATGAAAATCTATCAGCTCACTCCATAATCCCCCATGGTTCATTTCCTGCTCCATCTTCCCACACAGGCCACATGCGCCCCAATACTTCATGCTATCTACTCACCCTCACCTAGGGTGTCACCCCCTTTCCTTTTAGATTGTAAGCTCTTGAGCAGGGTCCTCTCTCCTACTGTTCTGTGCGTGTAATGTGTATGCATATTTGTTCTGTCTCTCCCATTGTACAGCGCTACAGAACTTGTTGACACTTTATAAATGCTTGTAACTGTAACTGTTATGATAATGGGTTAAAAAGCCAGATTATTATTATTATTCTTTATTTATAAAGCGCCAGCATATTCCGCAGCGTTGTGCAATAGGCGCAGTATAGACAGGGTTACAATACATTGAACAACATTTGACAAACAGTACAGGAGGAGATGAGGACCCTATTCCTGTAGGAACTCACAATCTAGAAGGGTTGGGGTTGGAAACAGGAGGAGAGGACTTCAAGGTGAGAGTGATTGATGGTTGCGTCAGTGAGTCGAGTGGTAGGCTTCTCTAAATAGGAACGTTTTAAGGGAGCGTTTGAAGGAAGAGAAATTAGGGGAAAGTCTGACCGTACAAGGGAGAGCGTTCCAGAGAATGGGGTCTGCGCGTGAGAAGTAGGGATGAGCCGAACACCCCCGTGTTCAGTTCGCATTCGAACTCGAACAATTTCAAAAGTTCGAGTTCGAACACGAACCAAACTCAATGCAAGTCAATGCGACTCGAAAGTTCGAATTTTAGAGTGCCCTCCAAGAGGGCATATGCAAGATATTTGCCATAAAAGGTGTATGGGGGTCCGGGTAGTGCCCTGGGGACAGGAAACAAGGAAAAAAAGTTAAAAAAAACACGTTTTTAAAGGAACAGTGAGTTTTCCATGAAATAAGGGTTAAAAATAAAAACGAAAAATTCCTTCAAATATCGTGCCTAGGAAGTTCACATAACCTGCCCGTGAAGTGGCGGATTTGTAGGATGTATAGAAACATTTGAAAACAAAACAATGACATTTCAAATGACGGTAAACGGTTTTCCTTTAATCTATTTATAAACATCTGCTTGGGGTGGCAGTCTGTATGAAAAGAGGAGACATTTTAGGACATGCGGAACAAGTTTAGTGATTTTTTGGCTAAATTATGGTGAAACTTATGCAGGCTTTGGATGAACGTAGCAATAGATGCTTTAAAATTGGGCCTTTAGTGTTGGCAACAGTGCCGTCACACCGTAACCCCCCTGTGGTATTGTGGAAGAGTGCAGGGTTGGACCCTGCGGTCCAATATTAAAATGATATGAATATGGTACAGGCGTCAGTGCACCCAAATATTGTGCCTTTGGTGGCAGCAAGTGCCTTCACACCGTAAGAAACCCCTCTGTGGTATAGTGGAAGAGTGCAGTAGTGGAGGTTTTTGTAATGCAGAAGAGATCCCCGATCTAGTCAGTTACATCAGCAGCTATAACAAAACCGGGTCAGCAATGTTTAGGCACTTGTATTGCGCTACTGTATATGGTGGGAATCGGCGCACACCAGTAGCAACTAGACATGTGCACAGCACAAAATTTCGTTTTGAACTAATGGATTAGTCCTAAAATGCAATTTATTTAGTTGCTAAAGAAATTCGTTTTCAGTTCTTTAGTATGAAAACTAATTTCATTCATCCGAAAACCAGTGGATACAATTATTATTGTAGTGGTTCCTCTCTGTATAGAACATCCTCCTCAATTTATACCTTTCTCTGCATAATGTATACAACATCCTCCTGCATTAATACTCCTCTCTGTGTAATGTATAGAACATCCTCCTGCATTGATTAATGCCCCTCTCTGTATAGAACATCCTACTGCATTGGCATGTGGAGCATGCAGAACTTTGGAATGCAATGCTTATCTAGCACAGGAGAGGGAACTTTTACTTAAACTTTGTATTTCTGTGGGGGAGACACAGGAATATAAAAGCAGGGGAGAGGGAAAATATTAACGTAAATCGGTCTGAAAGCTCAGAGAAGAGATGACTGGTGCAAATTAATTTTTATAATGAAATAAAGCACTTTAAATCCAGGGAAAACATTCAAATAAATCACACTGAAGGCTCATAATGACAGAGTAACTGTGAGAGCTGGATACTAAATGTATCAGACATAAAAAAAAACTTTATAACAAGCAGCACTGGGAGAGGAGAGGGACTTTATATAAAACGTGTATTATAGATGAGGAAAGGGGGATAGTGCTCCTGGATAATATAAGCCCCTATTATGTAGAGCGGGAGGGGAGATAACACACGTTTTATAAAATCTCTCTCTTCTCCCAGCACTGCTTGTTATAAAGGGGTTTTTACTATCCAGCCCTCCTCTGTCATTAGCTTTCAGTGTGATTTATTTGAATTTTTCCTTCTCCAGCTGCTTTTATCATCTTGTCTGCTTCATAGACATGCAAGGGTTAAGTAAAGGTTTCCTCTCCTGTGCTGGCTGTCTGTGCTACGAGTGAGTATTTTGGAGCTCTATCACTGTCAGATTTTTGGGTAGGGGTCGGGAAGGATTACGCATACAAACCTTTTCTGTAGCTTTGCGATGTTGTGCTCTTCATTGCTGGTCTCCTTCACTCATCAATGTAATAACACAAAAAGGACTGAAACTAAAATGTAGTGCATTTTATTTTAGTTTCTTTCGTTTTTTGTACTGAGCAGTTTCGTATCTCTTGAGTCATACTAAAACTAAATTATCCCAAAATTCGGACTAAATCGTTTTAGTACTAAAACGAATGCACATGTCTAGTAGCAACAGGAAGCAAACAGAACAGGCAGGGAGTACACAGAGAGAATAGTCAAATGGCAGGCAAAGTCAGCAACAGATCGGGTCCTCAGAACAAGCAGGGTCAGTAACAAGTATACAAACTGATTCGGTAAGCTAGCAATGCGGGAATAAAGGCTGAGACACACTGAGCGTGTAGTGACGCACAGGGTAGCGAAGAGAAGCAAACATTTTGCAGGCTTGACTTCACTCCGCTCCGCCTCGCAGCGTGTCTACACTGCATTACGTTTGCTTCTCACTGCACTGGACAGGAATCCACTAACTAGGGATGTGCGTTTCGGGTTTCGGAATTTCGGAATTTTCACGAAATTTCCCGATTCGGGTCTTTCGATTTGGCCGAAAATCCGAAATTTTTTAGATCCGAAAAAGTCGAATCCGAACTGTTTTCCGAACCGAATCGAAAAATTTTCGGAATTTCGAATGGACTTGAAATGTGTCAAATCGAAATCTATTGCTTTGAAACGAGAACAGACTTTCCGAAAAAATGAAAAATTTACCAAATCGAAAATTTTTCGGAATTTTCGAATGGACTTGAAATGTGTCAAATCGAAATCTATTGCTTTGAAACGAGAACAGACTTTCCGAAAAAAACGAAAAATTTGCCAAATCGAAAATTTTTCGGAATTTTCGAATGGACTTGAAATGTGTCAAATCGAAATTTATTTTCCCTCTATTCATGATTTCAGTTCCATTCGGGATTTCGGTACCATTTCGGTAAGTCTGGACATCGTATATTTAACTAGTATCGGTTATATGGCTGATTCTGTAAATTTTTTTATTGTTTCCAAAGATCCGATAAGAATTTTCGTATTTTGGTCAGATCCGATTCGTCCGCGGGTCGCGCATGCGCGCGCGCGCACATGTCGTAACTTTATTGAGCCAGTTTTATTGACAACTTTTTGAACAAAATTTTGTTTTTATTATTCTTCATAATGGCCGCTGCCAGAGAGGAGACCTCGTCTTCATCTTATGATGAAATTGAACCACCTGCACCCAGGAAAAAACGGGCCCAAAATATGGCGTTTGAGGAGATGTTGGAGCTGGTCCGCATCTTTGATAGAAAAGATTACGATTGCCGGAAGGGACCTTACCGCAGCAAGAATAACGCCAGAAAAGATCGTATCCTGGACAAGCTACGCACTACCATTTTGGAGAAGTTTGGGAAGGACCGGACGAAGGACCAGCTACGGAAACTTTTGGCACTGTGTGTGTAGTCTGTAGTGTGTTGGGGGGGAGGTTGTTGTGATTGAGTGATGCATACGAGATGACCCGCAGCTTGCCCAATATTGACTCCCACCTGCGCATCAATAAAAATCTCTGCGTCTCTGCTAAGTGATAGGATGGGACATGTAGTTCTTCTGAAAGTGCATCCAAACAGAGCTGTGTTCAATACATCCTCAGCAGCTGCTGCAGCAGTGTCATTGAATGCTTTAGATGCAAATTTCAAAACAAAATGGTGGATTTCTGTTGTTGTTTCTGCAATATCCAGTTTTATTATTAGCAGAATCTGAAAGTGAAACTGAGGCTGAGGCATCTATAAAATAAATAAAAGCAGTCACACAATGCGCTTTGTACGCACAAACACAAATAATAGTTTTTATTGAATAAACGTAATGTTTACTTCTGAAAAAAAATATATAAATGAACGGTAATATATGTCTGTGCAGAGGAAATAAATAAATATTTTGTGACTTTAGACCTATGAGATGGGAGTAGTGGTGGGTCAAGCTGGTAGTGGGGTAGTGGAGGGGTGTCGCAATACTTTGAGCAATATATTGTATAGATATACCATTTTTTCCAGTCTGCATTATTTACGTGTTATATTTTTTGGATTTGGCAGAAGACAGGAAGAAGGCCGCCGAATCTGCCCGGGCAGGGACCAGTGCCCCAGCGGAGGAGGAGGGGGAGCCACGGGCGTCCACCAGCGCTGGTATATACTGTTTTATTTTGCAACGACTTTTGGTCAAAAACAGAAACATTTTTTGTTTACTGTATTTTAATTTATTTTTTTTATGTATAGCACAAGAGGAGCAGGAGGAAGAGGAGGATGTAGAGAGTCAGCCGGAGCAGCAGGAGGCCGCCAGTCCAGGTTTTTTTTTTTTACTGTTGTATTTTGTATCGACTTTTGTTCAAAAATAAATCAGTTTTGTTGTTTACTGTATTTTTTATTTCTTTAATTTCTTACATATAGCACTGGATATGCAGACGGTGGTGGTGGGGGAGGAGTCGGAGGAGTCGGAGACTCAGGAGGCCGCCAGCTCTGGTATATACTACTGTTATATTTTTTCAAGACTTTCAGTCAAAATAGAAACCTGCTTTACTTACTGTATTTTCCTTCTTTCATTTATTGGATATATAGAAGGAGAAGCCAGACGCCGACGGGAGGCGATCGCGAGCTTCGCCTGGCAGCTACCGCCGTCAACTCTCTACAAGAACCTGCTCCAGGAACTGCGGGAGCACATAACCAATGCCGCAGACCTCCTGGAGCAGCAGTGAGACCAATGGCAGCCTCCTCCAGAATGTGCCTCAGCTGCTCCTGCTCGCGTGCCTTGAGGTCGGACCAGCGTTTTCAGAGATGGTCCTTCGTCCAGTCCTTCCCGAACAGCTCCAGGATGGTGGTGCGTAGCTTTTCAAGGATACGATCCTTGCGGGTGTTATTCTTCCTGCCGTAAGGGCCCATACAGCAATCGTAATCTTTGCAGTCCAAGATGCGGACCAGCTCCAACATCTCCTCAAATTGCCAGTAACTTCTTGGGCAGTTTGCCATCCTTGGCATGTTCCCTTCCCTATGTTAATATGTTGTAAATAAATTTTCTATTTTTTCACTATTTTCCTGTTTGTGTGCATTGCTTTTCCTTACTTGATAAGTTAATATGTATTGCTTGGTTTCCACACTGTTAAAATTATATGTACATAAATGTATTGACATTTCTATGGACCCTTTGTCATAAATTTGTCAACATATTTGTGGCCATGAATGTGACTGTGCACATTCTACACACTTCCTGCCTGGCCAAAAAATGTCACACACTAACACAACCTTGTTGTAAGGCCTTGAGATTTGATTACCGACGTGGCCTGGTTTTTTGTTAAGCTTAGGCGATGTCACAACAACACGGATTTTTGTCCACAGTCACATTCATTGTATAACCAAGAATTTATCAAAAAATATTGATGGCAGCACTGCATGAAGTCTTCTCCGACACAACCCAAAGATCCTTAGTGCGGCTCAGGTCTAGTTTATTTGTCCCTGTTTGCAGCTTCACACAACACCTCCTCCCAGCTATGAGCTCTCTCTCTCCCACCGCTGCCCGCTAAGACGCTGCCCGCCACAACATGGTCATGTCTTTGCAGGAAGACAACAGCGTGGGGGAACAGCAGCTGCTGACAGTCCCAAGACCTCATCACAATGACGTCAGTTTTGGAGTTAACCCCTAACTGTGACCAATGGTGGAGATAGGGGGTTCATTGGAACCCCTATCTCCCGATCCGCGGCAGCTATCGGTTGGTTAATGTTTGGTATCTTTGGATCGACCAGAGCATGGCCTTTCCAACAATACCAAACATGACAATGTTAAAAAATTTAAATAAAAAAAAAAAAAATACAGGTTTTTTGTTTTGTTTTGTTAATGCAGCAATATTGTTGCCATTTCAATTATAATGTGAACAATGATGCTGCACTAAGGATTTTTGTATGGGGTGCGTTTGTTAAAAAATAGTGTAATTGTCACCCAAAAAAATATAACAAGTCCCCTTTTCAATTTTTTTTAACAAACGCAACTCATAAAATATAACCGCAAACACTCGCATGTTAAAATGTGAAAAAAACACTTTACACCTTGTAAAACAAACATTAAAAATTCAAATTTTATTGCATTTTTTGTTATAATATACAGACAGGACATGACGCATACATATGATAATGATATATTATGAATCATCTGCCGAGTCTGCCGGAAAGAACGATATATAACATGTCTGGGTCATATTATAAAAGAAGGCTTCAAAACGCGTTTAAACAAGAGGAGCGAAACTGTTAAAAATTAGCTCAGCAGCAGACCGCAGCACCGCAAACAGGTGTGAAGGGAAGCCGTGAAATGCCTCAGCAGCGAAAGGGTTAATTTATATTTTTGTCTGTTTTAAATCATTTTATTTTATTATTTTTTTTCATTTCAGATCATTTTGATCAACTATTTTTCCGTTTTAAAACATTTTTGTTCTGGTTTTTATTTTTAAAGTCAGACCATACGGGTCAGTTTACCGTTTTTTAAATCGTTTTGTTCTTTTTTTTTTGTTCCTTGGCTTTCATACCATTTTTTTAATGTGATTAAATAAATAAAGTTGTGAAATGTATATTCATAAGAAAAAAAGGATCTTTATTTAATAAAAAAAAAAACACGATAGAATCGCCAGAATTATCGTATCGTCAGAATGAATTATTGGATCCGAAAAACAAACCTAAAATTTATTATAAAAAAATATATAAAGTATAAAAAAGTAAACCATAGTACTTTACATCAAAACGAATAGAGTTAGACACTTTGAAACGAGGAGAACAGACGTTCCGAAAAAAAAGAATTTCCGAAATCACGAAAAGTCGATACAAAAAACGACCAAAGTGACCCGAAAACACGAAAAATGGTCGATATTCCAAAAAATGTTCGCAATCGAAAATTTTAAACATCAGAACAAATCGAACCGAAAAAAAAATCGGTGCACAAGCCTATTAATATCTGACATCCCGATGTGAAACATCGGGACTTTTGCATTAGATTTCGACCATTTTTTTTTTTTAACTTCTGGATAGTCGAAAATTGATCTATCCAAAAAGTCCAATGTTTTCACATCATTCTGAACTTTGTTTGGATAGAGTAAGTCCGTGGGCGTGTGGCCGTTAAATGTATATACCAGTGGCGTCGTAACATGGGGGCGGGGGTGCGGCCCGCACCAGGTGACACCCGCCTTTAGGGTGACACCGTCACCCTAAGGGCGGGTGTCTCACCCTCCGCCGCGTTTTTCGCTCCCTGCGAGCGTCCGAAGCATGCAGCTTCGGCGCTCGCCTGGAGGAAACACGTCACCAGCCAATCGCAGCTGGTCACGTGGCTCCCCTGGCGAGCGCCCAAGCTCCGCGCCGCCGGACGCTCTGAGGGAGCGAAAAAGGCGGCGGAGGTGAGCTGGGGCCATTATCATGAGGTGCTGGGGCATTCCATCTGCTGGGGCAAATCCATGAGGAGCTGGGGCATATCCATGAGGAGCTGGGGCATTCCATGTGCTGGGGCATATCCAGGAGGAGCTGGGGCATATCCACGAGGAGCTGGGGCATGTCCACGAGGAGCTGGGGCATGTCCACGAGGAGCTGGGGCATGTCCACGAGGAGCTGGGGCATATCCACGAGGAGCTGGGGCAAATCCATGTGTGAGCTGGGGAATATCCACGAGGAGCTGCAAATCCATGTGTGAGCTGGGGCATATCCACGAGGAGCTGGGGCATGTCCACGAGGAGCTGGTGTCCATGAGGAGCTGGGGCATATCCACGAGAGCTGGGGCAAATCCATGTGTGAGCTGGGGAATATCCACGAGGAGCTGGGGCAAATCCATGTGTGAGCTGGGGCATATCCACAAGGAGCTGGGGCATGTCCACGAGGAGCTGGGGCATGTCCACGAGGAGCTGGGGTATATCCACGAGGAGCTGGGGCAAATCCATGTGTGAGCTGGGGAATATCCACGAGGAGCTGGGGCAAATCCATGTGTGAGCTGGGGCATATCCACGAGGAGCTGGGGCATGTCCACGAGGAGCTGGGGCATGTCCACGAGGAGCTGGGGCATATCCACGAGGAGCTGGGGCAAATCCATGTGTGAGCTGGGGAATATCCACAAGGAGCTGGGGCAAATCCATGTGTGAGCTGGGGCATGTCCACGAGGAGCTGGGGCATGTCCACGAGGAGCTGGGGCATGTCCACGAGGAGCTGGGGCATGTCCACGAGGAGCTGGGGCAAATCCATGTGTGAGCTGGGGAATATCCACGAGGAGCTGGGGCAAATCCACGAGGAGCTGGGGCAAATCCACGAGGTGCTGGGGCAATATCCATGAGGAGCTGGGGCATATCCATGAGGATGTCGGATGTCGGCCAAGCTTCCGGAACTCCCCCTGAGGACTGGCGTCATCGTGCATAGCACGATGACGCCAGTCCTGGAGTTAACCCCTAGCTGCCACCAATGGTGGAGATAGGGGGTTCATTTTGGAACCCCCTATCTCCGATCCGTGGCAGCTAGGGGTTAAAGTTTGGTATTGTTGGATCGGCCAGAGCATGGCCGTTCCAACGATACCAAACACGAATGTGAAAAACGTTTGTAAAAAAATTTAAAATAAAAAAATTTTTAAAAAAATTTATAAAAAAAAAATAAACAATTTTTTTTCTTTTTTTTGGTTTGTTAATGCAGCAATATTGTTCCCATTTCAATTATAATGTGAACAATGATGCTGCACTAACGATTTTTGTATGCGGTGTGTTTGTTAAAAATTTTGTAATTTTCCCCAAAAAAAATTGTAACGAGACCCCATCTCTAATTTGTTTAACAAGCGCAGCCCATACAAAATATAACCGCAATTGCTCGCATGTTAAAATGTGAAAAAAATACACTTTACACATTGTAAATTATTGAAAATTCATATTTTATTGCAATTTTTGTTATAATATACAGACAGGTCATGACGTATAGATATAATAATGACATATTATGAATCTGCCGAGTCTGACGGAAAGAACGATATATAATATGTCTGGGTCATATACTAAAATAAGCTTCAAAACGCATTTAAACATGATGAGCAAAACCGGTAAAAATGACCTCAGCACAGGGGCGGGAAAAGCCTCAGAAGCGAAAGGGTTAATTAAAAAAACACGATAGAATCGCCAGAATTATCGTATCGACATAATGAATTATTGGATCCGAAAAACAAACCAAAAATTTATTATAAAAAATATATAAAGTAGTATTAAAAAAGTAAACCATAGTAGTTTTCATCAAAACGAATAGAGTTAGACAGCTTTGAAACGAGAACAGACGTTCCGAAAAAACGAAAAGTTCGGAAAAAACGAAAAATTGGCGATATGCCGAAAACCATGTACAGTTCCGAAAAACGAAAAGTTTCGAAAAACGAAAAGTTCCGAAAAACAAAAAGTTCCGAAATACGAAAAGTTCCAAAAAACGAAAAATGGGCGATATGCCGAAAACCATGTACAATTTCGAAAAAACGAAAATTTTCAGAAATAACGAAAAGTCGATACAGAAACCTAGTAAAGTTACCCGAAAATACGAAAAATGGTCGATATTCCGAAAAATAAATGTACCCGAAAACCGAATCGAGCCGAACCGAATCGAAACAGAAAGCAGTCGAAACGAACCGAATCGAAAAGTTTAAAAATTCGAAAAATCGAATCGAATCGAATCGAAAAAAAAATCGGTGCACATCCCTACCACTAACTAAATTAAAATGTACACCCAAAACCGTTTTATTTTCACAAAGCACATGTTATATTGGCCAAAAAAAGTTTATGCTGGATAAAATACATAGAAAATTACTGTTAATTTAATAGTAATAGTATATAAAAAAAAAGGTAACCCCTAATTTATATATATTATGGGGACTAGGGCTGAGCGGTTCGGGTTCGGACGGTTCGGGGTTCGACCCGAACTTGGCCTGTTCGATGAGATCGCGAACACCGAACATTTCCGGGTGTTCTCCGCATGTTCGACCACAATGCATTTTCCCGCTGGCCTGAAGCTCGTAATTGGCTACAGCCTTGCACCTGATCACAGGTCTGGTGCAAGACTGGTTCAACACTATGCCAATCATGGGCTCACAGAGCTAAGTCCCGCAGCACACTGTAAACTCTATTTACTACGGCACTTCCATAATAATAAGTAGTTACAGGTAGGGATGAGCTGTTCGGTTCGGACGGTTCGGAGTTCGACTCGAACTTAGCCTGTTCGATTAGATCGCGAACACCGAACATTTCCGGGTGTTCGCCGCATGTTCGACCACAATGGACCACAATGCATTTTCCCACTGGCCTGAAGCTCGTAATTGGCTACAGCCTTGCACCTGACCACAGGTCTGGTGCAAGACAGGTTCAACACTATGCCAATCACGGCTCAGAGTCCTGATTGGGCAAATTTTGCCCAATCATGGGCTCACAGAGTTAAGTCCCGCAGCACACTATAAAACGTTTCCACGCGCCGATTCTGCACACATTTCAGAGGAGATTTCAAAGGAGATAGTTGTGTGTTGTTACTGCCGGTCTGCCACACTACTGGGGGGTCTAGGGGGTCTCATTTCTACCAAATATCAGGGAATTTAGGTGATGTGTGTCTTGTCACTGTGCCAGCAAGGTTTTTTGGGATTTACAACTTTCTTTAAAACATTTGTGAATTGAGGTGATCTTCTGAGTCTTGTCACTGTGCCAGAAAATCTTTTTGGGGCTCACTAATTTCTTTAAAACATTTGTGAATTGAGGTGATCTGTGTCTTGTCACACATCCAGTACCACGCAGTATTTTGGGGCTCACTAATTTCTACAAAACATTTGTGAATTGAGGTGATCTGTGTCTCGTCACACATCCAGTACCACGCTGTATTTCGGGGCTCACTAATTTCTACAAAACATTTGTGAATTGATGTGATCGGTCTCTTGTCACACAACCAGTACCACACATTATTTTGGGGCTCACTAATTTCTACAAAACATTTGGGAATTGAGGTGATCTGTGTCTCGTCACACATCCAGTACCACGCTGTATTATGGGGCTCACTTATTTCTTTAAAACATTTGTGAATTGAGGTGATCTGTCTCTTGTCACTGCCAGCAAGTATTTTGGGGGTCACAAATTTCTACAAAACATTTGTGAATTGAGGTGATCTGTGTCTTGTCACTGGCTGCCAGCTATCAGTGTGTCTCACTGAGTTATACCAGAGTTCTTTAAATCTTTATACCAGAGTTGAATCAGAGTTCTGTATATATTAATCTATATATCACTCACCATGTCTGAAAGAACAAAAAGGACAGGCAGATGCTCCCAGACACAGATAAGAGGGCAAGCAGCCCCTGTGTCGGGAGGCTGTGCCTCTGGTCGTGGTGGACGTGGTGCATCCTCTGCAGGGGCACGCTTGTCCTTTCTAACTGGTGCTGGCCGTCTTAAGCAGCAGCAACATACAGAGGACTTGGTGGATTGGCTAACCAGGCCATCCTCATACTCCGAGTCCTCTGGCAGGCAGGCTTCTAGTGCTTTACAGTCCACCTCAGCTGCCAAAGCATCTAATGCAGCCTCCATGTCCACAGCTACTCCTACCGTAGCCTCGCTATTACACACGGAGGAGTCAGCTGAATTGTTTGACTACAATGAGAGTGACATGCTGCTTGAGGAAGGAAGTATAATCAACCTAGAGGAAGGGGGTGCCAGTGATGACACACAAATAACTGGCACTCATGTTCCCCAAGCAGCTGCAGCATACTGCCAAGTTGGCTCCAGTGACGAGGAGATAGGGGGTGATGATGACAATGATGATGAGGTCACTGACTCCACCTGGGTGCCAGATCGAACTGAGGAATTAAGTGAGGAAGAGGTGGAGGATGAGGCACAGCAAACACGAGGCACAACATCCTCTGTGACCAACCGTAGCACTAGCCAGTCCAAGGCATCACATGTCAGAGCTGCTCCGGTGCAGAGTGCTGTTGTCTCAAAGAACACATGCAGGAACTCTGTTGTCTGGGAGTTCTTTAAGAAATGTGCAGTAGAGCGCAGCGTTGCTATTTGTAATCTATGTCAGATGAGGCTTAAGCGTGGGAAAGATACCGGACACTTGGGTACCACGTGCTTGAGGCGACATATGAATAAGTGGCACACATCCCGTTGGCGCAAAACTTTGCGTAGGTCCTCCTCCTCCTCATCTGTCTCTACCCCCACTGTATGTCCTGCCATGTCATTGCCTACAACCTCCACCGACAGGGATGATGCTACAGTAATGGATGTACCAGGTCCTTCCTCACAATGTGACATCATCCCAGTAGCTGAAGATTTACGCAGTCAGATTACGTTGCCGCAGCTGCTGCAGCGAAAGAAAAAATATAGTCCCAACCATCCCCAAGCACAGTGTCTAAATGCCAGCTTAGCAAAATTACTTGCATTGCAGCTGATGCCTTTCCAGCTGGTGGACTCTGCTCCCTTCCGTGAAGTTGCTGAATGTGCTGTACCACAGTGGCAGGTTCCAAAACGCCATTACTTTTCACGCAAGGCCATTCCAGCACTATACCAGCACGTGGAAGACAATGTTATCGAGTCATTGGCAAAGGCAGTCAGCAGCAAGGTGCATGTGACTTTAGACACGTGGTCCAGCAAGCATGGACAGGGTCGTTACATTTCCTTCACGGCACACTGGGTAACTCTGATTGCAGCTGGGAGGGATCCAAGATGGGGCTCTGTGCTGGAGCTTGTTCATCCACCACACCTCCAGAAAGCTGCTTGTATGAGGTCTGTCTGCTCCACCACCACCACCTCTTCCTCCTCCGAGTACCTGTGTGAGTTTGGCACAAGGACAGGTTCAGGTCAACTTGGTTTTTTCCCCCCCTGCAGTGGCTGATGATCAAGGATGCATGCACTGTACTGTCACCATTTGAGGAGGCAACGAGGATGTTGAGCAGGGACAGTGCCTGCATCAGTGACACAATTCCTTTAGTGGTCCTGCTGGAGCACACTCTGCGGGGAATTATAGATGTGGCTCTAGAGGCAGAGCAGCGGGAGGAAGAGGAGGCCTTCCCTAGCTCTCAATGCCCCAGTCTTTCCGCAGACAGCATTCCAGCGGGTCCTACTCAGATCAGACAGGAGGAGGATGAGGAGGAATATTTAAGTAGTGGGGGCATTGAAGGTGGGGATTCCTCAAGGGAGGGTTTTGTGTGCCCAGAAACAGAAGGGCTAGTGCGTGGCTGGGAGGAGGAAGTGCACGATACGGTCATCCTCATTGACCAGGAAGACTCGGAAGCTTATGCCACCTCCAACCTACGCTGCATTGGCTCCCTAATGATGCAAAGGCTGCTAAAGGACCCCAGGATTCGTGCAATCAAGGAGAGGGATCATTACTGGTTGGCAACCCTTCTTGATCCACGATACAAGGAGAAAGTTGCAGAGCTCATCCTGCCCGCACAGAGGGAGCACAGGATGAAAAAACTTGAGGACGCTCTAAAGCGACACTTGTGTAACACCTTTCCAGGCACTGGTAGATTACCAAGTGCTGACACACGTGCTTCAGAGGCTGCGGGTGATCAGAGGAATAGTGGTGAAGGCCAGGGCCGCTTGACTGATGCTTTTTTAAATTTTTTTTGTCCTCGACGCCTAGGGACGTCAAATGTAGGCACCCATTGCCAGCGTCTTCACCATATGGTGCAGGACTACCTAGAGGCAAGGGCAGACCTGGATACCTTTCCAGCAGATGATCCACTGGCTTACTGGGTGTTGAGATTGGATCACTGGCCAGAACTTAGCCAATATGCTATGCAGCTATAGGTTGCCCTTCATCTAGCGTGCTTTCCGAAAGGACGTTCAGTGCCGCTGGAGGTTTTGTCACAGACAAAAGAGTGCGTCTGTCCACCGACTCTGTAGACCGGCTGACATTTATAAAAATGAATCAGTCCTGGATCAGCAGCTATCAATCCCCTGATGCCGAAGTAACGGAATAGATCGTGTATGTCTTCTGCATGCACAAAACCTCCAGCACTGAACTCTTCCACAATACCACAAAAGGGTTACGGTGTGAATGCACTTGCTGCCATGAAAGGCACAATATTTGGCTGCACTGACGCCTGTGCCAGATTTATATAATTTAAATTTTTTGAAAAGCAGGGTCCAACCCTGCACTGTTCCACAATACCACAGAGGGGTTACTGTATGATGATACTTGCTGGCCTGGCATTAAAGGCACAATATCTGGGTGCACTGATGCCCATTACCAGATCAAAAACTTTTCAATATAGGACCACATGGTCCACCCCTGCATTCTTCCACAATACCACAGAGGGGTTACTGTATGATGATACTTGCTGGCCTGGCATTAAAGGCACAATATCTGGGTGCACTGACGCCTTGACCAGAATCATATCTTTTTCAATATAGGACCACATGGTCCACCCCTGCACTCTTCCACAATACCACAGAGGGGTTACTGTATGATGATACTTGCTGGCCTGGCATTAATGGCACAATATCTGGGTGCACTGACGCCCATTACCAGATCAAAAACTTTTCAATATAGGACCGCAAGGTCCACCCCTGCATTCTTCCACAATACCACAGAGGGGTTACTGTATGATAGTACTTGCAGGCCTGGCACCAAAAGCACAATATTTTGGTGCACTGCCACTGACGCCTGTATCAGATTCATATCCTCAGAGGGGTTACGGTGTGACGGCACTGTTGGGGACGCTAAAGGACCAATTTTAAAACACCTATTGTTACTTTCATCCAAAGCCTGCATATATTTCACAATAATTTAGCCAAAAAAATCAGTAAACTTTTTCTGCGTGTACGAAAATGTCTCCTCTTTTCATACAGACTGCCACCCAAGCAGTTGTTTATGGATAGATTAAAGGAAAATCATTTACCGTCATATGAAACGTCATTTTTTTGTTTTTAAGTGTTTCTACTTTCTACTATTGGATTTAATACTCACAAATGGAGGTTTGGTATCAGACGTTGTTGTAGGTGAAAATTTGGGATCTAGTGATCACCAGGCAGTATGGTTTAATATAACAACAGGGATGGAGCCGCACCACACAAGAACGAAAGTTTTAGGCTTTAAAAAAACAGATTTTTCTAAAATGAGATTTTGTGTGAAGGAGTCATTATCAGACTGGAGGAGTTTAAAGGGAGTCCAGGAGAAATGGGATTATTTAAAGGAAGCATTATTGAAGGCCACAGGAAATTGCATTCGGCTTGTTAGCAAAAACAAAAAAGGGAAGAAACCACTGTGGTACTCTGCAGAAGTGGCCAAAATAGTGAAGAACAAAAAAGATAGCATTCAATAATTATAAAACAACTCAGAGTGAAGAAGATAGGCAAACCTATAAGATTAGGCAGAAAGAGGCAAAGCAATTTATAAGAGCTTCCAAAGCACACGCAGAAGAGAAAATAGCTCAGTCAGTAAAAAAGGGGGACAAAACATTTTTAGATACATAAACGAGAAAAGAAAAGTAAAACAAGGATTAGTTAGATTAAAAACAAAGGAAGGAAGGTATGTAGAAGAGGATAAAGGTCTCGCTGACTGCCTCAATGAATATTTTTGTTCAGTCTTTGCAGAAGAAAAGGAAGGAAAGGGACCTCAGTTAGGAGAGAACACTAAAGAGACATTTACATATCAGTTTACAGAGGAGGAGGTTCTACAGCAGCTGTCTAAAGTAAAGACAAATAAGTCAATGGGGCCTGATGGGATCCACCCTAAATTATTAAAAGAGCTCAGTGATGTAATAGCAAAACCATTAACAGATTTATTTAACCAATCCTTGTTAACGGGAGTCGTCCCAGAAGACTGGAAATTAGCAAATGTTGTGCCCATTTACAAGAAGGGTAGTAGGGAGGAATCGGGGAACTATAGGCCAGTTAGTCTTACGTCAGTAGTGGGAAATTAATGGAAACCATGTTAAAGGAAAGGATTGTTGAACATCTAAAAACACATAGATTACAGGATCAGAAACAACATGGGTTTACCTCAGGGAGATCATGCCAAACTAATCTTATTGATTTTTTTGATTGGGTAACAAAAATAATAGACACAGGTGGTGCAGTAGACATTGCTTATTTAGATTTCAGTAAGGCTTTTGATACTGTTCCGCATAGAAGGCTTATCAATAAATTGCAATCTTTGAGTTTAGATTCCAATATTGTTGACTGGATTAGGCAGTGGCTGAGTGACAGACAACAGAGGGTTGTGGTAAATGGAGTTTATTCGGCACAAGGTCTTGTTACCAGTGGGGTACCTCAGGGGTCAGTACTTGGACCCATTCTCTTTAATATTTTTATTAGTGATATTGCAGAAGGTATTAATGGAAAAGTATGTCTTTTTTGCTGATGACACAAAGATTTGCAACAGGGTTGACGTTCCTGGAGGGATCAGCCAAATGACAAATGATTTAGGTAAACTAAAAAAATGGTCGGAGTTGTGGCAATTGAGTTTTAATGTGGATAAGTGCAAGATAATGCACCTGGGACGTAAAAACCCAAGGGCTGAATATAGAATATTTGATACAGTCCTAACCTCAACATCTGAGGAAAGGATTTAGGGGTCATTATTTCAGAGGATCTAAGGGTAAGTAGTCAATGTAATAGAGCATCAGGAAATGCTAGCAGAATGCTTGGTTGTGTAGGGAGAGGTATTAGCAGTAGGAAAAGGGAAGTGCTCATGCCACTGTACAGAGCACTGGTGAGACCTCACTTGGAGTACTGTGTGTAGTACTGGAGACCGTATCTCCAGAAGGATATAGACATCTTAGAGAGAGTTCAGAGAAGGGCTACTAAAATGGTGTACGGCTTGAAGGAGAAAAGTTACCAGGAAAGGCTTAATGATCTTAACATGTACAGCTTGAAAAAAGACGAGACAGAGGAGATATGATAGAAACATTTAAATACGTAAAGGGAATCCACAAGGTAGAGGAAGGGAGTATATTTAAAAGGAAACAAAATAGCAAAACAAGAGGACATAGTCTTAGATTAGAGGGGCAAAGGTTTAAAAGTAACATCAGGAAGCATTATTTTACTGAGAGGTGGTGGATACATGGAACAGTCTTCCAGTAGAAGTGGTAGAGGCCAAAACAGTAATTGAATTTAAGCAAGCATGGGATAGGCATAAGGCTATCCTAAACAAAAGATAAATCCAGGTTAAGTATCCATGTAATTGGGCAGACTAGATGGGCCGAAAGGTTCTTATCTGCCGACATTTTTCTATGTTTCTATGTTTCTATGTTTCTATGTTTCTATACATCCTAAAAATCCGCCACTTCACGGGCAGGTTATGGGGACCTCCTAGGCACGATATTTGAAGGAATTTTTTTATTTTTAACCCTTATTTCATGGAAAACTCACTGTCCCTTTAAAAACATTTTTTTTTTAACTTTTTGTTCTTGTTTCCTGTCCCCCAGGGCACTACCCGGACCCCCATACACCTTTTATGGCAAATATATAGCATATATGCCCTCTTGGAGGGCACTCTAAAAACCGAATTTTCAGCCCCCTTGACTTGCATTGGGTTCGAGTTCGGGTTCGGGTTCGGACCCGAACAAATGGTAAGTTCGGGTTCGGGCTCGACCCGAACTCGGGGAGTGTTCGGCTCATCCCTAATGGGGACACGGAGCGCTGTGTATAGAGTAGGGATGCATTGATACCACCAGGGCCGGCGCTAGTTTAAGGCGGCACAGGCGGCCAGCTTACTGGCTTGCTGTCAGTGTGAGGGGCGGAAAAATTCTGTTTTTAAATTGCCGGAAGCTGAGCTATGAATGATCTTCAGACATCAACCAGGGGGGCAGCCGCACATGCTCAAACTGATGCAGTGTGCCTGCCTCAGTCCCACATTCTAAACATGAGCAGGCACACTGCATAATTTGGCCCCACCCCTCACGTGACACGCAAAGCCAGGGCACGCAGCAGCAGAAAAGCCTGGAGGACAAACCCCAACGTTTAGGGTGCGGCCCTGCAGCAGAGTCAGCCTGCATGCTTCCACTGTAGTGTTAAGGAGGATTGGGCAGAGAGGCCGAGAGAAGATTTTTAAAAGGTTTGAATAAAATGTGGGAGGGGAGGGGGTGTGTGTGTGTAATGTTCTGCTCGGGGGGTGTAATGTTCTACTGGGGGGTGTAATGTTTTGCTGGGAGGGGTAATGTTTTGCTGGGGGGTGTAATGTTCTGCTGGGGGGTGTAATGTTCTGCTGGGAGGGGTAATGTTCTGCTGGGGAGGTGTGTGTGTAATGTTCTGCTGGGGGTGTGTGTAATGTGCTGCTGGGGTGTGTGTAATGTTCTGCTGGGTGTGTAATGTCCTGCTGGGGGGTCTGAGTAAACTGATATCGGTACGTTACTGTGAGGTTTATTGCTGTGGAGCTCTGTGATACGCTCATACACACTGCACATTACTGTGAGGTTTATTGCTGTGGAGCTCTGTCATACGCTATATGAAATGAATTTAAGGGGGGAGGGGGTGAAAGTAATTAAAGGGGAAAAATGAATTAAGAGGGAGTGAATTGAATTAGAGGACGAGGACCCTGCTGCCAGTCTGCTTCTGGAGACCTGGAGTCAGACAGTGGACCACAGCAACAGAGTGAGAGTGGTAGGTAGCAGGATCACAGGGAAACACTGGGAGTGGCAGGCAGTTTGAAATATGTGGGTATATTGACACAGCAAGACCAGGGGGCACCACCAGGCCACATTGAAAATTTGTGCAGTGCCTGGTGCCCCTCCTATACCACATTGCCAAAGGAGGGGACCACACACTCTGTAGATTGGCCCTGTGGCACAGGAGGGGCACCAGGCACAGCATAGATTGGCAATGCGTGAGGACACCAAACACTCCCGATTGGCATGTCACGGATTGGGTGGAGGGGGGCACCAAAACACAACTTCACCTGAGTAAACAAAAATGCTTGCACCGGCCCTGGATACCACACACTGACATATACGTATATATCAACACGCAGACCTATATATACTGCACGTATATATCAACACGCAGATATATATATATATACACCCACCCACAGACCTCAGACCATATATACACATACGCACATGGGGGTGGCATGTGGACAATCTCAACTAAATGCGCCCCCCCCCCCGATTTGGCTGATCCCTCCAGAAGAAATGTTGAACCCGACAGAGCAGAGAATATACATATTATTATCTGCTCTATTGGGTTCAACATTTCTTCTGGAGGGATCAGCCAATTGGGGGGGGCAATTAGTTGCCAAAATGTGTGTGTAATACAAGTCTGGATATATATATTTATAAGAATATAGATATATATCTCTATATATATATATCATACCTGCCCTTACCTTCCCCTATAAATTTGCTAAAAATATGCACACAAAAAAAGAAACCACTGCCTGAGACCCCCCGCGCAGCCCACATGCCACCCCCCTCTACCTGGCTGAAAGTATCTAATATATATAATTAAATACATTCAGCCAGGTAGAGAAAGAAAAAAAAGTTTTATTTTATGTTCCCGGGGACATTTAAAATTTTGTTTAGAAATGTGTCGCCTTACCTTAGCCTGGTGGTCAGTGGGGGCTCCCTTGATCCTGGCTGTGGGGGGGGGGTCTGCCATGGCCGCAGGTGCAGTGGCTCCCTCCCTGCGCTGCCTGTCTCTGCCACATGCACCCGGGCGGCTAGCCCGCTCAGTCGCAGTTCTGTCATCGTTTAAATAGGTGAGAACAGCGATTAAAACTTACAGGGTTATCCAAAGAGATTCGAAAAGTCACCGCACGTTCGGTGACTTTTCGTTCTCTTCAATTCGGTTCCTTTTGCCGATTGCATTTCGGTGACCCTGCGGTGTATTCAGCAAGCAGCACAGGGTCCCCGAATTGCAGGGAAAAGCTGCCGCAAACCCACCGAAAACTAACCGAATGCACGCTGAAAACAAGCAAAAACATCTGGATTAACCTTTGAAAAAGACGAACAGGAGCCGAACAGGAGCCGAACATGAGCCGAATCACACAGAGCCGAAGCAGCTGTGATGTAGAGGAGGCAGTGAATAAATTAGAAAAACCATTTGTATGAATCTGGGAAAAAGAAACGCTGTTTGCAAAGAAACTACTGAGCGAAAATGTCTGAAATTTTCACAGGAGGTCCAGGGAATGATAATAAAGAGGGCTGTTACAAAAAAAATAAGTAAACTGAAAAAAAAAAAAAAAAAATCGGACTTTTAATAAAAATAAAAAAAAAATCAGAAAAATGCTTAAAGTATCCTAAAAAATCTATAAATAAAGAGACTCTTTGCTGCAGAATTTTATACTGAACGGTTTATTAGATATTGAATTAAAACGGGAATATTTTTAACATTGAAGTCTATGGGATTCTCCTGAATAAATTTGCCGAATGAAACCACCGAATGGCAGGACATTAGGGGAACCTTTCACTGCTGGTTTGTGTTCTCTGAATAGCCGAAGCAGTGCTTCTCTATGGGGATTTCACTGCCCTCGAACAGGGACCGAACAGGCACCGTATGTTCAGGCAATTCGCCAGGATTTGGCGAATTGCCTGCTCTCTGGATAGCCGAATGGCCAGGAAAGGTAACCGAACGCTGATTTTCAGCGTTCGGTTACCTTTCTCAAGCAATTCGGATCTCTTTGGATAACCCTGTTAGCATTTATTGTATACTTAAAAAATCAAACTAACAAAAACAAACATACATAAACAACTGTGTCCCACACAAGCCATGTAGAAAAGGAAAAATCAATGCCACATCGGGTGTAGATTCGTTGTATGGATAGGTGAGACACTGGAAAAATGACAGACTAAGCTGTTTTTCCTTAGGACCCTGTTCAACGTATTAAATCCACATCGCTTACCATATGAATAGGTAATTGCATGTTGGCAAACAACAAAACATAGGGTCAACCAAAAAAGGTTAGTCTCAAAATACACTTATTGTAGAAAGAGCGGCCCAATGCGGCCAGAATAGAGATCCTTAGAATGGTCTCATAGAACAGTGAAAGAAAGAGACTGACTATAAAGTAAACATTGCTGTCATTGATCTAAAAAGATAAAAATGTACAGAAAACAATTTATCCCATATCAGGTGCTCGACATGTTTCGCTGCTAGGGCATCCTCAGGAGCAAAATTTCTGGTACTGGTTGGGAGTATGTTAGGAGCTCTGTCATTGCATGCTCCTCAAGGGGATCCTTGGGAGGCCCCTGCAGGCTGCCCTCTACAGTGCCTGATTAGAGGGCCGTGTCTGCCTGATGTTTTAGTAAAAATGTTTTATCCCATAGGCTTCAATGTTAAAAATATTCCCGTTTTAATTTACTATCTAATAAACTGTTGCTTATAATATTCTGCAGTAAAGAGTCTCTTTATTTCTAGATTTTTTAGTATTTTTTTAAGCATTTTTTATACCTTTTTAAAAAAAAAAATCTTAAAACTTTTGGCGAACGTCCCAAAAAGTTTGAAGTTCGCGAACTTTTGAACGGCCGATGTTCGATGCGAACTCCGAACAGATCGAACCGAACAGCTCATCCCTAGTGAGAAGTCCTGCAGTCTATCATTGGAAGAGGTGATGCAGGGAGACGCTAGGTGCAGGTCGCTGTTTGACCTTAGGGAGCGGGTTGGGGTGTATTTGGTGATTAGTGAGGACAGGTAGTGGGGAGCAGAGTTAGTGAGGGTTTTGTAGGTAAGGATAAGGATTTTGAACTTAATTCTGCAGTGGATGGGGAGCCAGTGAAGGGACTCACAGAGGGGAGCGGCAGAGACAGAGCGGCGGGTAAAGTGGATTAGCCTGGTGGAGGCGTTCAGGATGGATTGTAGGGGGGAGAGACGAGAGAGGGGGAGGCAGGATAAGAGATTATTGCAATAGTCAAGTCGGAAGATTACCAGGGCATGGATTAGTTGTTTTGTGGTGACAGCAGTAAGAAATGGCCGAATTCTGGAAATATTACGTAGTTGGTATCGGCAGGAGGAGGAAAGAGACTGGATGTGGGGGATTAAGGAAAGCGCAGAGTCAAGTGTATCTCCAAGACAGCGAACCTGGTTTGATGGGGAGATCGTGATACCCTCCACCGTGATGGAAAAGTCAGGAGGTGGAGAGGCATTAGAAGGAGGAATCAGTAGGAGCTCAGTCTTACACATGTTGATCTTTAGGTGGTGAGAGGCCATCCAGGAGGAGATGCCAGATAAACAGTCACTGACTTTGGAAAGGACAGGGGGAGAGAGATCAGGGGTAGAGAGGTAGATCTGAGTGTCATCAGCATAGAGGTGGTAATTGAAGCCAAAGCTGTTAATGATTTTGCCCAGGGAGGAGGTGTAGATGGAAAAGAGCAGAGGACCAAGGACAGAGCCTTGAGGTACACCAACAGATAGAGGCAATGAAGAGGAGGAGTTACCAGCAAAGGACACAGAGAAGGACCTGTTGGATAAATAGGAGTCAACCCAAGCGAGTGCAGTGTCAGAGAGACCAAGAGAGCTGAGGGTCTGCAGAAGGAGGGGGTGGTCAACAGTGTCAAAAGCAGCCGAGAGGTCAAGCAGGATGAGGATAGAATAGTGTCCGTGTTTTTTAGCACTTAGGAGGACGTTGGTGACTTTAGTGAGGGCAGTTTCAGTTGAGTGTAGGGGACGAAAACCAGATTGAGTCCTTCTTTTATGGTGTTAAAATATGTGATCATTTTTATTTCAAATAGTTTACGTTCACGAGGGTCTTTAAAATATAATTTGAGGATTTTAATTCTGAGATTATTGATGGCGTGGCCTGTTAGATTAAAGTGATGTCCCACCGGGGTGCAATATTTATTTTCCTGATGGTTCTTGATGGAGTGTCTGTGCAGGGTCATCCTGAGATTCAGTTTCAGGCCAGTTTCACCAATATAGCAGCCCATTTTACAGGCTGTGCACTGGATCACGTACACCACATTGGCAGACATGCAGAGGTGCCAGCCCTTGATGTTGTATGTGGTGTTATTGTGCCAGGCAGCACTGCCTAAATACTGTATATGCATTTAAGCGAAAATAGATAATAAATCATATACTTTGTGACTTGATAAAAACTTTTGATTGAACACCTGAAGACAAACTATATTCTTTGTGGGATTAATGGGATTGCAGTTCCTTCTGAAAAAATATCCGAGGAACTATGTTCCCACACATTCCCCATGACTTGACCCCTGCTTGCTATAGAATCTCTGTTACAGCTGTTTATGGCCCCAAGAAGCTACACTTCTTTAAAGACATACAAACAGCTAGTTGGGAAGGTCACAGTTGCCAGCTGGATTATATTAATTCATCAGATATTTTACTATGTAATGATAATAATAACTCATTAGATATGTTAATATGTTAATGATAATAATTCATTAGATATGTTAATATGTTAATGATAATAATTCATTAGATATGTGATGTTCACCCGTTGGAGTTGAAGAATCTGTATTGATGATGGTATCTCAGGCACTTCCTGGTTGCTGATTATGCTACAGATTTGATGAAAATAACAGACATTCTGAAGAAATTACCATATTTTATACATAATATATTTTAAAAAACATAAATCATGTAACTTTGAAAGTTATTTGGTACTAGCCAAGGAAGTATTTCATTTATCTACTCACTTTTCCTATTGGGATACAGAGAAATATTGTTTTTCACCAAGGAATCTCTTGGGGTGCTGATGAAACTGCGGCATACTAGAGATGTCTAACAATAAGTACATTTTGTATGCTACATGCCTATAGTATATAGTATTTAGTATTTTGAAAAATATTCATCTCCATGCATTGCATTGACAAGACATGACTGATGGGAACTCCACCCTGGATGGTACATGCATAGAAATGAGCATAGAACTGATCTTCTTTAATTATCACTGAAAATGAATCGATATAGTAATCCTTTTTTTTTTTTTTGGAAGAAAGCTATAAATGTGTACAGATTAGGATGAACTGGTCCTTGTGATGCTTTATCCAATATCCCTATCTCAGAAGTATTCCAGCTTCCTCTCTGTGCAGGGGGCTGGAAATCTTTTGCCTCGAGTGGTGGTCACGAACAAGAGAAAACAAATAGGCATTTTTTAAGAGAACCAAACCATTAAACCTTTTATCAGTGGTTCCCGGTCCTGGTCCTCAAGTACCCTATCAGGATTTAAGGATCACCTTGGGGAAATGCAGACTGAATCCTGCAATCACTGAGCAGAAAATCATATCACTTGTGCTGTGCTTCAGATATCTGGCAAACCTGGCCTGTTAGGGGGTCTTGAGGATCAAGGTTGGGAAACACTACCTTATACCATATGTTTATACAAAATGTTTAAGGTTTGAAAAGCATGACACAATAATTTGAATTCATAAAAATAATATTTAATTTGTATTAACCCTTTCGCTGCAGATGAAGTGTGGGTCACGTCCTGATTGACTCCCGCTATATGCGGAGGACGTGCCCCACACGTCATCTGCCAGCGGGAGCCCCGGCGGAGATACTTACCTCTCTGTCCAGGGTCCCTGCGACTTTCTGGCTTCCTGGCAGGGAAGCCAGGCGCCGAAGATAGGCCGGCCCCTGACGTAAATGACGTCATCGCGCTTGCGCAATGACGTAATTTCCAGGCCACCCCTGGCAAAGCCGGGAGATCGCCTGGAAGGGAGGGGGGATACTTTTGGATCCCTCTCCCTCCCGATCGGGAGAGTTTTCCGCCAAAAACCAGGCACCGCTTTGAAGGGCAGTGTCTGCCCTTTAAAGCGGTGCCTGGTTTTTAACCCTGTAATTGCCAGATCGCGATCGGCGCTGCTCAGCAGCCGATCATAATCTGGCTAGGGTGGGGGCCACCATCTTGGATGGTGGCTCCACCTCCGGGTTCCCCCTCGGCTCCTGACGTGTTGTGCATGGCACGATGATGTCAGATAGCCGGGGAACCCCTAGCTGCCCGGGGATTTCCCAAGAAAATCCGCTGGTGGAGATACGGGGTTAATTTTAACCCCGATATCTCCAGAACCATGGCAGATAGGGAGTCATGCATGGTGTCATTCGAAAGGCCTGAGCATGATACCAAGCATGACCATGTTCAAAGTAAAAAGAAACTAAAAAAAAGTAAAATAAATAAAAAAATAATTTAGAAAAAAAACCTTTTTTGTGTGTTGTTTTTATTAATGCAGCAATATTGTTCACATTTCAATTATAAAGTGAACAATGATGCTGCACTAATGATTTTTTTCTATGGGGTGCGTTTGCAAAAATCACGTAATTCCCCCCAAAAAAATGTAACGAGTCCCCATTTCTAATTTTTGTACAAGCGCACCCCATAGAAAATATAACCGCAAATGCTCATGTGAAAAAATATGGGAAAAAAACACTTTACACACTCTAAATGATTGAAAATTCTAATTTTATTGCGTTTTTGTTATAATATACAGGCAGGACATGACGTATACATATAAAAATGATATATTATGAATCTGCAGAGTCTGGCGGAAAGAACGATATATAATATGTCTGGGTCATGTAATAAAACGTGGCTTCTAAACGCGTTTAAACATGATGAGCAACAGCGGTAAAAATTAGTTCAGCAAACAGCGGTGAAATGGCTCAGCAGTGAAGGGGTTAATAGTGTGATTATTGCTACCCTATATATCAGCGAATTAACCCAGTGGAGACTTCTTGCCCGCAGTGCTGTGTGTACATAATGTACCACACCTTAGGCCGCATTAATCAGAACAATGTGGCCCACAAGCCCTGTAGTCTATGGGCCCAGGGGTAATTGACCCCTTGATTCCCTCACTGTCACTTCCCTTCTTTGGCGCTAAGCAGTGGCGACTCTCGGAACAATATGTAGGGGGGGGAGCACATAAGATATCACAGTCAAAACTGGGGGGGCACTATAAAATTTTCACCACTAAATCATACCACTGAAAAAAACTAAATATAGGGGTTATTCAGAGAGAACCGTTCTGGCCCCGAATTGTACAGTGACATATCGGGGCCATTTGACTATTCAGAGTCAGGCAGTTTGCCAAATTTTGACGAACTGCCAGCCAGTACAGTGCCTGTTCAAAGGCAGTGAAATCCCCCATAGAGAAGCAATGGTTATTCTATTCAGAGACACCGAACAGCAGTGAAAAGTCTCAACAGATATGGAGAAAGATATCTGTTGAGAATCAACATCTGCACCTACTCCTTGAAAATCTCCGTCTACTGAAGTGGCCAGTGGGAGGGCCTATCTAAATTCTACCCACGGGCGAATATTGCCAGAGCCGGGTGAGGCTCTCTTTAGCGTGAGTGAGAGCCACTATACTTCCAATCATATATTTGTATATTAGCAATATTGTACTATGTGTGTTTTCTTTTTGAGGTATTGATCCTCCTTCAATTGAAGACGCCTGTTACTTACTGGGTAACTAATTTTTTCATACCTACTTGCACTGGGAAGCGCCGTACCCTTCTTTTTTCTATTGCTCTTTCTGTCTTTTAGGGATGACACATATGGGTACAGTGGCAATCGTGCTGTAGGCTCTATCCCGCATAATCACTTACTGTTGCGCCTACCTTTTTTCTATTTTCTATTTTCTGGGTTAAAAAACCCGTTTGCGTTTGGTACCTTGCGCTGTTCAGTGCGAGGTTACTGTACTCTGTGCTCCCTATGCTTAACATGGGGAGCGCAAAGTGTTAATCAGCACTGGATTACAAAGTCACAACGCTGATTAACGCCTGGCTGTGGTTAGCAAAAAGTTAACCAGGATTTGGTGTTAACGGATTCCGCTTCTGCAGAATCCGTTAACACCAGGCTAAAAAAATAAAAAAACAAATCAGATACTCACCCTCTGTCCCGCGGAGAGGACCACGGCTCCGACCGCCTCCTCCATCCAGCGGGAGCAGGGAAAGACTTGGGGAAAAAATCTCTCCCTGCGTATCACTACGCCGACCGGCCGGATCTCGTGAGGCGAGATCCGGCTGGTCATGTTACCTGCAGGGGGAAACTCAATGGAATCCTATGCCGCGAGCATCCTGGATTTTAACGGTCGATAACAATGCAGGCAGCATTTTTTGTGATCTAGCATTAAAAAAAGGGCGCAAGGGGGAAAACTGCGGGCGCAGTTTTTTCTCCCTTGTACCCGCATTTTAATGCAAAGATTGTAATAGAGCCCTCTATATTTATTGATTTTTTTTAGGATCTTTTAGGCATTTTTTGGGGATTTTTCAGCAAAATGTTTTCCTGTTTTTTTTTCTTCAAAAGCGTTTTTTCTGTATCAGACCTTTTTATTATCATTCATAGGATCTTATATGTAAATTCCAGACATTTTCACCCAGTAGTTTTTTTGCACACAGCGTTTCAATTTTGACACTTTCAATCATATTGTTTTGTTGGTTTTTTTTTTTCATCCATCCGGCTCTCTGAATAACCCTCTAAGTATATATTAATAAGATTCCAAAAATCCCAGAATAATGTGGTGCATGATACCTTTTTGGTGTAGTAACCTGATACATAAATTCAATATTTTAGTCACCGCAATTCAATGTTTTTCTCCGACGTCCGATAACTGCTTCAGTGACTCCAATTTTCGCAAATTAAGGTGACCATTTGCTAAATAGAAAATTCACCCCTCTTCAGCTAAATGGATTCCCGAAATGTGTTGAAAAATAAAGGGTCTAAAGGTGAATAGACCCTTTAGTTTCTAACTTTCATAATAACCCCTAAAATTCCATAAAACCAGGCAAATACAGCAAAAATAATAAACAGTGTGGCATGTAGCCTACTTTTTTTTTGAGAAAGGATTTTACCAGGAAGGATACATTCAGATTTCTCTCGTTTTCAAGTATGTCCTGGGTGGCGGGTATGTACCTTTGGGTGTCTTGCCCAAGGACACTTACTGGAGAGGTGCTCCACGCTGGAATCGAGCCCATGTCTCCACAGGCTCTCTCCACGCAGAGCAGTGATGTTACCTCTACTCCACCCAGCGGCACATATTAACCCCTAAAATGTCATTAATCAAGGGAAAACATTAAATGAATACACTGTGAGGCATGTACGCTACCCATTAACCCCTAAAATGCTATTAGTCAAGTGAAAACATGAAATGAATACGCTGTGAGGCATGTAGCCTACCCATTAACCCCTAAAATGCTATTAGTCAAGGGAAACCATGAAATGAATATGCTGTGAGGTAGACATGTGCACAGCACAAAATTTAGTTTTGAACTAATGGATTAGTCCTAAAATGCAATTTATTTAGTTGCGAAAGAAATTTGTTTTCAGTTCTTTAGTATGAAAACTAATTTCATTTATCCGAAAACCAGTGGATACAATTACTATTGTAGTGGCTCCTCAGAGGACTGAGATCGCTGCTTGTTACAGTATCTCTCACTCTCAGCACAATGTGTCAGGCAGAGCTGTTACAGTAACTGACTGCTGCTCATCACAGTGCTCAGAGTTTCAGTAAAACTAGTAAATAATATTTTTATACATAAGATGTTAGAACAATATTATTTCCTTGTTTTACTGAAACTCTGAGCACTGTTACAGTCAGTTACTGTAACAGCTGAGCCTGATACATTGTACTAAGAGATAATATAACAAGCAGCCGATCTCAGCTCTCACAGCCACTGGATTTAAAGGGCTAAAAAAAAAGGCTCCTCTCTGTATAATGTATAGAACATCCTCCTGCATTAATTAATACCCCTCTCTGTATAATGTATATAACATCCTCCTGCATTAATACCCCTCTGTGTATAATGTATAGAACATCCTCCTGCATTAATTAATGTCCCTCTCTGTATAGAACATCCTACTGCATTGGCATGTGGAGGGTGCAGAACTTCGGAATGCAATGCTTATCCAGCACAGGAGAGGGAACTTTTACTTAAACTTTGTATCTCTGTGGGGGAGACACAGGAATATAAAAGCAGGGGAGAGGGAAAATATTAACGTAAATCGGTGTGAAAGCTCAGAGAAGAGATGACTGGTGCAAATTTATTTTTAAAATAAAATAAAGCACTTTAAATCCAGGGAAAACATTCAAATAAATCACACTGAAGGCTCATAACGACAGAGTTACTGAGAGAGCTGGATACTAAATGTATCAGACGTAAAAAAAACCTTTATAACAAGCAGCACTGTGAGAGGAGAGGGACTTTATATAAAACGTGTATTATAGATGAGGAAAGGGGGATAGTGCTCCTGGATAATATAAAATGTATCAGACCTAAGCCTCTATTATGCAGAGCGGGAGGGGAGATAACACACGTTTTATAAAGTCCCTCTCTTCTCCCAGCGCTGCTTGTTATAAAGGGGTTTTTACTATCCAGCCCTCCTCTGTCATTAGCTTTCAGTGTGATTTATTTGAATGTTTTCCTTCTCCAGCTGCTTTTATCATATTGTTTGCCTCATAGACATGCAAGGGTTAAGTAAAGGTTTTCTCTCCTGTGCTGGCTGTCTGTGCTGCAAGTGAGTATTCTGGAGCTCTATCACTGTCAGATTTTCGAGTAGGGGTCGGGAAGAATTACACATACAAACCTTTTCTGTAGCTTTGCGATGTTGCACTCTTCATTGTTGGTCTCCTTCACTCATCAATGTAATATCACAAAAAGGACTGAAACTAAAATGTAATGCATTTTATTTTAGTTTCTTTCGTTTTTTGTACTGAGCAGTTTCATATCTCTTGAGTCATACGAAAACTAAATTATACCAAAATTTGGACTAAATCGTTTTAGTACTAAAACGAATGCACATGTCTACTGTGAGGCATGTAGCCTACATATTATCCCCTACAATGCCATTAATCAAGGGAAACCATGAAATGAATACACTGTGAGGAATGTATCCTACCCATTAACCCCTAAAATGCTATTATTCAAGGGAAAACATGAAATGACTACGCTGCAAGGCATGTAGCCTACCCATTAACCCCTAAAATAACAGTAATCAAGGGAAAACATGAAATGTATTCACTGTTATACATATAGCTTACCCACTAAAACCTAAAATGCCACTCAAGCACAAAATAAAATGTTTGAGGGATGAAGCCTGCCCATTAACCCTTAATATACAACTAAACCAAGGGAAAAACAAAAGTAATACACAATGTGATATAGTCTGACCATTAGCCCCTTCACTGCTGAGCCATTTCAACCCTGTGAAAAAAAGGGAAAAGTTACATTTTTATAAATGATTTTATATTTTTTATAATGAATATGGTCATGTTGGATATTATTGGAAAGGCCAGACTGTTCCCTTTCCAATGTCACCTCGAGTGACCATATACGGTGCACGGGAACGGAGATACAGTGGTCCAAACGAAGTGTGGGAAGCTGGATGCTGACCCCTGGTGGGGGGGGAGGAGGAATATCCTAGGGGAGCAACTGCCCCGCCCTTGCCCCCTGTAGTGACGTCTATGGTACTAAGGCATTCAGAAACACAGACCAAACCGGCAGTGGATCTTCCACTGCCATTCTATGGCAACATAGAAGAACGATGAGGGATATTATTGCTTGCTCATATGTTTTTTATTTAAGACCCTGCTTCTTTTTTCCCCTGTCTTCAAATGCAACATTTATTTCCCATTTGCAGCCACTTGTAACCTGGTTTTCACTCATCAATGTATGTGAGAGTGTGTTTTTATGTGTGTGTTTGTGCGCCCAGACTATCCACATCACAGAACTCTGCAGCAAGAGTTAAATCAGTCTAAGATAATAGCAACTTAATGCAAATTGTAGTATATTCAGGTTTCCCCTTTTGACAGTGGTTTAGCAGAGAGTCGTGATGCTGACAGAGGCCGCAGGTTTGCAAGTTGTAACAGTCCGCAGGCACATTGAATCCTTCAAGTGAAATTCTTTCAATCTAATTTGATAGTGGATCAGACAGCGGAGAGAGAGACTTGCCTTATATGTGTTTCAATTACATGAGAGTGGACAAGTCTGAAGGACACACACAGGGAGCAACATGAGGTCTAGCTGGCAAAAGGGTGCTAATTGGAATGAAAAAAAAGCAGCCGATTGCCGACTCTAATCAATAAAGTAGGAAAAATACGTTTGCAAACGCATGAGTGTGCATGTTATGGGAATACCCTGGGAAGCCGACGCTGCCTGTGAATTTCAATGTCCTTCTGAAGAGGATTTCAGACGAGCTGCTCGACTGCTTCTCGTCTGTTGAATGCGTTGAAGTGAAGGCGTGCTAAGCTGAAATGGAAATCAGACTCTGCCTTGCAGAACACGCAGCCTGATCTGCTCGTGACATCCAACATTCAGGAGATAGACTGCCTAAAACTTGCTCCCATTTCATTGCTCTGAGGACTCACTGGTCAAAATGTCGGGTATCGAGCTGCCTCTTGGGCTTTGTGCGAAGCAGGTTTACAAGAAGAAAAAACTTAAAGGAGCCGAATAAACAAGTGTCACAACGTGGAATGGACCAAGTTTTCCTTCGGCTTGAACAAGGTACCTGTAGTGTGGGTGCAGTTACCATGGTGTGTTATGGTTATCTGTGTGTTGGCTTTTTATGCTGTTACCACATCCTTTTAACAACTTGTTTACTTGTGTATCGCAAAAGTACATGAAGCGCCACACAAATCCATGGATGGGTGGATGGACTGTAGATAAAATGGATCAATAGATGCATGGAAAGACAGATCTATCTATCTATCTATCCGTCTATCTGTCTATCTATCTATCTATCTATTTCTCTTTATGTCTATCTATCTATCTATCTATCTATCTATCTATCTATCTATCCATCCATCCAGTCATTCCTCTAGCTATTCATTTATTTATCTATCCATCTATCTATCCATTTATCTATCGATTCATCATCTATCTATCTATCTATCTATCTATCTATCTATCTATCTATCTATTCTTCCATCTAGTCATTCCTCTATCTATCCATCCTTCCATGTACAGGTCTATTCAAAGAAAGGTTAAACTCAGGAGAATGACTGGAGAAGTGAAAATTCTAGGTCAAAAGAGCCAAACCAGAAAAATTCTCCCATTCATCTCACTTTCCAAATCGTCTATTTGGTCTGGATTGTTCTCTTCTCCTGCCAGTTCTCCTGGTTTTCACCTTTCTCTGAATAACCCTGCATGTCATCTATCTATCTATCTATCTATCTATCTCCATCCATCCTTCCATCCATCTATCTATCTTTTTTATCTATCCATCTATCTATCCATCCATCCATCCATCCATTCCTCAATCTCGCTATATATATATATATATTCATTCATCTATCTAAATATCTATCATCTGTCTGTTTATCTATTCAGTAAAAATGAATGTCTGCCCTGTTTACCTTAATAAAGAAATAATTTTAGGAATATAATAAAACATAACATAGAGATTTAAAAATAATGGCGGTTATCTTGCCTGTTTTTGAGGAGTTTTTAGGCGGGTCATATTTAATATAAATAATACAAATGAAAAGACATATAATTTTTGATCTTTGTAAAGAGTCTATAAATACTAAAAAGAAAATTCAGTTTTAAAGCCCCTTTGAAAGAGTCTCAGCAGCGGATTGCCATGCATGTGTTGTGGTCGATAATACTGTTGTTGTTAAGGAGAAAAAAATGTTGGCAGCCTAAAAATAACATAGTGAAAGTTTTTCTCTTCGCAAAAAGTATTAGTAATAAAAAAATAATAATAACAAAAATGGCAGTGTCATTGACACATTAAGTTGCTGAAAGTGAATGACCAAAGAAAGAGTAGGGAACATGACTCAGCTGAACCGACTGACAGCTCGACACAAATCACTGTTTAGAGAATAAGCTTCATTAAATGAATTATCGCTTGTTTAATGAGGACCTGTCACCAGCAACAACTCCTACCAGTAGAGCTTTAATGTATGATGCTGGATAAACTGGCTAGGTGTTTGGTCAGTTTATTTATTTACAGGGGTATTCAAAGAGATCTGAATGGCTGCCGAAAGGGAACCGAACGCTGAAAATCATCGTTCTGTTACCTTTCTTGGCCATTCGGCTATTCAGAGAACAGGCAATTCGCCAAATCCTGGAGAATTGCCTGCACATACGGTGCCTGTTCGGTGCCAGTTCGAGGGCAGTGAAATCCCCATAAAGAAACAATGCTTCGGCTATTCAGAGAACAAAAGCCAGCAGTGAAAAGTTGCCGAATTGCCCTGCCATTCGGTGGTTTCATGCGGCAGATTTATTCAGGTGAATCCCATAGGCTTCAATGTTAAAAATATTCCCGTTTTAATTCAATATCTAATAAACCGTTGATTATAATATTCTGCAGTAAAGAGTCTCTTTATTTATAGATTTTTTAGGATATTTTAAGCATTTTTCGGGATTTTTTTTAAACCAAAAATTTCTGGGTTTTTTTTATAATTTTTTTTAACTTTGCTTATTTTTTCTGTAACAGCCCTTTTTATTATCATTCCCTGGACCTCATATGTAAATTTCAGACATTTTCGCTCAGTAGTTTCTTTGCAAACAGCGTTTCACTTTTCAAAAATTCAAGCAAACTGTTTTTTTAATTTATTCACCCCATTCGTCTGCGGTGTTGGGTTTTTCCAGCGGCTGCACTACGTGTGATCGGCTCCTGCTCGGGTTTTTCTGGCGTTTTCCGCAGGGTTAATCCAGATGTTGTTGCAGGTTTTTGGTGTGCATTCGCCGGGTTTTGCGGTGAGTGTTCGGCAGGTTTTCGGTGACTTTTCCATGCACTACGACGGCCCTGTGGTGCTTGCTGAATACACTGTAGGGTGGCCTAAATGGGATCCCCAAATCAAACCGAATTAAAGAGAACGAAAAGTCACCGAACATGCAGTGAGTTTTCGATTCTCTTTGAATAACCCTGACAGATTTTTTTTTTATGTAATTTATCCATTGTGGCACCATAGCCTAATGGTTCACACATCAACACAGCCTCTTGTTGTCTAATACCTTTACTACTCAAAATACCTGCATCCTATTTCATGTAAAAAGATGCTCCCTTAGGCTAGGGTCAGACGAAAGCAGTTATAACGTGTGTTTAGACGCACGAAATCACGGCCGTGCTAGCAGCAAATGACGTCCAATGCCGGGGAACACACGAAGTACAGCCGCACGAATGTTCGTCCGCGCAACGCAAGTGGCAAACGAACGCATTTTTTCTAGAACGTCAAACCGCTAGTACTGACGTACAGAGTGCGCTGCGTCCGCATAGCAGCGTGTTTGCGTGATTAGGAGACGTCAGACGCTGCTAATGTCCGGCCAACATAACGTCCAGACACAAAAAGTGTTTTATTGATGATCCGTACAAAATCACGGACGGAAAAGCGCATCGTATGACCGCTATCGCGTATTCCGTGAAAAAATGCGTCCATTCGTTCGAACGCACTTTTTCACAGACAATGCGAAAAATGCGTTCGTCTGATCCTAGCCTTAGCAAAGACAAAGGTCACAATAATTCCAATCGCAATTATTTATAAAGCACCCCAGTGGTACAATGGGGGGGGGGGGGTACAAAACAAATCTGAAATTAACAAACAAGTTTGAAGAAAGAAAAGAAGAGGACCCTGCTCAAGCTCTTACAATCTGAGAGGAGTGAGGTGACACACATAGGTGAGGAACGCAGACACTTACTTTGGAATGACATTCTGTTTACAAAAGAAAGACTGGACTCTGCAAAACTGTTTGTATTATTTAATAAAAAGGTTAATTCCGAGTTTTGAAGCTAAATTTATAGTCATGAGCACAAGAACTGCAACCACATAACCAGATATTGCAATGTCGGCAAAATAATAAGACAATAATAATAATAATAAGATAATAATAACAATCCAACCATTAGACTTTTCTCTAGTGTCGTTGGTGTTTGTGGCTACAGCCATAATGTTAATGGCTTGAGGAACTATTCCAACTGAGCCACAAATTCCTTGCAGCTTGGATGTTGAGGCTGCTTTTTAAGAATTAATGGCTCCTATTATTATTATTATTGTCATCCTTTTTATAGCGCCAACAGTTTCTGCAGCGCTTTACAATAACTAAAGGGAACGAAATACATATAAACGAACATAGGATGGAAACAAGAGGTGTAGAGGGGCCTGCTCATTAGGAGCTTACAGTCTAGCGGACTATACTTTGTATACATTGTATGGAGCAATTAGTTTGTGGCTGCCTGGAGAAAGGCAAGCTATTCCAACGTAACTCATTCTGTCAGCTCCAGACAGTATTCTGCAAAGGATACATACAGGGTTATCCAAAGAGATCCGAATTGCTTGAGAAAGGTAACCGAACGCTGAAAATCAGTGTTCGGTTACCTTTCCTGACCATTCGGCTATCCAGAGAGCAGGCAATTCGCCAAATCCTGGCGATTTGCCTGAACATACGGTGTCTGTTCGGTGCCTGTTCGAGGGCAGTGAAATCCCCATAGAGAATCACTGCTTCGGCTATTCAGAGAACACAAACCAGCAGTGAAAGGTTCCCCTAATGTCCTGCCATTCGGTGGTTTAATTCGGCAAATTTATTCAGGAGAATCCCATAGACTTCAATGTTAAAAATATTCCCGTTTTAATTCAATATCTAATAAACCGTTTATTATAAAATTCTGCAGCAAAAAGTCTCTTTATTTATAGATTTTTTAGGATACTTTAAGCATTTTTCTAATTTTTTTTTTTTTTAAAAGTCCGATTTTTTTTTATTTATTTTTTTCAGTTTACTTCTTTTTTCTGTAACAGCCCTCTTTATTATCATTCCCTGGACCTCCTGTGAAAATTTCAGACATTTTCGCTCAGTAAACGCTTTGCAAACAGCGTTTCTTTTTCCCAGATTCATACAAATGGTTTTGCTAATTTATTCACTGCCTCCTCTACGTCACAGCTGCTTCGGCTCTGTGTGATTCGGCTCCTGTTCGGCTCCTGTTCGGCTTCTTCGAAGGTTAATCCAGATGTTTTTGCTTGTTTTCAGCGTGCATTCGGTTAGTTTTCGTCAGGTTTTCGGCAGCTTTTCCCTGCAATTCGGGGACCCTGTGGTGCTTGCTGAATACCCCGCAGGGTCACCGAAATGCAATCGGCAAAAGGAACCGAATTGAAGAGAACGAAAAGTCACCGAACGTGCGGTGACTTTTCGAATCTCTTTGGATAACCCTGATAGTCTTGCTCAACCTGAGGGCGATAGTGGGTTAGATAATATTAAAAACTCAAACTTTATTATGAATCTAAACTATTAAAGGGACAATAGTATAGTTTAGCTTCATAATAAGGTTTGAGTTTGGGCTCATGGGGGTGAGCTGAGAAAGCGCAAGATGTTTTTTCTTTCTTTCTTTCTTCTTTAAATTGGGTGAAGCCCTCCATACTGGGAAATAGGTCCCAAATTTTAGGCCTTTACTTGCACCTTAATGATATTAATACTGACTGTCAGAGCCTGCTGTTAAGCGATTCTGCTTTTGCAAAATCACTTGTCAACTGACGTCCCTGCAATTTCGCGGTAGTGGCAAGACATTTGTAATAGATAGCCCGAGACATTAAAAAAAATAGCAAAATGGGCCTTTTGTTTTTACAAACACATACACCATCGATTCATAAGGGGTTATTCAGGTGCTCTCGCATTGCCTGCACTTCGGGGTATCAAATTCTCCAACCCTGCAGTGAATTTAGCATTCACTGCAGGGTCCCCGAAGTGCAGTGAAAAGAGGTCGAATGTCATAGAAAACCCACCGGATGTACCTGATGATCTTCCGCAAATCCGCCGAACACGTCCAAAAACAGCCGATGATCCGCAAAACACAGCGCCGACCAGCCATCAGAAAAAGCTGATAAGCTGACGAACGTGGTAAAAAAAGATTGAAACTGAAAAAAAATTGTAAACGTTGTTTACAAAATAACTCCTGGACAAAAATGTCTGGAATTAACATATAAAGTCCTATGGATAATAATAAAAAAAGTCTGTTACAAAAAAAAAAACACTTTAGAAAAAAAGAATTTTGCCGAAAAATGCCAAAAAAATACTAAAAAAAATAAATAATGAGACATTTTGCTGCAAATTAAAAGAATAAACAGTTTAATATATATTGGATAAAAACGGGAATATTTTTAACATTGAAAACTATGGGATTTGCCTGATTAAACCTGTTGAATGAAACCACCGAAAATCAGGGCATTTCACTGACATTTCTCTGCTGTTCGGTGTTTTCTCAATAGATTAATCATTACTTCTCTATGGGGATTTCACTGGCTTCGAATATTTGGCGAATTGCCAGGTTTTGAATAGCCAAATGGCCACGAAATTGCACCGTCTGGGGAAATTCACAGTTTGGTGCAATCTCGGGGCCAGTTCAGCTCTCTTTGAATAACCCTGATACCAAGCAAAAAATAAAGCGTGATGGAGGCGTGAGACGAAATTTCACTGTTTTACACTGCCCCTTCGGCTATCTTTTAAATAAAGGATGATTTTGCTATGTTCCTGGTGTTGCCGATTGTTACTTCTTTGGATATGAATAACCCTGATAGTATGTAGTTTATTTAACGTGGATGACTTTGTATTAGTTTGAATTACCTAACTTGCAACAATGGCAAAATACCTTTATCTCATTTTGATAAAAAAAGTATATTATTACAGTTATTGCTGTTTTGTATATCTTTAAAAATTCCAATGTGCAAAGAAAAACTGATTGAAGAGCAAGTTCCCTAATTCAGCATTTTGATTATCATCACATTATCCCACGTTTCGATTGACAAGGTGAAACTACTCATTTTTATCCCAAACCATACTTATTTATTTATTTATTTATTTATAAAGTATTTTACCAGGAAGGATACATTGAGGTTTCTCTCGTTTCAAGTATGTCCTGGGTTCAAGAACATTGAAATTTGACAGTTGTTACAGAAATACTTCTTTGTATCGTGATAGTTAAAATGAACTCTATCAGGGTTATTCAGAGAGCGTGAAAAGCAGGAGAATGACTGGAGAATTACTGGAGAAGGAAAAGTTCTAGGTCAAAATAGCTGATTTGGAAAGTGCGATGAAAGGGAGAATTTTTCTGGTTTGGCTATTTTGACCTAGAACGTTTCATTCTCCAGTCATTCTCCTGCTTTTCACGCTCTCTGAATAACCCTGTATATAAATAAAATTTTAGTTAATTAAATGTAAATTGAGGTTAAAGTGGGGTTTCCTTTACGTTATTCTGGAACAAAGTTTTATTATGCTGAAATTTAATGTAGATAAATGCAAAGTTATACACATTGGAGTGAAGAACACATAAGCAACGTATACCCTAAATGGTACGGAGTTAGGGAAATCCAAGCAGGAGAAGGATTTGGGAATGATCATAGACTTCAAACTAAGTAACAATGTGCAATGTCAAACAGCAGCCGCCAAGGTCAGCAAGGTATTGGTATGCATTAAAAGGGGAATTCACTCTCGGGATGAAAACATAATTTTGCCTCTGTATAAATCAATGGTAAGATGCACCTTGAATATGCCGTGCAATTTTGGGCCCCTGTCTTAAGAAAGGCTATTATAGCGCTAGAAAAAGTGCAGAGACAGGCAACTAAATTAATAAGGGGAATGGAAGGTTTAAGTTATGAGGAAAGACTAACTAGCTTAAACCTGTTTAGTTTAGAGAAACGGCGCCTTAAAGGGGATCTGATAACTTAAATCCTATTCATTAACCCCTTTGCTGCGGATGACGTGTGGGGCACGTCCTCTTTGACTCCCGCTATATGCGGAGGACGTGCCCCACACTTCATCCTCTTGCAGGAGCCCCGGCGGTGATACTCACCTCTCTGTCCGGGGTCCCACTGCGGTCTGACTTCAGCGTCCTCAGATGCTGAAGTTAAGCCCCTCCCGACGTCAATGACGTCATCACACCATGCGCGATGACATAATTTCCAGGCGACCCCCGGCAATGCCGGGAGATTGCCTGGAAGGGATGGGGGATCCGTTCAGATCCCTCTCCCTCCCGAAGGGGAAGGAGCAGCGTCAAAAGCCAGGCACCGCTTAAAAGGGTTTAACCCCTCAGGCACGAGGTCGCACTTCAGCGCCTTGTGGTGCTGAATTGCGGCCTAGCTCCGGTGGGGGCCGCCATCTTGGATGGTGGCTCCACTCCCGGGTCCCCCCTCGCTGCCCGATATCATCGCACATAGCGTGAAGACGTCAGATAGCCGGGGAGCCCCTAGCTGCCCAGGGATTTCCCAAGGAAATCCCCTGGTGGAGATATGGGGTTCATTGAACCCCGATGTCTCCAGAACCGTGGTAGCTAGGGGGTCATGGAGTGTGTCATTCGAAAGGCCTGAGCATGGCCTTTCGAATGATTCCCAACATGACCATGTTCAAAGTAAATTTAAAAACAAAAAAAATAATACAAATATAAAATAAATAAAAATAAAAAAATCCTTTTTTTTGTGTGTTGTTTTTATTAATGCAGCAATATTTTTCACATTTCAATTATAATGTGAACAATGATGCTGCACTAATGTTTTTTTCTATGGGTGTGTTTGCTAAAAATCACGTAATTCCACCCAAAAAATGTAACAAGTCCCCATTTCTAATTTTTGTACAAGCGTACACCATAGAAAATATAATCTCAAACGCTCATGTGATAGAATGTGAAAAAAAACACTTTACACGCTGCAGATGATTATAAATTCAAATTTTATTGCATTTTTCATTATAATATACAGGCAGGACTTGATGTATACATATAAAAATTATATATTATTAATCTGCCTAGTCTGCCGGAAAGAACGATATATATAATATGTCTGGGCCATTTAATAAAATGGGGCTTGAAATCGTGTTTAAACATGATGAGTGAAACTGGTAAAAATTAGCTCAGCATACAGCGGTGAAATGCCTCAGCAGTGAAAGGGTTAATAGGACTATACACAGGACACGAGGTCACCCATTTAGACTGGATGAAAGGAAATTCAGCCTAAAGGATAGGAAGGGTTATTTTACAGTGAGAACCATAAAGCTGTGGAATTTTCTGCCTGTTGAGGTGGTTGGGTCAGAGACTGTACACAATTTTTAAACAACTGGCCTGAAAAAACACAATCTTAAGGGTTATAAGATTTAATATGTGGATAAAAGCAGCTTGATCCAAGGAGAAATCTGACTGTTATTCTGGGGTCAAGAAGTTTTTTCTTCTAGTTTGCTGCATATTTGGAAAGTGCTTCAGACTGGGTTGTTTGCCTTTTTTTGGACCAACAGCAGAAATTGATTGTGAAAGGCTGAACTTGATGGACCGTACCTTGTTTCAGGCAATGTAACTATTCGAAGTAAGCTCATTATAAGTTTGTTACTTTTGTAAGTTTATCTACAAGAAAATCATTTTGTTGCAATTAACTTTTTGCGTAACTCCCACTTTCACCTTAATATTGTCACCTTAGGCTAGGGTCAAACGAAAGCATTTTTACACGCGAACGTGAAAAAGTGCGTCCGAACGCATTGATGTATTTTTTCACGGAATATGCGAAAACGGTCATACGATGCGCATTTTCGTGCGTGATGTTTTACGAATCCAAACCAGGAAACTTTTTGCGTCTGGACGTTATGTTGGCCGGACACGAGCAGGGTCTGACATCTCCAAATCACACACACACACCGCTAGCGGGCGCAGCGCACTCTGTACGTCCGTACTAGAAGTTCTGCTTTCTCGAAAAAATGCGTTCATTTTCCACTTGCGTTGCGCGGCCAGACTTTCGTGCGACCGTACTTCGTATATTGGCCGTCATTGCCCGTCATTTGCTGCTAGTGCGGCCGTCATTAAGTGCGCTAGAACGCACGTTAAAAATGCGCTGGTCTGACCCCAGCCTAAACTAGACACATGTGAAACGACACAGCTGACAATAAAAATTATGCGGCATCTACAACATTGTCCAATTGCATTAGGGAATCTCGATAACATGGGATCAAACCATGTTCATAAATTTACATGGACACATACCTACTTTAGAAAGCTTACATCTAAAAGTTGGGGGAAAAAATCATCTAAATGAAAGCAAAAACAGTCTTACAAATTTGGTCATCGATAGCCAAACAATATCTGGATTAATACATAAGGAGCTAAATTACGATCCTAGCGGTAAAACGGGGGCACTAGGGAGGAAAAACTGCACCCGCAGCTTTCCCCCTAGCATGCACATTTTACCGCTAGATTACAAAGCAGGCACTAAAAAAGCTGCCTGCATTGTTTGCGGGCACTAAGCCCCAGGATGCTCGCGGCAGCGCTAAGCGCCACATCCTCTCAATGGAGTCCATAGGACTCCATTGAAGCGAACACCGGCGGTCACATGACCAACCGGATCTCGCCTTCCGGTCAGTGTAGTGATACGCAGGGGGAGACTGGGGGGACCTTTTTCCCCCAGTCTCTCTCTGCTCGCGCCAGACTGAGGAGGCGGACAGAGCTGCGGTCCTCGCCGTGGGACAGGAGGTGAGTATCTGGATTTTTTGGGGGGGGTTTCTGGATGGTGCTAACGGATTCTGCATAAGTGGAATCCGTTAGCACCAAGTCCTGGCTCTGATTAACTTTTTGTTAATCACAGCAGGATGTTAATCAGTGTTAGGACTTTGTAATCCAGCGCTGATTAACACTTTGCACTCCCCATGTTAAGTATAGGGAGCGCAAAGTACAGTAACCTCGCGCTGAAAAGCACAAGGTACCAAACGCAAACGGGTTACTTAAGCCATTAGGCTGGTGTCAGACGAGCGTAGTGTTCACGTCCGTGATTGCGCCTAAAAGTACGTCCGTGATAGCATGAAAGAAAGTCCATTGGAGCCTGACACATGAAGTACGTCCGCACTGAACTGCGGACGCACAACGGCCGCGGCAAACGGACGCAGGTTAGGCAAGAACGTAATACTGCTAGAACGGACGTGCGGAGTGCGCTGCGTCCACAACGTCTGCATAGCTTTGTGTGTGAGTGATGGAGCATGGTCAGACGGACTGCATTTATACGTCCAGCATTTTTGACGGACAGAATGTTTTTTCATTGTAATTTATTTTTCCCTCCTACATCCGTCAAAAATAACTTCAGTGAAAAAACGGACTGTGTGACCACTACTGCGTCATCCGTACTGACGATGTCCGTACTGCACGGACGTACAGTCCGTAGAAATCACGCTCGTCTGACCCCAGCCTTAGCGTTTGGATTTGCAATATGTGTAAACTACTTCAGCTAACGTTAACGCTCACGCAGGTGAGCGCTAACGTTAGCGCCATGTAATTTGGCCCAAGGTTTGTAGTTCACCCATCAACAAGATGCATTAATGAGGTATTATACGTGTTTGCTTTTAACACAAATGAAAATTGGAAAACTTCATCAACTTTAAAGGTATTTCCAAAGATATTCTGAGTCAAAAGAGAAAACAAGCAAAGCTTGTAGTAGAAGCGAAAGGAGTGCAAAGGAGCCCTCTAGATGCTGAGCGTAGGGAAAGTGTAATTGCAAGGAGGACGAGCAGACAGCATTTGTTTAATATAATGGGAAACAGATTTTGAGAGCCTGAAGGTAGTATGGTGGATTGTATTGGTAATGCATTGATTGGCAGATAGCCAGCTAAGAGAGTGATTTTATTTGTATGAGAATAAACGCTGTCCTGCAGAGAAGATAGAGGATCTGTTTTCACAATTGTGAGATGAAAAGGTGAGCAACAGGTAGACTGATACTGAAGGAGTTAACATCATCAAAGAGGGAAAGGATGCTAAAATATGATTTTAAGTGATTTTGAAGAAAATAAACCCATCAAGCTCATATCAACCTGCAGCAGAGAGGAGGACATGATCTGCCACTTCCTTCTTCGTTAGATTGAAGGATCTGGAAAACAAATACAAGGTTATTCGGAGAGAGGTGAAAACCTTGAGAATGACTGGAGAATTGAAAATTTTAGGTCAAAATACTCAAACCAGAAAAATTCTCCCATTTATCTCACTTTCCAAATTGGCTATTTGGTCTAAATTGTTCATTCTCCTGACAATTCTCAAGGTTTTCACCTCTCTCTGAATAGCCCTGATAGTCTTCCTGTGTCCTTCTGCTAGAACAGTGTGAGATTGGGATCCATTGTTCTAGAGGAAGGAGATCATGACCGGAGAGCTGCAATCCTGCTGCAGCTACTAATCATATGAAAGAGGTGAGACCGTATCCTTATGACAACAAAACATAGCACTTTAATTGATGCAAACATTATGGGTAGATGGCAGAAAAAGCGATTTTCAGGACTATCAGCCATGTTCACTATTTAACACACATTTGCTCTCATAGAGCAAGAGAAGTATATGGTTGGGGGGGTGCTTCCTCATGGCGCAAGGGAATATGAATATGTATAATCAGTTCTATCCAGAAACATCTAATTATTACAAAGTAGTCAATGCTCATACAGTGTACCAATAATTTATAGTATCAGTGTTCGGGCGATGTTAAATACTTTTACCTTTTCCCAATCTTTCAAAAAATGTATTCAGGGACGCTGAGGAGTAGATCAAAACGAAACGCACGTTGGACGTGTTTTTTCCGTTCTCTTCCTTGTTTCCTCCGGAGTTGCTGCTTATTATACACCAATTGAGCCTTCATAGAAATCAGGAATGTATACCTTTGGAGGTTGTGATGCAGACAGTATGATTATCTCGGCAGCACACTTTTCGCTATAGGAGGAGACTGGAATACATTATATCATTTACTTTAATGAACTATGGTTTGACCTTAATGAATTATGGTTACTGCGTGTGCTGGATTATCTGTTTTACAGCAATCAGCGCATGCAAAGTGTAACCTTATCATTCCAATTGATTTGATGTATTTTGAACGGATTTGATTTTTATCAGATAAGCACTGGATGGGACCACGGTGTTGGCAATTTGTAAGCCATAACAGAAGGATAAATTGACAAATTTATTTATCGCTTCCAAACTTGGTGTGATATAGTGACTGGAGTTTACCAGTTGATCACCGGTGGCCCATATCATCTTTTTGTGTTATCAGGTTGTTTGTATTATGTTGTGACTCATATTGTGTGTGGTTCCTTTCTATGGCATATAATAAAGATTAGATTTTAACTTTTAGATTATTCCTATTTTTACAGGATTTGTGGGATCCTGGTGATTCTTTGGTTGTTCTCTTGTTTTGGTTTTCTCTTTATTATTTATTCAAATTCCCCGGTTATGGATATTGGCTTGGCTGACTTCCCACCCGGTTCTGAATCCCTTTATCTGTCTGACGTTCTTGCTCTGGTTCTGACTTCTGGCTTTTCTCTTGACTACGCTTATTCTTCATCCTTTGTACCATTTACAGTGAACCCTGGAATCTGTATTTGTCATAAGACTCTGCACGGCTTCTAAGGTAACCTTTTCATCCAGCTTAGATCCGGGTATCTCAAAGATCGGCATGTCTGAGCAGGGCTGCTGTGGTATTGCCGTCCAGAGGTCTCCAGTCAACCCTGTGTTGTGTGTATATTATATATATATATATATATTATTGCTGTGGTGCCGTGTATTTCTGCTTATAGGGGCTTTCACCTGAACCAGGGTTGCACCTTGGCGCTAGCCTGGTGCCGCCCCGTGACAACATCCCAGTGAAATGCGTAGAGTGAGATATACAGTCGTGGCTGAAATTGTTGGCACCCCAGACATTTTTCCAGAAAATCAAGTATTTCTCACTGAAAAGTATTGCAGTAACACATGTTTTGCTATACACATGTTTATTCCCTTTGTGTGTATTGGAACAAAACAAAAAAAAAGGACGAAAAAAGCAAATTGGACATAATGTCACACAAAACTCTGAGAATGGGCTGGACAAAATTCTTGGCACCCTTTCAAAATTGTGGATAAATAAGATTGTTTCAAGCATGTGATGCTCCTGTAAACTCACCTGGGGCAAGTAGCAGGTGTGAGCAATATAAAAATCACACCTGAAAGCAGATAAAAAGGAGAGAAGTTCACTTAGTCTTTGCATTGTGTGTCTGTGTATGCCACACTAAGCATGGACAACAGAAAGAGGAGAAGAGAACTGTCTGAGGACTTGAGAACCAAAATTGTGGAAATATATCAACAATCTCAAGGTTACAAGTCCATCTCCAGAGATCTAGATTTGCCTTTGTCCACAGTGCGCAACATTATCAAGAAGTTTGCAACCCATGGCACTGTAGCTAATCTCTCTGTGGGTGGACGGAAGAGAAAAATTGATGAAAGGTTGCAACGCAGGATAGTCCGGATGGTGGATAAGCGCCCCCAAACAAGTTCCAAAGAAATTCAAGCTGTCCTGCAGGCTCAGGGAGCATCAGTGTCAGCGCAAACTATCCATCAACATTTAAATGAAATGAAATGCTATGGCAGGAGACTCAGGAGGACCCCACTGCTGACACAGAGACCTAAAAAAAGCAAGACTACAGTTTGCCAAAATGTACTTGAGTAAGCCAAAATCCTTCTGGGAAAACGTCTTGTGGACAGATGAGGCCAAGATAGACCTTTTTGGTAAAGCACATCATTCTACTGTTTACCGAAAATGGAATGAGGCTTACAAAGAAAAGAACACAGTACCTACAGTGAAATATGGTGGAGGTTCAATGATGTTTTGGGGTTGTTTTGCTGCCTCTGGCACTGGGTGCCTTGAATGTGTGCAAGGCATCACTAAATCTGAGGATTACCAAAGGATTTTGGGTCACACTGCAGAGCCCAGTGTCAGAAAGCTGGGTTTGCGTCTGAATCTTGGGTCTTCCAGCAGGACAATGACCCCAAACATACGTCAAAAAGCACCCAGAAATGGATGGCAACAAAGCGCTGGAGAGTTCTGAAGTGGCTAGCAATGAGTCCGGATCTAAATCCCATTGAACACCTGTGGAGAGATCTTAAAATTGCTGTTGGGAAAAGGCACCCTTCCAATAAGAGAGACCTGGAGCAGTTTGCAAAGGAAGAGTGGTCCAAAATTCTGGGTGAGAGATGTAAGAAGCTTATTGATGGTTATAGGAAGCGACTGATTTCAGTTATTTTTTCCAAAGGGTGTGCAACCAAATATTAAGTTAAGGGTGCCAAGAATTTTGTCCAGCCCATTTTTGGAGTTTTGTGTGACATTATGTCCAATTTGCTTTTTTTCCTCCCTTTTTTTGTTTTGTTCCAATACACACAAAGGGATTAAACATGTGCATAGCAAAACATGTGTTACTGCAATACTTTTCTGTGAGAAATACTTGATTTTCTGGAAAAATGTCTGGGGTGCCAACAATTTCGGCCATGACTGTATATTGTTTTATTTTAAAATACAACCTATCAAAACCTGTGACTGTGATGCTTTTTGGCCAGCTGTCTAGAGCAGTCACAGTCTGTTTGATCTTTGTAGCTGTTCAATGAGATACCAAAAATGGGCTATATGACAGTTGGGGACAGGTAGTCTCTCTTCTATTTTTGCTATACCTATGGCCCCTCGAAGGCCTGCTTCCCTTCTTTTGCTATAGATACCTATGGCCCCTTGAAGGCCTGCTTCCCTTCTTATGCTATAGATAGTTCTTTACCTACTGCCATTAACCCCCAACAGCCAAGCCACCGGTTTAAACCACTAAACTGTGTTACTAGGTGTTGCATTTATTTTTAGATCATTGGTGTTTTTACACCTGGTGCATTGTCTCTGCAGTCTCTCTATCGACTACATCTCGTTTTGGGGGTTTTGCCACTTTTCATACCTTTTCCCTTTTTGGTCTTTGTGCAATCGTATTATTATATATTTAAAAAGGTTAGGTTTTTGATTTTAAGATCTCAGGTTCAAGTCATCCATTCACCATTTGGTGTTCTTTGCATTGTCCTTTTTTTCGGCAGTTTTTCCGGACGTATCTTTTTTTCAGACGGTTTTGTAGTGGTTTTTCCGATCGATACGGCAGTTTTTCGGATGCGGTTGGCAAATTTTCCCTGTACTTCGGTGTCCCTGCGGGAAATGCTGAATTCACCGTAGGGTCAGGGAATTTGATTCCCTGAAGTGCAGGGAACAAAGAGCACCAAATTACCATTGGCATTTTGGTGTACTTTGAATAATCCTGTTAGTGAATAAGCCCTTTAGTTTATGCGACCAAGACATCCAGTTAGAGGTAGAGGAGATGCAGTAGAGTGGCACAATCAAGATAAACATGGGAGAGATAAGGAGAGGAAATGTATATTTGGTTGACAAAAGTGTACTGGTGTTACTTAAATCCCCAGGAACCAATAGCTGTACCTAAAAGGGGTGTTGTGAACAGGAAAAAAAAGTGGAATAAGTAATAAACCATGAGGCTCCCCAACAGATACAAACTGAAATATAGGTGCTGTCAGAAACGTTGACACTGATTGAATGCCGATTGGATGAAAGCTAGGAAAGAGCTGCGTTCTGAAGATATGTTTTACAAAGGGTTGGTAGATAAAAAGCATGGTTGACAGTTTCAAAGCTGGCAAAGAGGTCGTCAAGAATTAAAAGAGAGTACAGTAACCTTTATATTTAACACTGAATTAGCCGCTGGTTAGTTTAGTTTAGACTGTTTCAGTAAAGTCCCAAGAGTGAAAATTAGATTCTAGTGGGTAAAAACAGAACCAGAATTGAGATTACTTGGGTATAAATGAGCTTTTCAAGAAGTTTGGAAGAAAAAGGGGGAAAGGATATAGGACCGTAGTTTGATTTGGAAGTCGAAGGCTTTTAAAGACGGGAACTACAGCAGCATGCTTGATGGGAGTTGGAGAAGACCCCAGAGGAAATAAATTAATGTTTTGGATATAAGAATGGTTTATGGCAAAGGCATAAAGTGTGACAGATTGAGATCAAGCAGTGACATGTTATGGGAGCATTCTGACTAGTTATGTGTCATCCAAGTTTATGGCAAAGGCTGTAGAAGCTGCAAAATCAAAAGATTTATGGGGCTTACAGAAACTTTCAATGGAATGCTCTTATTATACAAAATTCTAAGGGCATTATTCCCTATTGAATGCTACCTGTAGCATTCGGGTGAGTAAGCGTTAACGTCAGGATAAGTGACTTTATCGCATACCACCCATATTACATTCCTGACACTAAACCCTGTAAAAAGCAGTTAGTACATCGGTGATTGCGCTAGCTTGTGTAACCTTACCTGCCTGCCTCGGAATATGGTGCTAAAATGGGAATGCTAAGGGAATAAATACAAAAGTAATTGCAGGGATCACTCTACATGGAAGACACAATAAATACATGTAGCGTTGTGTTTAAAACCTTACTGTGGCAGTACCCATTTTTGGCCACTGGAGGGAGACAAGCGCGATAAGAGACACTCAACATTGGGACTACATTTCCCGGCATGCTCTGGGAACGGACACAGGAAGTGGGTGGGACACGCCGAGTTACATCCTGAGCCTCGTGGAGATAGCTGGCAGAGCGCGCCAGGGAGTGAAAGAGACAGGACACAGTGCTGCAGAGTGGAACAGTGACTAGGCCAGAACGCAGGTGCGGCCTATTAGGATTCCAGATTGGGTTATCCAGCCTTGGAAGAGGGAGACCCAGTGATCCACAGATATTACCCAAGCTGCTATCAAGGAAGCCGGAGGACCCCCGAGTTAGGAGTACCGCAGGTCTATCGGATTGGGAGAGCAGGCGGTAAGCCGGACAAGTCGTGGCCGGAGCAGAGAGAGCCAGACAACAGATCCAGTAGCCAGTATCCCAGCGAAGCATTGAGCGGAGAGACGTCCTGGGTCAGCGGAGCCTTGGTTATCGAGCGGATGGGTGAGAGGCCTCCAAGGCCGGTTGTAAAGCAAGAAAGCACGCTGTTGTTTGTTCCAAAAACCCACAGGGCCCCAACTTGACTAGTCGAAGACACCGCTTTAAGTAATTCACTGGCCAGTTGAATAGTACCCGGGTACCATAACACACACACACACTTACAGTCCGGGACTTAACCTGTGCGGGACTCACTCCCTAATATCCAAAAAGGGGTTAAAGATTCGTATCTTATTTTTTTCTTTTCCGCTGCGGGGTTTCCTCGAATTACAAAGCATTGTATTTTCTTTTCCGCTACGCGTTTTCCTCGAATTACGAAGCATTGTATTTTTCTGTTCCGCTGTGCATTTTCCCGAAATACGAAGCCTCGTATTTCTTTTCCGCTGCGCGTTTCCCGAAATACGAAATACTGTAAATATATCCACGAACACCGTGTTATCCATTATATGCTTTTATTGCTAGTAAACTATATAAATTATAAAATCCACAACGGTGCTGGAGTATATTTATTCCCTAGTGCGGGGAGACTGACCCGTGGTTCAATTTCAGCGGCTCCTCCGGGAGTGAGCGCTACATACACATAGGGTAAAATTGCAATAACTGGTGGAGAGCAAACCCCTGCTATAAAGAATGCTCACAAAATTAAAATGTATGAAGATTGGAGGAGACATCCTCGCAGGGATCCTCGGTACGGATACATATTCTGTTTGACAATATATGTGACCGTTTCCCCTCTAATTTTTATATTTGAGATGCTAAGGGGAAACCTGTAGGCGCAGGTTTTTCCCGTTAGCGTCCCCATTTTAGCGCCAAGTAGAGAATAGAGCCCTAATTGTTTTTTTGCTTTAAATCTGTAATTAATCTCACTTCACAATTAGTAATGTTCTGCTTCGCATAGACTGCTAGAAATTATCTCTTTTTTTATATAACTTTTCTTGGACCATGAGGGCCTGGGGTTGGAATCTGGTAGGGTTCTAGACTCTTTGTTGCATAGTCTGTATGACTAGATAGGTTTACAGAGGAATGTGTTAATTATTTGAATATTCATGTTCTTTATTGATGTATTTCCAGGTGCTGACTGCTGAGTAGCAAATTGAAATATCAAATTAGTTTTCTCATTTGCCAGATTAAATTTTACTGTATTAGAAACATTGTATTCATTGAAACACCTACTTTCATTTTTTCATGTGTCTGCTGGAGTTTCTGTGGAATTTAGTGGAGATTATATTCTGAAATCTGAATTAGGGTCAGTTGGAGAACAGTTAAGTTTTGTTTTGCTTATAATAACTGTGCTGGGATTTTTGTTTCTCGTGGTGGAATATTTTGTCCTACATATTGTACTTTGGTTGTCAATTCACCACAAAACCCTGTTTGACTCAAATATCCTCCTAATCTCTGAAGACTCTCAGGAGCAGTGAGACTGTTGGCATGGAAAGGTGCTTTATCTCCAGAATAGTTAAGCAATACTTCCTGCAATGCGAAAAAGGCAAGATATATGTGTTTATGACTGAGAGTCTATCCTTGTAACATTCTCTCTCATGGTACATAATGCTGAAAATCCGAAAAATCCATGATTGAGATTATCCTGAGGTAAAGTGTATATTTTACATAGGGGGTTATTCAGAGAGCACCGAAATGTCGCCTACATTTCAGTGCTCTCTCGATCCCCGCAGTTCCCCGCACTTACCTGCACTTCGGGGAATCAAAGTTCCCCACCCTACAGTGTATTCAGCATCCACCGCAGGGTCCCCAGAGTGCAGGGAAAACCCACCGCAAGCCTGCCAAAAAACTACTGGAATCACCTCAAAAAACACATCGAAAAAGCCTCCGAGTCACCAATCACAGCGCATACCAGCCGCCAGAAAAAGCCAACAAGCTGATGAACGGGGTAAAAATAAAAACAATACGCTTGAAAGTGCCAAAATTTAAACTCTGTTTGCAAAAAAAACTACTGAACAAAAATGCCTGAAATTTACATATAAGGTCCTATGAATGATAATAAAAAAACATTAAGACATTCCTATTTAGGGAAGTCTACCACCCGACTCACTAATACACCTCACTACTCCAACCAGTCCATCACTCTCACCTTGCAGTCCATCACTCTCACCTTGCAGTCCTCTCCTCCTGTTTCCACCCTAACCCTTCTAGATTGTGAGTTCCCACGGGAATAGGGCCCTTGTTTCCTCCTGTACTGGTTTATCAAATGTTGTTCAGTCTCAGTGTACTGTAACCCTGTCTATATCGTGCCCATTGTTCAGTGCTGTGGAATATGCTGGCGCTATATAAATAAAGTATAATAATAATAAATAATAAAAAAAGATCTCTTACAGAAAAAAGAAAAAACACTTTTAAAAAGAATGAAAAATTTAGCCTTAAAAATCCCAAAAAATGCCGAAAAAATCCTAAACACTCAATAAATCAAGAGACTTTTTACTGCAGATTAAAATAATAAAAAGTTTATTAGATATTGGATAAAAACAGGAATATTATTATCATTGAAGTCTATAGGGTTCGCCTGAATAAACCTGCCGAATGAAACGACCGAACAGCAGGGCACTTCAGCAACTTTCCACTGCTGTTCAGTGTTCTCTGAATAGATTAACGATTACTTCTCTATGGGGGATTTCACTGCCTTCGAACAGGCACCGTACTGTCTGGGAATTAGGGAAAATTTGGCAAACTGCCTGCTCTCCGAATAGTCGAATGGGCCTGAAATGTCACCGTACCGGGAAATTCCCTGTTTGGTGATATTTCGGGGCCAGATCGGCTCTCTCTGAATAACCCTGAATGTGAATACACATATGCAGCATTATAGGGACACTTAAGGCAGAGGACACATGGAAGATTTTGAAAAAAAAAAATTCCCTGCAAGATGCATTTTAAAGAAAAAGTTAAAACACATCCCTCTGCTCTCTTAGGCACTTTGCGTTCCTGCACCTTCTGGTTTACAAATTAAACACTGACAGTAAGCCACCTCCCAATGCAATCACCCTGTATTGCATCAATGTGACAATTATAATTATTGATTATAATGTTTATTTTACTATATTAATATATAATAATATTTTATTATTATATTATATTATATGATTATTATCATTAACCCTTTCACTACCAAGTGATGTTTCAAAAAAAAACCTTGTCAGGAACCAGTGTTTATTTTTAAAATCCTTTTTTATTAATTATACTGTAAGAAATATTTGGACATATTCCCTTTGTATTTGTTACTGAAATAACATATTTGGCCAGTAGATGTCCATCTACTGCCAAATTGAGTTACAGCCATTACAGTTTCAGATCGTGTTCCTGAATGTCCAATGTCAGTTAGCTGATTTTGCACAGTTTAGCTCTTTGGGCATTATGTCCACAGGGCTAAAACTTTGGGGTAACCTTCTGCAGCCCAAAGGCAAGCAAAATTTGTTTGCAACAAACAAATTTAATTAGCTTTTGTCCTTCAGAGCTGCAGATCTCGATATCTCGATATCGGGCACCGGATGGTGCCTTTGAAGCCCGAGATATCTCGATCTCGGTAGTGAAGGGATCTAGTCCAGGAACTTAAGGACCCAAGAAGAACCCCCACCCTCCATAGTCAATATGAAAAAAAAGTCTGATTACATCATAATTAGCATAAACTGTTATCTTTATTGAATATATTAAAATGTATTTTTATAAATATATCTCAAATATATACGAATGGAACAAACCAACTCTAAAAAAAATAAAAATAAAACAAATGCATGTTTTTACATAAATAAATGTATGTCTCTGATGCATATATTACAAATCATTGATCCAAAAGAGAGCATTATCTCTATGGGTTAAATGCAAAACCACAATAAAACATATTACTTCATATATGGCTACTTTAGCAAAATATCCCACTCTACACTTCTCTATATGCACAGTAGTTAATAAATATACATAGATACATGAGAAACATAGCATATATAGAAAAAAGAAAAGAAAAAGAAAAAAATCTTTATACAATATCTCTTTAGTTCATGCGAACTGTGAATCTGACCTGGGGCGTAGAGATAGTTTAACTTAATGTGTAGCATTACTTTTTGTTTGACAACCAAATAGAATTAGCCCTGAATTTTTTCTCCCTTTTTTTTGGGGGGGGGGCATTTCATTGGCCACAGGCACCTGTTTTCGTTTTGGGGCAAACTAAAAAAATAGAAAACATTTAAAGAAAAATGGAAATTAGTTTCTCTCTGCTATCCCATCAAAAGAAGGGGCAGAATCTGTTGCCTTGAGTTAGTGCCGTGGCATTGTTTGTTTTATATGTAAAATCATATATTCCCGTAGAACAGAGAATAAAATACATTTTGCAATCACTTTTTAATTTTTTTGTTATTTTTACACATTACATGGTGTTGATCATTGAAAAGACCAGACTTTGACCTTTCCAATAACACCTTACTTTACTTTGTGTGGTGTACAATTAATTCAGAGATGCGGGTGCCAAAGTCCCCATATCTCTCCTCACTGCAGTGCCAAAGTCTAGGTTGTCGATGAAACAATGTGTTGCATCATCAGCCCAGCACTTGCTGGCAGTGTGGAAATGAGAAGGTGAGTTAGCACAGCATCACTGATCACTTTATAATTGTAGTATAGTAAAAGTGAATAATAGTGCTGCGTTAGAGAAAAGAGAAAATAATATTTTTTTTATTTTTTAATTTGTACATACAGCTAACCTAGTTATAGTTGATAGCACTGGAAAGGACATGATCTGGCCTTTCCAATGATACCTCATATGCCCTTCTAGCCCTTAGGGCTTCAGAGATACAGTAATCTAAACGATTGTAAATTGAAAAAACAATAGTTTGTTTTTTTACAAAGCAAGGCCCCCTTGTGGCAGGAGCCTGTAGGCACATGCCTACTCTGTCTAGTTATAAATTCAGCACCTGGTCACATAGCCCCATCTCTGGAGGCAATCAGGTCTATTCACTAAAAGGTGAAACTCAGGAGAATTGGCAGGAGAAGAGAACAATCGAGACCAAATATCCTATTTGGAAAGTGAGGTAAATGGGAGAATTTTTCTGGTTTGGCTATTTTGACCTAGAATTTTTACTTCTCCAGCCATTTCTCCAGAGTTTCACCTTTAGTGAATAAACGAGTATGATTAATCTTAACAAATATCGATGTGTTTTAATATTTTTAGACTTATTGCCATAAAACATTTGAAGTACTGTTCCTATAAATTCTTTATAGCTAACCTAAATATGGATATAATTACATGTGAATACTAAATTTTTCCTGATTTGGGGAATACCTCATAATGTGTAAGACTTAAAGGGCTATTCAATAAAAGTTGAAACACAGGAGAATTGGAGAAGAGCACACTCTAGACCAAATAACAGATTTGGAATGAGATAAATGGGAGAATTTTACGGTTTGGCTATTTTGACCTGGATTTTTCGCTTCTCCAGTGAATTCACCTGAGTTTCACCTTTTGTTGAATAGATCTGATAGTGTTTTTAGCAGTTACAGGTCACACAATACTACGTTCCCACGGGAATAGAGCCCTCGTTTCGGGCTGTCATTTCCTCCTGTACTGGTTTGTCAAATGTTGTTCAATGTATTGTAACCCTATCTACGTTGTGCCCATTGTACAGCACTGCGGAATATGCTGGTGCTACACATAAATAAAGAATAATAATAATAATGTGCATCATTATTTAAAAACTGATGCAAACACATTTGCATAATACATGTGCTTGAAAATATCAAAACCATATTTTCAAGATGTAGCTTTTTGTGACAGGCAGATGGTGCCAAATAATGCTACTACGTCTCCACAGTACAGCTTAGGATCCCTTTTTTTTTCTTGAAGAAAAATAGAATCCAAGCTGTTTAATTTCTTTTGGGTATCATACTCGAGGTGCTAAAATTTGAGGGGCATATTCCAGAGCCTATATGCAAATAAATTTTGCTTGTAAAAAAACTAAATTCCTTTGCATTACTCCAGTATTAGCTACTATTGATTATACACAAAATTGGTGCATGTACAGGTGCTTTGCAGATCGAGAATACTCAATCTTGGTTTTGAAATCATTAAACTGAAGTTGTAGTGGGTGGTCTGCATAACATCACAACTGCTCCTGATCTCCATAATTCGATGACCTTGGTTAGTGAGTAAGGAGTTAATTCAAAACTGGTGAATTGTTATTATCTCTCAACCACTGACCATCAGTTGGTGTCTTTTGGAGCTAGTGGGCTTCTCAGGTGTATGCTCGCTCTCCTGAGGAACTCAAAACCTGCTGCCAGCAGGTGGATGATTTGACTAATTAATTACTCGAGTGATAACTAGCATGTGCATGGCATCATTTATCAATAACTAGTCCATTTCTATATTCCAATTTCACATAAACTCTGCCAGTCAGTTATATAACACTTGGTTAGACTATATTTTAAGAAAACTTGTTTTCAAATCTCATTTACCAAGCATCAGCTACTTTACAAGAAGGAGACGGTCACATTCATTATGTGTATGCCGAGCCTGTGCAATAGATGACAATCTCTATGTTGTGGTCAATGTAGAACAAGTCCATCGCATCTACCAGGGCACTAATGAAATAACTAACAATGTTTTCTGTTTCCATTACAAGCTAATGTCATGACATACTGTATATTTCTATGCCATAGCTAATCATAAATCATTGCAAGTTTTAAAAAGAAGTAGGTGGGTCTGTTACATGTAGATAATGGTCTATGCAATTAGAATGTGCAGAGTGAAGATCCCAGTACTCAGCACACGGATCTCTTTCAGGGAGGTGGCCATCTTGATTGTTTTTATAGCTTGCTCATGAAAATGGAAATTAGTCTCTTCTGTCAGGATGTATAGATTTGCTGAAACAAACATGATGTGCATGAGCAAAAAGCAATATATTAAGATCTTCTCATGGTTTTACATAAAATGATAACATTAGGGAAAAAAATTAAACCCCTGTCACAATTCATCAGACAGGAATCTATCGTGACTGATCTGGAGTTCTGATAAATATTGTAATGGCTGTGTCCTACAAGGCCACAGGATCACGGCTAAAGAAGTATAATGAATTTGATACAATATGTTTAATTCTCTATACTATTATAGAACACCTAATGGTGTTCAGCATGTGCTGATCTTAGCTACATGGCTCAAGACCTAGACCTAGAACCATTTTCATTACCCAACTCTCTCAAATAGCTCTTAATCGAGAGCCAATGGATTGGCTGGATGCTTCAATGTCCTGTTCCTCCACAGTTATGCGACTGCTGCAGCTCAGAGGAAGTAGACAGCATGTCATGTATGACCCAATAATGGCAAGTTTTAAAGGGGTACTCCCTTGCCAAATTAGCTGATTAACCTCCCTGACTCGGGGTTATATTTCGCTACCACGAACGGTAACCCCGAGCCACACTCAGGCTGTATACTTACCGCATCCTGCGCTCCCTCGCTGTCCCCCGCGGTGTGATCGGGGCACTTGCTTCCTGGTAAGGCTCCCTGCGAGCCACAAGATGCAGGGGGGCAGGACCAGGCAGCAAAATGTAAAAAAAAATAATATTTCAATATAAAGTCCCTAACATGCAGTTCTCATGAACAGGTGGCACTAACAGATCAGAAACAGATCATACACATGAAGATCTCTTATATGAAAATATAATTATTGATAGACTGTATGTATTATAAATGTTGCTGTTTAAATAAGAGTGTACATAATTGAAATAATATATCATACCAAGGATGTTTACACTGAGGCAATATGCGGAGACTAATATTGCACCCTTGTTTTCTGAAAGATTTCAGTGTTTTTGGCTTGATTTTATTATTGAATATAATTTATTTGCATTATTTTGGATAATTATTTTTGGGATAATAAATTATTATTTTGTGTTTCAAACTTTATCTGACTCCATGTGTTTACTTGACGCTTGTTCAAACGGATTTCAGTGAGTTATTCCTACGGAATACAGGCTTGCTATATAAAACAACAAATTTCCTTTCCAAAAAAATTGAGATGCTTTTAGACACAAAATTTTGAAAAAATTAGACCGCCAGGGAGATTAAAGTGGTCGGACTGTGTGGAGTGCTCTGCTCCCTTCAGTCCCATTTTGCAGATATAGCTGTGTGAAGCAGAGAAATTTTCTCCATGCACACCGCTGCCACTCAGATGGGATTTTGAATAACCTGCTGACCAGGGACCAACTCAGGGACTGATAATGTTAGCACACAGAGTCATAATGTCTCAGAATGTTTGCGGTAGCAAGCATTCTAGAAGGCAACAGCCGAGAAACGGTGCTGCGCATGCACACAAAGCACTAATCGATTCTTCTGCTCAGTTCGCAAGCTCCGCATAGAAACATAGAAAAATGTCGGCAGATAAGAACCTATCGGCCCATCTAGTCTGCCCAATTACATGGATACTTGACCTGGATTTATCTTTTGTTTAGGATAGCCTTATGCCTATCCCATGCCTGCTTAAATTCAATTACTGTTTTAGCCTCTACCACTTCAACTGGAAGACTGTTCCATGTATCCACCACCCTCTCAGTAAAATAATGCTTTCTGATGTTACTTTTAAACCTTTGCCCCTCTAATCTAAGACTATGTCCTCTTGTTTTGCTACTTTGTTTCCTTTTAAATATACTCCCTTCCTCTACCTTGTGGATTCCCTTTACGTATTTAAATGTTTCTATCATATCTCCTCTGTCTCGTCTTTTTTCCAAGCTGTACATGTTAAGATCATTAAGCCTTTCTTGGTAACTTTTCTCCTTCAAGCCATACACCATTTTAGTAGCCCTTCTCTGAACTCTCTCTAAGATGTCTATATCCTTCTGGAGATACGGTCTCCAGTACTGCACACAGTACTCCAAGTGAGGTCTCACCAGTGCTCTGTACAGTGGCATGAGCACTTCCCTTTTCCTACTGCTAATACCTCTCCCTACACAACCAAGCATTCTGCTAGCATTTCCTGCTGCTCTATTACATTGACTACTTACCTTTAGATCCTCTGCAATAATAACCCCTAAATCCCTTTCCTCAGATGTTGAGGTTAGGACTGTATCAAATATTCTATATTCAGCCCTTGGGTTTTTACGTCCCAGGTGCATTATCTTGCACTTATCCACGGTAAAACTCAATTGCCACAACTCCGACCATTTTTTTAGTTTACCTAAATCATTTGTCATTTGGCTGATCCCTCCAGGAACGTCAACCCTGTTGCAAATCTTTGTGTCATCAGCAAAAGACATACTTTTCCATTAATACCTTCTGCAATATCCCTAATAAAAATATTAAATAGAATGGGTCCAAGTACTGACCCCTGAGGTACCCCACTGGTAACAAGCACTGCATCATTCTGTGCAGTACGCAAAATCCTCAACATACTCATTTTGCATAGTATACTCTTCTCAATTTGCATACACTACCTAAATTGCATAAGAAGCTGTAGGAACGTTCACATTTCAGAAGCCCTGAGTCAAAGAGAAGTAGCAGACCAGCACTGTGGGAAAAAGGGGAGTATTTGCACCTATAATTATTTAAGGGGAAATAAAGGGGATGTAAAGTGTTTCTTTAAAACTATCTAAAGAGTTAAAATGGGAGGGGGTTGCTGAGAGGCTGATGAGGGGGTCAATGTTTGTCAACCTGCTCCTTTTTCCCATTCCCTTGGGTGGGCAGTACAGATATAGGGGACTCCCTAGGAGGCAGTAGTGACAGCACTGGCTGTTCCCATTCATTCCAATCTAATGTATTAAGAGAGCATAGTAATTATAGTATATTGATATGATTCATGCCAGTTCTGTTTCGTGTTCATTCATTCATAGGTTATGCATTTTGCTAATGGTACAGTAAAATCCAACGTAAAATAAAATGTATATAAATGTACTGTGCGATCACAAGCCTCTAATATATAACAAATATGAAATACAATCTTCCATCTTTATGACTGAACATCTATTTTTAACTTATTTTGTTAAATGTTGTTGTTAAGCAGATATATATGAACGGGGACAAAGAAGACAGAATGCTAAGTTTTGGTTCCTATAGATCAGTAGGTCCCTAAATGCACCTACTAAGAGGAACTTTTACCATACTGGTAAAAATAAGCAATAATATACCGTAGATACTCGTGTATATCGTGAGTTTTTTGAGCAATAAATCAAGCTTAAAACTGTAGGGGTCGTGTTATACACGGGACAGCTGTGATGGAGTGAAGATCTGATTGCTTCCAGGAGCCGTCTGACAAGTGCACACTCTGGAATCCCAATTTAACCCTGCAGCCCTGACTTTAACCATTAACCCTTAATGACTGCAGCCCTCAAGTACCCCTGTACAAAACATCTCCAATACTATTCAGCCCTCTATTAACCCTTCAATCCAAAAACCTACATTAACCTTTGCAATAAAAAACAGTAACATTAACCCCTTTAATAAATAATTTCTGTGTCACAATTTATCAAATTTATCACATACTCTGCTTCATATAAGCAATATAAATTTTTCAAGGTAAAGGAAGCTTTTATCAATTTCAAAATGTGTCTTTTTGTAGTGCATGAGTATATGCATAGGTTCCTAACATTATATATATAATCTTAGTAAATGCAATTGCAATAATTAAATATAAAAAATGTGCCCTTATGCCATACCTGCGCTTACGGATTTTATTTATTTAGTTTCATGTGCAGAACTTTATCATAAGAGAATTCTATTCCAAGCAATCAAATGCTCAATTACATCTATCACCATTCTAAAATAGCCACGGTAATGCATTACCTCTCACTCTGTACCCCTGCTCTCTAACAACCATTTGAGGAACGAGGGTGAGAGTGGAATGAACATTAAATGAAAACATGGAACAACAGTAACTTAACAGACTTTTGTCGTGTTTTGGAAAATTTATACTTTCATAATTTTGCTCCTAGCGTTATATTCGAGTCTTGAGTAATATTCTTATTTCCATAATGAATCTCTACCCCTCGCGTTATACTCGGGGCGCGTTATACTCGAGTATCTACGGTAATCTGAAATAGACAATGATGTCATAAAGTAAAGAAACCTGATCATACATCTTTAGAATGAAAACATGGACAAAAAAAAAAGTTTAGGTAGCGAGATACCCTGAGATTCATTAAATAAAAGTGTAACAAAGTGCTAATTGGGTTCCCTATATATTTAACCATAACACCAGCTTTGCAGAGGTTACACAAATTAATACCAGCAACTCTCCACAGGGATTTACTGTAGACAGCTTTTAATTGCTTAGGTATTGCTCTTGTTGATTAGGTTTGCTAGAAATACAATGATGAAGACAGATTGGATGAAATGCCAATGGTTCCTTAAGTATGTGCTGAACACACTATAATAGATATTTTTCTGAAAGTAGGATGCTTATGACTTGTACTTAGCAAGATCTAATTGCTGACCTGGTAACTGTTGAGCCTAAAGAGGTCCTTACTATGTGTATCAGCAAATTGATATTTTATATTATATGTCATATGTTGGTTTAAATGAGATTACACTGTGTGGTGGGACCTGCGAGAACTGAACTGTGTAGATATTCAGAGTGATTAGTATGGCTGAGGTCAGGTAGGAAGTAGAGTCTGTCTGACAGGACATGGGCAGTGGAGCCTTAGGCCCATGTTCCTTGTGATGGAGTTTTTTCAGAATCTCCAATATATTTCCCAAATGCCCCTTAATTCTACTGTCATTACCTGTATTCCTAATACTAGCCTGGGCTTCCCACTGTCACAATACATTACCACCTGCATTGACTCTTTGCCTCAAGGAAGAAAAGTAAAGTCGCTTACTCTATGGTGCGATAAATAAGGAGCTGATTTATTTTTGGAGTGCAGTGCACTGTTTTGGTTCCCATCGAAACCTTTGTCCAGCCTGTGCTTTATCATTCGTCACTTGGATCTTTACCTATCTGACTTTTTGAATTGCTCCCCGTGAATACCTCAAGTTTTCTTTGGCTTTTAACCTCCTGCATTTGAGCTGCTACTCAGAATATTAGGACATCCACTCATTAAGTAAATGACACTAATAATAGTAACATACTCAGTATGTTACTTTGTCATGTCCTGGTGGGAATACTTTAATGACATTTAATCTCAAGAGGATGAAACAAACAATGTTTCGGCCCTTCAAGCCTTAGTCATCAAATAAGGTCTGAAGGCCTGATGGGCTGAAACATCACCATGTTCAGTGCCACATCTTTTTGTTTGTTTGTGCCAAGTAACTGAGATCAGATTTGTAGGGGTGAACTTTAGTCCCAGCTGTATTGACTGAGATGCTACAATGGCCAGCAGAGGAAGAACCTCAAGGAAGGGACCCACACAAGGGACACACATGAGCTGTACACACAGATGTAGTACTATTGGACCTATTTTCTATAATTTGCCAGAAACAGTGTAGATAATTAGTAGGGAAGAGAGTGCGGACCTGGAAGAGAGTGTCGGGCCAATGCCGTGGGGATTGGACCATTGAAAGCAATTATCGCTTGAGTGATTCATTCTCTTATATGCTCCTCCTTCCCACATCTTTTTGCCCCTCCTTTTTTCTTTTCTCGAGTGGGTGATATGGGTCTAAGAAGGATTCATGACATACTGTAGGAAACCTGTAAATGGGATTCAGTTATTTACTTTATACTTCAAACAAAGGGCTAGATTTAAATCTATGGGTGGTATTTTTTGAAAAATAATATTGAAGAGTTTCAACCAATCTTTTTCCAAAAAAGCAGGTGATTGATTTGAGCAGATTTAGCCATAGCTGAAAACGGAAAAACGTGGGCTGGTAAAAAGCCCGAAAAAAGGCATAATTTTGGTCTTCATCAATCATCATATTGGTTACTAAGCATGACTGTGAAAATCCAATGTGTAAATAAGGGTTTCAGTGTGATTTTCTCAGTTTCTCAGATTTTTAATCCCTTTCAACACTTTATATATTGTAAAAATATGGCATACCAATAAAACTGAATTGAATCACAAAAATGGTATTTTAATTATTGAGTGCAGTCGTGAGTGCTGATAATTGAGCCTATATGTAAACCGGGATTGAAATCCTGGTATTCCCTTAATATGAATTGAAAAATGGCTGAATTGAGATAAATAAATTGGTACATTTTGCTAATCAGAGTTAAATCGAGTCCCACGTTTGTACACATCATCATAATGATATGGTTTAACATGACTCAGTCTTAATGTTAGTTTGTCTTTTGCCAACTGTAATTTATGTGAAATCAAATGATAGCACATTATTATTATTAAGACAGGGTTTACTTGAGACTCTTTTTACTTCGAATACTGACCACATCATCCACTTTCAGGGCTAGACAATACTTCAGAGCTACAAACCATATATACGTAGGGAAGAAAGCAAGGTAAAATAGGTGGGAGATGATGTCTGCTCCAGTGAATGCCCAAAGGCAAGAAGTAGGAGATCTAGTAAGCTGATGTTTAGCGTTGTTTCAAACAATGCCAAAAAATGGCTGATGTTGCAACCACGGTAAACTTTGAGGATCAAGAAAGGGAAATTCAATAAACGGCAAGTGAAGTGTCTTCAATGGAGCTTCTCCTGACATTCTTTGAACTTCCCTCTCTGGAAGCTTGACACGTTTGCAACAACACTAAACAATGGCAATTAGTGGATAACCCTCATAATATATATACAAATATTTAAACTTGACTTATGAACGCCTTAGTCCTTAGCAAGCATCTCAAGAAGTGATGGCCTTCTCTTTTTTTTCCAATTCTATAAATAAAAGCTTGCTCAGGATTTGCGTATTTAGCAATATCTGAATTGAGTGATACCAGGGTTATGTTGAATTTGGATCAAACTGTTTGATTTTATTTTGTGCTTGGTGCTCTCTGGAATAAGTAAAGAACACACTGCATATAAAGCAGCAGGGCAAGTACCAGAGCTGACTAATTACAGCTCTTTATTAATGACTGTTTTTTGCAGAGATATCTATATCTTCCCCAGCACATTACTGAAAAACAATGAATGGTTAAGATAATCTCTGTATGTCAATGTATTTCTAGCAATCATTCCAAACAAGAATGTTACCTAAGCAATTAGCTGCTGTTTACATCAAATCCCTGAGGAAAATACCAATTCAGGGGGTTTTCATCAAGACATCTCTATGGCTAAAAGGTATATGTACCAAAAATAATCTTTCTCAATTTGACTTAATAAATTCTTTTTCTTGAGATAGTACAGAACGCACAGATCTGATATCTGCAAGGAGAAGAAAACCGTTGTCCTTGAGTAATGGATAGCTGCTAATTAATAAATATAGAGGTATAATAACATAATAATGAAAATTGGACACATTAAAACCGTCAAATTCTCAATAGTTTTTACAGTGGCAATCCAAAGGAGAGGTTGGAGAGGATCAGGCTGGCAGATAGAAACCTTGATATTTCCAAGCAATTATATTTCTTCTTAGAATTTTTTAACCCCTTCACTACCAAGCGCTTTTTATTGAAACGTTTTCTACCATAACATTCACTTGACACATGGGATGTGAAATTAACAATTAAATATAGGGTAAAATAAAAAATTTGCACAGAAATTGTTGTCCTGAAATAATTTCAAAAATAAAATAATATGAATGTGAAAAATTTTCAAATTTATATTTGTTCGTCCTGTACAGAAAAATTGCTGGGATGAAAGGTTCTAAATGTTAGATGATGTCCTTTATTCACGCATAGTTTCACACGGGGTCTGCATTATTAGCACACAGGTAGTAATAGCCTTATGTCTTATACAGTAAATGAGATAACGATAGCACAAAAAAAGTTCAGATATCCTGCTTATGGGGGATGTAGTGATCATAATGAGATTAATAGCAATGCAGCTTCCAAAAATACATATAGAATGTAAAGATTATATCTGTATATAGAAATTACAGTAACACCTTGTATCTGTACTGTACAGGGATTTTCAGCAATTATAAGCCCTTGAATCATATCCTTTTACACTAGTGAGTGACCACAGAGATCTCTCTGTTTTCTGCCCTCCACCTGGTTGTTGTAAAGGTTTTGGACTTTTTGATAGTTTGAGGTTTTGTGCGGCAATTTGCAGCTTGTTTACCATAATACAGGGGGACTGGAGAGAGATACAACATAGAATTTTGTTTCTCCACAGGGGGTGCATTAATCTTGCTTTAAAAAGCTATGCAAATTAGGTTTTAATTTGCTAATGGATTGTTTTTCAATGTATTTATAATGCATGATCAAGGTACGTGCCAACAGTTTTAAAGCATTGTGTTTATTGTAGTCTAGTGTATAATATAGCAAAGGATTTCTAGTTTAACAAAAGAGTCTGTTTTTGTTAACAAATACTTCAGTTTTAAAATCACCATTTTGATTCTTATATCCTTGATTTGACAAGTGAATTTTTTTTATTTGATGTCCTTTTCTCCATTCCTTTATAGAAACTCTGATCAAGTCACAAGATTTCTATTATGCTTTTGATGCCGTTATGAGGAGAAAAAAGATATTCTGCAATTGCTTGATTCTTTTCTCCTGGACAATGGATGGAGAGACTTCACCTTCCACCATGTTGCCTACACTGAATGCTTCTTACGGTTCATCAATCACCCTGGAGCAGAAGACAACATTTGCCTTTGTGGTCTTATTGTTCATTATTTTAGGTGTCCTAATTGTGAGATGTTTCAGGATTCTTCTCGACCCGTACCGGAGTATGCCAACTTCTACTTGGGCAGATGGTGTTACTGGACTAGAAAAAGGACAATTTGAATATGCCCTGGCCTAATAATCCGTCTGCCTTACATGTTCAACGAATGATGGATTCTCAAAAAGATTATCACATCTTTAGTCTGACAGAAAGAACCTCAAACCTTAAGTATTATTAGACGAAGTATGGGAGACATAAGAACAACATCCATGTATAATCCAAATAAATATATATGTAGTGATTGACCGAAGTACTTTTACAGTATAAACTACCCAAGGTAGCCAAAAAGTGCTGCAGCGATAGCTATATATTTAAAATCCGTATTCAAATGTGTTTTAGCTAATCAAAACATGCTTTTGAAGAATGGGAGGTACTTGAATAATTATGACCTACATAGTTAATCTCCATCAGAGGGCAAATGGTGATCCAAACTCATGGGGTGCGAAACGAAATGTGTAACGGTCATCATTAGCTAATCCTAATATAGCACAAAGGATGATGTGGTTGATGTGTATATTGTCAAACATGTTAGGCCTATGGTGAAGACCTGAGACTGACAGAGCTGCTCAACAAAAGAGTCAAGAATATCAAGTGATGATATTAAGGGATCTGACTTAAATTTCTGTCTTGGGAAATACTGTGACTGAAACCAACATGGAACGGTTTTGTAAAGGACCGAGAAAGAAGAGTGGTTTCAGTGATGTTCACTGCAGTCATCTGCACCTTTATTCAGTTTACAAATTATACAACAATCAGTGGCTAGTCCTCTTTATGCCTACAACATGCTACTGAGCAAACACTTTTGGAACCTCAATACGGAAAGGAACTAATTCATAGTGATGACTAATTGAAGTGCTGCCATTGAATTTCAAACTTTCTGAATGTTCCAAGTGTAGTTAACAAACCCAAAGTGCCACCTAATGTTTGATATAGAAAAGTTAGTAGAATATTTTTTTTAGTTTATATATTTATTTTCTTGTAAGTTACCTGAGAGAATTGTATACAATCACTTGACTCACATCATTTGCTCTACTAATCTCATTCATCATCTTAAATTAGGTCTATGACCTTTCTGTTTTAGAGAGGTGGCCTTAACGATTGTCTCCAATAGCCTGATCTCTGAAAAATTAACTGGGAATGGTATCTTAATGGGTTTCCCTGATATCTCTGCTGTCTTGGGTATCGATTTGTGTGCCCAGTTGCATTGGTCCTATGGCGATTTTACACTACTCTGCCCTGACCTGCAAGATATCTCATCAATTTATGTTATCAACTTTATGTTTTCTGCTGTGGAAACTCATTATTCTTTGTACCACTTGCCCTGGGTAGCCTGCAAAAGTCAGTCCTTAGCCATTTAGTCCTCTGCCTTACCGTATTTTCTCTTTGGATATGAATAGCATAATTTGATTTCTAGTACCACCTATATGTTGAAATCTACATTGACACTAATTATTTTATCCTCTCTTATGACATCATTTTATCTGCTCACCAATTACAAAGCCCAAAGCTTTACACCACAAGCCTAACACAAAGTCCATTTATTTCCTAACCACTCCTTGGGCCCTATTACATTCCTAACGCAAAAACGTTTGTGAAGCGCAGGATTTTTTGCACACAGCATTAAGCGTTAACGCGCGAAAATTAACGGTGGTATTACAATCCTCGTGCATTTTTTCATCTGTCAAAAAAATAACGTTCGTAAAACCGACGCGCAAAAATGCGTGCAAAGTACCGTTTCGTGCAGAAATCAGTGAGCGCAATGTAATTTTTAACGCGAGTCCGTCAGAGTCCGTCATTTTTGTGTGGACTGCGCACAACAGATGTACGTTTTGACGGAAGACAAGGTAGTGGCCGTCATTTTTATATTTATTTATTTATAAAGTATTTTACCAGGAAGGATACATTGAGATTTCTCTCGATTTTTGATGCGAGTCTGTCAGTTTTGACACGAGTCCGGCATTTTTGTGCGGACTGCGCACAACAGATGTACGTTTTGACGGAAGACAAGGTCATTTTTGACGGATCTAGTAAAAAAAAACGTGCACATCGACGTTCTCTGTTGTGAATCTGCAGTTTGGTACGGTCAGGTTGTTACAATTTGCCATTACCACCAGCTTTTCAAAGATGTTAGAATTATTCACGCAAACGTTGTCCGTTAAATTTTGCGCTAAGATTGTAATACCATGCGCGCGCCAGCGCATAAATGCATTTGCGCTCACAATGTTAAGTATAGGACGCGCACAGTTCATTATGCTCACGCAGGTCCATCCGCGTTAAACGTTAACGCGCATTTTTTGCGTGGATGCTGTAATACGACGTTCAGCGCAAAGGGTTTTGCCCCTCGCGCTAACGCGTCTTTGCGCCCACGCAAAATTGTGCGCGAGGAATTTAATAAGGCCCCTTATGTGTTCCTGAACTACAATAATCTATGCTTTAAATAAGTCTCTTATTTAACATTTTGAATAGAGAACTTGGTTGCTAATGAAAGGGCCAAAAACGAAACTCCTACACTCATAAACTTGCTATGAGAAATATTACTGTATCCCAGAGCGACCCAGCACATATCAGTCTTGTATCTTGTCACCAGCCCTCACTTCCATTCATTTTCTTTTATTTCCTCACGTGGTGCTTGGCATTACTACCCAATCAGGAATATTACTTGGATTCATGTATTTCCATTTAATTCTTCATTTATTCATATTCATTATTTGGGTTTTTTTCTGATCTACTATGTGTTGCATAGACAGACTCTATGTGGACAAAAGTATTGGGGTATTGGGACACACCTCTTAATATTGAATTCTGATGTTTCAATAAGACACATTGCCACAGATGAGCTCCTTCTGTATCCCAGCATGACTGTGTCCAAACGTAGAAAACAAGGTCCATCAAGACACGATTGGATGAGCTTGGTGTGGCTGGCACAGAGCGCTGACATCAACCTATCGAACACCTTTGGGATGATCTGCAAAAGAGACTGGGAGCCAGGCCATCTCATCCAACATCAATGCCCGACCTCACAAATTCTCTACTGTCCCCACAGAGACACCGCAAAATCTTGTGAAAAGCCTTCCCTAAAGAGTAGAAGCCGTTACAGCTGCAGTGGGGAGGCCGAATCCATATTAATTAATCTTCACGATATGGAATCAGCGCTTAATATTCAGTTAAAAATCTTAGTTCCATTAATCCATATCCAGAGAACCTCCAAAATAGATGAAATATATATTGTGAAAATATATCAAAAGGTATTGGAAAAGCAGTTGAAAAGCATAAAATAAACTTTAGAATATTATTAAGAACATAAAATACACATACCAAAACACGGTTTGCTTTAATTACAGCTTCTGTATTTCTGTAAAAACTGTAACAATTCAATGTTCTTGAACCCAGGACATAGTTGAAAACGAGAGAAATCTCAATGTATCCTTCCTGGTAAAATCCTTTATAAATAATTAAATAAATATGTATTTTTTTATGCTTTTCAGCTGCAATCCGACCATGGTGTGGAGTGTGTTGAGTGTGAGATGGACTGTTCTGAATGATAGGGGATCCGTTGCCCCTTTTAAATTATTGGTAACTTTGGGATTTGTTGTCTTTTTAAAAGGACACCAATAAATGTCCTTATAAACCCTTTATATGCTTTGAGGTGTTGTGCGATTATCTGCACCATAGTTTGTTTATTTATACTGAGGTAAAGTGCCTCATTTAAAAAGTGGAGAGAAAAATGGGGCATCATCTTGACGAACACAATCATGTAATATACCGAGCCACTTATTTTGAGGCTCAGGATCACGTGAGTGGAATCATCTCCAGTTGATATATATCCAATTGCTTTGATATATTTGCAATATATATATATATACATATTTCATCTTTTTTGGAGGTACTTCGGATATGGATTAATGAAATGAAGATTTTAACTGAATATTAACCGCTGATTCCATAATTTGAAGACTGGACTATTGCAGTGGAGTCGTTGTGGAGTATACCAACTATTTTTGGAGAACAACAGCTCTATTTAGTGACTGTATATATATTTCTGTATAAGTAGTGTAAACTCAATTTTACTACCAGGTGGTGCCGATTATACACTGTATATTTTTATATGTTTCAAATCCATATTAATGTCTATGTAGTTCAAATGTGATGTCATAAAAGTCCCTGTTGGTGTAATGGTTAGGTGTCCCAATACTTTTGTCCTTATAAATGTAGCTCACATTACCCTTTTTTTAATTTATACTCATCTTAGTGCACATCTTAGTTGTTGTCACGCTGACACGTGGCACTAAAAACCACTGCGAAGAAGTTCTGCCACATATCCATGACCATTCTGCCATGCATGATTAGAAGGGAGCAGGTCAACACCATGAATCGTCTCTTGACGTATATACCTACATCACTGTATCAACCCATATAAAAACCAAAGTACGTATTACCGCGAATAGTGGAAAAGGTCAAGTATTGAGAGTTGGACCATGTTGGGTGAGAGTTCAAGTCAACTACAGATACAACTACAAATGCCAGTATGCCATTTTTAAAGCAAGCGTATTAAGATTAAAAAAGAAATTTGGATCGGATTTGGCTAAACCTACTGTTTCTAACAATCTTTGACTTTACAAATTGTTTATTCATAATCTAAGTGTAAATTAATAATGACAAGAACAGCAAAGCCCAACAGCACAAATGGAAAAATGATATGTGGAATGGAGCTAGACAATCTTGCATTTATAGTCAACACTAGGAAAATGCGCAGCAAGACATGACATACCTACATAATCTGTGTGTATTTCATTATTATGTTGTACGTCTGAAGCTTAAAGGCTCCTAAGTGTAATATAAATATTTTATGTCAACAGTTATAAAAATAAACGGTAATAAAAATGTAAAATTAAAGTAGAGAACATATATTTTTTAACGTTTCGTGGGGCAGTCCTAAAACTCTCTATACCCAATGGATTTCGTTTTCTGTTCTTGTTTCTATAGCTTTCATTTCAATTCTAGAATATCATAAAATGGTACACACTGCTGAGATTTTAAATATGTTTATATATGCAACTATTAGATAGCATACCCCATCTGAAATATAACTTCCATGTATATGATTAGGGACCAAGGTTTATGCATAGATTCAAAAAGTGTACTGCAAGCATAACACTGTTTAATACTTTTGATGATTGATGTATGGTAATTTTGTTTCCCTGGCCTTTTTGAACATAAAATTAATCAAAATTCCAGTAGCAAAGCAAGAATTAAAGGGTAGAATTTGCTTTGCAAAGTTTGCCAAGTTGGTTAATGGTCTTAGTGATGTGATCAATTGCTCTTACATAGCATGCAAGAAAAAATAAAGACTTCTTGCAGGAGATGGCCTCTGCTTTCTGTCAAGGATACTAAGAGACCAGGAAACCTAATCCGAGGAGCTCTCATAATTAACAATGAGCCTTTAAATCCAACAGCTCAAATTGTTCATCATAACTGCTCCCATCCTATTCCATGAAAGCTGCAAACCTCCCTTGTTATTACTGCATACTGTAAAAGTTAATGCTTCCTATACTTTCTACAGGATGTTCTAATTGGAGGGCAGTTGGAGAATAACGAGCGATTCAAAGGTCCCTCACTATTCTCGTCTCAAGTTGGTAGTTATGAAAAAAATAGCAGCTCTGAGACCCTTGTGTTTGATTTTAAAAAGTTGGTTTGAGACCGAGTCCAGTTTCTCCTACAATATGGCAACACAAGATTTTTTTTTTTTAAGTTGACTTTTATTAGTTGCCTGGTAATGGTTTATCAAGTAACTAATAAAAGATGAGTTTTACAAATAATAACAATAAATTCTCTTGTCTTACTGCGTACTAAGGAGAAGCTGAGAGTGGTCTCAACTCTATCAACCAAATTTCCTTATTTGTAGATAATATCTGCAATTTTATAGTCCTCTTCATTTTATTCATTGAGGACTGATGATGCACCCGGGATTTAACTTTTATTGTGTTGCTAGACTGTCACCTAGACTGTGAGATTTAGGATAGAGTTGCCATATGTGCACAGTTCAACACATATAACTGAGCACCCATCTAGTTGTTAATCAAAAGTAGCTTACCATAAAGACCTAGGGCACTATTCCCTAGTTTGGACTAACATGGGGACGCTAACGGGAAAATTCTGCCACTGCACACATCACTAACCACTTCCATGCTGCCGAAAGAATCACCTCCTGAAGTCCATAGGAGTCCATGTAGGATTTGCTTCTGCGCCAAGAGCCCTGAGCAATCTCGATCTTGTGAGACCGTGCCGGGCCGTGTAGTGATCACGGAGGGAGACTGGGAACTATTTGTTCCCAGTCTCACTCGGCTCACAGCCAGAAGAAACGGCGGATAGGGCCACTGTTCTCACCGTGGGATGAGAAGTGAGTATAGGATTTATTGGGGGAGGGGGTTAGGGCATGCTACATGATTCTGCAAATGCAGAATCATGTAGTACCAGCCAGGCCCGTCTTTAATATTGATTGGACCCTGGGCAAACATTATCTTGCCCCCCCCCTGGTAGCCCGCACACCGCATGATTTTTCTCTCCACCCCAACATCCAAAAAACCCCAAAACAAATACACAAATACATCATGGACTTATATATTAGAAGACTTATATATATTTACACACATTCTATATACATAAACACATAATGTATAGACTGGACAAAAAGAAATTCAGCATAACGCATAGCTTTCTTTTTACAGGAAGAGCAATAAAGCTGTGGAATTCTCTGCCTGTTGAGGTGGTTGGGTCAGAGTTTGTACAGACTTTCAAACAATGACAGTAATGTGCAGTGTGTGAGCATAACATCAGAGCTCCACAGCAATAAAACTGAAATTATATATTCTAATAATTATATCATTACGAACTTTGAGAATTAATAGATCTCATTAAACAGAAGTATCTGTAAAACAGTTTAATCTTTATTAAATTGTAGAATACAAATGACACCACACTGGTCCTTATGCCTGGTGTCGTTTTCATTCTACATTTAATAATGATTATGCAATTTTATATACTTTCGTCATAATATAGTTATGAATGGCATATTCTAGAGATAAAATAGTTCTCAAATTTAGTCTGTATTCCTTGGGTTACACATCGTGGTGTCATTAACTATAGATTATCATTTCAAATTTCTAGACTTTTTTCAGGTTCATTGCTTTTTAGTCTTCATTATATTGTTAAAATTTTAAGTATGAAAATATATTATATTTGAACTATATTAAAATGATTATTAAACGTTTTTAAAATAACTATATATTTATATTTAAATAATTATGAAATGTTGAAAAAATAATGCATGTGAATCCATGTTTGCCCATTCCATGCAAACTGTGAGAGCTTAGGTAAGAACCTGTATCTGTTTATACGACAGTAGTAAGCTATAAAATGAAAGTGCAGTATCTGGGGTAGTGAGTGGAGAGGGTTAACTACCCTTACCCAAAGAAGTTTAAGCTCACTCCCCACATGCTGCTCCCGTAATGCAGCCTGAGGCGCGTTCAGTTGCTGAGCCACTGCAAGTGCTAAGTTAGCAATTTGCCACTGAACGCTGTTCTGCAGCTCAGCGCTCGGCACTGCTAATTTGGCACTTGCATCCAAGTCGAGAGGTGCTGCGGGATTAGCTGAGTGTGACGTACAAAAGATGGCCGCCTCTACGGAGCAAATAATCCAATAAGGAAATGTTCAGTTTGTAGGTTTGGTGGAGCAAAACAGCAAATATTTATTGGAACATGGTAAACAGTAACACTAAACTTGTAATAAAATGGACAAAAGTGGATTTTGCAGACACAGCACCTTTCATTAAGCAATCCTCTGCCCTTTCGCTTCCATATTCACAGCCATAGCGTTCAATGAGACGGCTGCAGCAAACCGATCTGCTGCAATGGAACAATTCAGCAGCTGCTGAGGAACTGAACGCACCTCAGATCACTGACAGATAAGTGTTGCCTGCTTGAAATCATGAGCAGTTCCTTCTCCCAAACCTCTGCAGCACCCAGAGTCAGATTGCAAGATCAGAGGTTTAATCTGATGTTTATCCCTTTATTAGGCCATGCACACAAACATTGCTACACACAGATTGTGACAGTCAGCCTCTGCACAGCTCTTGCTGCATTAAGGAGGGGATGCCTGAGCTGAGAGCTGGAGGGAGATTGTAATTTGCAGCCAGTTTTTTAGCAGGACCTGTCCTGTGTTTCTCCTAGGGGCCCCCCCAAATACCAGACCCCCCTCAAATACCTTCTTGTACTCCAGGAGCACGTGGAGGCTCATGGCTCTGTCTGTGGAAGGAGGGGGTGGAGTCAGCACAAGGAGCTGCAGCCTCCATGTGAGGTCCTTTGATTAGGGTGTGTCCAGGTCTATGCAGTCAGGAAACCTCAACTGGCTTCCTCCCGTTTGGCCCCGCCTCCTGTGGCGTGCCCTCTCTGACATCATCAAAGGGGGCCCACCGGGCCTAGGAAGGCTGCAGTGCTTCCACAGAAGCCTTGGGCCTCCAAAAAACACAGAGCCACCACTGTAAAATGGCAGCAGCAGCCCACAAATGAAGCAGCTTGCTTTGGGCCCCTCAACTATGACTGGGCCTGGGGCAACTGCCCCTTTTGCCCCTCCTTAAAGAGGGCCCTGGTACCAGCTTTTAGAAGGTATTAACATTCGTCTGTCCACCTCCCTGTGGTAATTAGCGCTAGCACCTTATAATACCTTACTTATTGAAACGCTAATGGATGTTTGTGCTCCCCATGTTAGGTATAGGATGCGCAAAGTACAGTAAGCTTGCGGAATCTACTGCACAAAACGATGCGCTAATGGATTACTTACAGGGCTAGCGTCAGGAATGTAATATGAGTGGCATGTGTTAAAGACACGTTTCCTGGTGCTAGCGCTTACATATCAAGGCGCTAACATTATCACCAACTAGGCAATAGATCCCTTGTAGTAGTAGAATATAGTAGAATCTGCACCTTAAACATCCAAAAAAGAAAACCGGAAAATTTCTAATATACTCCTTACAGTACTTAGCTATCATAGTTACATAGTTACATAGGCTGAAAAAAGACATGCGTCCATCGGGTTCAGCCTCTCCTACATCACCTACTGCTGTTGATCCAAAAGAAGGCAAAAAACCCAGTCTGAAATGTTTGCCAATATGCAACATACTGGGAAAAAATTCCTTCTTGACCCCAGAATGGCAGTCAGATTTCTCCTTGGATCAAGAAGCTTTTACCCACATATTAAATATTATAACCCTTAATATTATGTGTCTGCAGGAAGTCATCCAGTTGCTTTTTAAAAGTCTGTACAGTCTCTGACCCAACCACCTCCACAGGCAGAGAATTCCACAGCTTTATTGTTCTCACCGTAAAATAACCCTTCCTATGCTTTAGGCTGAATTTTTTTTCTTCCAGTCTAAATGGGTGACCCCTTGTCCTATGTATAGTCCTGTTAATGAATAGGTTATCAGACAATGGTTGATAATGGCCCCGTATATATTTATATAAGGTTATCAGATCCCCTCTAAGGTGCCGTTTCTCTAAACTAAACCGGTTTAAGCTTGTTAGGCTATCCTCATAACTTAACCCTTCCATCCCCCTTATTAATTTAGTTGCCCGTCTCTGCACTTTTTCTAGCGCTATAATATCTTTTTTTAAGACAGGTGCCCAAAATTGCACGGCATATTCAAGGTGCGGTCTGACCATTGATTTATACAGAGGCAAAATTATGTTTTCATCTCTATCAAATAATAAAATCATGTATCTTTATTAGTCACTGTATTAAAATCTGAGGGTCTCTGACTCTACCCCCCAAAAAGCAAACAAACTTTAAATAAGTGGAAACAAGTGAACCATTCATTCCTATAATACATAAAAATTCAATGTGATGAAAACCAACAGCAAAATAACCTTTACACTCACGTTACATGGTATACATGTATGCTCAAATGATGAACTTTGAAATCTGTCAGTGGAATAGATAAAGTAACTTATGGCCTCACTAATTGCCAGGAAATTGGCATTATTTTGCACACAGAAGTAAGTCTAGCAGTTGCCCATGCTCCTAATAATGACTTGGAAACATCTGTCAATTCTGCCTAACTGATGCTGCCTATATATATATATATATGTAATCCATCAATGAGAAAATAGCAGGCACTCATGGTTAATTTTTTACATTTTTCATTATAATTAAGGGAGTTACGAGTACCAGGGAGCATAAAGACTGATTGTCTAAAGGCAAATATCAGTCAAACTGTGTGTCTGCCATTGGCACACACACGCACACACACACACACATATATAAATATACACACACACACTCTGCAAAACAACTAAACCATAAATATAATGATATATTGACTGAGGTATAGAGATAATTAAAACAAAAAAGAGCATTGGGGCATTTATGCTACCTGCAATACACAGATGTTCGTTTAAATTTCTTGAACTACACAGTAATGGGCTCACACCCATTGTTATGTTCGTTGGTGTGCGTAGCCCATTAGATTAGGGTGTGCACCCATAGAACATTAACTGAAACCTAAATTTAGAAGATTTTGCAAAAAACGCACATTTTTCATTCAAAATAACGAGCTTGTATAACGAGATAAAGTCAGTTTTAATGTTATTTATCATGAACCAGATAAGGGACATCTAAAATGTCAATGTAGGAGGTGAAAAAGGACCTCTCTTCATCTTATTCTTGGGCACACCAGGCACACCCCCTGTGCATGCCTAGGGGCATAACCATAACCAATATTTGTGCTGAGATACAGTCACTATTCATGTAATTTATCATGAAACAGCTAAGGAACATCCAAAATATCAATGTAGGGGGTCAAAGATGAATCCATCACCCAACATTAGGGTGTGCCTGGTGAGCGCACACCCATGGTTATGTTTAATGTTGCATTGTGTTGAATTTCTTTAATATTTTGGAGTCTATACCCATTGCAATTTGCTATATCCAGTGAAATAGTATCAGAATCCCACTTCATTCTCGCTCTTTCTTTTAAGCTGTTTAACATTTAAGACACTGACCAGACGGCCACATTCCAAGAAATGTATTTGATGGAACTAGTCATATATATAGCCTTTACCACTCTAAAACATATTGGGCCATATTACAAAGCTGGTGCTAACTTAACCAGAGCTGTTGTAAACTTAAAACCTCCATAGGCTATAATGGCTCTGGGAAGTTTACAACAGCTCTGGTTAAGTTAGCACCAACTATGTAATATGGCCCATTGTTATTAGTATTATTATTTAAATCCGTTATTGTTGGGTCACTAATAATCAAGAACGCTTGAGCAAATCTAGATACATAAACATTTAAAACATAGAGTAAATCTGCATAAAATGTTATGTTCAATTTAGGCCCGCCGAGAGTGACACTCACAGGATATTCAATATAATTAGTCACATCAATATTAAGTTGTTACCCCACTCAGAACCGACTGGAGGATCTCTGGATTCGCCAGGTTAATAGATATGGATCTCCAAAGCAACTCTCCCGGTATGGTGAATGATTCAACCTTTAGTTGGCAGATGGTGCCGTTACCAAATCAGCCACTCGGTACCTGGTCAGTGGAAAGATGTAAACACTGACTGTTTTTTCTGAAAATTTATTGAAACAAAAATAAATAAGTAAATGGTTAAAACACCCATGATTCAACGTGTTTTGTGATTCCTGAGGAAGTGGTCATACCACGAAATGCGTTGAATCACGGGTGTTTTAACCATTTACTTATTTATTTTTGTTTCAATAAATTTTCAGAAAAAACAGTCAGTGTTTACATCCTTCCACTGACCAGGTACCGAGTGGCTGATTTGGTAACTGCACCATCTGCCAACTAAAGGTTGAATCATTCACCATACCGGGAGAGTTGCTTTGGAGATCCATATCTATTAACCCGGCGAATCCAGAGATCCTCCAGTCGGTTCTGAGTGGGGTAACAACTTAATATTGATGTGACTAATTATATTGAATATCCTGTGTGTCACTCTCGGCGGGCCTAAATTGAACATAACATTTTATGCGGATTTATGCTATGATTTAAATGTTTTTGTATCTAGATTTGCTCAAGCTTTCTTGATTATTTCTGTCTTTCTTGAATGTCAAGAGGAGGAGACGTTTTTTGAGCAACAAAAAGATATGTATATTATGCTGAAATTTTGTTTGTGAAGGGTTGTCACATTTTTTGGTGGTTATTGTTTGGTCACTGCCTTAAATGTCACTATGGTCAAGGCTCCGCTGATTCAGGTTTGCCACAGAACAACATATTATGCAATCCATCTAATTTAAGTAGATGAACCTGTGTGATCCTGTGGTAGAAACTGACCTCATACTGTACGTCCTGTGTAATATCAAGTCCTATATTAAAATAATTTCAATTTATACAACATGTGAACCCAGACTTCCAATCGCTTGGTTTAAATAGTTTAAATATAAGGTGTCCTATTCCAATGTCGCTGGTATCAGTAAGGGTAAAAACCAAAATGTTGTGAGCCAATATCAATAATCTGGCTCCCTGTTACCAGAGCTATTCGACCCAGCTGCTGTATTAGCGGCTTGAGTCAGAGTAAACATGAATCGTGGATGCGTACAGGGGTGATGTGCCCTGGCATTGGTATTGGCTCCTGAAATCCATAGGACTCCATGGAGCCAAGATTGACTTTGCCACAAGTTCTGCATGAGAGAGATCAAGGAGGAACTTATGTGTTTCCAGTCTTTCGCTGCGTCGGCGAGAGGAAGAGGCAGATCGCCTTGGGACCAAAGGTAATTTTGTGGCTTCCTGGGGGGGGGGGGGGTAATCTATTAAGGTATTTTGCAAAAGCAAAATCACTTAACAATGGGTTCCGGTTCAGAGCAGGTAATTCTGAAAGACTCCAGATGCAAAGAAAAAGCTATGCTGAAATAGATCATTCTTGACATTTTGGCCGCTAATTGGCAGCTCTCATACATAGTATAGGAGCCATTAGTTTTGCAGTAAGGAGCCACAATGACTAACGTATAACAGCTCCGGCTCTTAATGTAATGGCAAGATTGGAATAGGGCCCAAGGTTTATATGGAGCTGTAAAGGTAGTGCTTCAGTGTTTTCCTGTACTTCAATCACTCTTAGAGACATCACATAGTTATCGCTTAAAATAAAGTAATGCTTTGATTAGTCTTTGAAGTTTATTCATATTGCAGAAGTGACCTCTATATAAGCATTTGTGAGTTATATGCTTTTTAAGAGGATAATGTATGTCCTGCAGTTCTAGATGCTCTACTCGCATACAAAACGTTTTTACTGGTACGCATCCAAACTATTTTAGCCTTATTGAGTATTTCATGTGCTGTGTTACAGCTATTATAGATTGAAACCATGCACTGCATTATAAAAGGTGCAATTTTACAAATTCAAATACTATGTAAGGATTAATTAGACATTTTTATTACATAATCCACATTAAGTTGGATGCATTTCCTTATATATGTCTAATTTTTCACGCTTTTCAGTAAACAGAAGGTTAAATATTATCATATTACTTTAATTTAATGGGCTTTTATTAAATTAGGCTCTATATCAGTTTAAAAGAATAATAATGCTTTCGGGAAATATATTAAGAAAACAGTAAAGGGGTTATTCAAGGAGCGCCGAACTTGTCACCGAATGGTGAATTTCACTGTACTGCGCAATTTTGTGGCAGTTCGTCTATTCATTAAATACTGGTGAATTGACAGCGAAATATGACGCAATTCGACGCAGATCGCAGCAATTCGGCGAAATTGTCCCATAGAGAAGTAATGGTCAATCTATTCAGAGAACGCCGAACTGCACAGAAGTGTCAGTGAAATGGCCGGATTTTTGGTGATTTAGTTCGACAGGTTTGAGGCTAGGGTCAGACGAACGCATTTTTCGCGACGTCCGTGAAAAAGTGCGTTCGAACAAATTTTTCACGGAATACGCGTTAGCGGTCATACGATGCGCATTTTTGGCCGTGATTTTGTACGGATCATCAATAAGACACTTTTTGCGTCTGGACGTTATGTAGGCCGGACATTAGCAGCGTCTGACGTCTCCTAATCACACACACGCCGCTAGCGGACGCAGAGCACTCTGTACGTTAGTACTAGCGGTATCAAGTTCTCGAAAAAATGCGTTTGTTTGCCGCTTGCGTTGCCCGGCCGAACTTTCGTGCGGCCGTACTTCGTATATTGCCCGTCATTGGATGTCATATGCTGCTACTACGACCGCGATAAAGTGCGGCTGCACGCGCGTTCACACTGCGTTCATTTGACCCCAGAATAAACTGGCGAATCCCATAGGATTCGATGTAAAAAAATTATCATTTTTATTCAACCGTTTATTCTTTTTGATTTTCAACAAACTATCTTTTGATTTATTTATTCTTTAGAACATTTTGATGTATTTGTTGTATTTAGAATTTTTGATTCCCAATTTTTTTTACAGGAGTTTTTTTATTCTGTAACAGACCGTTTTACTATTTTTTTTAAAGGACCTCTGTTACTATTTTCACACCTTTTCATTCATTTTTATTGGTTTAAACACCTTTTAGAAGTATAGCAGAGTTAAAAAAAAATCTGCAATTTGGTGGTCAGTTCGATGGGTGTTTGGTGGGCTGATCGGCAGTTGGCCGGCCGCAGAGGTCTAAACAGCGGGCTTCAGTGGCGTTCGGTGGTCTGTTCGGTGGTCGTGGCCGTCTTCGGCAGCTCCACGTTTGGCTCACTTCAGGGACCCTGCTGTGAATAGTGAATTTACCAGAGGATCGACAATCTGGAGTCGTTGAGGCCAGCGTCAGACGAACGCAGTGATCACGTCCGTGTCGGCGCACAGTTTAACGTCTGTCGTAGCATAGAATCATGATTAATAGAGCCACACACAATGTAAGTGCGCACCGAACTGCGCACCCACAACGAACGCGGCAAACAGACACAAGTTAGGCAAGAACGTAAAACCGCTAGACGGACGCACAGAGTGTGCCACGTCCACATAGCGTTCTGTGTGCGACGTGATGACACAAAGTCAGACGGAGCGCATTTGCAACGTCCAGCACCTTGACGCACAAAATGACTTTTCATATAATTTTCCGATTTTTAGCATTTTTCATATTACTTTTGTTTCCCAGAATTCCTTTTTTTTCTACGTCCGTCAAAAAAACCGGACTGTGTGGTGTCTACAGTATCTTCCATCAGTATGTCTGTCCGTTGTGCACGCACGCAGAGTGCGCTCAGACTGCATTCGTCTGACATTAGCCTAAAAGCGCACCGAACGAGAACGCACCGAAATTTCACCTCTCCAGTAAGTGTCCTTGGGCAAGACACCTAACGGTACATACTCGCCACCCAGGACATACTTGAAAACGAGAGAAATCTCAATGTATCCTTCCTGGTAAAATACTTTCTCCAAAAAAAAACAAAAAAACCTTATGTTATCTTGCTATATTTAAATAGTAAATTCCTTAGTGAGCAGGCCCTCTGTACCTCTTGCACATATGTGTCTTGTCTTTTATAAGGTAGTCCCCTATACCTCACTGTGGAATGTGTTGACGCAATAAAAATAAAAGCAGAATATTTTCTTAATAGAATGTTATCAACCGCATGCTTTCTCAAGCACCTCCACTAGGTGTCTTCATTGCAAAAGGTACAGACTGGCTACCAAAACGCAATAAGATTATAAGAAAAGCAACACAAAAATTCTAATTGTTCAATGCCTGTCTCAGCTGCGCCACATGTGATTAGAGAAAAAAAATAGATCCTTTGTTGAAATGGCCAACTGGAAAAACAGAAACAATAAGCGCTAAAATAATAGCTGGCAGCTTGCTGAAAGAAAACGTTCATGGTGTTCTGAGTTGAACAATTTAGAGTTTGCCCCATGTGCCTGGAAAATATTGTTGGAAACTGATGTTGCAAAACAGCAGAAGCATTGTGACCCTCAAATCGTCTACTTCCCCCACAGGAAACTAATGAATACGTTTAAGATTCCCAAGGTGAATCTCAGGCAGCAAGAATAAGCACAGCTCAACCGCTTTTAATTATTAACTTGGCGTGACAAACACATGGGACTTCGTTATTTATTTTGGCAAAATAAATATCTCAAAGAGCTGGTTATTATGTGAAGGCATATATATATCTCTAAGCTTAAAAACTCAAGTGACTTAAAAAGATCTGATGTTATGTACAGGTAGAAAGAAGAAGAAAGGTGACAAAGACGGGACAATAACCTGCTACCTGCAAGAGTATCATAAGATACTTAGGGTTATCCAAAGAGATCCGAATTGCTTGAGAAAGGTAACCGAACGCTGAAAATCAGCGTTCGGTTACCTCCCTTGGCCATTCGGCTATCCAGAGAGCAGGCAATTCGCCAAATCCTGACGAATTGCCTGCACATACGGTGCCTGTTCGGTGCCTGTTCGAGGGCAGTGAAATCCCCATAAAAAAAGCACTGCTTCGGCTATTCAGAGAACACAAACCAGCAGTTAAAGGTTCCCCTAATGCCCTGCCATTCGGTGGTTTAATTCGGCAAATTTATTCAAGAGAATACCATAGGCTTCAATGTTAAAAATATTCCCGTTTTAATTCAATATCTAATAAACCATTCATTATAAAATTATGCAGCAAAGAGTCTCTTTATTTATAGATTTTTTAGGATATTCTAAGCATTTTTCTGGATTTTCTTTATTTTTTTAAAAGTCCGATTTTTTTTTTTTTTTTTTAAGTTTACTTATTTTTTCTGTAACAGCCCTCTTTATTATCATTCCCTGGACCTCATATGTAAATTTCAGCCGTTTTCGCTCAGTAGTTTCTTTGCAAACAGTGTTTCACTTTTCACACCTTCATGCAAACTGTTTTTCTAATTTATTCACTGCCTCTTCTGTGGTGTGTCTCGGCTTTCTCGGCTTTTTCCGGAGGCTTCTCTGCGGGTGATCGGCTCCTGCTCGAGTTTTTCCATGGTTTTCGGCAGGTTAATCCAGATGTTTTTGAGGGTTTTCGGCGTGCATTCGCTGGGTTTTGCGGTTAGTTTTTTGGCGGGTTTGCGGCGACTTTTCCCTGCAATTCGGGGACCCTGTGGTGTTTGCTGAATACACCGCAGGGTCACCGAAATGGGATCGGCAAAAGGAACCGAATTGAAGAGAACGAAAAGTCACCGAACGTGCGGTGACTTTTCGAATCTCTTTGAATAACCCTGACTGTTGCATTTTACTTATTGTATTTATGGTCAAGAAATATGTCTTTGTATTTGTGGTCAGAAACAAAGCTGATTGTTCAGCATTTTATTTTTCAGAAACCAATCTGTAAAGAGGGCATTACTACACAAAGTAAATTTATTATGAAAACACAGTAGGGGTTATTCAGAGAGCGCCGAACTGGCCCCGAAATGTCACTGAACAGGGAATTTCTCCATATGGGGCCATTTCGGGGACATTAGTCTATTCAGAAAACAGGCACTCCGCCAAATTTTGGCAAACTGAAAGCAAGTACAATGCCTGTTTGAAGGCAATGAAATCCTCCATAGAGAAACAATGGTTAATTTATTCAGAGAACACCGAACAGCACTGAAAAGTTTCCGAATTGCCCTGCTGTTCGGTGGTTTCATTCGGCAGGTTTATTCAGGCGAATTCCATAGGCTTCAATATTAAAAATATTCCCGTTTTAATCCAATATCTGTGATAAACCATTTATTATTTTTATCTGCAGTAAAAAGTCTCTTTATTTATTGATTTTTTTAGAATCTTTAGGCATTTTGTGGGATTTTTTCGAGTGAACCTGAAGAATATTCCATATTCTTTGCACCTTATACATTCCGGCTGAAATGTGGATCTTTTTTCTGAGTGAGGTTGTAATATCTGAGAAGTATAAATGTTGTGTTTCTGGTTCCTCTGGCTTTTAAAAATAGCAAGAAAAATGTAATGTTAATTGCTTTCTTCGGTAAAAACCAGCTATGTCAGGGTCCCTGAGCTATAAACATCTTCCAACTATTAAGTAGCCACAAAACGTAATATATTAATTATAACAACTCCGCCATTTCTTTATATATGCATAGCATAGTTACAGACATTCTGTAAATATGCCCCATTCCATTTCAGACCTTGCACTAGCCACCTCTCTGATTTGAGACATTCTGTAAATATGCCCCATTCCATTTCAGACCTTGCACTAGCCACCTCTCTGATTTGAGACATTCTGTAAATATGCCCCATTCCATTTCAGACCTTGCACTAGCCACCTCTCTGATTTGAGACATTCTGTAAATATGCCCCATTCCATTTCAGACCTTGCACTAGCCACCTCTCTGATTTGAGACATTCTGTAAATATGCCCCATTCCATTTCAGACCTTGCACTAGCCACCTCTCTGATTTGAGACATTCTGTAAATATGCCCCATTCCATTTCAGACCTTGCACTAGCCACCTCTCTGATTTGAGACATTCTGTAAATATGCCCCATTCCATTTCAGACCTTGCACTAGCCACCTCTCTGATTTGAGACATTCTGTAAATATGCCCCATTCCATTTCAAGTCTTGCACTAGCCACCTCTCTGATTTGAGACATTCTGTAAGTATGCCCCATTCCATTTCAGGTCTTGCACTAGCCACCTCTCTGATTTGAGACATTGTGTAAATATGCCCCATTCCATTTCAGACCTTGCACTAGCCACCTCTCTGATTTGAGACATTCTGTAAATATGCCCCATTCCATTTCAGACCTTGCACTAGCCACCTCACTGATTTGAGACATTCTGTAAATATGCCCCATTCCATTTCAGACCTTGCACTAGCCACCTCTCTGATTCGAGACATTCTGTAAATATGCCCCATTCCATTTCAGACCTTGCACTAGCCACCTCTCTGATTTGAGACATTCTGTAAATATGCCCCATTCCATTTCAGACCTTGCACTAGCCACCTCTCTGATTTGAGACATTGTGTAAATATGCCCCATTCCATTTCAGACCTTGCACTAGCCACCTCTCTGATTTGAGAAAGATTAAGAATAAAATCTAGTATCAAATAAATACAAAAGAATACAAATATACCTATACTCTATCTAGCTCCATTTCCTTTTACAGCCTGTTGCACAAATTACGGAAACTGAAAAGGGTATTCAGTCTTTGAGCAACGTGATTTAGAAATGATCAGAGTAATTTGTAAAGTAACATCCCTCGCATTTTTATCAGTTCATTGTTTGCCCAAAGTACTGATCTTTTAATTAGCACAATCTATCAGACTGACATAAAATGATGGAAATTGTGCCTTGATTAAATAATCCACAATAAGCACAAAATTTAAAATGTCTTATAGAAAGGCTGAGAATATCTATCTATATATATACTGTATGTGTATCAAATCAGGAAGCGAGCACACCAACTTATACATTCGAAGACTTTAACAGCAGCTCAAACATATAAAGATTTTAATAGATTTTAACCCATTCTAACAACTCTTAGGCCACTATTACATTCTTCGCGCAGTGCGTTTTGGGTGCGCAAATGTGCATTTGCTTGAGGGGCAAACCCTCTGCGCTGAACATCGTATTACAACGTTCGCGCAAACAATTTATCGTTTAACGTGGATGGACCTGCGCGAGCATGATGAACTGTGCACGTCATATACTTAACATTGTGAGCGCAAATTCGTTTGTGCGCTGGTACGCGGATGTATTTCAATCGATGCGCATCTTTTTACGAACGACGTTTGCGCGCATAATTTTAACGTCTTTGAAAAGCTGGTTGTAATTGCAAATCGAAACATTCTGGCCGAAACGAAAAACACCAGCATCAAAAAAATAAAATACAGCACAGTATAGTTACACATTCTACACATACCCAAACAATAAAATTGTGAATTTGTGGGTGTTTTTTTGTTATTGCTGCAGCATATATACTCAGATATACTTTGACAGGCGCAAAAACTTAAGTGAGTCAATTAAGGTAAATTGATGTCAATTAAGGTTCTTAATTTTGATTGGCTGAATCCCGACGATGGCGTCGTTTTTACGAATATTATTTTTCGACGGATGAGAAAATACATTCAGATCGGAATACCACGTTAATTTTCACGCGATAACGCTGGACGATGCGCGCAAAAAATTTTGAACGAAATTGTGCGAACAATGTAATAGGGGCCTTAACCTTTTCAAGACTTTAACACTTTTTAACCCGTTAAAGGGCACTATCATCATGATCTTCCTACATCTAAAACAGGGATGCTAAGGGGAAAAATTAGTGCTCGCTAATCTCCCCTTAGCATCCCCGTTTTACCTGTAAATTACGGGGCAGGCGCTAAATACAGCATCCTGCCCCATAGTGGCCACTAGGTTCCAGAATGCTCGGGGCCACGCTAACTCGTCATTGCGACCATCCCCTCCATGGAGTCCACGAAGGCTCCTGCTGCCAGATCACATGACAGGCAGGCTCTTGCCTCTCGTGAGATCCTGCAGGATGCTGGAGTGATCGCGGAGGGAGACCGGGGACTTTTGTTGTCTGGCCTCCGTTCTCACCGTGTAATGAGAGGTGAGTATTTGATTTTTTGGGGGGGGGGGTTACGGATGCAGCTCACTGATTCTGCAGCAGCGGAATCAGTTAGCTACAGCTCTAAGCTGGTGCTAACTTTTTTATTTAGCGACAGCTGCTTGTAATTAGCGTTAGGACTATGTGATCCTAACACTAATTATTCTCTGCTTACACTTTGTGCTCCCCATGTTAAGTATAGGCAGCGCAAAGTGCAGTAAACTAAAAAGCGCTAATACCCATTCGCTAATGGATTTTTTAACCTGTTAGTGATGATTTAAACGGCACGGCATCACGTCAATTAACCTAGCACTAACGCTCATTTATGTGAGCGCTAGCACTAGTGTTAAGGAAGTGATAGTGCCCAAGGTTTCTATGCAAATTTTTAACCCTAAACTCTGTTAAAAAAATGATGAAAACTTACTTTACAAAATGTGGCCAGAAATTGCTTAAGCCTGTCACAGTGTCAATGTATTGGTGGTGTGACAGGTTTAAGCAATTTGTGGCCATATTTTGTTAATCTAGCCACTTTCTCAACATATCAACGGGTTGCTTTGGCCATAGTGAATTTGTTATTACCAATAATTACAGTTCTAATTGCAAAAGATGTGGTGAGCACCGACAAGTGTGCATGGCCCAAATCCACACTCAGAATTCAGTAAGCCGTCAATAAGTGGTCCCATACCCCTTTCAAACATGACAAATGTTTTTTAATTTAATGTGGTAACATAACCAGTGACAGTTCAACTGAATATGACGGATTTTGTTGATACACTCGATGCACACTGGTATATCCAGTCAAAACATTTTCCCTTATTACCTGCCACAGTAAATAACAAGGAGCACTCATATGAGATGTGGCAGATTATCAGGGTTATTCAAAGAGCTCCGAATTGCTTGAGAAAGGTAACCGAATGCTGAAATTCAGCGTTCGGTTACCTTTCATGGCCATTCGGCTATCCAGAGAGCAGGCAATTCGCCAAATCCTAGCGAATTGCCTGAACATACGGTGCCTGTTCGGTGCCTGTTCGAGGGCAGTGAAATCCCCATGAAAATGCACTGCTTCGGCTACTCAGAGAACACAAACCAGCAGTGAAAGGTTCCCCTAATGCCCTGCCATTCGGTGGTTTAATTCGGCAAATTTATTCAGAAGAGTCCCATAGACTTCAATGTTAAAAATATTCCCGTTTTAATTCAATATCTAATAAACCGTTCATTATAAAATTCTGCAGTAAAGAATCTCTTTATTTATAGATTTTTTAGGATATTATAAGAATTTTTTTTTTTTTTAAAAGTCAGATTTTTTTTTTTAAGTTTACTTATTTTTTCTGTAACAGCCCTCTTTATTATCATTCCCTGGACCTCATATGCAAATTTCAGACATTTTCGCTCAGTAGTTTCCTTGCAAACAGTGTTTCACTTTTCAAACATTCATGCAAACTGTTTTCCTAATTTATTCACTTCACTCTGTCTGCGGTCTTGGCTTTCTCGGCTTTTTCCGGCGGCTTCGCTGCGGGTGATCGGCTCCTGCTCGGGTTTTTCCGTGGCTTTCGGCAGGTTAATCCAGATGTTTTTGCTTGTTTTCGGCGTGCATTCGTTGGGTTTTGCGGTTCGTTTTCGTTGGGTTTGCGGCAGCTTTTCCCTGCAATTCGGGGACCCTGTGGTGCTTGCTGAATACACCGCAGGGTTGCCGAAATGGGATCGGCAAAAGGAACCGAATTGAAGAGAACGAAAAGTCACCGAACTTGCGGTGACTTTTCGATTCTCTTTGAATAACCCTGTATTTATTGGATGTGGGTTCCAATGGTCTCCCGAAAGCTGTGTGTTAGGGCCCAATATGCTGGTTGTGAGTGAATTGGGTTCTCTTGCAGCACAGCTTCAACAGCAGTGTGATGCTTTGTAACCTGAAAGTATCCTGTAGCTGCTCTGAAGTTAACAAGCCAATTACTTTGAGTGTTGTATTCTGAGTCAAATGTAAACTTAACCAATGCTTTGGTAAACGGACTTATTCCATAGACTCCATTGACTTTGGTAATTTTTCCAAGGCTTTTGTTAGATTTAGACATTACTCTGAATATTACCCAATATATGATGGTAATATTGATTCTGTGTGCTGAATTGCGCATCCCATGAACCAGGGCCGGATAAAGATCTCTATGGACCTGGAGCTGATATTTTGGGTGGTCTTTTTTTGGAATTTACTGAAATGAAAACTTATTTAGGTTATTTAATCGTGCAGCTACGGTATATCTAACCAGGCAGACACTGTGTGAGGAAATTTCCATTCAGATTTCAATCATTTAAAGAGTGTAAAATAATTTTTTCTCTTTTTATCATTCAAACCTTTTGTGGTTATATATTCTATAGGGAATTCTTGCTAAAATATTTAAATGGGTACCTGTTACTGCATTTTTTTGAGAAAATATACAATTTTAACCAAAAAATTAAAAAAATGAAATAGTTCCTTTTGTGTTTTGGAGGATGGTGTTTTATGAATAATATAACTATGAATATAACCTTGACCTTGCTCCCAGCATGGGAAATGAGAAGGTGAGTAAAAGCAGTGGTATTGCTCATTTTATACATGACAAATGGACAATGCCATCGCTTTGGAACTAAAAATAAGTAAATTTAAAAGTTTTTATTGTTTTCTTTCCTTTTAGATTTTACATGGTCACATTTGGTATCAATGCAAAGGCCAGACTCTGACCTGTCCAATGACACCTCACTTGACCTTGTGAGGTATAAATATTAGTGACGCAGAGTCCAAAGTCCCCACCCAGTGCACTTTGAACAGTGCAGCGGTTTAGGTTTTTGATGTAACAAAACTGATTGTGCTATCACTTCCACACTTGTTGGTGACATGACAAATGAGATGGTGAGTTAGTGGAGCATCATTGTTTCCTTTATAATTGAAAAGTGAAAAATATTGCTGTGTTAGAACAAATATTAAAAAATAAAAATAAATATTTTATTTTTACTATTACATAAAACCTGGTCATGTTTCAAATCATTGGAAAGGCCATGTTCTGGTCTTTCCAGTGATACCTCACCTGATCCTGTAGCTGCTATGCAGCTGGAGAAATAGGGGTCCAAATGCCCATCAATACAGACATACAGGGTTATTCAGAGAGCGAGAAAAGCAGGAGAATGACTGGAGAATGAAAAATTCTAGGTCAAAATAGCCGATTTGGAAAGTGAGAATTTTTCTGGTTTGGCTATTTTGACCTAGACTTTTTCATTCTCCAGTCATTCTCCTGCTTTTCACTCCTCTGAATAACCCTGATAGTTATCCTTTCTCTGGGCCTATTCTGGGGCATGTGCCTGGAGCTGCTGCTCCATCAGCCCTGCCATTAACATCCCTTACATAGCTTTCAGGAACACGATTGAGTGGCTTCTGATTACGCAGACCACATCTTACTCTACATGGAGCTCCAGAGGTTACTGTGTAGGTTTAACATATAAAGTAAACTCATACATTGTGGGAGAATAGTTTGTATCTAAGGTATTTATTTATTTTCATAGGGCCCTATTACATTCTTCACGCAAACGTTAAAGCATGAGCAAAAACGCATTATCCCGAGGGGCAAAACCCTTTGCGCTGAATGTTGTATTACAATGTCAGCGCAACAAACGCGCGTATATGTCTACCGCGGGTGAACCTGCGCGAACGCTGCGCGAGTTTACTGTAATTCGTGCGTCCTATACTTAACATTGTGAGTGCAAATGCGTTTGTGCGCTGGTACGCGGATGGTATTACAATCTATGTGCAGTTTGTAACGCACAGCCTTTGCTCGCATCATTTTAGCAACTCCTGAAAGCTGGTGTTAATGGCAAATCTGAACGTCCTGTCCGAAACCAAATACACCAGCCCAAAAAAAGAAATACAGCAAAGTATAGTAACACATTCTACACATACCAAACCAATAAATTTGAGAAGTCGTGTGTGTTTTTTTTATTGATACAGCATATATGCGCAGATTGACTTTGACAGGCGCAAAAACTGTGAGACAATTAAGGTCCTTAATTCTGATTGGCTGAATCGCGTGAAAAAAACAGTCCGCACACTGATTTCTGCGCAACGTTACTGTGCGCACGTTTTTGCGCGTCCGTTTCACGCACGTTATTTTTTGACAGATGAAAAAATGCGCGAGGATTGTAATACCAGCGTTGATTTACACGCGTTAACATTTGACGCTTCGCGCACAAAATTCACGCATTTACCATGCATTTTTGTGTGAAGAATGTAATAGGGCCCATATTGTTTTACCGAACAAAATCAATTATGTTTTATCCTGAGATGTTCTGCATAACTATACATTCAAGTCAAAGGGTGTGTCTAGGGACTCGGGGTAAAGAATATCAGGGTTATTCAAAGAGATCCTAATTGTGGCCGAATGGTAACCGAACAGTGAAATTCAGTGTATGGTTACCTTTCCTGGCCATTCGGCTATTCAGAGAGCAGGCAGTTCGCCAAATGTTGGCGAATTGCCTGCACAAACGGTGCCTGTTCGGTGCCTGTTCGAGGGCAGTGAAATCCCCATAGAGAAGCAATGCTTTGTCTATTCAGAGAACAAAAAACAGCAGTGAAAGGTTGCCAAATTGCCCTGCTGTTCGATGGTTTCATTCAACAGGTTTATTCAGGCAAATCCCCTAGGCTTCAATGTTAAAAATATTCCTGTTTTAATTCAATAGCTAATAAACCGTTGATTATACTATTCTGCAGTAAAAAGTCTCTATGTATAGATTTTTTAGGATCTTTTTGGCATTTTTCTGGATTTTTTCGGGGTTTTTTTAATCGTTTTTACTTTTTTCTGTAACAGCCCTTTTTATTATCATTCCTTGGACCTTATGTAAATTTCAGACATTTTCGTTCTGTAGTTTCTTTGCAAACAGCGTTTCACTTTTCAAACATTAAAGCGTACTGTTTTTTTTTTCACTCCATTCGTCTGCGGTGTTGGCTTTTTCCCGGCGGCTGCTCTACACTGTAATCAAATCGCACTTAATTGAAGAGAACGAAAAGTCACCGAACGTGCAGTGACTTTTTGATTCTCTTTGAATAACCCTGTATGCTTTGGGTCAAACTTTAGTCCCCCTTTAATTCCCAGTCTTTACTAAATCCTAATCCCACTAAAGCACCCATTAAATTTAACCTTTAATCCCCTTTACACCTCTGTGGCCACTAAACCCTCAGTTCCTCTTTAACACCCTCGGCCCCATCATCAAACTACCCGTTGCTATTAAACACCCAAGTCCCATCAGACTTCTCCTTCCTTAACCCCCATTAAACCTCCAACTACCCTTAACCTCCAGTCACTCTTTAATTCCTAATCCTTTTTAAACCTCCAATCCTCCATTAACCACCAGCCCCACAGTGTTAAGCACCAGTCCTCACATTACCCCAGTTCCAGTTAGCCGCCAGTCTCAATTCTATTTATCCCGCAGCTGGTGGCATTCAAAGATATGCTGCCATCTAAAACAGGGAGTGCAATTCACCACCGATAGTGCCGCAGAATAAATAAGACATCCCTTGAGTAGCCAGCCATGGTGGCCTCACCTGGGTCCTTTCAAGGACTGGCATGGTTACCTTTATGACTGCTACATCCACAGTACTTATGCCAATGTCTGTAGTTCCATAATTTCCTGCTGCGACATCCCATCCTGCCCATGACATTTAGTAAGAAGAAGGTCGAGGGTAATCCTACAATGAATTAAAATCACTTAGAGGTGCATGTTAAATGAACAAATAGTATTTGAATCAATTCAAGGATTTTATTAATAAAAATAAAAATAAGGATAAGACTGCTCACGCTCGACGCGTTTCGTCAAAAGACTTCATCAGGAGCAATATGTGCAGTCATAAGTACATGGTTAAAAAATAAAAGTGTATACGAAACGCGTCGAGCGTGAGCAGTCTTATCCTTATTTTTATTTTTATTAATAAAATCCTTTGACTGGAGAAACTTTGGTCTTGGCTGATTGTTCCTGAAGTGCACCGGCTGTGGAGGAAATCATACCCCAGGTCCTAGGCACCCATGGAACAGTGATAACGATCTTGTTTTTTGATGTGCGTGAATTGATTCAAATACTATTTGTTCATTTAACATGCACCTCTAAGTGATTTTACTTCATTATAGGATTACCCTCTACCTTCTTGTTATTGTATACTGCTTACGGGTTACCGGGAGCCCGCAGCAGGAAGATCCTATCTTCATTAAAAGTAACATATTTTACTTTTACTTTTAAAAGTAACATCAGGAAGCATTATTTTACTGAGAGGGTGGTGGATACATGGAACAGCCATCCAGTAGAAGTGGTAGAGGCCAAAACAGTAATTGAATTTAAGCAAGCATGGGATAGGCATAAGGCTATCCTAAACAAAAGATAAATTGAATGAATGAATTTGTGAAACCAGTTGCATGCAATGTCATTTAGTTCCTGATGTGCACAATGGTGCCAACCCCACAGAAAATCTATTTGGAATTCTGACAGCTCTGTACGTGCATGAGAACAAAGAAAGAGACAAAGCTAGCCTTTAGTCGTTAATAATGATTCCGTAATAGCATGACATGTAGCAATGTCTTCTAGTGCTTCTGCATCATTAGGTAAACAACATGGTCCTTGTAAGCCTTTTAATTTATATTTTGGCAGCTCTCTGTTGACTTAAATCATATTTGGAAGAAATCCCTGGGTAACTTAGGATTTGTTCATTTCCTTGACCTTTATTTTGAGGTCATAGTACAGAATAGGTTATAATAATCAATATTGAACATTATTATTATTATCATCATCATTTATATAGCACCATCAGTATCCGCAGCGCTTTACAATAACCAAAGGGAGCGAGATACAGATAAACGGACATTGAATGGAAACAAGAGGTGTAGAGGGCCCTGCTCATATGAGTTTACAGTCTAGAGGGATTGGGGTTGGGGAAGACAAGGTGAGTTTTACTGGAAATCAGGATCATTAGTGCCAGTGGTTTGGGAATGGTGGGCCATAGAAGCAGCTTCAATCATATGTGAGTAGGTGAGCAGAGAGATAATTTGCCTCAGTGATGTGGTATTGTCACGTCCCATGCCCTCCGCAGTGCTGGGCGACCGACCGCATCTTCCACGCTGCTCGCTAGCCATCACCAAGTGAAGAAGCATCTGGCCGCGATCACGTGATATGACCGCCGGCAGGGCAGAGCATGGCATGATGAGGCGGCACCCACCAAGTTTAAAACCAGTAGGCTGAAACAGACTCGTTGCCCTGATGTGGTTTTCACATCCTCTCAGCGCTTACCCATATTTTGTATTTGCTATCTGTGTATGACTATTGCTTGTCTGACTACCTTTCTGGTGATTAACCCCTTGGCTTCCCTTCTGACTAACCATTCTGGTTACTGACTCTGGCACACGGCTGACACTTATTCTGAAAAACGTCTCTGGCACACAGCTGACACTCATTCTGGCAAATAACTCTAGAATACAGATGATACACTACCCTGGTGATATAATCCTTGATATTCAGGTGACATATTCTGTTATTAACCCCTGCTGGGTATTCGTGATATTTACCCTTTCCTGTATGGCTTAAGATATCCTGGTTTTAGGTTTACATTTACCTTTATGGCTTAATCTGTGTGTGTATACTTCTCTAAGGTTCCTCCTCTGGGTTTTGATAATAGGTAGCTGTGCCAACCATTTCAAGGATCGGAAGGTTAGGATAGCTGTTCTGCGTACAGGGACTAGTTTATTAGTTGTCAGGGAGAATGTGACAGGTACGCTAATCTGAAGAGATGGGTTTTGAGACATTTCTTGAAGGAATGAAGATTAAGGGAGAGTTTGATAGGGCTGTTCTGTTCTCGATATGTCATTCCACAGGATTGGATTGGCCCTTACAAAGTCTTGGAGGCGAGAATATTCAGCACGGGTGTAGAAAGAGGACAGGCGGAGATCGCCCGCTAACCGGAGTTGTCTAGATGGGACATGGGGCATGAACTAGCACCTTCGCGGTATCTTGCGTCAGAAAGGTGTGGACGCGGACAATGTTCTTGAATTGATAGTAATAGGATTTGGTCACTGTCTGGACATGGGGAGAGAACGATAGGTCAGAATCGAAAGTGACACCAAGGCAGCGAGCTTGAGGCGTCAGGCTAATGAGCATTCCATTTACTCGTAGAGAGATAGGTGGCATTGGCTTTTTTCTGAAGGGAGGAACAACGAGAATTTCAGTTTTGGCAAAATTGAGTTTAAGGAAGCAGGAAGACATCCAATTCGAGAGCAGAGAGACAGTCTGTGACTCGATCCAGGAGAGCAGGTGAGAGATCAGGGGAGGAGAGGTATATTTGAGTGTCATCAGCATATAGGTGGTACAGGAATACAAAGTCGCTGATCAGTTTGCCTAGAGAGGCAGTGTAATTTGAAAAAATAGGAGGGCCAGTACTGAACCTTGGGGCAGACAGAGACAGGCTGCAGGGAGGAGGTACTTCTAGAAAATGAGACACTAAACGATCGTTGCGACAGGTGGGAAGAGAACGATGAAAGAACAGTACCTTGAATGCCTATATCACTAAGAGTTTTAAGTAGGAGCAAGTGGTCAGCTGTACAAAAGGCGGTAGAGAGGTCAAGAAGGATCAGCAGAGAGTAGCACCCATTAGATTTAGCAGTTGCTAGGTCATTGGTAAATTTCGCAAGAGCCATTTCTTGGGAAAGAAGACAGGATACACTGCACACGATATCAATAATGAGAGAGACAATCGTCAACTGGACAAATACATAAATAGCCATTGCATATGATTAGATCCAATTTAAATTTTGCTCCCATTTAAATTTTACCAATATAAGCTGTGTTTTTCTGTAGAAACTGATACTGCTATAAAACAGCAAGCAAAGATTTGATTATCCTCGCTTGGCAATATACTACATATTCAATCCATGCATGGGTTTAGGCAACCTGGAAGCATTACCAGCTACTTTTTCATAGAGGACTGTCTCTTGCAGGGTGTTAGGCAAACGCCAAAAGATAACTGGAAGCATGCACTTAGCTTTAATCATTTCTTGATAATTTTTTTGTGTCAGAGCTTGGGAAGTCAAATTATATTGATTGCCTTGATCCATGTGAAATTTTGTTTAAAAGGAGATTGGTGTCTTTACCGCCGTTAAGCCTCTCAATGTGGTCTTTAACTCTTAGAACGACAGTTACAGTTAGGGGTTATTCACAAAACACTGCTCTTTAAAGTTGATGTAACACTATTTTGATGATAGTGGTTCAAGGTGTGGGGGCTCATTTGTGGCTGTCACTTAATGAGGGTTATCAGGCAGAGCTACATGCTCAGCAGTGATGTCGGCACTTTGACTTTACATTCAGCATGCTGTCATGCAAACAGGTGTGAGGAGTGAGTGGAGGGCTGTCCTTTGCGCGCATAATTTTAGCAACTCCTGAAAGCTAGTGTTAATGGCAATTTCTATCAACCTGGCCGAACCCAAGTACACCAGCCCAAAAAAAAATGCTGCAAAGTATAGTTACACATTCTACTCATACCAAACCAATAAAATGGAGAAGTTGTGTGCATTTATTATTGCTGCAGCATATATACTCAGATTGACTTTGACTGGTGCAAAAACGTAACGTGAGACAATTGTGGTTCTTAATTCTGAAAGGTATTTTAATATGATAGGTAGTTTTTAATTCTTGCATTAGTGTGAAATCCGCCCTCCCATTTTCAGTGTCAAACCCTGCAAGTCTTTTCCTTGCACAGGATGTTAGCCTGTGGAATTTAGACGATTTCCTGTCTGTGCAGGAAAGGGTGTGTGAACAGTGTTAGCTAGAGAAAAGCCATCTCTGAATCATATGTAGTAATTTTTGTCTCACTGTTGGTTAAACTCTGACGTAGAAATGTATCTGTATGCTGATTGGCTATAAGTTCTTTGAAATCTAATAAAATAGTCTGTCTAGGAAATTATATTTAGACATGACTGATGCTACATTGCTTTGTGGCTGATTTTGGTGTCTCTCGCCATGGCATAGCGCAGCGTCTGTTTTCAATTTTGATATATGAGAGGAAACTTGGAAAAGGTTTATTGAAATTTCATAAATGGTAATTATAATAGGGAATTTGTTTATGTTTGCTTAAAATTCTAATTTATCAGTCGTTGTCAGATTTGGGATTTGCCATTCAAATGTATCCTTACATTTGCTTGTTCAGATTTTGCGAACTTGCCTCCAGGCTTGGTTTTTGTTTATTTTCCTTGAAGTTAAAACTATGGTTCAGAGCTTGTTGATTTTATTTTTTTTGGTGCAAGGTTGTACACGCTTTGTCTTGGTTTGTTTTTGTCATTTTATGTATTGTAGTAAAGGAAAAATAGTTTGAGGACCTCACGTGTGTTGTTTGAACTCGCCCGCTGTGCTGAGTATATTGTATTGTATATGCTGGAAATTGAACTCATAAAAAAGAAAAGAGATGTTTCTAGTTGTATTGTCTCCGTTCTGTGTCTATCTTGTACTTCAATTCTGGTGTTTCTGGCTCGTCCATATCTTGTAATTGTGAGCCTTTTATTTTAATTGATTAGGTTTGGTTTCTTCTCATATAGCAAGATAAAAGACAAAATAGCGTTGCTTCCATTGAGATCAATTTTTCTTTTGTATTCTTGCCATTTTTTTTATTTTATTTTTTTATTTTGTTTCTTGCCATTGATTACGTCTGTTTATTTAAATGTTTGTCTTTACTAACTATTAATGTATGTGTTTATCTTTGATGTTTTGTATTTCGTACTTTTGATATTGTGTTTTATATATGTAATTTATGTATAGGGACTGCTTCTCTTACTACAGGTTGCTTCGTTTCTATGTGTCTTTACTGCCTTGCCTCGTTTAAAAAAAAAAAGGAACAGGAAATGGAGACAATAGGGCTTTTCGTTTACAGTAAATTTCAAAAGCGTCTGCTTCCTTTTTGTAGAAAAAGTTTTTTCTTCTCTTTGTTCTTTTTTTATTAAATGTCTTTTTTTGTAATGTATAATGGAATGTGTAGTGCGGTTTAGCAATGCAAGTTGGATAATTGAATTGTGGAACTGTTACTGCATTATACAATGGAGACAGATGTGGAATAAAAATGTAATTATGGGAGCTGGATTTACTGTAAATGGATGATATAAGTTGATGTATGATATATAAAAATATTTGTGTATCAAGGTGATGGGCGTTGTCAATCTGCCTTAATATAAGTTATAAATTTTCCCAAAAGAGGCGTGGTCGGTTATTTTCCTCTGGTCTTTGTTTGAGTCCAGCACAAAGGGATTGACCACACCTTAATATAGGTTATATGTTTTGCCAAAATGGCTGAGGTCATTTACAGGTTTTGTAACTTGTATAATGGAATATATATGTAGGTTCATCATAATACAGTAAGCAAAGAGGTCATGTTTAATTGTTTGGAATCTAAGAGGATGAAGTGATATAAAGCTGAAGGATTTGAGTGAAAGTTTAATGGAAAGCGCCTACAGGTTTTGTAGCGCTGTACAAAGGAAATTAGGCAGATTTCAAATGAGAGAAGGTTTTTTTTTAGTTGACTAAGAGAGATGGAAGGTTGTAGTTTGGTATCTTGAGTATTGTTTGTTTGTTTTCTTTTTTCTGCAGTGGTAGCCATATGTCTAGTTTTATTTTTTGCTGTCTGATGTTTTTGTCTTTTGGTGTGATGTGCAACAACGTATGACTGTGCCCCCATTGAATTTTCTTGGAGGGAATAAAACAGGTTGTAAAATAGCTGCACAAACACCTCACGTTTGAATGTTTGTTTTTAACCAATATCCTTAATAAAGATTGTAGTTTTAGATGTTTATTAAGAATCTTTTTCTCTGAGTTTCCTAAGAACTTTGTGCTAGTTAACGCGTCAAGTTTTAAACATGCCCTTCTATACTTTCTTTCCCAGTTCATGATATTTTTGTTATGTTTTTTTGAATTGAAGAGCATTTTGAGAAAATTGGTGACCGTTGCAAAAGTAAAAAAAAAAAAACAGTTTTCACATTTTCTCCTAGCCCCCTCCATTTTTTCTCTCTCATGACCACTCCTTTTTCTTTGTGTCCAAAAATGTGTTGCATTTTTTTCTCCATTTTAAAAATATTTTAACTATATAAATTTTAAAGTTTTTGAAAGGTTAATAATACATTTTTTCCCAAGTTTTTTACTTTAGGTGAAAATTACCCATGCATGCCAACTTTGCTCAAGCTAGATGGAAGATTATTGAATACCTATATTGATAAAGCTGTTGGAATTGAAGGAAATTTACTCAAACACATTATCATTTCACATTACAATGATACATCAACCGGACAATAAGGAATTATCAGACACCAGGCAATAAAACATTCTAATTTATCAACAACTCATCAATAAATCATGCGATTAAAGAAGATCATTGATTTGGAAATAAAACTTAAGACATGTCAGTTTTACAAAACAGTTATTTTCAACCAATAAGACAGAAGACAAAGAAAGAAGAAGATAATGTATTTTTATATGTTGATGGATTTTCTTTGTGTTGTCCAAGTGATAATTATTTTGTGTCTTTTATTATTTTATATTTTATTATTTTTGTTGTTCGGTTACAATCAATATTGTTAAAATTCCCTGACACATTTAGGATTATTGAAGATCACATCCAATTAAAATTAGAGTTAATTAATGTATTTAGGAACATATAATTTAATGCATTTGCATAAATACGTTTCATGACATATATAGTGGTAAATGGAAAGTTTTAATTCGGTAAAATTAATGTTGTTTTTATTTTTTGGATTTGATGAATGATGTGTTTTATAAACACCAGGTTTGTTTCAAAACACCGAACAAGACTGAATAGGATAGTAATTAAATATTTTTTGATATTTAAATGGGTGGAATATGCACTTCAGCTATTTCCCTTTTGAGTCAAAGTTGTATATATATATATTTTTTTCTTTTCTTCTCTAATGCAATGAGTCAGACGTAATTCGATTTTTCTCTTTTTTGTTGCGTGAGACCAATAGGCTTTGCGGGGAAATTTTTAAATTTATTATCTGTGTCTCTTCTTGTGTAAATTAACATTTTTATTGTTTTCGTGCACTTGAGAGTGACAATAAATGAATGGCTGTATATGATTAGCGGGGTATACCATATTTTCTTTTCTTTTTTTATTTTCTTTATTGTTGCTAAAACCGTATCACATCATCAAGAAACCTGACAGTCACAATGACTGCATATGGAACGAACCATGGACATTTTGTGTCAAGGTCAAAGGTCACAGGTAATAAGCAACCAGCGCAAAGAGACAGCTTGTTCAGGAGTCCCTATGGTGGGAGCTCTGATGACATTCAATGATTATGCGTCTCAAGCTGGGATGTTGAAAAAGACCACACCTTGATCTCGCACTGTGGACTACGGTATTAGATTATGGAATATTTTATTTTATCCCCTAGATAAGTGTGAGAAAGGATTGGATTTGGAAAATGAGAATGTATTTCTTGAGTGTGTGAATGCAGGTGTGTATGTGTTTTGTGGAGTGAAGCTGAACATAGGAAAACACACAGATATAGATCTGACTCATGTTGATTTATTAGATAAATGAACTTACATTCAAGTTATTATATTTTTCTTGTTCGGTGAATTATATTTTGGGAAATGGGAATAAATAGTTATTTAATGTATAGATTAGGTATTTTTGCCTATGCTCCAAGTGTGGTTCACTGGAAGAGTGAATCTAGATAGATTAGTGTATTTTATGCTCATAAAGGGCCTCCTTGGGGAATCCCTTTCGTATATCGTAAAGGTATTAGGCGAGGATACTATGGCCCCAGGTATAATTAGTTTAATTGTCTAGTTTGTTTTATCCATTTTAGTGATCACGATTGTATATGTGATCAATGAGACAATTGAAAGGTATTTTAATATGATAGGTAGTTTTTAATTCTTGCATTAGTGTGAAATCCCCCCTCCCATTTCCAGTGTCAAACCCTGCAAGTCTTTTTCTTGCACAGTTTGTTAGCCTGTGGAATTTAGACGATTTCCTGTCTGTGCAGGAAAGGATGTGTGAACAGTGTAAGCTAGAGAAAAGCCATCTCTGAATCATATGTAGTAATTTTTGTCTCACTGTTATTATTATTATTATTCTTTATTTATAAAGCGCCAGCATATTCCGCAGCGCTGTACAATAAGCACAGTATAGACAGGGTTACAATACATTGAACAACATTTGACAAACAGTACAGGAGGAGATGAGGGCCCTATTCCCGTAGGAACTCGCAATCTAGGAGGGTTGGGGTTGGAAACAGGAGGAGAGGACTGTAAGGTGAGAGTGATTGATGGTTGTGTCAGTGAGTTGGGTGGTAGGCTTCCCTAAATAGGAATGTTTTAAGGGAGCGTTTGAAGGAAGAGAAGTTAGGGGAAAGTCTGACAGTATGAGGGAGAGCGTTCCAGAGAGTGGGGGCTGCGTGTGAGAAATCCTGCAGTCTATCATGGGAAGAGGTGATGCGGGGAGAAGCTAGGCGCAGGTCACTGTTTGACCTTAGGGAGCGGGCTGGGGTGTATCTGGTGATTAGTGAGGACAGGTAGTGGGGCGCTGAGTTAGTGAGGGTTTTGTAGGTAAGGATAAGGATTTTGAACTTAATTCTGCAGTGGATGGGGAGCCAGTGAAGGGACTCGCAGAGGGGAGCGGCAGAGACAGAGCGGCGGGTGAGGTGAATTAGCCTGGCGGAGGCGTTCAGGATGGATTGTAGGGGGGAGAGGCGGGACAGAGGGAGGCCAGAAAAGAGATTATTGCAATAGTCGAGTCGGGAGATTACCAGGGCGTGTATGAGTTGTTTTGTGGTGACAGCGGTAAGAAATGGCAGAATTCTGGAAATATTACGCAGTTGGTATCGGCAGGAGGAGGAAAGAGCCTGGATGTGGGGGATGAAGGAAAGAGCAGAGTCAAGTGTAACTCCAAGACAGCGAGCTTGGTTTGATGTGGAGATGGTGATACCCTCCACCATGATAGAGAAGTCAGGAGGTGGGGAGGCATTGGAGGGAGGAATAAGTAGGAGCTCAGTCTTTGACATGTTGATCTTTAGGTGGTGGGAGGCCATCCAGGAGGAGATGCCAGATAAACAGTCACTGACTTTTGAAAGGACAGGGGGAGAGAGATCAGGGGTAGAGAGGTAGATCTGAGTGTCATCAGCATAGAGGTGGTAATTAAAGCCAAAGCTGTTGATGATTTTGCCCAGGGAGGAGGTGTAGATGGAAAAGAGCAGAGGACCAAGGACAGAGCCTTGAGGTACACCAACAGATAGAGGCAATGAAGAGGAGGAGTTACCAGCAAATGACACACAGAAGGACCTGTTGGATAAATAGGAGTCAACCCAAGCAAGTGCAGTGTCAACGAGACCCAGAGAGTTGAGGGTCTGTAGAAAGAGGGGGTGGTCAACAGTGTCAAAAGCAGCCGAGAGGTCAAGCAGGATGAGAATAGAATAGTGGCCGTGTTTTTTAGCAGTTAGGAGATCGTTGGTGACTTTGGTGAGGGCAGTTTCAGTTGAGTGTAGGGGACGGAAGCCAGATTGCAGGGGGTCAAGTAGGGAATTGGAGGACAGGAAGAGGGAAAGGCGGTTGAAGACTAGTTTTTCTAAGAGCTTAGAGGTAAAGGGAAGCAGGGATACAGGGCGGTAGTTGGATGGAGAGTTGGGATCGAGGGATGGTTTCTTTAGTAAAGGGGTAACTAGCGCGTGTTTGAAGGCGGATGGAAAGGAGCCAGTGGAGAGAGATAGGTTGAAGATGTGTGTGAGAGCAGGGGTGAGGGAGGAGGAGAGGGGAGGAATTAGATGTGAGGGAATGGGGTCGAGCGAGCACGTGGTGAGATGTGAGGAGGACAATAAGGAATTGACTTCCTCCTCAGTGGCTGGGAGGAAGCGGCAGAGGGTGGCAGAGGGGACCTGTGGGAGTGGAGGTGGCAGATAACTATCTTGTGTTGGGATGTTGCTTCTGATAGTTAGAGTTTTACTGAGGAAGTAGTCTGCCAGGTCTTGAGCGCTGAAGGCAGCTGAGGGGGAGGTGCAGGTGGGTAGAGGAGGGTGTTGAAGGTGGACCAGAGCCGTTTAGGGTTGGAGGACAGCATAGATATAAGAGATGAGAAGAAGGATTGTTTGGCCAAGTGGAGGGCAGAGATGTATGACTGGAGAATAAACTTGAAGTGAACAAAATCAGCTTCAGAGCGGGATTTCCTCCAGGCACGCTCTGCGGTGTGGGAGCATCTTTGCAGGTAGCGAGTCTGGAGGGTGTGCCAGGGCTGAAGCTGGTGGCGTGGGGCCTTACAGAGTCGAAGAGGAGCAAGAGTGTCTAGAGCAGAGATAAGTGTAGTGTTGTAGTGATTAGTGGCAGCATCAGGGCAGGTGAAGGATGAGGTATGAGGGAGGTGGTGAAGTAGGTTGGAGAATTGATGGGGGTCCACAGCATGTAGATTTCTGCGAGTGTGTGTGCGGGGTGGGGGAGCAGGGTGTTTAGGAAGTCCAGATAGGTTGAAAGAGAGAAGGTGGTGGTCAGAGATGGGGAAAGGGCGACATTTGAACTCAGAAATGGAGCAGAGGTTGGAAAAGACCAGGTCAATAACGTGACCATCGTGGTGGGTAGGGAGGAGGGAGGATTGTGTGAGTCCAAGGGAGGACGTGAGTGAAAGAAGTTTGGAGGCAGCAGGAGCGGAAGGATCGTCAATGGGAATGTTGAAGTCCCCGAGAATTAGGCATGGAAGATTAGAAGACAGGAAGTGAGAAAGCCAGGTAGCAAAGTGGTCAAAGAACTGGGAGGTTGGTCCCGGTGGGCGGTAGATGACTGCCACCCTGAGGGCCAGAGGAGAGAACAGGCAGATGCAGTGTGTCTCGAAGGAGGAGAAGGAGAGGGATGGGGGTGGAGGGAGATGCTGGTAGGTGCAGGTGGGAGAGAGCAGGAGTCCGACCCCGCCACCATTTCTCTCACCCGGTTTGGGGTATGGCTCAAGTGTAGACCGCCATGTGAGAGAGCAGCAACGGAGGCCGTGTCAGAGGGAGTTAGCCAGGTTTCAGTTAAAGCTAGGAGGTTGAAGGAGTTTGAAAGGAAGAGGTCATGGACGGCTGTGAGTTTGTTGCACACAGAGCGAGCGTTCCAGAGGGTGCAGGAGAAAGAGGACAGGCGCTAAGGGATGATGGGAATGAGGTTGCTGGGCTTGCAGGGAGGTGATTTATGTGCGATGGAGATAGGATGAGAGGGAAGTATTGGATGTGTTGTGGGGCCAGGGTTAGGGGATATGTCACCTGAATAGAATAACAGCAGGAGGGTGAGAAAGAGAAGGTGGGAATGGGATTTGTGGGAGTGGGAGTGATTGGCAGCACGAGAGTTAGAGGGAGACCATGTTCTGAGGATACAAAGGAGCTCATGCGAGGCCATCATGTGGGACGAGAGGAGGGAGGGAGAGATGCAGATTGTGTAGGGGTCGGTGGTAGAGGGGCAGGAGTTCCATTTAAGGAGAAAGGTAGAAGTAAAGAGCAGAAGCGTGAGAGAAAGCATGATATAGACGTGAGTTTACCAGAGTAAAAAGTGGGCCTTGCAGTTTTGCAGTTCCTTCCTCCAGTCCCGCAACTCCAGGAATCAACTCTGAACGTCCACTTAAGAATGCCAATTGTTGATTAAACTCTGATGTAGAAATGTATCTGTATGCTGATTGGCTATAAGTTCTTTGAAATCTAATAAAATAGTCTGTCTAAGAAATTATATTTAGATATGACTGACGCTACATTGCTTTGTGGCTGATTTTGGTGTCTCTCGCCATGGCGTAGCGCAGCGTCTGTTTTCAATTTTGATATATGTGAAGAAACTTGGAAAAGGTTTATTGAAATTTCATAAATGGTAATTATAATAGGGAATCTGTTTATGTTTGCTTAAAATTCTAATTTATCAAATTCTGATTGGCTGAATCGCGTGAAAAAAACAGTCCGCACACTGTTTTCTGCGCTCATCGTTACTGCACGAGCATTTGTACGTGTCCATTTTACACGCGTTATTGCTCGACGGATGAAAAAATGCGCGAGGATTGTAATTCCAGTGGTGATTTGCGCGCATAAATGTTTAACGCTTGGCGCACAAATTCACGCGTTGCACATGCGTTTTTGCCTGAAGAATGCAATTTGGCCCTAAAACAATAAAAAATAAAAAATAAATAAAAAAAGTACTTGAATTATGCGAGCAAAACTTGAGTTATTCTCAACATGTACTCAAAAACTGGAGCAAAAATCATGGTAAAATGTTTCTAGTAAAAACATAAGCATGGAAATAACTGCAAGATGTGAATACTATTTTCTGAGCAAAAGTCACTTACATAAATTTTTGCTCAAAACTTGACTTTTGCTACAAGATGTAAATAGGTCAGATTATCAGAGATATAGCAGCAGGTAAAGTTACCTTGTCATGCCAGCATACGTTGGAGTCATTTTTATAGGAAATTGCTTCCTGAATATGTGCTATTGTTCTTGGCTAACACAATATTTATTGGAAATTTTCAAGTAGCTCCCAAAGATTTGTTGTCTCTCGTTTCCCGTGGTATACTGACTGAGTCCCCTTGGCTCTCTAAATTACTGGATAGCCATTCTCCTACCACATGGAAGATAACCTAGATTTGATCCAAGCTGTTGATCAAGACCTTTGCCTGTTTCAGTGTCCCTCACTGACATCTGTTAGATATGTTGGGTGTGAAATAGTTTTGAAATCTCTTTAAGATTCCTGGCCCCAACAGGCTGTCTGGTGCTTATTATAAAACCTTTCTGCTTACCCTTCTACCACTTCTATCAAAAGTATTCAATGCTGTGATGGGGGATCTCCAACTAATTGCATGTTAGCTTCGGACACTCTGCTTCCAAAGCCAAGGCAATATCTCATCAAACTGGCAAACTCGCACCCTATCTTGGGCAGACTAGATGGGCTGAAAGGTTCTTATCTGCCGACATTTTCTGTTTCTATGTTTCTATCTTATTGTTGATCTCTGACATAAAATTATTGGCTAAAATTATCACTGAAGTTTAACATGGTAATCATAGGCCTCATACACGCTGACCAAGTAGGCTTTATTCCAAACCATTCGGCTTATAATAATACACGTAGGGCTATTGACCTCACTTGGTTTGCAAACAGAAGCGACTTCTCTTTCTTTTCTTAGACATAGAGAAAGGTGTTTGATGGAGTCAAATAGACTTTAATTTTTACACTACTGCACCATCTTCAAATGCCCGTCTCCTTCATTCAAAAGGGTTTTGGCACTGAACGAGTACCCTGTGGCTTAGACTCTCATACAGCAGGAAGCCCCATTGCTCTTCTATTGTCTTTGATAGGACCAGTAGTGCTGCTCATTGTCTCCACTCCTTGTCACCTAGAGTCTTTGTTACAACATATAAATTTAACCCAGGACATACTTGAAAACAAGAGAAATCTCAATGTATCCTCCCTGGTAAAATACTTCATAAATAAATAAATAAATTGTGACCTCCTCTGAATACAATGTTTCAGCAAACGCTGATGACGTGCTTCTTTTTCTCACGAATACATGGTCCTCAGCCCCCCACCCCCCCAACCTACTTCATCTCCATCTGTGATTTACTCACTTGCTGCTTAACCTGGATGACTTGGCTTTTATCGCCTCTTTAGGCTTCAATGTAGTTGATTCCTCTCTGCTTTATGAAGTTACGGAGTTGCTTTCTTTCTTCTTTCTTTTTTTTAGATTAAAGATAATTTTATTTTCTCTACTTCTTTGATTTGAGAAGTAAGAGCTTACGTGAAGAACATTTTAAAGTATTATTAGGGCTCTTTGATTACAGGCTTTGTGATGTACATTGTAGTTATTTCTTCCAGGAAAGCTTTGAAATTTTGAAAATGAATAAGTTTCAAACAATGGATAAAACAGAATGAAATTAAGATAACATTACATCCTCTCTGGTTTCTGTTCTTCGAAGTTCGAACCATTTGAAAGGCAGCATTCCTACATACAAATAACGAAGTATAACAAAGCCCTATTTATAATTTAAACTCATTATTTCATTCTCTGCTAAATCTGGGTGTGGGAGGGTAACAGAAAAGTTACATTTTAACTCCTCCTGATCGTTCCCTACTTGTTTTGAGCTTGAAGCGTTTTACACTTACCTCCTGTCAAGGATCTTCTGAACTGACAGCATCTCCTTCAGGAAGCCGCAAATCTTATCACTATGCTGAGTGGTCAGATAATCCGATGCCTCTTAACGCTAATGATACGAGAGGCATTTTCTGACCTGCTCCGCACATCCTGTGCAGTGGAGATCAGAATCCAAGTCTGTTGATTTGGGTCTGGTTGACAATTTGTGAAGGGCAGCCTCTCTGCTTTCGAAGACTGCCAGAGCCTGCTGGAGAAGCCATTAAGAGGAAGAAAAGTGGGGACCACCTACCACAGTTTAGTTCAAAGGCAGTGTCTAGCTTAATGAAGCATATTAGAGGTTGGCCCCATGACATAAATGCATGTAATCAGATTCATGGAGAGGCATTATTGGCTTAGAACAGTGTTTCTCAACTCCGTTCCTCAGGACCCACTAACAGGCCAGATTTTAAGTATCAATTTGGGGAAATGCACAGTGAATATTGCAATCACCGACCAGCATATTATATCACCTGTGCTGTCCTTCAGATATCTGACAAACCTGGCCTGTTAGGATACCTGAGGACCGTAGTTGATAAACACTGGCTTAGATGATTCAAAGAACCATCTCATGCAGAAATTACAGCAGCCACTAGTAGAACACTGAAGTATTATTGCCTCCAGGAGACCCCAACCCCTGAAAGCGGTCCAGTGACTACTGACTGACAGCCATTCGAGGGAAGTCTTCCTCTTTGATTTTCCTTCCCAGTAGCTCTTGACAGCTGGGGAGGAGAAAGAAGGAGAGTCATACTCTAGATGTTGTTGCAACTTAAGTTAAGTGGTCATAGTGGCTAGAGTATCTCTTTATTACCCCTGAGCAGCGAGTGTGAAACTATAATGTTTGATAGGGAAATAACGCACTAGAGACTCTATTCATGAGTGCATCCCTATTCAACAAGAGTTTAGCCCCGGGTCAGATTTTGCAGATGTAGCCATATTTTATGAATGAACCTACTCAATCAGGGCTTTTTCTGTATACATATAGATGCCTAACAATATTCTGTTTTCAGGCAGTCACACATGACAGTCATTCCCTTCAGTAGATACCACAAATTCCCTAATAGTCCTAATAATCAAGGTTGAAATTGTCATTGTCTATAATTTAAAGGTGGATTTTATTTTGTTAATGGCTTTTTATTTTGACTTTGTTGTTTGTACACCTTGAACTGTGCTTGAATTCCCCATAGTCTCCTTGTCTTGTGACTTACTCTATTTTATATATTTCTCAGCTTGTCTAGACTTTGCCGATTCAGAACCAGTTTATCTTGTTATGCAAGATTGGTTTTTAGATCTAGTCATTTTAAAAGCTCTCCTATGGAATTCTGCCATGGGTGTCTTTCTATTAGCTATAAGGTTATGGAGGCCCTAGCTATTGATGACCAGAGTCGTTTACAGTCTTGTACTCACACGTTGACTTCTTGCCGCCCATAGGTAATTTATGCTGTGTAGTAATGCCCAGACACTTTTTAACCATAGCAGGACATCTCCAGATTCCAACATTTTAGGAGTCTAGACCTATCAGGTATCATTCTCAACTACGTGCCAGATTTCTTGTTAGGTAACAAAGAACATAATTGACAATTGATGAACTTAAGAAGAATGGCTCAAGTCTTGGCCAAAAATTTACCATCACATCCTTATTTCCTTCACTTTCAGCCAGACAGCTAACCACTGTTTCCCAATCATGGACAAAAGGCTCTATTGTCTGTCATAGTTTCTTTTATGGGACACTGTGTACATGCATGAACAAATTACATCTGTTATGTGTGTTCCTTCCACTTAGCTTTAGTAGTATGTGGACAAGGTCTCAGTAAGGTCTTTGGCCATTGGAAGCAAGTAAGGAATATCAGTAGAGCCCCTGGTACTATCATAGAATTGATTAACATATTTTATCAAGGTTTTTTTATTCTGTAATTGTGATGTGTTTTGCTTATTTTTGAGTTATATATGTTTAATACGTTTGTGTTTATTCTTTAGCCTTCTGTCTGTGAGTTATCGAAGGAGACCTACTTTTTCCATTTTCGGTTATCTTCTACTAGAGTGAGGGTTTAGGCCTTGTAGAAAGGTCTATTTCCCTCTTGTGGTAGGGACTGGAGTTTCTGAGAGTTTTCTTGCTTTGCACATCAGTTAATCAACTATATATATATATATATATATATAACCTCTGAAAGAAGGGGTAGAAGTTAGGGTTAGTAGGGATTGGAAGGGATGTGGGTATAAAGCTATATACCCTGAAGTGTGGGCGCCTATAAAGTTATATATTGTTTGTACCAATAAATGCAGTTATGATGATAAGTTATAACCAGTAAGTGATATGGTGCCGCCTGTCACGGTTCACGCCGTCGCCGTGGTAAGAAGGCCAAAGGTGGTACTGCACCCTCCTGACTGGATCTATACAGCATCTCTCTGGCTACGCCACCTTGCGCTTTCCCTCAGGCTGTGTGAACTTCAGGTGCTACCACTAATAGACCTGTCATTCCCTTTATAAGGGTGGAGCACCCATGATCCAGTGCTGCATTGTCTCACTTATTCCCTGGTAGCCTTCCTCCTAGATCTGTTCCCATCCTCTGCTATTATTGATTCCCCGTGTACCGACTTCTTGCTTTGGACATTGACTACGTTTGCCAGCCGCCTGTCACGACCTATTGCATGGACTATATGACCACGTATACTGCCTGCTGCTACCAAGCTTCCAGTGCCCGCTGCTACCAAGCTTCCAGTGCCCGCTGCTGCCAAGCATCCAGTGCCCGCTGCTGCCATGCATCCAGTGCCCGCTGCTGCCATGCATCCAGTGCCCGCTGCTGGACAGTCTCCTGCTGTGTTTTCCCTCAGTGTCTCCCTGTGTCTGGTTTCTCCCTGCATTGCCTCCCCAGACATCTCCATTCCTGCCCTGTCCATATTGTTGTATGTTTACAATAAACCCCCTTTTTACTTCATCTACGTGGCTCAGCTTGTTTATTATGGCACATCAGGCTCATACCCTATTCCCCTCTGCCAGGACCATGACAGAACAATGCAGCCTTTACAAATTGAGCCTGCAGTGATACAGGTCCTTCTAACGTCACCCATTCAGCAACAATACCCCTTATCTTCACCCGATCCCTCCAAGAAAAGCTAAATATTAAAAACTGACCTGGTCTCCACCATGGACAAAATTCTAAATCCCTGGCATGCAAAGTGGTATTAAAATTCCACTATGCAATCGGTGTACATACAGAAAATAGATAATTGTTGAATTCTTTTACACTTCTGTGCAAATCAGAGACTTTCCTTGCACAGAGCTACTTTGTATGCAATTCCCCAAATGCAGCAATGAATTCTGGGTAAGACCACTCACACTTTTTGTTGCATTGAATTCTGCTATGGCACTATCAGCCCACACGCCAATGCAATGCCGTACCAGATGGCTTCAAGCATCAGGGCTAAAGTTGCGAAAAAAAATGTAAATTGTAATTCTGCATTCACTATTTGCAAATGAAATTATGTTTACATAGAATTGCATTGTTGCAATGTTAAATTGTTCCACTGGATGTCACTGTAGCACTTTAGTTTTTTTTTTAAAAAAGCTGGTAAGTGAACTATGAAGCCGACATCAGAAAGAAGTATTGTGTTTAATTAGCCTTTTGTTTTGTTCAGTTTAAGTTCTGCTGTATGCCAGACCTATCTATGATTTTTTTCCTCCCAACGACCATGTGGTTATGTGGTGTCAGCTCAAACTTTGTTTAAATACTGTATTTATAGCTATAGGGTTTATTCAACGAGCTCTGAATTATCAGTGATCTCTCATTCAGCGCACTTTACCTAGATCAAATTGCTAACCTTGAGCTCAAATTGCTGACTTTCAGCATTCACCACAGAGTCCCCAAAGTGCACCAAATCGATCCACAGAACGCCGCCGATAAATCTGCCAAATGCAGGTGCAAAGCACCAAACGCATCCGATAAACCGCCAAAGAAACACCAAACGCATCTGAGAAACAGCCGGAAAAAAAATGAACGCATCTGATAAACTACAGACTGAAGCTGAAGATACACTGAATGGACCGCCGAACGCCTCCGCTCAGCTTCCAAATAAAAAAGTCGAGGAGCCATCGAACTCTGCCCAAAAAAAGCCGATTAGCTGCCGAACAGCCAATTTTTAAAACTGCATTTTTAAACCAAAAGAATTTATGAAAATGCATGAAAATAATATATATGGTCCTATGAATAACAAGAAAAAGGCCTGTTACAGAATAAAAAAAACACCATTATAAAAAATTGGAATCAAAAATTTTGCCCCCCCCAAAAAAATAATTAAATAAATAAAGAGACTTCTTGCTGCAAATGAAAAGAGTAAAAAAATTAAGAAAAACGGGGAATTTTTTGTATATTGAAACCTATGGGATTCGCTTGTTTAAACCTGTCGAACGAAACCACCGAAAATCTAACATTTCCCTGCTGTTTGCCGTTCTCTGAGTAGATTAACCATTACTTTTCTATGGGGAAAGTCACTGTATTTCGCTGGCAATTCGCCAATATTTAGCTTATTGCCAGCTTTTAAATAGCTGAATTGGCACAAAATTGCACCATACAGTGAAATTCACCTATTAGGTTTGATGCAGACACTTATCTTTATACAGGGTCAAAAGGGTTGTCCTAAAGATACTTTGGGTATCTGGCTAAACATGAGAAATCATGAGAAGTAGCAGCATCTCTCAACTTTGGTAATTCTTGCAACTGAAGTGTTCTTAGAATTCTCTTGTTTCTTGTTTGATTATTTGACATTGACAACTAATTAATACATGTGTATCTGTTTTGATGTTATGTTACAATCCATCCTTGTGTGTATTTGCTCGAGCCATAGGTGGCACAAAGGGGGCCCTTGCTAACTATATTGATCCTGTTTGCTCTTTTGGGGTGTTTATTTACAGTTGGTGAGTAATAAATGCTCCACGTTTGCAAATCCTAACTATATATATATATAATGGACACACAACTGGAATGCTTTTAATAAACAGCGTTTTACTTGTGTCTTCTTAGCATACATGTGCCTTTGTTACATTACAAGCTGAAGAACAGTAGAATAAAGTGCACGTCAATGGCAACTTAAAACTCATGAACAGTAATACAATCTCAATAAGATTAACCACTTCCATGCGGAGGACGCGCTGAGCGCGTCCTCCGCATGGCTCCTGCTGTGCGGAGGACGCGCTGAGCGCGTCCTCCCTTTGGGGTCAGCGTTCTGCCGGGTTCCGGCCGATTGCTGGCCCCCCCCGGTGCGGACTGACATCCTCGATGTCAGCCCAGCATCCGGAACAGCCGCCGATGAAATTAGGTGTCATCGCGGCGGCGCGATGACACCTAATTCAGGCGCCCCCCCGCATGTGCGGAGGAGGCGCCTGAAAGGGAGGGGGGGGGTCCTTCGGACCTCTCTCCCTCCCGATCGGCGGCGTTGCGGGGGTTAACCCAGGCACCATTTGGAAGGGCACAGCCTGCCCTTCCAAATGGTACCTGGCATTAACCCCTGGGGAGCCGGATCACGAATCGGCGCTGAAAAGCGCCGGTTCGTGATCCTTTCCCGGAGCTGGCCGACATCTTGGATGTCGGCCAAGCCTCCGGGAACTCCCCCTGAGGACTGGCGTCATCGTGCATAGCACGATGACGCCAGTCCTAGAGTTAACCCCTAACTGCCACCAACGGTGGAGATAGGGAGTTCCAATGAACTCCCTATCTCCCGATCCGTGGCAGCTAGGGGTTAAAGTTTGGTATGGTTGGATCGGCCAGAGCATGGCCGTTCCAACGATACCAAACACTACAGTGAAAAAAGTTTTTTAAAAAAAATAAAAATTAAAAATAAAAATATATTTAAAAAATTTTTTTTTTCCTTTTTTTTGGTTCGTTAATGCAGCAATATTGTTCCCATTTCAATTATAATGTGAACAATGATGCTGCACTAGCGATTTTTGTATGCGGTGCGTTTGTTAAAAATCGTGTAATTTTCCCCAAAAAAAAATGTAACGAGACCCCATCTCTAATTTTTTTAACAAGCGCACCCCATACAAAATATAACCGCAATTGCTCGCATGTTAAAATGTGGAAAAAAACACTTTACACATTGTAAATTATTGAAAATACATATTTTATTGCATTTTTTGTTATACTATACAGACAGGTCATGACGTATACATATAATAATGACATATTATGAATCTGCCGAGTCTGACGGAAAGAACGATATATAATATGTCTGGGTCATATACTAAAATAAGCCTTCAAAACACGTTTAAACATGATGAGCAAAACCGGTAAAAATGACCTCAGCACAGAGGTGTGAAAAGCCTCAGCAGTGAAAGGGTTAATGAAGACACGCGATACTGGGCTGAAACGTTGTTGTAACTTTCTGCCTTTACAAAAGGATTGATGTCTAGGTCATCCATGTGCTGGGGTCTTTCTTCTTTGGTTGATCACAGGGTTAAGCCATCCTTCACCTTGCACTGTTTGTGCCCACCTCTGGTTGGGGACTTGTGCCATACTTTTTTTTTTCTTCTGTCAAATATTTGGACTCCAGGAGAGGCAGACATCTACTTCCACCATAGGAGGCAAGATGGCAGCATGTAACTGAGAGAGAAACAGGTAAGTAATAGAAAAAAAATGACAACACCATTGCGTTATTAACCCCTTCACACCCAAAATCGAGTTATCTTGATTTTGCATTTTCAAGCATTGAAAAGCACTCATTAGCATATCAAAAGACCATTTTCACACCTTTGTAAAGCAAGATCAGTGTGTCCCCTGTGGAGAAATGAAATCCTTTGTTTTATGGCTCTTCAAGCACCCTGGAGAGACATAAAACCATCTGTTAATAGAGCCCCAGTCCTCATTGTAACAAAAAGCCCAAATAGATTACTGCTGCGTTACAGCTGCTAGAGAGAGGGCAGAATACAGGGAGAACTCTGGGGTCACTCACTGCTGTACTGGGATAAGATTCAAGGGGTTGCAATGACTGAAAATCCATGTACAGTACAAATACAAGGTGTTACTGTAATCTATATATAGAGAGGCATTATGTCACATCCAAATATTATTTTTCTATTCTATTGGTATTTTTTGGAAGCTGCATTGCTAATAATCTCATTATGATCACTACAAATCCCCATAAGCAGGAAATCTGACCAATTTTATTATTTATCTTTAACACACTTAGGGCCATATTACATAGTTGGTGCTAACTTAACCAGAGCTGTTGTAAACTTCCCAGAGCCATTATAGCCTATGGAGGTTTTAAGTTTAAAGTTAGCACCAACATTGTAATACTGCCCTTACTGTATCTAACACAAAGTTGTTTTCTGCCTGTATGATAATAACGCAGACCCTGTTTGAAATTGTGTAAGATAAAGGACACCATCCAGAGCTCAAAATCTTAAATTTCAACAACATTTCTGTAACGAAAAACAAATACTTGAAAAATTAAAAACGTGCAAATTAACGTAATTTGAATTTTTTAACTATCTTGAAATAACAATTTCTATGCAAAACTTCTATTTCACCCTATATTTAATTGTTAACTTCATATCCAAAATTTTGGAAAAATGCGTCTACACACAATTACGTGATTATTATCAATATTGGAACTACTTAACCCCGAATAAATCAGGCTTTCGTCCAAATCACTCAACTACAACCGCCCTTTTAAAAGTCTGCAATGATATCCAAGCTGGGATGGAACAAGGAAACCTAACTGGAGCCATCTTCCTTGATTTTGCCAAGGCCTTTGACATGGTAGACCATGGCATCTTGTTAGAAAAACGTAAAAACTCTGGCATTGGTAATCGCACGCTAACCTGGTTTCATCATATGTATCTGACCGATCACAATATGTGTCAATTTCTGGCAGCTCCTCCCTTCCCCTCCCAGTCACTTGCGGTGTACCCCAAGGCTCAATACTAGGCCCCCTGCTATTCACAATATTCATAAATGATCTGCCCAACGTCTGCAAAGCCTCAACTGTACATATGTACGCAGACGACGACACTGTGATCTATACCAGCAAACCAAATCTCCCGCAGCTGGAGGCCGTGCTGCAAGAACAATTCACAGGGGTAGAAAAGTGGATCAAAAACAACAAACTTTTTTAAAATACTGACAAAACTGTAACGATGCTCTTTGGAACAAAACCTAAACTACACAAATTGCAAAATCCCCATCTATGTGTTAGGACAAAATCAAATGGCACGTTGACCACAGTCACTTCTCTCAAATATCTAGGTATGTGGTTAGACCCAAATCTATCCTTTGGCCCTCACATCAAAAAACTCTCATCTAAACTTTACCCCAAACTAGGTGCCCTGTACAGAAACAAATCCTGCCTGAGCCCCGCGGTAAGAAAGCAGATTGTACAACAAATGCTTATGCCGGCTATTGATTACGGAGATGTAGTGTATGCAGCCGCCCCGCAAACACACTTTCAGAAACTTACTACATTATATAACTCATTCTGCCGCTTTGCATTACAATGTAACTACATGACCCACCATTGTGACATGTTAAAAGAGCTAAACTGGCCATCCCTGGAGTCTAAACGCACCCTTCACCTTTCCAGCCTGGTGTTTAAGAGCATTTCTGGGAAGCTGCCACCCTACCTGAATAGACTGCTTCCCCCAGCACCTCCCTCATCCTATAACCTCCGATCCAGGACCAGCACCTTACTTGCTATACCACAATACAAAAAGACAGTGGCTCGGTCCTCATTTTCCTACAGAGCACCACAATTATGGAATAACCTCCCAGACACCATCAAATACTCCACCAGTCATAAGTCACTCAAGAGCTCCTTACTAACATACCTCAATACAGAATGCACCTGTAAACATGTAACATAATGACTATTTTTCTACATATTTATTTTCTGTTAATCTGTATATGTGTTGTTTTCTTAATATCTTGCATTGTATTACTTTGTATTTCTGTAACTGTAACACTTCAATGTTCTTGAACCCAGGACATACTTGAAAACGAGAGAAATCTCAAAGTATCCTTCCTGGTAAAATCCTTTATAAATAAATTAATCCCATGTACAGCACTACAGAACTTGCCAGCGCTCTATAAAAACTTGTAACTAATGTGATGATAATTTTTTCCAACAAAAATCGCTTGATAGTGAAGGCGTAAAAAACAAAAACATTTATTGAGGATATTTTTGCATCACAAATGTAATTTTAAAAGTCATAATAGAGACAACAGGTTCACTTTAAAGGTGACTAGAGTCTCTCAGGGTTATCCAAAGAGATTCGAATTGCTTGAGAAAGGTAACCGAACGCTGAAAATCAGCGTTCGGTTACCTTTCCTGGCCATTCGGCTATCCAGAGAGCAGGCAATTCTCCAAATCCTGTCGAATTGCCGGCACATACGGTGCCTGTTCGGTCCCTGTTCGAGGGCAGTGAAATCCCCATCAAAAAGCACTGCTTCGTCTATTCAGAGAACACAAACCAGCAGTGAAAGGTTCCCCTAATGCTCTGCCATTCGGTGGTTTAATTCGGCAAATTTATTCAGGAGAATCCCATAGACTTCAATGTTAAAAATATTCCCGTTTTAATTCAATATCTAATAAACCGTTCATTATAAAATTCTGCAGCAAAAAGTCTCTTTATTTATAGATTTTTTAGGATACTTTAAGCATTTTTCTGAATTTTTTAAAAAAAAAATTAAAAGTCCGATTTTTTTTTTTTTTTTTTTCAGTTTGCTTATTTTTTTTGTAACAGCCCTCTTTATTATCATTCCCTGGACCTCCTGTGAAAATTTCAGACATTTTCGCTCAGTAGTTTCTTTGCAAACAGCGTTTCTTTTTCCCAGATTCATACAAATGGTTTTTCTAATTTATTCACTGCCTCCTCTACGTCACAGCTGCTTCGGCTCTGTGTGATTCGGCTCCTTTTCGGCTCCTGTTCGGGTCCTCTTCGAAGGTTAATCCAGATGTTTTTGCGTGTTTTCAGCGTGCATTCGGTTAGTTTTCGGTGAGGTTACGGCAGCTTTTCCCTGCAATTCGGGGACCCTGTGCTGTTTGCTGAATACACCGCAGGGTCACCGAAATGCAATCGGCAAAAGGAACCGAATTGAAGAGAACGAAAAGTCACCGAACGTGCGGTGACTTTTCGAATCTCTTTGGATAACCCTGTCTGTTTTTGAATATAATGCCTCCTCTGTATTAGTGTGTTTCTAATATCTCTGCTCATATTTAATGAGCAGAAAACTTGGAGAACAAACATTGTCAAAGTCCTCGAAGAGGATGTAGAGAGATTATGAAGGGGAATAAAGTCTGTTTGCTTTTTGAACGCAATAAAAGTAATTTAAACAGAGCACAATGTCCCATAATGCAGTGTGTGTTTAATGAATGCCGTTTATACTGGCTCGGACATCCAGCTCATGGAAAAATACAAGAACTCCTGTCATTTCGTGATTTTTCTTTTTACCCGCACATAATCTTTCTGTGATAAGGCTCGATATAACTAACAGGATTATTCAGAGAAAGGTGAAAACCAGGATAATGACTCGAGAAGTGAAAATTCTAGGTCAAAAAATAGTCAAACCACAAAAATTCTCCCATTTATCTCACTATTCAAAACGACTATTTGGTCTAGATTGTTCCCCTCTCCTGGTTTCACCTTCTGTGAATAACCCTGTATGTCCTCATCCTTAAACAGACAGGTGAACGAGAACAATGTGATGATTAGGGATGAGCTGTTCGGTTCGATCAGTTCGGAATTCGACTCGAACATTGGCAGTTTGCAAGTTCGCGAACTTCGAACTTTTTGACGTGTTCGGTTCGAGTTCGATTTTTTTTATTTTTTAAAAAAGTATAAAAAAGGCTTAAAAAAAATCTAGAAATAAAGAGACTCTTTACTGCAGAATATTATAAGCAACGGTTTATTAGATATTGAATTAAAAAAATACCCAGGACAAGAAGGCACGCATGTGGGCGATGATTAGCAATGGACAACTGTGTAGGTCGTCAAGAAGCGGTATGTATAATAGCATAAACATGTTACATACACATAACACACATTACATACATCTACCAACATATGTCAACACATGCTGCAGCGTAATGTATTATCTGTTTGTCAGACAAATGTGACTGTCATAAAATTATTCTGGCTTTATTTATAATATTTGCACACGTGTACATTTTTCTGAAACTTTCACACCTCAAAATTACATGTGCTTAGAGTGCATGAGGCTTGCATAGGATTTTTTGTGCCGCCTGTGTGTTTCATCTTTAAAATGCTGCAATGGGTGATGTGGATTTTCTATCTTACAAGGAAAGCATGCTTTACAGTCTGCCTAATGTCTAGGTGCAAAGATTCTCACCCCTAAATGACATGTGCTCGCAGCAGGGCTCTCAAACTCTGGTGCCCCTGATGTTTTTGAACTTCAACTCCCAGGATTCCCTCGCCATGTATTGCATTGAAATCATCCTGGGACTTGTAGTCCAAATCATGTTGGGGGGCCATGAGTTTGAGACCCCTGGCATACTGTGCATGAGGCTTGCATAGGATTTTTTGCACCGCCTGTGTGTTTCATCTTTAAAATGCTGCAATAGGTGATGTGGATTTTCTAGCTTACAAGGAAAGCATGCTTTACAGTCTGCCTAATGTCTAGGTGCAAAGATTCTCACCTCTAAATGACATGTGCTTACAGCAGGGCTCTCAAATGGCGTAAACAACTGGTGTTAGTGTTTGGAAATAACATGTGCTTCTAATTAGTCTGGTCTCATGAATTTGATACATTGCCTGCAGACTGGATGTGGCTCCTGCACATGTATGAACACTGTGCTTCTGAATTCTAAGAAGTGTTCATTTCTATGTTCCTCTGATATGCTGTTTAACCCCTTAAGGACCAGGGCTCTGTATAGCCAATCATTAATGATGTAGATGTTATGTCATTTGTCATCAAGGGCTTAATAAAATCTTTATCACACTCCTTAGATTTAAACGTAATATTCCAGTATTTGTATGTCATGTACCTCTCCCGATGGGCCTATGTGAGCATACAATTATTATTGTGTTAGATCTATAGTTTTGGTGGAAGGGCTTGCTGCTTCTGCATTAGTAACACAACACAACGTTAAAATGTCTATCATAAAGCGTACAAGCTGAGTCCCTAGAGTCTCTGACTATCCATTGTCATATATACCTTGCTTTATACATATAATACATTCCCTCATCTAACAGGATAGTAGCCAGTCCCTGTGCATTTTAACCCCTTAAGGGTGGCTAGGTGTCGTGTGTGGGTCTCTGATGGCGATGTTTCTATACATCCTACAAATCCGCCACTTCATGGGCAGGTTATGGGGACCTCCTAGGCACGATATTTGAAGGTATTTTTTGTTTTTATTTTTAACCCTTATTTTATTCCTTTAAAAACGTCTTTTTTTAAACTTTTTGTCCTTGTTTCCTGTTCCCCAGGGCACTACCCGGACCCCCATATACCTTTTATGGCAAATATCTTGCATATATGCCCTCTTGGAGGGCACTCTAAAAATTGAACTTTTGAGTCCCATTGACTTGCATTGAGTTTGGTTCGTGTTCGAACTCGAACTTTTGAAATTGTTCGGCTCATCCCTAGTGATGATGACAATGGAGCATATAGAAGCAATGTACATACTCTTATTAACTATCTTGTGTTTACAGGAGACAGAATAGCAGTAACTCTTCCAACCTAGAGAATGAAAAAAACAAAACCCTTTGCAACAAGGACTAAAATAGGGATGTGCGTGGCTGCAAAATTTCTTTTGTTTCGTTACGTTTTTAAATCATTTCGTTTTCGGAATTTCGTAACTAATTTCATTTCTGATCGATTTGAAATTTCAAATCGATGCAAATTTCATATATCAATTCGATAGTTGATATCAATTCAAATTTTGGATCACTAGATAAAACCAATTGATAAAATTTTGCTGTTAAAAGAAAAGCTAGGGTTAAATTTTAAGCTGTCACAGATTTAGTATTTGAGTCAAATTAAGGCTAGGGTCAGATGAACGCATTTTTCACGTTGTCCGTGAAAAAGTGCGTTCGAACGAATGGACGTATTTTTTCACGGAATATGCGATAGCAGTCATATGATGCGCATTTTCGCCCGTGATTTTGTACGGATCATCAATAAAACCCTTTTGCGTCTGGATGTTATGTTGGCCGGACGTGTGCAGCGTCTGACGTCTCCCAATCACGCAAACACGCCGCTATGCGGCCGCAGCGCACTCTGTACGTCAGTAGTAGCGGTTTGACGTTCTTGAAAAAATGCGTTCGTTGGCCACTTGCGTTGCACGGACGAACATTCGTGCGGTCGTTCGTCGTATGTTCCCCGGCATTGGACGTCATTTGCTGCTAGCACGGCCGTGATTTCGTGCGGCTAAACGCACGTGAAAAATGCGTTCGTCTGACCCTAGCCTAAACAGTGAAACAAAATTAATTTGTTTCATAAAGTCCTTTGCTGACTATTACTTGTATTTTAAGTTAAGATCAATTCAATAGTTCATTTCAGATTCAATAGTTGATATCAGTTATTAAAATTTTTCTTTTATGATGATGACACAGTGTAAAACGAAATAAATTCGTTACATACCGTTTCAAATTCGTATTGTATCGATTCGTTATTCGGAAGTACTTCCGAATACGAATTATCAAATTTCGTTCCAAATTCCGAATTTTTCTGAAACTAATGCACATCTCTAGAATAAAATAATAAGGTGACATTCACAGGCGTGCACCACCTATATCACCTGGAACATTTATTGAGAAACTGCGAATAATTACCAAACGTTCTTTTTAAGCTCTTAAAGTACACCCACTGCCTGCTGTAGAGTTTTTGCATCTGTGTTTTCTTGTAACTTAATTTAAACCAAAATTTTATTTTAGAACTTCAAATGGAATTTGAGTTTTTTATCATTCTTAATCTGACTCTACTTTTCAGGTGACCATCGGTGCCTGTTCGAGGGCAGTGAAATCCCCATAAAAAAGCACTGCTTCGGCTTTTCAGAGAACAAAAAACAGCAGTGAAAGGTTCTTGAAATGCCCTGTCATTCGGTGGTTTCATGCGGCAGATTTATTCAGGCGAATCCCATAGGCTTCAAAGTTAAAAATATTCCCGTTTTAATTTAATATCTAATAAACCGTTCATTATAAAATTCTGCAGTAAAGAGTCTCTTTATTCATAGATTTTTTAGGATATTTTAAGCATTTTTCTGGATTTTTTTTTAACTTTACTTATTTTTTCTGTAACAGCCCTTTTTATTATCATTCCCTGGACCTCATATGTAAATTCCAGACATTTTCGCTCAGTAGTTTCCTTGCAAACATCGTTTCGCTTTTCAAACATTCAAGCAAACTGTTTTGCTAATTTATTCACTGCCTTCATCTGCTTTTTCTGGCGGTTGCTCTGCGTGTGATCGGCTCCTGCTCGGGTTTTTCCGGTGTCTTCGGCGGGTTAATCCAGATGTTTTTGCGGGTTTTCGGCGTGCATTCCCCGGGTTTTCGCCGGGTGTTCAGCAGATTTTCGGCAGCTTTTCCCTGCACTTCGACAGCCCTGTGGTGCTTGCTGAATATACCGCAGGGTCACCGAAATGGGAAAGCCGATTCGCACCGAATCGAAGAGAACGAAAAGTCACCAAAAGTGCGGTGACTTTTCGAATCTCTTTGAATTACCCTGATAGATATTGGGATTCCATGATGCTTGTTGCTTTTATTTATAGAGACCTACAAGGTGTTCCAGATCAAAAGGAGGAAGAGATCTTTATGAGATTTTTTTCTCTAAAGCAGGAATGATGTTTTCCGCATGTAGATGGTGTTAATGGTTTTCAATTCAGTATGTGCATACACATTTTTGGCAGTGAACGCGCTAGTACTCTGTACATGGATTATCAAGTTATACATCCAAATTAACTATGTTAACCCTATAAGGACCATTGACGTACATAGTACGTCCTGGGGAAAATTCCTCTTAAGGACCAAGGACGTACTAAGTACATCATGGTCCTTTAACCCCCTCTCTCCATTTACTCACCTCTCTACCCGGGGTCCCATGTCGGTTTGGCTTCCTTGTAGCTGTCACGTTCCCTACCAGAACTCGGTATCTGATACTCGTACGCAGCACGTCTATCCTTTCCCTCTGATCCTTAAAATTGGTCGGTATGCGACTATACCCATTGCTATTATAAAGTAACGAAACACAGATACAGATAGAATGTCAAATGAAGACAGGGGTCAATATACCAGAGAGTATGTCAGCCGTTTGCCAGGAGTCAATATGCCAGAGAGTATCTCAGCCATTTGGAAGGGATCAATATGCCAGAGAGTATGTCAGCCGTTGCCAGGGTCAATATGCCAGAGAGTATTTGAGAAAATACAGAATATGCAGCACTGAGAGGAATGAGAATACACATCAGGACAATGCGGAAAAGCATTGCCTGTGGTTTTAAATCCGGCAGCATTGCGCCAGCGAGCTAGGCTCCGCCTCCCCGGCATCCCACATGACTGCCGCGATTCCCCACTTCACTCGGGGCACGGCCAGCGAGCAGAGAGGACGATGCTGCTGGGTGCCGGGGGATTCCTGCACGGGACGTGACACTAGCCTGCCCGATGGTTTTATGGGCCCAAGCCATCACACTGACATCATTGCTAGCTGCGATGATGTCAGTTTCAGGCGTCCCCGGTGCCTGCACGGAAGAACCTGAAAGGGGTCCTTTGGACCCCTCTCTCTTATGAACGGCTGCATCTCAGATGTCAGCCAAGCCTCTGGGGTCAACCCCTGCCCACTGACGTCGTCACCATATGTGCGATGATGTCAGTTAGCCAGTTAACCCCCTAGCTGCCAAGTGGAGATAGGGAGTCCTTTAGATCCCTGTATCTCCCGATCCGTAGCAGCCAGAGGGTCATGTTTGGTATTATTGGAAAGGCCTGATTTTGCTTGGTGTAAAAATTCAAAAGTAAATAACAAATAAAAAAGTGGGGTTATTGTTTTTTTCTCAAAAATTTGTCTGGGGGTATAATAAAATAGGACTTCAAATCACGTTTAGACATGATAAGCATAAAGCGGTCAAAATGAGCTCAGCACACAGAAGTGAAATGGCTCAGAAGTGAAAGGGTTTAAAAGCAAAAACATGTAAAAATTGGGTAATACTAAACTCAGGACAAAATTTTGAAACTATTTAGCCGAGGTCCTTTTTGGCAGTTGTAGATTTTGGGGGTCAAAGTTTGAAAGAGCGGATTTTTTCCATTCTTTTCATCGTATTTCATAAATATTTTTATAGTAAACTATATGATATGATGAAAACAATGATATCTTTACAAAGTCCATTTAATGATGAGAAAAAGGGTATATAATATGTGTGGGTTCCATAAACGAGTAAGAGGAAAATTAGAGCTAAACACAAACAGGGCAGAAATGTAAAAACAGCAGTGGGTACATTCGGACAGACAATGGTAAAACCGCCTGGTCACTATGGAGTTAAAAGAAATTCCTCTGCAGGCATTAAAAAAGCAAAACATATTGGCAGATATACAATAGATTGCCATGACGTTTGCCCTTGATCCATGCAAAGCTTGGCGTTTATCTTACTCTAAAAGTATCAGGATATTATTATGAATACAGAAGCAAAGACAACATCTTTTGTAATAATAAGAATGCACGTCCTGCCAAAGATGTGCTCAGAATGAGAAGATGATATTTACTCAGGGTTGCAAAAAATAAATATTAGCTGCACCCACGGCTGTTTTTGCTCTTATTCCTGCTGAACAATTACACAAAATGTCGTAAAATGTTCATTGTCAAAAATCAGTTTACCTGAAGGCAAACATTCTAACATTTTGTTTCTTTTAGTAACATGATGGAGGCATTTAACTCCTTCACTATCAAGGAATTTCACAATAAACTGCTGCTAGGAACCAGGGTTTTTTGGAAAATCATTTGTGATGAATTATACAGTAAAAAATATTCCAAATGTATTCCCTACTGTAATAGCCCTATTTGAAAGCCATATGTTGACATCTGCTGGCCAAAAGGAGTTACTGCGGCACTGGGCTCTGTGCTGGACCAAATGGGGATATGTGGTTCAGACACAGGGGCTGACTGGCAACTTTCAGCCCGGGGGACAAGTACCAGCCAGAGGCCCGCCATAGTGCAGCAACTCGGGCCCTTATTTAAATAAAAACATACACGGGAAGCAAATTAAGTAATAAATAACATTTTATTACTGGTTAAAATAATTATAGAAGGCTTTTAATATATATATATTACACACAAACATAATTTAGCCCAAATACAGAAAACAATGATTTTAGTTTTGCGCTGTTGCACAGAAGGTCCCTGCAGCACACGTGAGAAGCTGCCAATCACTTTTCAGGTTTAAAAAAAGACACTGTACATTACTGCATGGATGTGCGGTGAGGTCAGCGGCTGGTGAGGTCAGTGTGGTGAGGTCAGCGGCTGGTGAGGTCAGTGTGGTCAGGTCAGCGGCTGGTGAGGTCAGTGTGGTGAGGTCAGCGGCTGGTGAGGTCAGTGTGGTGAGGTCAGCGGCTGGTGAGGTCAGCGGCTGGTGAGGTCAGTGTGGTGAGGTCAGCGGCTGGTGAGGCAACGTATAGGTGAGATCAGTAAAACATGTCTGTTTTTGTATACTGGATTTTGTGTCCTTCTAATAAAACATGCTATGTAACAATAGGATATTAAATAAAATCTTGTTTTCTGTATTGTTTGCAGAAAAAAAAACCAGATTGCTCCTCCAGATGCTGCTGTGTGTCAATGGGAGCAGTGCTCATTCACAGCAGGGCTGCTGAATGCTGTGTGTTTACAAAGCTGGGGGGTGGGGGGTCTCAGCCTGGGTAATCACACTCACAGTGCTGTGCACAGTGTGTGACATGGAGTGAACTCAGGCCTGTCCCATCTCACAGGGACAATGAAAAAGTTTGAGTCAGAGCCGGGGTGAAGCAGGGGGCAGCAGCAGGACCAGACACCCAGGAGGAAGGAGCCAGGGCTAGTGCTGGCAATGAGCGCACAGGAGCCGGGGAGACACAGCACAACTGTGTGTGTGGAGCAGCAGGGCTGAGAGGAGTGAGGCTGCGGGCTGAGAGGGGGTGAGTATTATCACAGGAGCAGATTCCAGGGGATTTGTGTGTGTGAGGAAGCGCCTGGAGCAGCAACTTCTTAACCCCCAGTGAAGTCCTACACACGTCACACAGAGGGCCTCCCTTTAATTTATTCACCCCCACAGCAGCAGCAGCAGCAGCAGGCCAGATCGCCACCACTCACCTCACCGTCTTGAAGACTCTCTGGGCTGGCCCCGGCCGGGTCTCTGTGTCCTGGGTGGGTGGATGGGTGGGTGTCTGGCTTCCCCACTGTCTGCCTCCCTCGGCCCCTCCTCGCACTGGCAGGCTGGCTAGTGACATGTGCACTCGGCAAATGCTCCCACCTTCTGACGTCTCCCTCGGCTGCGCCCTCCTCTGCAGCGTGTGCACGGCACGCTTTGCATCACGTGGGGGGCCGGCCCAGCACTAACGCAGCTGCGCATAGGAGTCTATGGCCGTTTGTAAAAAAAAAAAAACACAGCTTATGGCCGTTCGTAAAAAAAACAACACAGCTCGGTCGGAACTCGGCCGGGGGGACGCTGGTCCCCCTGCCCCCCGGCCCAGTCCGCCCCTGTTCAGACACATATTCCGAGCTGGTTTTTAAAGCGTTTTAGAACCTTGGATTTCATGCCTGTGATGCTAAAACATTAGGGGCATGTTTTGGCATTTAATTTGCAATAAACAAAATCCTTTGCATTGCTCCTGTGGAACACCATGTCGACTATGTAAAATTTGGTATACATTTACCTGGTAATATTTTTTAATTAAGTTCTTCATATTTCCTCCAGAAAACGTTTTGTTTTCATCAAAGCTTTTGGTGGATTAATATTATTTCTTTATTTTACTGGTGGACATGTTCAAGAAACATCATAACCCATTATCAAGTAACACACTATATCCTACCTATTTAGTATGTAGTTGTGAAAAGCAAATTAATTCCCAAAGTCTTGGTCCATCACTACAGAGACAAATATTCCCTCCAGTTGTATTTTGCTGCAGAGAACAGTAGCCTACTGTACCTATATGATGGGTTCACAGCAATAAAATCAGTTTCAACTGTTTCATTTTACTTATGAATTCAGCTTTTATTTTGTTCACTCTGACAGACATCCTCTAACTCATTGTTTCTCAAACATGTTCTTAGGGACCCCTGTCAGGCCAGCTTAGAAGGATTACCGTGGGGAAATGTAGACTGAATCCTGCAACACTGAGAAGCAAATCAAATCACCTGTGCTTCAAATTAGGGATGGGCGTTCGGTTCGATGCGTTCGAGAGTTCACATCGAACATCGCATGTTCGATAGTTCGCGAACTGTGAACATTTCCACGTGTTCGTCTTGAGTTCGCCCACAATGCACCACTATGGACCACAATGCAGTTTTCCACTTCTCTCAAGCTTGTAATTGGCTAGAGCCTTGGACCTGACCACAAGACAGGTGCAAGACTATGCCAATCACGGCTCAGAGTCCTGATTGGGCAAATTTTGCCCAATCATGGGCTCACAGAGCTAAGTCCCGCAGCACACTATATAAGCCTTTCAAGCCAGCACGTGTTTTTCTGCAGGAGTGAGAGGAGATTGCTCTGTCAGTGTGTCTTCTCACTGCCAGTGACAGCTATTGGGGGGGGGTCTCACTTGTTGCAGATATCTGGGAATTGGTGGAAAGTGTGTCTTCTCAGTCAGTGACAGCAGCAATTTGGGGGGCTCACTTATTGCAGATATATGGGAATTGGTGGAAACGTAACTGAATAGATCGGGGATCTCTTCTGCATTCCCAAAACCTCCACCACTGCACTCTTCCACAATACCACAGAGGGTTACTTACGGTGTGAAGGCACTTACTGCCACCAAAGGCAAAATATTTGGGTGCACTGATGCCTGTACCAGATTCATATCATTTTAATATTTGGCCGCAGGGTCCAACCCTGCACTCTTCTACAATACCACAGAGGGGTTACTTACGGTGTGAAGGCACTTGCTGCCACCAAAGTCACAATATTTGGGTGCACTGACGCCTATATTACCAGATTCATATCATTTTAATATTGGACCGCAGGGTCCAACCCGGCACTCTTGCACAATACCACAGATGGGTTACTTACGGTGTGAAGGCACTTGCTGCCACCAAAGGCACAATATTTGGGTGCACTTCCACTGACGCCTATGTTACCAGATTCATATCATTTTAATATTGGACCGCAGGGTCCAATCCTGCACTCTTCCACAATGCCACAGAGGGGTTATGGTGTGACGGCACTGTTGCCGACACTAAAGGCCCAATTTTAAAGCACCTATTGTTACTTTCATCCAAAGCCTGCATACGTTTCACCATAATTTAGCCCAAAAAAATTACTAAACTTGTTCTGCGTCTCCTAAAATGTCTCCTCTTTTCATACAGACTGCCGCCCCAAGCAATATGCTATGCAGCTACTAGGTTGCCCTTCATCCAGCGTGCTTTCTGAAAGGACGTTCAGTGCCGCTGGAGGTTTTGTCACAGACAAAAGAGTGCGTCTGTCCACCGACTCTGTAGACCGGCTGACATTTATAAAAATGAATCAGTCCTGGATCAGCAGCTATCAATCCCCTGATGCTGAATGCTGATGTAAATGAATAGATCGGGGATCTCTTCTACATTCCCAAAACCTCCACCACTGCACTCCTCCACGATACCACAGAGGGGTTACTGTATAATGGCACTTACTGGCCTGGCACCAAAGGCACAATATTTGGGTGCACTGACGCCTTTACCAGATTCATATCTCTTTAATATAGGAGTGCATGGTCCACCCCTGCACTCTTCCACAATACCACAGAGGGGTTACTGTATGATGGCACTTGCTGGCCTGCCACCAAAGGCACAATATTTGGGTGCACTGCCACTGATTCCTGTACCAGATTCATATCCTCAGAGGGGTTACTGTGTGACGGCACTGTTGCCGACTCTAAAGGCCCAATTTTATAACACCTATTGTTACTTTCATCCAAAGCCTGCATAAGTTTCACAATAATTTAGCCAAAAAATTACTAAACTTGTTCTGCCTGTCCTAAAATGTCTCCTCTTTTCATACAGACTGCCGCCCCAAGCAGTTGTTTATGGATAGATTAAAGTTAAACCATTTACCGTCATTTGAAATGTCATATTTTGGTTTTTACATATTTCTATACATCCGAAAAATCCACCACTTCACGGGCAGGTTATGGGGACCTCCTAGGCACGATATTAGAAGGAATTTTTCATTTTTATTTTTAACCCTTATTTCATAGAAAACTGGTAAAGGCGTCAGTGCACCCAAATATTCCTTTAAAAACGTTTTTTTTTTTTTCTTTTTTTCCTTTCCCCCAGGGCACTACCCGGACCCCCCTACACCTTTTATGGAAATTATCTTGCATATATGCCCTCTTGGAGGGCACTCTAAAAAACGAACGTTCGAGTCCCATTGACTTGCATTGGATTCAAACTATGTTCGCACGCGAACTTTGGGTATTGTTCGGGTTCGACGGCGAACCGAACTTGAGCGAGTTCGGCCCATCCCTACTTCAGATATCTGGAAAACCTGGCCTGTTAGTGGTTCCAGCGGACAGAGTTGGGATGCATTGATCTAACTTCCTCATCCAAAGTCTATTCCAACTCCATTTCACATTATTGGTTTATTATAATAGCTGTCAAATTACTTATCTACATATCAAACATGGATTGTAAACCAGCTATAGTGTCAATTTATTTTTTGTAGAATTACTCTTCATATTCTATGAATACTATAGCCATGTGGGTAGGACCCCTAGCACCTCTTGGTTCTGTTACCTCTATTTGTTGTTATTTACTCATGTTTAGACCAGTTATGAAAAATGTAGGACATGAGAGAGCACAGTTGGTGCGCCCGAGGTTACCATGGTTACACATCATTCTGCTGTAATGGGGACAGACGCATGCGCACTGGGCTAGTAAGAACACCGGTCTGAAGGGATGGGTAAGTGTATCAACATTTTATAAATATATATGTACATTTTATACTTTATTTGTATGTCCTGAGGAAATCCCTGAGCTGGGGCTGAAATGTTGACACTTTATGGATTAATAAAAGCAACATTCAGCAGTCCTGGAGTGCCGTTACCTCTTTGTGAAACTATCAGGGTTATCCAAAGAGCTCCGAATTGCTTGAGAAAGGTAACCGAATGCTGGAAATCAGCGTTCGGTTACCTTTCCTGACCATTCGGCTATCCAGAGAGCAGGCAATTCGCCAAATCCTGGCGAATTGCCTGCACATACGGTGCCTGTTCGGTGCCTGTTCGAGGGCAGTGAAATCCCCATGATAAAGCACTGCTTCGTCTATTCAGAGAACGAAAACCAGCAGTGAAAGGTCCCCTAATGCCCTGCCATTCGGGGGTTTAATTCGGCAAATTTATTCAGGAGAATCCCATAGGCTTCAATGTTAAAAATATTCTCGTTTAATTCAATATCTAATAAACCGTTCATTCTAAAATTCTGCAGCAAAAAGTCTCTTTATTTATAGATTTTTTAGGATACTTTAAGCATTTTTCTGATTTTTTTTATTTTTATTAAAAGTCCGATTTTTTTTTTTTTTTTTCAGTTTACTTATTTTTTTTGTATCAGCCCTCTTTATTATTATTCCCTGGACCTCCTGTGAAAATTTCAGACATTTTCGCTCAGTAGTTTCTTTGCAAACAGCGTTTCTTTTTCCCAGATTCATACAAATGGTTTTTCTAATTTATTCACTGCCTCCTCTATGTCACAGCTGCTTTGGCTCTGTGTGATTCGGCTCCTTTTCGGCTCCTGTTCGGCTCCTGTTCGTCTTTTTCAAAGGTTAATCCAGATGTTTTTGCTTGTTTTCAGCGTGCATTCGGTTAGTTTTCGGTGGGTTTACGGCAGCTTTCCCTGCAATTCGGGGACCCTGTGCTGTTTGCTGAATACACCGCAGGGTCACCGAAATGCAATCGGCAAAAGGAACCGAATTGAGAGAACGAAAAGTCACCGAACGTGCGGTGACTTTTTCGAATCTCTTTGGATAACCCTGTATATATATATTTATATATAAAAAATGCACGAACTGAGCACTCCAGCTTCCAAGTTTCCCTTGTGCCCGGTGCCTGCCGAATTAAGGCTAAGGATAGACAGTAATTGAAGGAAGAACGGCGGCACTCCAGGACAATAAAAAATCCAAGCGTTTTTATTCCAAAATCAACGTTTCAGCCCCAACCCGAGGCTTTCATCAGGACATAAACACAACATCAAATAAACAGTATTTATAGACATCGCCATACCTACCACTCCCTCTAGAACGGCGTTCCCAAACGTCCAACGCACAGGTGCCAAAAGCCGTCGGCGTAATCAAATATGGACGGCGCGTAACCCCGGCAACCCGCAACGCAACTCCCATCGCGAGCGTCGGAACGAGGGGGAAAAAAAGGCACATAAAAGAAAACTGAAAAAAAATACAAAAAGAAGTGTGAAGGAAAAAATCGACTGAGTTTTGCATAAAGGCACGAACCCTCGTGCAATCAAGCTTGTCACGGCTAGCGTTCACCGCGTTCTTTACGTCAAGGTCCCCGAGTGTCCACTCCTCACACCCCAAGCGTCGCAGACGCAGCTGGGCGTGGACAACGCGTAACCCCGGCAACCCATGACGCGTATTAAATCGCGTCCATCTCAATAGAGGTAAAACAAAAAGGACCTCCAAACAATTAAAAACTAGCAAGCAGAACCAAAAAAAAACCAAACATTGAAAAGAGGCAAAAAAAAGGTATGCCAAAAAGTTACTGTACATAAGGGCCCGTATATATAAAAAAGAAAAATAAACGATCACCGTGAGAAAAAAAAGACTAAAGAAAAAAGAAAAACGAAAAAGGCACGCACAGAGATCTTAATACGTGAACCAATCCCATAGACAGGAAGGAACCCAAAAAGACTATTGAGGCTAAATCGCATAATTTCTAGAGTGATTATTATGGAGCCCAAATAACTAACCACCGAGGAGACAGAGTAGACAGCATGAATGACCCTGGTCCTCTAGGACCTTCAAAACATAGAAAATGTCAGTTTTTCATTTAAGCCATCCGGGTGGACAGTCCTTAAGCGATGAATCCAAAAGGCTTCTTTTTGCAAAAGCAATCTACCGCGATCTCCCCCTCTTCTGGGTGGCGGAATATGGTCGAAAGCCACAAATCTCAAAGAAGTCAGAGGGTGATTTAGATTCAAAAAGTGCCGAGCCACCGGTTTATCGGAGCGACCATCACGAAAGGCTGTCCGAATGTTGGAACGATGGTTGCGAATCCGTTCGCATAACTGGGTTTCGGTTTTTCCGATGTAGGACAACCCACAGGGACACATGATTTTATAGATTACATACTCGGTCTTACAGGAGATGTTATAACGGATTTTAAAGATCTTGCCAGTGTGGGGATGAGAAAAGGTCTTGGAGGATATCATATGGCCACAGGTGACGCACCCTAGGCACCTCTTGCAACCAACATTGGAAAACGATCCAACTCCCCGCGAGTAACTTGATACAGGGTCAGTGTGGACCAAAAGGTCCTTCAGATTTTTGCCCCGCTTATAGCAAGTCATTGGTCTCTGTTGGAATATGGCCGGCAGCGAAGGGTCCTGTTCCAGGGTGTGCCAATTCCTATTGACCGATGCCACAAGTTTGGACGTGGCAGTATTATATTGCATAGGGAATCTAAGGCGGGGCACCAATCTTGTTGGAGTCTCCTGTGGCGAATCGATTTTCCTCAGAGCCGAATCCAGGACTTTGGTCGAATAGCCCCTGTTCCTGAACTTCTCATACATAGACTGCATCTGGCGCTCACGATTTTCCAATTCAGAGTTATTTCTAGCAACCCTCATGAATTGGGCATACGGTAGTGATTTCACCACATGTTGAGGATGGGCACTAGAAGCGTGTAGCAGAGTGTTGCGGTCAGTAGGTTTGGAGTATAGAGAATAGTGTAAACTATTCTCTTTGAGGTAAACCTCAACGTCCAGAAACTGTATCCTCGTAGTGTTCACCTGTAGAGTAACCTCGACAGGTGTTCCTAAATTGTTGATGTATATTTCCAACTGTCTTGCCTCTTCCACTGTCCCTCGCCAAACTATGAAGATGTCGTCGATGTAGCGAATATATTCGACAATATTTTCTACAAAGCGGGGTAAGATGTATTGCTTCTCCCACATGTACATGTACGCATTGGCGTACATCGGCGCCATCGCGGCACCCATGGACGTCCCTGTGCTTTGTAAGAACCAGTCGTTTTCAAACCGGAAGTAATTGTTTTGAAGGGTTAACAGCAGTAGTTCCAAGACAAATTCGATACAGGGTCCCGTGTACCTATCAGATAAACAGAGGAGTTCTCTCATCGCTTCCACCCCATCCTCGTGGGGGATGATCGTATAGAGGCTCCTAACGTCCATGGTTACTAGGACCACATTGCCAAGATCGCCTTTCACTTCAGAGAGCCGATGTAGAAATGTTGGTGTGTCCTTGACACAAGTCGGTATACCCAGGACCGGCGCTTTAAAGAGGAAATCCAGCCACTTGGCAATGGGCTCTAGGACTCCATCGACTGCCGACACAATGGGGCGCATAGGGGGCGCCTGTAGACTCTTATGCACTTTGGGCAATCCATAAAGGACCGGAGTGCGAGGGAACTTCTTGTGCAGATACCCGAATAGCTCAACAGTGATGAAATTCATTTGTAGCCCTCTCATCAGGCTATCCTCGAAGGTCCTCTGTATGGCAACCGTGGGGTCATTACATAGTTGTCTATATGTGGTGGCATCACTTAGAAGTATACGCATCTGATCGGAATATTTAGAATAGTCCATGACGACTATTGATCCGCCCTTGTCCGCAGCCCGTATCGTGATCGTTGGATCCCCAGCCAAGTCCCTAATGATACACCACTCCTTCTTCGTGGTATTATTATGTCTCACATGATGATTTTGTATTTTCTGAACAGTATCCATTTTGACTGTTTTTAAAAAGGTTTTGATGGAGGCTTGGTTGGGGATCGGGTCGAAGGTACTCCGTGGGCGGAATTCTGAAAGTTTATTGGTTTGCGTATTTTTAAAGAAATCAGTAAGTCTTAAAGTCCGACCAAATTTGTATAGCTCTATGTTCCATTGTAGCTCCTGAGGCTTAGCCGTAGGAACAAAAGACAGCCCCTTCGCCAAAATTTGTGTTTCCTCAGTGGTGAGTATGCGGGAGGAAAGATTGAATATAGGATTCATTTCTTGTAGAGGGGTGGTTTGCCTCTTTGTCCAATGGGGTCGCCCCCTTTGGCCTCTTCTTGACATCCTGGGTTTTCGGTGTGTTTTAACCGACTCCTGGTTGTGGCACCTAAGTTTTTTGACGCCTGATCCTGTTCAACATTCTCAGCTCTCGATAACCCTGTACCAGAAGATTCCCCCTCCGAAGCTGATTCACCTGATGTCACATCTATAGTAGTGAGGTTAGGCTTATAAATCCTTCTCCGTGGTTTTCTATAGGGTCTAGGATGATCATTACTGTTGCTGCTAAGCCACTTGTACACTCTGTGCTCCTGATAATCCATTTTAACCCGTTCGAACTTATCCCGTTTAAATTTAACCAGATCGTTCTTGTATTTCTGGTTCTCCTCGTGAACTCGTTGGATTAAGGTTAAGCCCTCAGGGGATTTCAACGTCTCCTCGTGTTCCAGCTCAAAGGCTCCAAGGCTCTTTTTAAGGTCTTCAAGCTCTTCTCTGACATCTTGGATCGCCACTAACATCAGATCCAGCGAACATTTATTCAAAACTGCCGTCCAGTTTTTGCAAACTTTGGGCTTGGATCTTCCCAAAGTGGGGATGTTATTGATCCTAAACCCTCTAGGTATCCTCTTGGCTCGGTGATAATCAGAAAGAAACAGACCGTGCAAGTCCAAGTCGATCTCTTTTTTCTTAAGTCGTGATAATTCAAAGTAAATATCCTTATGGGACTTAACACAGGGGAGTTCAGTATTGGTAGTAGACCATAGGATTGCTTCAGCCTCCTCCTGGGAGAACTGTAATGTCTGGGCAACCTCAGAGTAGGCCCCAGCCTGTTGTAAAAAGTCCTCCATTTACACGGTGGCCCAAAAAAACACACACACTTCAATCTTGTGAATATACAAAAAAGGTATAAAAAATGAATACCTGACGAGGTAGTATACGTAAGAATGACTAGTCCCAGTCAATTCGGCCGGTGCTTCAGATTAAGTAGAGCCAGTCTTTGTTATGTAAAAAATGCACGAACTGAGCACTCCAGCTTCCAAGTTTCCCTTGTGCCCGGTGCCTGCCGAATTAAGGCTAAGGATAGACAGTAATTGAAGGAAGAACGGCGGCACTCCAGGACAATAAAAAATCCAAGCGTTTTTATTCCAAAATCAACGTTTCAGCCCCAACCCGAGGCTTTCATCAGGACATAAACACAACATCAAATAAACAGTATTTATAGACATCGCCATACCTACCACTCCCTCTAGAACGGCGTTCCCAAACGTCCAACGCACAGGTGCCAAAAGCCGTCGGCGTAATCAAATATGGACGGCGCGTAACCCCGGCAACCCGCAACGCAACTCCCATCGCGAGCGTCGGAACGAGGGGAAAAAAAAGGCACATAAAAGAAAACTGAAAAAATACAAAAAGAAGTGTGAAGGAAAAAATCGACTGAGTTTTGCATAAAGGCACGAACCCTCGTGCAATCAAGCTTGTCACGGCTAGCGTTCACCGCGTTCTTTACGTCAAGGTCCCCGAGTGTCCACTCCTCACACCCCAAGCGTCGCAGACGCAGCTGGGCGTGGACAACGCGTAACCCCGGCAACCCATGACGCGTATTAAATCGCGTCCATCTCAATAGAGGTAAAACAAAAAGGACCTCCAAACAATTAAAAACTAGCAAGCAGAACAAAAAAACCAGCAAGCAGAACCAAAAAAACAAACATTTGAAAAGCAAAAAAAAAAAAAAAAAAAAGGTATGCCAAAAAGTTACTGTTACTGTATATTAAGATCTCTGTGGTGCCTTTTTCGTTTTTCTTTTTTCTTAGTCTTTTTTTTCTCACGGTGATCGTTTATTTCTTTTTTTATATATACGGGCCCTTAGTACAGTAACTTTTTGGCATACTTTTTTTTTTTTTTTTTCCCTTTCAATGTTGGTTTTTTGTTCTGCTTGCTAGTTTTTATTGTTTGGAGGTCCTTTTTGTTTTACCTCTATTGAGATGACGCGATTTAATACGCGTCATGGGTTGCCGGGGTTACGCGTTGTCCACGCCCAGCTGCGTCTGCGACGCTTGGGGTGTGAGGAGTGGACACTCGGGGACCTTGACGTAAAGAACGCGGTGAACGCTAGCCGTGACAAGCTTGATTGCACGACGAGGGTTCGTGCCTTTATGCAAAACTCAGTCGATTTTTTCCTTCACACTTCTTTTTGTATTTTTTTCAGTTTTTTTTATGTGCCTTTTTTTCCCCCTCGTTCCGACGCTCGCGATGGGAGTTGCGTTGCGGGTTGCCGGGGTTACGCGCCGTCCATATTTGATTACGCCGACGGCTTTTGGCACCTGTGCGTTGGACGTTTGGGAACGCCGTTCTAGAGGGAGTGGTAGGTATGGCGATGTCTATAAATACTGTTTATTTGATGTTGTGTTTATGTCCTGATGAAAGCCTCGGGTTGGGGCTGAAACGTTGATTTTGGAATAAAAACGCTTGGATTTTTTATTGTCCTGGAGTGCCGCCGTTCTTCCTTCAATTACTGTCTATCCTTAGCCTTAATTCGGCAGGCACCGGGCACAAGGGAAACTTGGAAGCTGGAGTGCTCAGTTCGTGCATTTTTTACATAACAAAGACTGGCTCTACTTAATCTGAAGCACCGGCCGAATTGACTGGGACTAGTCATTCTTACGTATACTACCTCGTCAGGTATTCATTTTTTATACCTTTTTTGTATATTCACAAGATTGAAGTGTGTGGGTTCTTTTTTTTTTTTTTTTTTGGGCCACCGTGTAAATGGAGGACTTTTTACAACAGGCTGGGGCCTACTCTGAGGTTGCCCAGACATTACAGTTCTCCCAGGAGGAGGCTGAAGCAATCCTATGGTCTACTACCAATACTGAACTCCCCTGTGTTAAGTCCCATAAGGATATTTACTTTGAATTATCACGACTTAAGAAAAAAGAGATCGACTTGGACTTGCACGGTCTGTTTCTTTCTGATTATCACCGAGCCAAGAGGATACCTAGAGGGTTTAGGATCAATAACATCCCCACTTTGGAAGATCCAAGCCCAAAGTTTGCAAAAACTGGACGGCAGTTTTGAATAAATGTTCGCTGGATCTGATGTTAGTGGCGATCCAAGATGTCAGAGAAGAGCTTGAAGACCTTAAAAAGAGCCTTGGAGCCTTTGAGCTGGAACACGAGGAGACGTTGAAATCCCCTGAGGGCTTAACCTTAATCCAACGAGTTCACGAGGAGAACCAGAAATACAAGAACGATCTGGTTAAATTTAAACGGGATAAGTTCGAACGGGTTAAAATGGATTATCAGGAGCACAGAGTGTACAAGTGGCTTAGCAGCAACAGTAATGATCATCCTAGACCCTATAGAAAACCACGGAGAAGGATTTATAAGCCTAACCTCACTACTATAGATGTGACATCAGGTGAATCAGCTTCGGAGGGGGAATCTTCTGGTACAGGGTTATCGAGAGCTGAGAATGTTGAACAGGATCAGGCGTCAAAAAACTTAGGTGCCACAACCAGGAGTCGGTTAAAACACACCGAAAACCCAGGATGTCAAGAAGAGGCCAAAGGGGGCGACCCCATTGGACAAAGAGGCAAACCACCCCTCTACAAGAAATGAATCCTATATTCAATCTTTCCTCCCGCATACTCACCACTGAGGAAACACAAATTTTGGCGAAGGGGCTGTCTTTTGTTCCTACGGCTAAGCCTCAGGAGCTACAATGGAACATAGAGCTATACAAATTTGGTCGGACTTTAAGACTTACTGATTTCTTTAAAAATACGCAAACCAATAAACTTTCAGAATTCCGCCCACGGAGTACCTTCGACCCGATCCCCAACCAAGCCTCCATCAAAACCTTTTTAAAAACAGTCAAAATGGATACTGTTCAGAAAATACAAAATCATCATGTGAGACATAATAATACCACGAAGAAGGAGTGGTGTATCATTAGGGACTTGGCTGGGGATCCAACGATCACGATACGGGCTGCGGACAAGGGCGGATCAATAGTCGTCATGGACTATTCTAAATATTCCGATCAGATGCGTATACTTCTAAGTGATGCCACCACATATAGACAACTATGTAATGACCCCACGGTTGCCATACAGAGGACCTTCGAGGATAGCCTGATGAGAGGGCTACAAATGAATTTCATCACTGTTGAGCTATTCGGGTATCTGCACAAGAAGTTCCCTCGCACTCCGGTCCTTTATGGATTGCCCAAAGTGCATAAGAGTCTACAGGCGCCCCCTATGCGCCCCATTGTGTCGGCAGTCGATGGAGTCCTAGAGCCCATTGCCAAGTGGCTGGATTTCCTCTTTAAAGCGCCGGTCCTGGGTATACCGACTTGTGTCAAGGACACACCAACATTTCTACATCGGCTCTCTGAAGTGAAAGGCGATCTTGGCAATGTGGTCCTAGTAACCATGGACGTTAGGAGCCTCTATACGATCATCCCCCACGAGGATGGGGTGGAAGCGATGAGAGAACTCCTCTGTTTATCTGATAGGTACACGGGACCCTGTATCGAATTTGTCTTGGAACTACTGCTGTTAACCCTTCAAAACAATTACTTCCGGTTTGAAAACGACTGGTTCTTACAAAGCACAGGGACGTCCATGGGTGCCGCGATGGCGCCGATGTACGCCAATGCGTACATGTACATGTGGGAGAAGCAATACATCTTACCCCGCTTTGTAGAAAATATTGTCGAATATATTCGCTACATCGACGACATCTTCATAGTTTGGCGAGGGACAGTGGAAGAGGCAAGACAGTTGGAAATATACATCAACAATTTAGGAACACCTGTCGAGGTTACTCTACAGGTGAACACTACGAGGATACAGTTTCTGGACGTTGAGGTTTACCTCAAAGAGAATAGTTTACACTATTCTCTATACTCCAAACCTACTGACCGCAACACTCTGCTACACGCTTCTAGTGCCCATCCTCAACATGTGGTGAAATCACTACCGTATGCCCAATTCATGAGGGTTGCTAGAAATAACTCTGAATTGGAAAATCGTGAGCGCCAGATGCAGTCTATGTATGAGAAGTTCAGGAACAGGGGCTATTCGACCAAAGTCCTGGATTCGGCTCTGAGGAAAATCGATTCGCCACAGGAGACTCCAACAAGATTGGTGCCCCGCCTTAGATTCCCTATGCAATATAATACTGCCACGTCCAAACTTGTGGCATCGGTCAATAGGAATTGGCACACCCTGGAACAGGACCCTTCGCTGCCGGCCATATTCCAACAGAGACCAATGACTTGCTATAAGCGGGGCAAAAATCTGAAGGACCTTTTGGTCCACACTGACCCTGTATCAAGTTACTCGCGGGGAGTTGGATCGTTTTCCAATGTTGGTTGCAAGAGGTGCCTAGGGTGCGTCACCTGTGGCCATATGATATCCTCCAAGACCTTTTCTCATCCCCACACTGGCAAGATCTTTAAAATCCGTTATAACATCTCCTGTAAGACCGAGTATGTAATCTATAAAATCATGTGTCCCTGTGGGTTGTCCTACATCGGAAAAAACCGAAACCCAGTTATGCGAACGGATTCGCAACCATCGTTCCAACATTCGGACAGCCTTTCGTGATGGTCGCTCCGATAAACCGGTGGCTCGGCACTTTTTGAATCTAAATCACCCTCTGACTTCTTTGAGATTTGTGGCTTTCGACCATATTCCGCCACCCAGAAGAGGGGGAGATCGCGGTAGATTGCTTTTGCAAAAAGAAGCCTTTTGGATTCATCGCTTAAGGACTGTCCACCCGGATGGCTTAAATGAAAAACTGACATTTTCTATGTTTTGAAGGTCCTAGAGGACCAGGGTCATTCATGCTGTCTACTCTGTCTCCTCGGTGGTTAGTTATTTGGGCTCCATAATAATCACTCTAGAAATTATGCGATTTAGCCTCAATAGTCTTTTTGGGTTCCTTCCTGTCTATGGGATTGGTTCACGTATTAAGATCTCTGTGCGTGCCTTTTTCGTTTTTCTTTTTTCTTTAGTCTTTTTTCTCACGGTGATCGTTTATTTTTCTTTTTTATATATACGGGCCCTTATGTACAGTAACTTTTTGGCATACCTTTTTTTTTTTTTTTTTTTTTTGCCTCTTTTCAATGTTTGGTTTTTTTGGTTCTGCTTGCTAGTTTTTAATTGTTTGGAGGTCCTTTTTGTTTTACCTCTATTGAGATGGACGCGATTTAATACGCGTCATGGGTTGCCGGGGTTACGCGTTGTCCACGCCCAGCTGCGTCTGCGACGCTTGGGGTGTGAGGAGTGGACACTCGGGGACCTTGACGTAAAGAACGCGGTGAACGCTAGCCGTGACAAGCTTGATTGCACGAGGGTTCGTGCCTTTATGCAAAACTCAGTCGATTTTTTCCTTCACACTTCTTTTTGTATTTTTTTCAGTTTTCTTTTATGTGCCTTTTTTTCCCCCTCGTTCCGACGCTCGCGATGGGAGTTGCGTTGCGGGTTGCCGGGGTTACGCGCCGTCCATATTTGATTACGCCGACGGCTTTTGGCACCTGTGCGTTGGACGTTTGGGAACGCCGTTCTAGAGGGAGTGGTAGGTATGGCGATGTCTATAAATACTGTTTATTTGATGTTGTGTTTATGTCCTGATGAAAGCCTCGGGTTGGGGCTGAAACGTTGATTTTGGAATAAAAACGCTTGGATTTTTTATTGTCCTGGAGTGCCGCCGTTCTTCCTTCAATTACTATATTTATATATATATATATATATATATATAAAACAAACCAGAGAGCACTCCAGTCAGCACACTCAAAAACCAGCAACAGCTTCATGCATGTGAACATTATACCAGATTTTACCACATGTTGAAAAATTCTTAAAACTAAGCTTTGTTGAATAAAATGGTGGAAATTTAGTTTGCAATGAACGGCCATGAATTGCTTTAAGACTGCCAACAACGTCAATGTAAACCACCTTCTGGCAGGTTCTCCTCTGCAAACCTAATTACTGCCCTTCATGGGATAACTTCACTTACTGAGGATCAAGTCCTTCCTGGAGCTCCCCAAAGATCAAAGTTAAATAAAATCTGTAGGTGGAGTACCTGTGACAAGGAGGGTTGCATACCCAAGAGATTCTTCATATACAAAACACATGAGGGGGGCAGCACTCAACCTAAACTAAGCTGTCAGTGCGGGTGCGTCTCAAAAAACACCAAAGGGTCTATTCAAAAGCACCAAAATTGCGTACAATTTAGGTGCTTTGCGTTTCGGCCCACTTTGCTGCATATTCACAGTTTAATTTCACAGCAGATACAGTGAATTCGCTATTTATCAAACGGTCACTGTAATTCACTAAGGATGGAGTCGAGTTTACAATGTAGTTATCGGACGTCGACAAAAATCGCCTAACTGCAACGATAACCGTTGAATTGGCTTCGGCAAATACCACCGAACTGCAAAAACTAAACAAAAATATAAAAAACTCTTACAGAATTTTTTAAAAATAGCCTTTTAAAAAAGCTTAAAAAATTTATTTTGTATAAAAATTACAAAAAGGTGTTCTAAACAATGAAAAGGTTTTTTTGCTGAAAATGAAAAGAATACATGTTTTTTTATTTTTTTTAAAAAATAAGATTACATTTTTACATTGAATCCTATGGGATTCGCCTGTTTAAATCTGAAGAACTGAAACATCGAAAAAAAACAGAGGGCATTTCGCCAGAATTTCGGTGCAATTCAGCATTCTGTGAATAGAAGACACGATAGTCTATGGGGCAATTTTGGTGCTGCTGCACACTGGTGAATTGCACTGTATTTTGGAGTCAATTCGCCAGTATTTGGCGAATTGACAGCTTAGTGAATAAATGAAATGACTTGAAATTTCACCGAATGGTGAAATTTACCATCCAGTGCCATTCGGGGCCAATTCTGAGGTTAGTGAATAAACTCTCAAGATAATGGTGTCCCCTTACTATTTGAATCTTGAATCTGATTATTGTAGCATGATATTCTCTTTTCATGACGTAACCTGCAGTCCAAGTGGAACAGTAGGACTTTCCACTAACCATGTATAAGGTCAAAAACTAGTGTCCTTTTCTTTCCTCAGTACTAGTAAATTACATTTCATCAAAAGGTAATTAGACTTTCCATCACAGCAGTAAGTGATGAGTTTTGAAATCTTACACCAACAGGGTTATCCAAAGAGATCCGAATTGCTTGAGAAAGGTAACCGAACGCTGAAAATCAGCGTTCGGTTACCTTTCCTGGCCATTCGGCTATCCAGAGAGCAGGCAATTCGCCAAATCCTGGCGAATTGCCTGCACATACGGTGCCTGTTCGGTCCCTGTTCGAGGGCAGTGAAATCCCCATAGAGAAGCACTGCTTCGGCTATTCAGAGAACACAAACCAGCAGTGAAAGGTTCCCCTAATGCCCTGCCATTCGGTGGTTTCATTCGGCAAATTTATTCAGGAGAATCCATAGGCTTCAATGTTAAAAATATTCCTGTTTTAATTCAATATCTAATAAACCGTTCATTATAAAATTCTGCAGCAAAAAGTCTCTTTATTTATAGATTTTTTAGGATAGTTTAAGCATTTTTCAGATTTTTTTTTTTTTTTATTAAAAGTCCGATTTTTTTTTTTTTTTTTTTTTTAGTTTACTTATTTTTTTTGTAACAGCCCTCTTTATTATCATTCCCTGGACCTCCTGTGAAAATTTCAGACATTTTCGCTCAGTAGTTTCTTTGCAAACAGCGTTTCTTTTTCCCAGATTCATACAAATGGTTTTTCTAATTTATTCACTGCCTCCTCTACGTCACAGCTGCTTCGGCTCTGTGTGATTCGGCTCCTTTTCGGCTCCTGTTCGGCTCCTGTTCGGCTCCTGTTCGTCTTTTTCAAAGGTTAATCCAGATGTTTTTGCTTGTTTTCAGCGTGCATTCGGTTAGTGTTCGGTGGGTTTACGGCAGCTTTTCCCTGCAATTCGGGGACCCTGTGGTACTTGCTGAATACACCGCAGGGTCACCGAAATGCAATCGGCAAAAGGAACCGAATTGAAGAGAACGAAAAGTCACCGAACGTGCGGTGACTTTTCGAATCTCTTTGGATAACCCTGCAAGAAAAGCAGGCTTGTAATAGGATTATAAAAGGCAATGAGTGTATGATGCCCTTTATAACTATGTTTTAAGGAAGGAATTTCACTTTGTGTTTTTTTTAATTGCTCAAGGTCATGCAGATTTTGATATTCATTTAACAGATAACAATAAATGTGGTTGTAGAACTCAAACCACTTTTAACATTTTAAATTGTGCCTCTATTGAACTATTCAGCTCATATTGTCAGTAGGGATGAGCCGAACACTCCGAGTTGGGTTCGAAGCTGAACCCGAACTTTCCAAATGTTCGGATCCGAACCCGAACTTGAACCCCATACAAGTCAATGGGGCTGAAAATTTGGTTTTTAGAGTGCCCTCCAAGAGGGCATATATGCTAGATATTTGCCATAAAAAGTGTATGGGGGTCTGGGTAGTGCCCTGGGGGACAGGAAACAAGGACAAAAAGTAAAAAAAAAAACACGTTTTTAAAGGGACAGTGAGTTTTCCATGAAATAAGGGTTAAAAATAAAAACGAAAAATTCCTTCAAATATCGTGCCTAGGAGGTCCCCATAACCTGCCCGTGAAGTGGCGGATTTCTAGGATGTATAGAAATATGTAAAAACCAAAAAATGACATTTCAAATGACGGTAAATGCTTTTCCTTTAATCTATCCATAAACAACTGCTTGGGGCGGCAGTCTGTATGAAAAGAGGAGACATTTTCAGACACGCAGAAAAAGTTTACTTATTTTTTGGCGGTGAAAAGCAGGAGACTGACTGGAGAATGGAAAATTCTAGACCAAATAGCCGATTTGGAAAGTGAGAAAAATGGGAGAATTTTTCTGGTTTGGCTATTTTGACCTAGAATTTTCTCTTCAGTCATTCTCCTGAGTTTCACCTTTCTCTGAATAACCCTGACAGGGTTATTCAGAGAGCGGTGTAGAGCAGGAGAATGACTGGAGAATGGAAAATTCTGGGTCAAAATAGCCAAACCATAAAAATTCTCCCGTTTAGGCTAGGGTCAGACTAGTGAATTTTTAACATGCGTTTAGGCGCACTTAATCACGGACGCACTAGCAGCAAATGACGGGCAATGACAGCCAATATACGAAGTACATTAAAGTTAAATGGGAGAATTTTTCTGGTTTGGCGATTTTGACCTAGAATTTTCACTTCTCCAGTTATTCTCCTGCTTTTCACCGCTCGCTGAATAACCCTGTGAATGTTAAATCCCGAGGTGAAAAATAACATTGCTTAAGGCTGGGGTCAGACGAGCGCAGTTATCACGTCTGTGTTGCCGCACATTTGTACGTCCGTGGCAGCATAGCATTCTGACCAATGGAGCCCCACACACGAAGTACGTCCGCACGGAAGTGCGGATGCATGGCGGACGCAGCAAACGGACGCAAGTTAGGCAAGAACGTAATACTGCTAGAACGGACGTGCGGAGTGCGCCACGTCCGCAACGTCCGTGTAGCTTTGTATGTGAGTGATGAAACGAGGTCAGATGGACTGCATTTATACGTCCAGCATTTTTGACGGACAGAATGTGTAGTGCTCACTCCCGGAGGAGCCGCTGAAATGAACCACGGGTCAGTCTCCCCGCACTAGGGAATAAATATACTCCAGCACCGTTGTGGATTTTATAAATTATATAGTTTACTAAAGTAAAAGGCATATAATCAGACACGGTGTTCGTAGATATATTTACAGTATTTCGTATCGCGGTAAACGTGCAGCGGAAAAAAAGAATGCGAGACTTCGTATTTCTGAAAAATGCGCGGCCGAACAGAAAAGTACAATGCTTCGTAATTACGAGAAACGCGCAGCGGAAAGAAATAAAATGTGTATCTTTACCCCTTTCTTCGGGATATTAGGGAGTGAGTCCCGCACAGGTTAAGTCTCGGACTGTAAGTGTATGTGTGTGTTATGGTACCCGGGTACTATTCAACTGGCTAGTGAATCTTTTAAACGATGTCTTCGACTAGTCAAGTTGGGGCCCTGTGGGTTTCAGAAATAAACAACAGCGTGCTTTCTTGAGCTTTGTAAAACCGGCCTTGGAGGCCTCTCACCCATCCGATCACCAAGGCTCCGCTGACCCAGGACCTCTCTCCGCTTGTTTCCTCGCTGGGATACCGGCTACTCTATCGGTAGTCAGGCTTTCTGTGCTCCGGCCCGGACTTGTCCAGCTACCGCCTGCTCTCCCATCCAATGGACTCGCGGTACTCCTTACTCGAGGTCCTCAGCTTGTCTGGATAGCAGCTTGGGTGATGTCTGTCGATAAGTAAGGCTCCTTCTGGCAAGGCAGGATAACCCCACTAGAATCCTGATAGGCCACACTTGCGCTCCGGCCTAGTCACGGTTCTGCTCTGCAGCACTGTGTCCTCTCTCATGCACTCTCCACGAGGCTCAGGATGTACAGCGTCTGTGTCCCACCCACTTCCTGTCTGTTTACAAAGCATGCCGGGAAACGTAGTCCCAATGTTCAGTGTCTCTTATCGCGCTTGTCTCCCTCCGGTGGCCAAAAATAGGTACTGCCACAGTAAGAGTTTAAACACAGCGCTACAAATGTTTTTTCATTTTAATTTACTTTCCCTGCTACATCAGTCAAAAAATACGTCAGTGATAAAAACGGACTGTTTGGCCACTACCTTGTTGTCAGTCAGTAAGTACGTCCGTACTGCACGGACGCACAGTCTGTACAAAATGCGCTCATCTGACCCTAGCCTTAGATGTTATTTTGAATTTTTTTCAAACACCAGTTAACCACTTGGTTGCTATGGACGCGCTCAGCGTGTCCAGCCAAGTGGTTCTCCTGTGCTATGGACGCGCTGAGCGCGTCCATGCACAGGAGGCAGCAATCCGGATTCCGGAAGATTGCTGCGCCCCCCGGTGCGGGCTGACATCTTGGATGGTGCCTGGATTAACCCTCTGCCCCCCGGCGATCGGGAGGGAGAGAGGTCCGAAGGACCTCCCCCCCCTCCCTTTCAAGCGCTTCCTCCGCACATGCGGGGGGGCCTGAATTAGATGTCATCGCGCCGCCGCAATGACATCTAATTGCTCCACCGGGGTCCCGGAGTGCTGGGCTGACATCTTGGATGTCAGCCCAGCACTCCGGGACCCCGGTGGAGCAATTAGATGTCATTGCGGCGGCGCGATGACATCTAATTCAGGCCCCCCCGCATGTGCGGAGGAAGCGCTTGAAAGGGAGGGGGGGAGGTCCTTCGGACCTCTCTCCCTCCTGATCGCCGGGGGGCAGAGGGTTAATCCAGGCACCATTTGGAAGGGCACAGCCTGCCCTTCCAAACGGTGGCGTGATTAACCCCTGGGGAGCCGGATCACGAATCAGCGCTGAAAAGCGCCGGATCGTGATCCTCTCCTGGAGCTGGCCGACATCTTGGATGTCGGGCCAAGCCTCCAGGAACTCCCCCTGAGGACTGGCGTCATCGTGCATAGCACGATGACGCCAGTCCTGGAGTTAACCCCTAGCTGCCACCAATGGTGGAGATAGGGGGTTCCAATGAACCCCCTATCTCCCGATCCGTGGCAGCTAGGGGTTAATGTTTGATATCGTTGGATCGGCCAGAGCATGGCCTTTCCAAGGATACCAAACATGAGCATGAAAAATGGTTTAAAAAATAAATTTAAAAACAAAATACTAAAATAAAATATTTAAAAAAATTCTAAAAAGAAAATAAACAAGTTTTTTTTTGTTTTTGTTAATGCAGCAATATTGTTCCCATTTCAATTATAATGTGAACAATAATGCTGCACTAACAATTTTTGTATGCGGTGCATTTGTTAAAAAAAGCGAAATTTTCCCCAAAAAAAATGTAATGAGACCCCATTTCTAATTTTTTTAACAAGCGCACCACATACAAAATATAACCGCAAACGATCGCATGTTAAAATGTGAAAAAAAACACTTTAGACATAATAAATTATTGAAAATTCAAATTTTATTGCATTTTTGTTATAATATACAGACATGACACAACGAATACATATAATAATGACATATTATGAATCTGCCAAGTCTGCCGGAAAGAACGATATATAATATGGTTGGGTCATATATCAAAATATGGTTACAAAACGCGGTTAAACATGATGAGCGAAAGCGGTAAAAATGACCTCAGCACAGAGGTGTGAAAAGCCTCAGCAGCGAAAGGGTTAAATGCAGCATATTAGGATGTTTTAGGGAAATTAATTCTCAAATTTCAATCAGAAGCAGACACCACCCCACCCTCCGTATGGTGTACAATGTATCAAATTGATTAGACTAAAAACACCTGGTGTTATGCCCGTTTGTGAACAGAGGTCATTTAGAGTTGATAATCTTTCCACGTACACATTCGTTTTTAATTCAATATCTAATAAACCGTTGCTTATAATATTCTGCAGTAAAGAGTCTTTTTATTTCTAGATTTTTTAGTATTTTTTTAAGCAATTCTATACTTTTTTCAAAATCTTTTTTTTTCGAACTCGAACCGAACACACCCAAAAAGTTCGAAATTCGCGAACTTTAGAACTGCCAAAGTTCGGGTCGAACTCCGAACCGTCCGAACCCGAACAGCTCATGCCTAATTTTCAGTAGAATAAAGTATGTTGTCTGCAAGAGAGATCCAATCCTATGGCATCAATGGCTTCTACATAGAATTGTCTTGAAATACAAGGCATGACTGCTGAATAATTTCACTATAGGGGTTACCGACATGTCGGTTCTCTCTCGTTCCCCGCACTCCGGTGAAACAAATTCCCCAACCCTGCGGTGAATTCAGCATTCACTGCAGGATTCCCAAAGTGCAGGGATAAGCCGCCGCAAAATCGCCGATATAAATAAAATGCTGCAAAATTGCCCAAATGAATCGGATCCGATAATTTCGGCAGGTCCGGCAGCTTACTTTTGGTGGTTTTGCAGTGTTATTCGCAAATCCACTGGATGCGTCTGGAAAAAGCCAACGATCCGCCGAACGCAGCCACCTGAAAAAGTTGACAAGCCGACAAACGGGGTTAAAAAAAAGCAAAACAATTGAATGTGTCAAATTTGAAACACAGTTTGCAAAAAAACTACTGGACAAAAACGTCTGGAATTAAAATATAAGGTCCTATGAATAATAATAAAAAGGTCTGTTACAGAAAAACGAAAAAATGCTATTTAAAAAAAATCTGAGAAAATCCCAGAAAAGTGCCTAAAAAAATCTTTAACCCTTTCGCTGCTGAGGCATTTCACGCCTGTGTGCTGAGGTAATTTTTACCTGTTTCGCTCATCATGTTTAAACGTGTTTTGAAGCCATATTTTATTAGATGACCCTATATATACTGAGCTGAGCGCGTCCATTGCAACCAAGTGGTTAACTGGTGTTTGAAAAAAATTCAAAATAACATCTAAGGCTAGGGTCAGATGAGCGCATTTTGTACAGACTGTGCGTCCGTGCAGTACGGACGTACTTACTGACTGACAACAAGGTAGTGGCCAAACAGTCCGTTTTTTTCACTGACGTATTTTTTGACTGATGTAGCAGGGAAAATAAATTAAAATGAAAAAACATTCTGTCCGTCAAAAATGCTGGACGTATAAATACAGTCCATCTGACCTCGTTTCATCACTCACATACAAAGCTACACGGACGTTGCGGACGTGGCGCACTCCGCACGTCCGTTCTAGCAGTATATTATATATCGTTCTTTCAGGCAGACTCGGCAGATTCATAATATATCATTAATATATGTATACTTCATGTCCTGTCTGTATATTATAACAAAAAATGCAATAACAATTTTAATTTTCAATAATTTACAACGTGTAAAGTGTTTTTGTTTTCACATTTTAACATGCGAGCATTTCCAGTTATATTTTCTATGGGTTGCACTTGTTAAAAATATTAGAAATGGGGACTCATTACATTTTTTTTTGGGGGGAAAAAAAAAACACACGATTTTTAAAAAACGCACCCCATACAAAAATCATTAGTGCAGCATCATTGTTCACAATATAATTGAAATGGGAACAATATTGCTGCATTAACAAAAACAAAAAAAACAGTTTATTTTTTTTTTATATTTTTTTTCCATTTTTATTTATTTATTTATTTTTCTTAACTTTTAACATGGTCATGGTCATGGCCATGCTCTGGCCGATCCAACGATACCAAGTATTAATACCTAGCTGCCATGGATCGGGAGATAGGTGGTCCCACTGAACCCTCTATCTCCACCATTGGTGGCAGCTAAGGGTTAACTCCAGAACTAACGTCATCGTGCTATGCACGATGACGCCAGTCATCAGGGGGAGATCCCAGAAGCTTAGCCGACATTTTTGATGCTCCGCGAGAGAATCGCTATCTGGTGCTTTTTGGCGCTGAATAGTGATCCGGTCCCCAAGGGGTTAAAGCCAGGCACCGTTTCGAAGGGCAGGCTGTGCCCTTCCATACCGTGCTTGGCTTTGATTGCTGCCCCAAACGGAAGGGGAGGGAGAGAGGTCCAAAGGACCTCCCCATCCCTTTCAGGCTCCTTCACCGCAATCGCGGGGGGTGCCTGCAATAGATGTCATCGAGCTGCTGCGATGACATCTATTGGTGCCTGCGGTGGTCCCGGATGCTGGGCTGACATCAAGGATGTTAGCCCGCACTGGGGGCACAGCGATCGGACGGAATCCGGCCCATCGCTAGCTACAAAGGGAGGACGCGCTCAGCGCGTCCTCCGCAGCCAACTCTACCTGCGGATGGACACGCTGAGTGCGTCCTCCACAGCGAAGTGGTTAAAAAAAATAGACTTTTTGCTGCAGATTAAAATAATAAATGGTTAAATAGATATTGTATAAAAACAGGAATATTTTTTACATTGAAATCTATGAGATTCGCTTGATTAACCCTGTTGAATTAAACCACCGAACATCAGATCATTTCACTGACATTTCTCTGCTGTTTGGTGTCTATCAAGAATCTCTTGATAAAGTCGCAGTTGGTGAGCGGTGAAATGCGTCAAGATGAGAGGCTTTTAACAGTTTTTTTGTTACTCATCTGTCCTTCTTACCAGCCGGTTTAGTTGTGTTGCCCCTAATCAATGAGGGTATTGTTAGGTACCTTCTATTGCATGGCCGATGACTGGCTTTGACATTGTTGATGATCGAATCAGGATTTTATATCTATTCATGAATTACTACTCAGAGCATCGCAAGTAATCACTCTCTGTTATTTATGCCTAAAGGAGGCACTGAAAGTGAACACTGTATGAGAATTATGTATATACATCCGTTCCTTATTATCCATATCCTCGAGGAGGCTATAAATGTGTGATCTAAATGGAACGATTCTGTTTTGACCATCAAGTGATCTAAACTGTTCACTCCAAGTGCGACTTGGCAACCTACCCTGGCTAGGGAGGATCAATTATACTGCTCTATTTATGATTTTATATTTCTATTTGTCAATGTACATGTCCATTAAAAGTTAATTCTGGCAGCCGGTGTCCACCTTGTTCTAATATACTGTGTATTAGGGTTATGCCCACTTAGACATTGGTCTCGTTGAGTCCCCGGTGTTCTTTCTGTTCTTCTTTCTATTTTACTTGCAACACAACCTGCCTGTCAGGTTTGTGACCTCAGCCTTAGGTTCTGCCTGTACCCCTGCACCATGATCGTGACAATTACCTAGCTGATTTTAGCTAGTTTTAGCACCTTGGGCATTATGCTTGCATAGCTAAAACTTTGAGGGCACCTTCTAGAACCCAAAACCAAAGGACATCGATAAACAGTCATCTTTAAATGTTGGCTTAAATGTTAACTTTCTTTTAAAAAGCCATAGTCACAGCTGTTCTACTGAAAGAAAAGACATCTGTCTCACATTTATTAACGAATACAGTTTTTTTAAGGAAGTAGTGGGGTACCAAACTGTTTAGTTTCTCCGTAAGCTGCAGTTTTTTGTATCTTTTCGCAGATGAAGCAAAATAAGTTGCAAAATGATTTGAGTGACTTGTTACATACATTTTTGTGTAGAATAGGCACAAATTGTAACATCTGGGTAAAGGCTAAGGTTGCTACCTAGAGCTAGATTCGCCACAGGATTCATGGAGTAACTTTGTCCAACCATTTTGTGAGGGTTCATTTTAATTTCTTATAGTTGTCAGAGTCAAGGAAAGATGGAGTATTATATTAATAGGTAAGCTAATGACTGACATTTAGAGCAGATTCGGTGAATAGCAAAGGGATTCCAAAAAATAAGGACTGGCGGATTTCATATGACTGCATGGAGACCTCTCAGATCTGATCTTAAAGAGATGGAATGTATTTCCTCATTATTATTTACTGCTCATATTTAATTTGTATTTCTTTACTATTATACATTGTACGATAGTTAGCCTTAATGTTAATGTGGACTTTATGCAACAATTTTTACATTTTCAAAAGATGTGATCTTATGTGTGCCATGGCAGAAGAAAGCAAATTCATGGACCAGCACCCTGCCTACTGAGAAATCTGCTGATTTGCCTGGGATGCCCTGACATCATGGGGGTCATGTTTCATGTGTGACCTGCGCCTAGCTTCTCCCCGCATCACCTCTTCCAATGATAGACTGCAGGATTTCTCACGCGCAGCCCCCATCCTCTGGGACGCTCTCCCTCGTCCTGTCAGACTAGTTTGCCCTAGTTTCCCTTCCTTCAAAAGCTCCCTTAATACATTCCTATTTAAGAAGTCTACCACCCAACTCATTGACACAACCAGTTTATCACTCTCACCTTGCAGTCCATCACTCTCACCTTGCAGTCCTCTCCTCCTGTTTACAACCCAACCCTTCTAGATTGTGAGTTCCTACTGGAATAAGGCCCTCATCTCCTCCTGTACTGTTTGTCAAATGTTGTTCAATGTATTGTAACCCTGTCTATACTGTGCCCATTGTACAGCGCTGCGGAATATGCTGGCGCTTTATAAATAAAGATTAATAATAATCCTGCTGCTGAAAGCCTCCTTTCATAGCACTCACTGGGAGGTAAGAAGATGGCACACATAGCCAACCCCTCATTTCCACCCATGTATACATGCACTACCATCTCATAGACCTTCTGTTTCCCATTTCCTTTCCACATAGCTAAACCACCCTCACGTCAATCCCACCGAGATAACCATACATACTATCATTCCATCAGCCAACCCTATACTCACTCACATAGTGTCTAGCCATCTCAGTCACCCCATCTCATCCCAATCCCTCAAAGGCACCCCTATACTCACCTCATCCAATACAGATACATACAAACTTGACTTTTATCATGCAGATACATACATATGGCAGTATGATGGAGAACACAAACCACATGTTCTCTGTGAACCCCAAAATCCTTGCAACCCTGCATATTGTTTTTATTTTTCATTTCTCTGTATATATTTCTATCAATACATGTTCTAATGACTTATTGGTTAACGTAGAGAAACTTTCTGCAGTTCATCTGACGATTACTGTCAGCCGCACTTTTCTAGTTGACAAGGTAACTTTAAGTTGTGCTTTGTCTCCATGAGTATCAAATCAGATTATAGGGTCATTAGTTAAAGCTCTGTAACAAGAGCTAGCTCATACATCAGCATGCTGTTAAAACAGCGTGCATGCGAAATGCTAATTTAAGATTGATATATTCCTGGGTAGAGAAGAGAGACATGCTGTTACTTTATCATGTTACTATAAAACAAAGCATGGATGACTAATACTACGGAATAATGTGGGATCGACAATATTCTTGTTATGAATAGTATGTACCATGGCTGTATTGATTCATTTTTACACACAGCCTTTTTACTAGGGATGTGCGTTTTGGGTTTCGGAATTTCGGAATTTTCACGAAATTTCCCGATTCGTGTCTTCGGATGCGGCCGATTTTCCGAAAATTTTTAGATCCGAAAATGGCAGATCCGAAAAGTTTTCCGAGCCGAAACGAAATATTTTCGAATGGACTTGAAATGTGTCAAATGGAAATTTATTGCTTTGAAACGAGTGGAAACAGACGTTTCGAAAAAACAAAAATTTCCGAAATCACGAAAAGTCGATACAAAAAACGAGCAAAGTGACACGAAAATACGAAAAATGGTCGATATTCCGAAAACATGTACAATTCCGAAAAACGAAAAGTCGATACAAAAAACGAGCTAAGTGACACGAAAATACGAAAAATGGTCGATATTGCGAAAAGAAAAATGTACACGAAAAACGAGTCGAGCCGAATCGAAACAGAAATCGGTTGAAACGAGCCGAATCGAAAAGTTTAAACATCCGAAAAATCAAATCAAAAAAAAAACAAACGGTGCACAAGCCTACTTTTTACTTACATTTGTAGGTCACCAAACCTGACTATAGAATCGTTATTGAAATGCAATTATAGTGGTAATTATAGTCTTCATACAATCCTGCAGATGTTGGTCATACAATTCGTTATTATCAGCATGACAGCAATTTAATCCACATCATGTTCGACAGGCCAATGTAATAGGTTTAGGAAGTAGACAAAGCGATGGCACATGGAAGTGATTCATTCACTTTGATGGGATGGTGCAACTTTTTTCTAAGTAAATCAAAATAATAGGTGGCATACAGTGTTAAATCATAGAGCTTTAATCAAATCGAGTGCATAAGGTGCTTACACACATACCAGCTATTATATAGAACACAAGGAAGTATTCCGCCGCTAGCCCGTATACATGGGTCCTATATTTGCCAGTGGCTGATCTCGTATGGTGGTAACTGGAGAGATGCGTGCTGTTCCTTTGTAGGCAGTGATTCTAGGAAGGTCCCATGCTGGATGTTCGCATTGGAGCAGGTCCGGAATGATGGAATAATGATTTTAAAAAATTTAGGAAATAAATTGATATATAAAATTAAATTTATTAAAATAAGATAGCTTAAAATAAGTCCATACCAGCTATTCCCTGCTCAGGACAATAGTGGATCAGCGCTGTATATGGTTTTATTGCCAATGAATGATGAAGATTTAAGTACTTCAATGGGTCACTATTAACAAATTACCCCCTTAAATAACTGGGCGACAAACGACATCCAATTCTCTCCACGGCGCACGCTACTGCTCCTCTCCAGCTCAGGGCTTCTGAAATGCGGAAGTCCCTGCAGTTTTGTTACTAACAGGGTTATCCAAAGAGATTCGAAAAGTCACCGCACGTTCGGTGACTTTTCGTTCTCTTCAATTCGGTTCCTTTTGCCGATTGCATTTCGGTGACCCTGCGGTGTATTCAGCAAACAGCACAGGGTCCCCGAATTGCAGGGAAAAGCTGCCGAAAACCTGACGAAAACTAACCGAATGCAGGCTGAAAACAAGCAAAAACATCTGGATTAACCTTCGAAAAAGCCGAACAGGAGCCGAAAAGGAGCCGAAAAGGAGCCGAATCACACAGAGCCGAAGCAGCTGTGACGTAGAGGAGGCAGTGAATAAATTAGAAAAACCATTTGTATGAATCTGGGAAAAAGAAACGCTGTTTGCAAAGAAACTACTGAGCGAAAATGTCTGAAATTTTCACAGGAGGTCCAGGGAATGATAATAAAGAGGGCTGTTACAAAAAAAATAAGCAAACTGAAAAAAAAATAAAAAAAAAATCGGACTTTTAATAAAAAAAAAAAAAAATAAGAAAAATGCTTAAAGTATCCTAAAAAATCTATAAATAAAGAGACTTTTTGCTGCAGAATTTTAGAATGAACGGTTTGTTAGATATTGAATTAAAACGGGAATATTTTTAACATTGAAGTCTATGGGATTCTCCTGAATAAATTTGCCGAATTAAACCACCGAATGGCAGGGCATTAGGGGAACCTTTCACTGCTGGTTTGTGTTCTCTGAATAGCCGAAGCAGTGCTTTTCATGGGGATTTCACTGCCCTCGAACAGGCACCGAACAGGCACCGTATGTGCAGGCAATTCGCCAGTATTTGGCGAATTGCCTGCTCTCTGGATAGCCGAATGGCCAGGAAAGGTAACCGAATGCTGATTTTCAGCGTTCGGTTACCTTTCTCAAGCAATTCGGATCTCTTTGGATAACCCTGTCAGTTTCTGAACTTGGGCAAATGTTTATTATGAAACATTAACATCGTTTACATATTAGAATGGAATGATACAGTGACCTGTGTAATGTGATCAGTGAGAGGTCAAAACAGTGGTGAGTCAGGGTCATGTCCTCAGATTTTTAAGTATAGGAAGTATAGATAATAGGAAAGATAGAAAGGGTAGAGATAGCAAAGTACTGTACATTGCTGACCTTTGGCTAGCCATGTAATGAAAATAAAGTTAGGTCAGTAGCCTTGCTGAGGGCAACATTACTCAATGTAACAAAACCCTTTTAATAGTAAAGGGGAGGATTACAAAATAAAATCAAACTATCATCTGGTGTCAGGATTACAGAAAACAACATAATCTGTGTACTAGTCAGTGATACAAACGTCAGTAGTGTGCTCAGAGGCATGGTCCCAGAATTACCTGTCCATTATAGAGCATAGATGATATAGGGACACGCCAAGCTATATTTTGATTGCGTCATCCTCAGAAGAGTTATACACAAATAGATGTGAGTGGCGGGTAGTAACAAGACATCCCCTTATTGTAACTCTAATTTCTGCACTTGATGGCTCTAGGAACTGAGATAAGGGATTATTTATTAATGCTACAGTTTACCATCCAAACCATGTTTGTGAAAAGCTGATGAAATGTAGTGATTAGGAATGTCTTAAAGTTCTCACAAAGCAGCAATCCAACAACTGTTACTAGGAATGAATCCTACATCAACACTAAGATCAGTAAAACAATAAAGGTGAAAAAGGTATTAAATCAAAAGGAAACCATGTAAATAAGACTAATACATCTGTATTGCATTATTGGCAGACAACCCCCAAGGCTGAAGTGAATCTACTTAATAAAATTTACAGAGATTTTGAAGAGTAGAATTCTCTATCTCATATTGAGGTTACCCATTGACAACTACGAGGATCGTTCACCCTCACATTCCTGGTATTCATAAAAGCTCTACAAGTTCGGCATAGAAGATTAAGCCGCATACATCCATTTGGTGAAAATATTCAAAGAATATTGATTTTATTGAACTTCCCAGGACACCTAGGGCAATATTCCAAAATTGGTGCTAACTTAACTAGAGCTGTTGTAAAGTTAACAACTCCATAGACTATGGGCCCTATTCCCTACTTGGCACTAAAGTAAGGATGCTAATAACGGGGCAAACCTGTGCCTGCAGGTTTCCCTGTAGCATCCTCATTTTAGCAACATATTCCGGGGCAGGCGCTAATTCAGCAGCCAGCCCCGTAATGCAGGGCTACCGTTGGTGAGTCTCCTGGTAGCGCTTCCGCTAGTATTATCTCCTGGAGTCCATAGGACTCAATGGAGGGTTGTGCTGCTGGGCCGCGAGCCCTGTATGATCTCACACTTGGAAGACTGTGCAGCATTGTGGAGGGAGACCGGGGAATATTTGTCCCCAGTCTCACTCTGCTCCCAGAGCCCAGAAGCAGGAGATCGGGCCACCGTTCTCCCTGCGGAAAGAGAGGTGAGTATCTGATTTATTGGTGGTGTTTTAGTTGTAGCTAAATGATGCTGCAGAAGCCGAATCATTTAGCACCAGCTTCAGGGTGACGGTAAAAATCTGTTTAACCCTTCGGTGCAGTAATTAGCGCTAGGACTTTGTAATACCTTACTTATCCTTATGCTAATTGCTTATTGCACTCCCCATGTTAAGTATATGGTGCGCAATGTAAAGCAAGCTAGTGCAATCACCAACGGATTTTTACAGGGTTTAGTATTAAGAAGATAATATGGGGGGCTTTCATTAAAGTCACTTATCCTGATCTTAACGCTCACTCAAAGGCTGCAGTTATGGTCACAAGGTAAAAGTGCCCTATAATGGCTCTGGTGAGTTTAAACTTTACAACAGCTCTGGTTAAATTGGCCTCAACTTTGGAAAAGGGCCCCTACTCCTTCATGTTATCTTCACCAAAGGACTTGGGATGTCCATGTGGGGCATAGAATAGATTAGATGATGACCCATATGGACACTGGTAGTCAGTGATGATTCTTTGTTGGGTGATTTTGGTTTCCATTTGTACTCTGTTATGCCACTTGCATTCCAACATCTCATAATGAATATGTCAATATTGCTGTAGAACAGTACATAAAACATAGAACATGAATTTCTTTCCACAAGGCATAAAATAAAAATAACTAAATTTATGCCAAATATCTGTATAAATACATAACCACAACCAAAGAATATGAAATAAAATAAGTGATTTTAAGTATACAGGTTTTAAAACTGTGTGTGTGCATTATTGTGCATATAAAAAAGGACATTTTAGATTTTATATAAAACTAGGTGTTACGTCTGCACAGAGGGCAGTCTATTGTTGCAGAGTGTGGGTTGCAGGAGTGTTTGCAGGAAATAAAAGAGGGAGGGCTGAGTGGGAGTGCCAAGATTAAGGGCTGAGTGAGCAGCTGTGATGGGTGCGCGCGCAGCCGACGACAAAGACGGACACGTTACAAACATATTTATATATAGAGATGCATACCTTAAGAATAGAAATAAAATTAAGAGTGCAAAATGAAAAATATAATAATCCTAAACAGCATATCTCTATGATATAGAAATTGAAAAAGGGAAAATAAAATCCAAAATATAAATGTTCAGCAAATATTACATTGCAATTTACATGTTTATATGGAGATGTTAAATTGCAAATTGTGGAACTCGAACTGGAAAAATGTCCGAAAGAATTCCTGGTTCTGATTACTCTCTGTATTATTATTATTATTATTATTCTTTATTTATAAAGCGCCAGCATATTCCGCAGCACTGTGCAATAAGCACAGTATAGACAGGGTTACAATACATTGAACAACATTTGACAAACAGTACAGGAGGAGATGAGGGCCCTATTCCCGTAGGAACTCACAATCTAGGAGGGTTGGGGTTGGAAACAGGAGGAGAGGACTGTAAGGTGAGAGTGATTGATGGTTGTGTCAGTGAGTTGGGTGGTAGGCTTCCCTAAATAGGAATGTTTTAAGGGAGCGTTTGAAGGAAGTGAAGTTAGGGGAAAGTCTGACAGTACGAGGGAGAGCGTTCCAGAGAGTGCGGGCTGCGCGTGAGAAATCCTGCAGTCTATCATGGGAAGAGGTGATGCGGGGAGAAGCTAGGCGCAGGTCACTGTTTGACCTTAGGGAGCGGGCTGGGGTGTATTTGGTGATTAGTGAGGACAGGTAGTGGGGAGCTGAGTTAGTGAGGGTTTTGTAGGTAAGGATAAGGATTTTGAACTTAATTCTGCAGTGGATGGGGAGCCAGTGAAGGGACTCGCAGAGGGGAGCGGCAGAGACAGAGCGGCGGGTGAGGTGAATTAGCCTGGCGGAGGCATTCAGGATGGATTTTAGGGGGGAGAGGCGGGACAGAGGGAGGCCAGATAAGAGATTATTGCAATAGTCGAGTCGGGAGATTACCAGGGCGTGTATGAGTTGTTTTGTGGTGACAGCGGTAAGAAATGGCCGAATTCTGGAAATATTACGCAGTTGGTATCGGCAGGAGGAGGAAAGAGACTGGATGTGGGGGATGAAGGAAAGAGCAGAGTCAAGTGTAACTCCAAGACAGCGAACTTGGTTTGATGGGGAGATGGTGATACCCTCCACCGTGATAGAGAAGTCAGGAGGTGGGGAGGCATTGGAGGGAGGAATAAGTAGGAGCTCAGTCTTTGACATGTTGATCTTTAGGTGGTGGGAGGCCATCCAGGAGGAGATGCCAGATAAACAGTCACTGACTTTTGAGAGGACAGGGGAGAGAGATCAGGGGTAGAGAGGTAGATCTGAGTGTCGTCAGCGTAGTGGTGGTAATTAAAGCCAAAGCTGTTGATGATTTTGCCCAGGGAGGAGGTGTAGATGGAAAAGAGCAGTGGACCAAGGACAGAGCCTTGAGGTACACCAACAGATAGAGGCAATGAAGAGGAGGAGTTACCAGCAAAGGACACACAGAAGGACCTGTTGGATAAATAGGAGTCAACCCAAGCAAGTGCAGTGTCACCGAGACCCAGAGAGTTGAGGGTCTGTAGAAGGAGGGGGTGGTCAACAGTGTCAAAAGCAGCCGAGAGGTCAAGCAGGATGAGAATAGAATAGTGGCCATGTTTTTTAGCAGTTAGGAGGTCGTTGGTGACTTTGGTGAGGGCAGTTTCAGTTGAGTGTAGGGGACGGAAGCCAGATTGCAGTGGGTCAAGTAGGGAATTGGAGGACAGGAAGAGGGAGAGGCGGTTGAAGACTAGTTTTTCTAAGAGCTTTGATGTGAAGGGAAGCAGGGATACAGGGCGGTAGTTGGATGGAGAGTTGGGGGTCTAGGGATGGTTTCTTTAGTAAAGGGGTAACTAGCGCATGTTTGAAGGCGGATGGAAAGGAGCCAGTGGAGAGAGATAGGTTGAAGATGTGTGTGAGAGCAGGGGTGAGGGAGGAGGAGAGGGGAGGAATTAGATGTGAGGGAATGGGGTCGAGCGGGCACGTGGTGAGATGTGAGGAGGACAATAAGGAATTGACTTCCTCCTCAGTGGCTGGGAGGAAGCGGCAGAGGGTGGCAGAGGGGACCTGTGGGAGTCGAGGTGGCAGATAACTATCTTGTGTTGGGATGTTGCTTCTGATAGTTAGAGTTTTACTGAGGAAGTAGTCTGCCAGGTCTTGAGCGCTGAAGGCAGCTGAGGGGGGAGGTGCAGGTGGGTAGAGGAGGGTGTTGAAGGTGGACCAGAGCCGTTTTGGGTTGGAGGACAGCGTAGATATAAGAGATGAGAAGAAGGATTGTTTGGCCAAGTGGAGGGCAGAGGTGTATGACCGGAGAATAAACTTGAAGTGAACAAAATCAGCTTCAGAGCGGGATTTCCTCCAGGCACGCTCTGCGGTGCGGGAGCATCTTTGTATATAACATATATAGACTTAAATGGAGGCAGAAACAATGAAACTTGGGAGATTCAATATAATCAGCTGTGTGATGATTTTCACCAGTTGGACTACTTTTGGGGTTATGCTAAAAGTGTGGGGTTCTTGGTGCTTTCATTCTCCGCATATGCCTCATAGATGTTGTTCAATAAAGTGACGGAAGTACCAGGGTCGCAGCGGTCGCAGTTGCGACTGGGCCCTGGCAATCCGCCACTGGAGGGGGGCCCAGCGCCGCCTCCAGATTCCGGCAATAAGCGCCGGAATCTGGGAGCAGCGCCGCCGACTGTTCCTCTCTCTGCGAGTGGCCCGCTGGCTTGCAGCTTGGCCGCTCGCGTGGGATGGGAACTAGCTGACCAGCGCACGAGATCTCGTGAGAACTCGGCTGCGCTGGTCAGGTGGATCCCAGCGAGCGGCCAAGCTGCATCATGCCAGCTGCCGCTCGCCTCGTGAAGAACAGCTCAGAGCAAGGTGAGCACTGGGGGCAAATACATCCATGAGCTGGGGGAAAATACATCCATGAGCTGGGGGCAAATATATCCATGAGCTGGGGGCAAATATAGTCATGAGCTGGGGCAAATATATCCATGAGCTGGGGGCAATACATCCATGAGCTGTGGGAAAATACATCTATGAGCTGGGGGCAAATACATCCATGTGAGCTGGGGGCAATATATCCATGAGCTGGGGGCAAATACACCCATGTGAGCTGGGGGCAATATATCCCATGAGCTGGGGGCAAATAGATCCATGAGCTGGGGCAAATACATCCATGAGCTGGGGGCAAATATATCCATGAGCTGGGGCAATATATCCATGTGTGAGCTGGGGCAATATATCCATGTGTGAGCTAGGGGAATATATATCCATGTGTAAGCTGGGGCAATATATCCATGTGTGAGCTTGGGCAATATATCCATGTGTGAGCTGGGGGCAGATATATTCATGTGAGCTGGGGGAAATATATATATCCATGTGTGCTGGGGGCAATATACAGTATATATCCATGTGAGCTGGGGGCAATATATATATATCCATGTGAGCTGGGGGCAATACTATCTTTTTTATATTGCAGGAAAAAAAAGGTAAAAATAAAGATCTTTTTTGGGTGGGAGGGGGTTGGGGGGGCATGGATTCTTGCACCGGGCCCTCAGGTTTCTAGTTACGCCACTGGTTCGATTGATAATGTGCACTTCATTGTTGAGGAATTTTTCGTCAGATTGTTGTATTTTGTTACCCATTAATACATTCACTTTTAAATTTTTTTTAAAAAAAATCAAACAAACAGGATTATTCCAGGCTGCGTTTGTCCTCATTTACTTTTCGCATATTGCAATTTATGACCTACCTCACCATTTCAAACTCCCGTAATCTTCATGCCTCCCGTAATCTTCATGAAATCCCTCAAGATCCATCTCTTCAGATTATCATGCCACATTATTGATGCTCTACCTATCCCTCTCCTCACTTACCCTCACATCGTGATTGAGGCCCCATCCTTGTCTCCAACATTTCTATAACACTTGTGCTTAGACTTGTGCACAGCGGTTTTTTCGTTTTGGAATTTTTCACCCCGTTTTTTTTGTTTCGGGTGATTTCAGGCAATTTTTTTTTCGTTTCGGGTCATTCGCTATTTCACCGCAATTCGGAATCTTGGACCAATCCTAAATATCAAATCTGTACTGGCTGGTTGGCGTAGAGGTAACATCACTGCGTGGAGAGAGCCTGTGGAGTCATGGGTTCAATCCCGACGAGCACCTCTCCAGTAAGTGTCCTTGGGCAAGACACCCAACAGTACATACTCACCACCCAGGACATACTTGAAAACGAGAGAAATCTCAATGTATCCTTCCTGGTAAAACCTTTTCTCAAAAAAAAAATATATATATATCGAATCGTCCGATATCATTTTCAGAAGACTTCATTTAATCGAAACTGGTTCATTTATTTAAAAAGTCAGGAAACCTTAAATTTCACCAAAAAAATCCTGAAAAATGGCAAAAAAAATCCTAAATAATAAGTAAACAAAATGGCTTTTTGCTGCAAGTAAAAAAAATATCCGGTTTAAGAAAATTTAATAGAAACGGGGATTTTTTTAACATTAATACCTATTGGCGAATCCTATAAGTTGCAATGTTAAAAAATTCCCATTTTCATTACTTTGGAATAATTTTGTTCCATCTTTTTTTTCGATTTGTGTCATTTTCATTCCATTTGTTTTTTGTTTTGGAACATTTTGCTCCGTTTTTGGTAATTTTCGTTACATTTTTCTCGTTTCGGATCATTCTCATTCCATTTGATATAATTTCGGTTCATTTTCAAACCGTTTGATATCATTTGGAGCATTTTCGAATCGACTTCGAATGGCCGATATTACGTTTTTCATAAACAAAAAAATAACAAATATACAAATCTCGGACGGAAACGAAATTTTGAAGATACAAAATGCACATGTCTACTTGGACTATTGATCCTGACGACCAATAAAACTCCTCGTCTTCCTCTACCCTATCTTCTCTAGACTGTAAGATCTCCTGAGCTAGGCCCTCTACACCTCTTGTTTCTGCTCCTTTGTTCGTTTTAGCGTTGTCTCCTTCCAATTTGTTATTGTAAAGTGTGGCAGAAACTGTTGGCGCTATATAAGGCTGGGGTCAGACCAGTGCACTTTTAACGTGCGTTCTGGCGCACATAATTACGGCCGCACTCAGTCTCGTAACTAGAAACCTGAGGGCCCCGGTGCAAGAATCCATGAAGGGCCCCCCCAAAAAAGATCCATATTTTTACCTTTTTTTTTTTCTGCAATATAAAAAAGATAGTATTGCCCCCAGCTCACATGGACATATATTGCCCCCAGCTCACATGGACATATATTGCCCCCAGCTCACATGGACATATATTGCCCCAAGACCACACATGGATATATTGCCCCAGCTCACACATGGATATTTTTGCCCCCAGCTCATGGAAATACTGCCCTAACACATGGATATACTGCCCCAACACATGGATATGCTGCCCCAGCTCATGGATATACTGCCCCAGCACATGGATATACTGCCCCAGCTCTGCCCCCCAGCTCATGGATATATTGCCCCAGCTCTGCCCCCCCAGCTCATGGATATATTGCCCCAGCTCTGCCCCCCAGCTCATGGATATATTTCCCCAGCTCTGACCCCCAGCTCATGGATATACTGCCCCAGCTCTGCCCCCCAGCTCATGGATATACTGCCCCAGCTCTGCCCCCCAGCTCATGGATATACTGCCCCAGCTCTGACCCCCAGCTCATGGATATACTGCCCCAGCTCTGACCCCAGCTCATGGATATATTGCCCCAGCTCTGCCCCCCAGCTCATGGATATACTGCCCCAGCTCTGCCCCCCAGCTCATGGATATATTGCCCCAGCTCTGCCCCCCAGCTCATGGATATATTGCCCCAGCTCTGCCCCCCAGCTCATGGATATACTGCCCCAGCTCTGCCCCCCAGCTCATGGATATATTGCCCCAGCTCTGCCCCCCCAGCTCATGGATATACTGCCCCAGCTCTGCCCCCCAGCTCATGGAAATATTGCCCCAGCTCTGCCCCCCAGCTCATGGATATATTGCCCCAGCTCTGCCCCCCCCAGCTCATGGATATACTGCCCCAGCTTTGCCCCAGCTCTGCCCCCCAGCTCATGGATATATTGCCCCAGCTCTGCCCCCCAGCTCATGGATATATTGCCCCAGCTCTGCCCCCCAGCTCATGGATATACTGCCCCAGCACATGGATATACTGCCCCCAGCCCAGCTCTTACCGGCTCTGGGGGGCCCCAGGCCCAGGGCAGGCTCCGCCGGCGTTCTTGTCCTCCTTCCTTGGCGAGCGGCCGCTGGAAACATCCAGCTTGGCCGCTCGCCGGAAACCACCTGATCAGCGCGAGGTCTCGTGCGCTGGTCAGGTGGTTTCTCTCCCACGTGAGTGGCCAAGCTGCATGTCAGCGGCCGCTCGCGTAGGGAGAGGGACGGCCAGCGCGCGGTCACAGATTCCGGCGCTTTTTGCCGGAATCTGGCGGCAGCGCTGGGCCCCCCTCCAGTGGCGGAATGCCAGGGCCCGGTCGCAACTGCGACCGCTGCGACCCTGGTACTTCCGCCACTGGCCGCACTAGCAGCAGATGACGGGCAATGACGGCCAATATACGATGTACGGCAGCACAAAAGTCCGCCGTGCAACGCAAGTGGAATTTGAACGCATTTTTTTGAGAACGCTGAACCGCTAGTACTGACGTACTGAGTGCGCAGCTGCGGCATAGCGGCGTGTGTGCGTGATTAGGAGATGTCAGACACTGCTAATGTCCAGCCTACATAACGTCCAGACGCAAAAAGAGTTTTATTGACGATCCGTACAAAATCACGACCGACAATGCGCGTCGTCTGACCGTTTTTGAGCATTCCGTGAAAAAATACGTCAATGCGTTCGGACGCACTTTTTCACGTTCGCGGGGAAAAATGCTTTCATCTGATGCTAGCCTTAATGCTTATGATAATAAATACAAGGGACCATTTGAACAGTACCAAAGGATCCTTATATGTATTGGGATTATTGTTTTATTTTTGATCTTACTGACAATTGTTGCTGGACTATTTTTTTCCAATCCAGCTCCCTAAGGGAAGTGATGTCAGCCCCTATTGTGTTGACACCGGAATTTGACATGACTGTCCCACCAGCACAGGACCGACGGAAACGAGAATTGACAAGACCAGAGGATAAACTGCTTATTAAATTTACGTATGCGTATGCAAAGAAGTCAGGATATGAATCCTGGTGGGTGTGTAACCAATTGAACCAATGGTCATCAGTTATTCCCACCTTAGTGGTACCCCTTAACTTGTTTGACTTCCCTGTGAATAAAGGTGTAGTGGTCCCTAGTGTTCTTAATCTGACTAAGAGCTTAATTATGCCAAAAACAAACCACACTATTCAGATCAATAATTGGGCTTACTTCCCTTTATGGTGTTTTAAACTAAAGAAAAATCAGGCCCCACCTAGTTCAATGTGTAAAGAATCCTTGTTTAATGCAACACTAGATGTATCTGATCCAGGGGCATTGGGAAATAGTCTCCAAGTAATGGTTTGTGCGGAAACTTATGTCACATGTGGATAAATACTGATATAAAGACGTGGTGTTACCTGGCCTGGGTAGTCCCCCTCCAGTGGATCCAAGTGATACCCTGGACCTAGGGACACCACAACCACGTTAATCCTTAAATTTTGCTAAACGAGAACTGTTTTCCAAAGATGATATGGCCTGGTCTTGGTTTCCTTCCTTCACAGGATGCGGCATTGAATGATGAGAAGACTTAATATGTTGTACTAAAGGATGAAATTGTGAATATTACTATTGCTGACATCCAACTGTTGAATGCGGAGCTCCGATAAATTCGTAAATTAAAGTTATATCAGAAAATAGCTATTGAACAGATACAGGCTGTATTAAATGGAATGTGTGAAATGACGATACAATATGAATGTTGTACTTATCTCCGCACAGCTACTGATGATGTACCTGAATATTTTGATGCAATTCTCAAGCACCAAGAGAAAGTGTCCCATCTGGGGTACATTTGGGTCATGGTTTGGCTCAATCCTAATTGCTATTTCCAGGGTAGGGTCCCTGATCCTCATTGGTATACTAATCTCTATCTGTGCACTAACCTACAAGTTAGCCATGTGTCTGTGGTCAATCTGCCGTAAATTCCTGAAGCCAGAAGATAGGCCCCTGGGGGACACTTCAAATTACCATCCAATGAGCCAAGTAACCCCTACTGATTAAAAATCCTTAATGATTTAGTTAGTTGGCTGGGAGAGGTCATTGTAGACTCTCCGCCAAGAGGAGGGAATGAGATAGCACCTCTTGGGATTTAATTTAGAAATATACTAACACAGCTAATCCGCCATTTTGGTGTTCGCTCAAGGTATGCTACCAACTCCATTTTGTGTTTTTAAAAGTCTGCAGTCCCTTTGTGCTCACTAGAGTCAACTAAGTTTGCCTGCTCTAACTAACAGCTAAGTGTAGCCTCAAATAAACCTGATTTCTGCTGACTGAAGAATTATCTCTTCTCCCCCCCAGGTCTTTAACTCTAAGCCATAAAAGTTGCTTAATATATCGAGACAGCAGGAATGCGTAAATCCCATAGCTTGCCATATTTGCTTTAGACCATATTGACTAGACAGAGAATACAGAGTGGGCTCAAGGGTCGTTTCTTTGAAGTGAACCTTGCTGACTTGCAAAATGATGAATAAAGTCCAATATGTATAATGAAGGTTGATATGATAAGTGGGAGGGTAACTTGGGGAGGGGAATAAGGTGTGCATTTTTACAAGCCATGTATAAATTCTTTGTCTCTCTGTTGGCTCGGGACTTGAGTCTTTTTGGGCTAGACCTGACTCAAGGCTCGGTACCGAATAAATGCTTTTCCTGCTTAAGAAGGCCTCCGTCTCCTTTGTCTACCACCGAGTCATAATCTCCTAACCCGAATTACACCCAGATGGCTGCTTCACTACGAGAAACTTGCAAGGGAGAGTCTGTAGGGCAAGTATTTTACCTTTACTCATACTTCACTGATGGCAGATATTTTACATCTTTTGTTAATATATATTATGTTATTTATGCCATTGTTTTTTATTATTGTGATATCAATTTCAAAGAGCTTAACATATTATTACACTCTGTAGAACTAAATAATTATTTATGGCTTCCGCTTGTCTTGGTTATTATCACGCTGTGATCCGTCAGTACTGTTTTTGTAGCTGTCTTTTTATTGCAGTGTAAAATGTTGTATGCCCTTTATAGTCTGAATTTATGCAAGCAATGTAGGTTACAGAACCGTAAGCAATCACATCAATTTTAAAAGCTTCATCTCTGGAAGTCTTGATGTGCATGCAAACTGTCCATAAATCACCCAATTAAGCCAAAAAAGCAGTTACATGAATTAAAAATGATTGCCCTAGATCTGATATAATTAACTCTTAAAGAGAGGTACCAAAGGTACTAATAATTCTACATAAACGAGTTAAGCGTGTCTTAAATATAATGTGTTTATGTGCCCCATGCTAGGTTACTGCACACTAATGACTCAAGTACTAATGTGTGTTCCAGGAAACAAGTCATAGAGGGCCCTGGGTAAATGTTATCTTGAGATTTGTGCTCGGTGTGTTTCATCTGGAATATTTTTCTTTATATCAGAACTACTGTTGGTTTTATGGATGTTTACTTAGCTGTTGTTTCAACTAATGGGTATTGATTGGATTATTGTTTTGTTGGGGGTATTGTACTATAATGATGGCTTTTATCGTTCTATGGTTTTAAGATGCTGATATCACTTTGCAAATTGCTTAAACATAACTTTCGATGCCAAGTATAATTCTTCATTACATTACCAGAAGGAAAAAAATCTAGGTTAAGAATTTGAACTCCTTTTTGATATATTTATGTGGCCACTACATATAAATGTATAAAGTTATTTAAGCGCACACAGTCTTTAAGAACCTTGTATCCGTTTGCCAATAGGGAAGACTTAATGTCACGTTCGCTGTATCGCTCACCCTCGACAACCGTGGTGTGGATCCTTTTGGACAAACCTCTAAACCCTCCAATCCTTGAGTGGTCGGGACCGCTAATCCTATAGCTCCCAGCCAATGAGAACAGACACACCAAAAACACAGAGTACAACCTTGGTATTTTAGCAGCAGGTCTCAGAACAGAACATGCACTCTGGTAGCAAGGGTTAATCTTAACAGCCGTTAAGGAGTAACCTAGACCAGGCTTATGCAAGTCGTTCATACACAAGGGTTCAGAAATGATGTGGTCAGGTAAACAATCCTAGTTAGCAACAGACAGGGTCCTCATACAATCAGGATCAGTGTTATGCAGGGTCAGCATGCAGTCTGAGTCTTTTCTGGGTATAGCATACATACAGGCTTGGTCAGAGAGAGTAATCAAGAAGGCAGTCCGAGTCAGCAACAATCAGGTTCCTCATACAGTCCAGGTCAGCAACGTAGCAATGAACAATGAATCAGTGACTCGAATGAACGATACACCAGCGATGCGGGAAACAAACTCCACGTCAACGCGACGAGTCGATTTGCGTGCCCTGTCTATAAAGGCCGGCAGCTCCGCGTCATCATGCCGCGCCCCGCCCCCTCATTAGACGCACGATCGCCAGGATCAGCACTGACACGGGAAACCCGACCAGCCAGCGATGCCACCAGTTGCCTGACCCCCTTCTGAGACTCCCCAGGTGCCAAGGGTGTGACAATTAATGAATGTTGTTCATAGACTACACTGAGTGTGTTCCTATTTCTCTTACTTTATACATGTATAATAAATACTCCAGTTTTCTGTACTAATATGTTGAGGGCTGACCACCCTTTTAAGTCCATCCCTGACACATGATTTGCTGGTTCTTCATCGCAGAGCGACAGAGAGCTCCAAGAGACAGCAAGTTCCAAATAAGTGGGAGAACCTCACAGAGCAGGCATTAGGCTTGTACAAATACAGTGGCAAGAAAAAGTATGTGAACCCTTTGGGATTACGTGGAGTTTTGCATGAATTGGTCATAAAATGTGCTCTGATCTTCATCTAAGTCACAACAATTTGAAAACCATAGTCTGCTTAAAATAATACAACACAAACATTATATGTTTTCATGTTTTTATTGAACAGAACATGTGTTCACAGTGCAGGGTGGAAAAAGTATGTGAACCTTTGGACTTAAAACTGGTTGACCCTCCTTTGGCAGCAATAACCTCAACCAAACGTTTCCTGTAGTTGCAGATTAGACCTGCACAACTATCTGGAGTAATTTTGGACCACTCCTCTTCACAAAACTGTTTCAGTGTAGCAATATTCTTGGGATGTTTGGTGTGACTCGCTCTCTTAAGGTCATGCCACAGCATTTCAATCGGGCTGAGGTCAGGACTCTGATTGGGCCACTCCAGAAGGCGTATTTTGTTTTGTTGAAGCCATTCTTTTGTTGAATTACTGGTATGCTTTGGGCATTGTCCTGTTGCATCACCCATCCTCTGTGGAGCTTCAGTTGGCGGACAGATGGTCTTACGTTTTCTTGCAAAATGTCTTGATAAACTCTGGAATTAATTTTTCCATCAATAATAACAACCTGTCCAGGCCCTGAGGCAGCAAAGCAGCCCCAAACCATGATGCTCCCTCCGCCATGTTTTACAGTGGGGATGAGGTTTTGATGTTGGTGTGCTGTGCCTTTTTTTCTCCACACATAGTGTTGTGTGTTTTTTCCAAACAACTCAATTTTGGTTTCATCAGTCCACAGAATATTTTGCCTGTAGTGCTGTGGAACATCCAGGTGCTCTTTTGCAAACTTCAAACATGCTGCAATATTCTTTTTGGACAGCAATGTCTTCCTCCGTGGTGTCCTCCCATGTACTCCATTCTTGTTTAATGTTTTCTTTATTGTAGATGTGTCAACAAAAATGTTAGCATGTGCCAGAGATTTCTGTAAGTCTTGAGCTGACACTCTAGGATTCTTCTTTACCTCATTAAGCATTCTGCACTGTGCTCTTGCAGTCATCTTTACAGGACGACCACCCTAGGGAGAGTAGCAACAGTGCTGAACTTTCTCCATTAGTAGACAGTCTGTTTTACCGTGGACACATGAACATCAAGGCTTTTGGAGATACTTTTGTAACCCTTTCCAGCTTCATGCAAGTCAACAATTCTTGATCATAGGTCTTCTGAGAGCTCTTTTCTGCGAGGCATGGTTCACATCAGGCAGTGCTTCTTGAAACCAGTAAACCCAAAACTGGTGTGTGTTTTTAAAGGCAGGACAGCTTTCAGCAACACATCCAATAATATCACACTGATTGGACTCAAGGTTGGCTCACTCCTGGCTCCATTTAGCTCTTGGAGAAGTCATTAGGCTAGGAATTCACATACTTTTTCCACCCTGCACTGTGAATGTTTACATGTTCTGTTCAATAAACACATGAAAACATATAATGTTTGTTGTATTATTTTAAGCAGACTGTGTTTTTCAAATTGTTGTGACTTAGATGAAGATCAGAGCACATTTTATGACCAATTCATGCAAAACTCCACGTAATCCCAAAAGGGTTCACATACTTTTTCTTGCCACTGTAGGAACCTGCCAGGATGATCATACTTTGTAACCAAATCTCAATTATTGTTTTTTTACTTTTACTTGGTTTTAAAATCTTTAATATGATATTTATTTGGAGTGTGATGCTTATGGTACGAGATATATATATATAATCTATTGTGATATAATCACTGGACACGAATATCACTGCTTCAGATTTCTGCTTTATTGTGCAGCCATTGCAGGGTGCAATTTCACAAATACAAAATAAAACAATTACAAAATAAACACCTACCCCTGAATGAGGAGGCTAAAAACATGGTGGACGGCTAAGCCATTTCCCAAACTATAAAAGTAAAATCTTGCTTACCTTCCTCCTGGGCTCAGGATTAGGCATTCCTCACTCTGTACCCTGCACACGAGACTGCACACGAGACTGCACACTGAGGGAACCACACACCTCCTTTAAATGGCAGGCCTTATTAGGCCTCAGCCGTGAATTAACCCTTTAAGAAACAAGGAGTGCTTCACCCACCGGCTGATAAACCTATGTTCTACCACCCTGCCCCTAATCACACTGTCACACTAAGAATAAGAATGAAAGAATGTCATTTAAGTTGCAATGAGCATAACAAGTTGCAACTAAGGCTTACACGAATTAAGGAGTTAGCCGGCACAAATGTAAATGCAGTAGGAGCATTTTATCCTATAAATGTCATAGAGCTGGGCATCGAGAGACCCTATAAATATTTGTGCTGGATGTACCAGGTAAGTCACTGTAAAGGCTACCGGATGAGGCTTGTGTGTCCCTTTTAATGTTTTTTGACAGTCTTTGAAAATAACTGTAGTAAGGTAGCGAGCCCAATCACAGTACATATACAGTAAAAAGGTGTAGCTTCACAAGATCCCATCGCACATTCTCCTGCCTTCACTCCCTCAGATTCACACTCACACAGTAACACAAATGCAAATTAAACAAGGGATACCTGGTTCTATTAGATATGTTTCATATATTAATTTTTACATTGTAAAGCTTTGCATTAATCCTCGAGACATTCACAAAGTAATTAGCATTTTATCTTACTCTATTACTTAGAACTATTATCGTGTAGGTGACATAATTCGTCGTAATGGTTTGATCAGTTGGCTCGTGTGTGTGTGTGCAGCCTTTCATAACATAAAAAAGCAATATAAGAGAACTTGAAATGTATCAGGATTTGTTTTTATACATTTTATTAAACAGCCCTCAGGAAGATGGAGTAGATTCCAATGAAATATGCAGGGTGGCTATATTGTTTTATCTGTTATTGCTTGAGGCTTCAATATTATGCCAATGTGTTGGAATTGTTCTGCCGTATGCGTGGGCTTTTAGTAATTCATGTTCTGTTGTAACATTCTATCAAAATTGTTAAAATTTATGTCAGTGCTATTACAAATTCAGCTTATCTGAATGGTTATAATGCAGGACACGTATGCTTTCACCACAGTCTCTTTAGCAAAGAAAAAGAAGTTTATGAGAACACTTACAATGGGCAGTGGTACTAGTGGCTTGCTCTGCTGTGAGTCCCTGCTCAGGCCTCATAAGGTTTTAGCTTGATTTTGCCTTTACAGAGAAGACTATACCCTATATAAATCATCTGCTATTATCCAAAGAGGGTGGCTAAAACTGAATGCCAACTACGTTCCTCTGGATGAGAGATACAGGAACTCTTGACGATTGTTTGGCCTTGTTAGGAGGGTACAACACAACATCCCTGTCACGAACCTACCACACTGCCTACATTATCAACACTATTCAGAAATATCTCCTTACCTTAAACTGGCCACCTGAGTGTCTCGTTTGTGTGTAAAGATCAGCATCTTGATGATGTCATCAGAGGAGTGCCGGGGTTACAGAGATATACTCAGAGAGCACCTGAGATCAATCCCACACCAATCAGAGGCCCAGAAAAGAGAGGCTTGCTGGGTAAGTCATTGCTCAATTAGTGTCCTCCCTACCTTGAGCTAACCATTCTATCCTAGCCTTTTGATCCTGATGCTCAAGTTGCTGAACTTCTGCCTGTGACCTCGACAACGCTATCTTCTGCTGCCCAAGTTGCTGAACCTTTGCCTGTGACCTCAACATCGCTATCTTCTGCTGCCCAAGTTGCTGAACCTTTGCCTGTGACCTCAACAACGCTATCTTCTGCTGCCCAAGTTGCTGGACCGTTGCCTGTGACCTCAACAACGCTATCTTCTGCTGCCCAAGTTGCTGAACTTTTGCCTGTGACCTCGACAACGCTATCTTCTGCTGCCCAAGTTGCTGAACCTTTGCCTGTGACCTCAACAACGCTATCTTCTGCTGCCCAAGTTGCTGAACTTTTGCCTGTGACCTCAACAACGCTATCTTCTGCTGCCCAAGTTGCTGAACTTTTGCCTGTGACCTCGACAACGCTATCTTCTGCTGCCCAAGTTGCTGAACTTTTGCCTGTGACCTCGACAACGCTATCTTCTGCTGCCCAAGTTGCTGAACCTTTGCCTGTGACCTCGACAACGCTATCTTCTGCTGCCCAAGTTGCTGAACTTTTGCCTGTGACCTCAACAACGCTATCTTCTGCTGCCCAAGTTGCTGAACTTTTGCCTGTGACCTCAACAACGCTATCTTCTGCTGCCCAAGTTGCTGAACTTTTGCCTGTGACCTCAACAACGCTATCTTCTGCTGCCCAAGTTGCTGAAACTCTGCCTGTGACCTCGACCATGGTAAACTTCTATTGCCCAAATTGCTGAACTCTGCTTTTGACCTCGACCACGCTAATATTCCTAAATAAAAATTTCCAAGACCAGTTTGGCGGCGTCTAACCTTATCTTCTACAGTCATATTGTACAGACCAAGTCTCCATTACACCTGGTTCCTTATCAGCATATATATAACACCGTGACAGAATAATTGAGCCTACAAAATGGAACCATCGGGGATAAGCGAAGCTGTGTCAGCCATCTCTAATCAAGTCACTGCTCTCGCTATGACAGTACAAGATATGCAACAGAATCTAGCTACAGTCCAGACCATACAAGAACGCCTCGAGACTCATATTGCCATTTCCACTCCTTTACCTGGGGGTTCTAGAATACCTGAACTGCCTACATATCATACTGTGACCAACGTGACTGAACCTTATGTCTCCCCGCCGGAAAAATTTGATGGAAACCGTAAGAAATTTAGATGTTTCATCACCTCATGTCAAATTATGTTTTCTCTTCAACCCAGTACTTATGCCTCTGATTACTCCAGAATACATTCAGTGATCTCTCTTCTCACCGGAAGGCCACAATGTTGGGCTCATCATCTTATACATACTAATGATCCTGCACTCAGCGATTGGAATTCATTCCTAAAGGCTATATCTGAATTATATGATGATCCTCACAGACTAAACAATGCCGCTTCTGCCCTCTCTAACCTGAAGCAAGGAAGAAATGACATGGAAGATTATGTGACTGAATTCCGTCACCATGCACTAGAATCTGAATGGAACGAGCCCGCCTTACTAGCCCAATTTAAATCTGGCTTGTCAGAATACATAAAGGACGAACTGGCTAGAATAGATACCCCAACTTCATTGGAATCAGTCATGTCTCTCTGTATCCAAATCGATAGACGGTACCGAGAGAGACGGGCAGAAAGAGCTATCGTCTTTCGTCCTCCCATAAGACGGGTTGTCAACACTCCGGCATCTCCTTCTCTATTACCTGCCCTACCGGCTCCTGAACACGAACCCATGCAAATCAACAGTACTAGAGGACCCCTTACTGATACTGAGAGGACAAGATGTAGATCTCTTGGTCTATGTATGTACTGTGGTCGTGCGGGCCATCAACTAAGAGAATGCCGTGAGAATCCCAACTACCGAGGAGGTAAGATGATATCTGCCGCTAACAATACTATGTACAATATAAATGCTACTTGTGCTTCCACTCATCTAACCATTCCTATGTCCTTCCAGCGGAACGATCAGCTCGAGACCGTACCGGCAATGATTGATTCCGGAGCCAGCGGTTGTTTTATTGATATCACCCTAGCCTCTACACTGAAGATTCCTCTTGTATCCAAAAACCAACCGATTATTATACAATTATTGGACGGAAGTCCACTAAAAACTGGGCCCGTATCACAAGAAACCATTCCACTAGAAGTCTCCATAGGAACCACTCATAGAGAAATGCTATCATTTGACATAGTCGGGTCACCCATATTTCCTGTTATCCTCGGACTACCTTGGCTTCGCAAACACAATCCCGTTATAGATTGGCAACACGGCACACTTTCCTTTTCTACGGAAAATAAAAATGATGCTGATACACGAAATAATAATCCTTCTCCTATATTTATTGCAGCTGCTGTACCTAGTATATATGCAGAATTCTCTGATGTTTTCCAGGAAAAAGGAGCTGATATATTACCCCCTCATAGGCAATATGATTGCCCAATCGATCTATACCCAGGGGCCTCTATCCCTTTCGGACGGATCTACCCACTTTCTGGTCCTGAGTTAAATGTCTTAAAGGATTATATAAATGAGAACCTTCATAAAGGTTTTATACGGCCTTCTACCTCACCTGCTGGAGCCCCCATATTTTTTTGTCGGGAAAAAGGATGGAGGATTAAGGCCATGTATTGACTACCGAGCGTTAAACAATATCACCATTAAAACAAATACCCGTTACCTCTCAGAACGGAACTTATGGATCGACTAAGAGGGGCCCAATACTTCACCAAACTCGATTTAAGAGGTGCCTATAATCTCGTAAGAATAAGAGGGGGTGACGAATGGAAGACTGCGTTCTGCTCCCGCTACGGGCACTTTGAGTATTTGGTGATGCCATACGGGCTTTGCAATGCCCCAGCAACCTTTCAGCGTTTCCTAAATGATATTTTTAGAGATGTATTAGATATCTCTGTCGTCATATATCTAGATATATACTGATCTTCTCTGATACCATCGAACGACATCATGACCAAGTAAAGAAAGTATTACAAAGATTAAGAAAATATATTTTTGTATGCAAAACTTGAAAAATGTACCTTTGATAGCCAAGAAATTGATTTTTTTAGGATTCGTACTGACACCAGGCAGCATCAGAATGGACCGGGAGAAAATAAAAGCAGTAGAAGACTGGCCAGTACCGGCAAATCGAAAGGGTATCCAATGTTTCCTGGGATTCTGCAATTTCTACCGCAAATTTATCAAAGATTTCTCAAGGTTGGTAAAACCCTTAACAGAGTTAACCAGTATCCATTCTCGTTTTATATGGACCACCAGAGCACAACATGCTTTTGACGAATTAAAGAAAAGATTTACGACAGCCCCTATACTAGCCTTACCAAACCCTAATATATCTTACTACATGGAAGTCGACGCTTCAGAATATGCTATTGGAGCTATATTATCTCAAAGAACCAATTATAATGATATGCTTCATCCAGTAGCCTACTACTCGAAAACCTTACCTCCAGCACAAAGAAATTACGACATAGGAGAAAGAGAACTATTAGCGATCAAACTTTCTCTAGAAGAATGGCGTCATTTATTAGAAGGTTCATTATATCCAATCACAATCTTTACTGATCATAAAAACCTTGAATACTTGCAAAAAGCCAAAAGATTAAAACCAAGACAAGCAAGATGGGCCCTCTTTTTTAGTCGATTTGACTTACATATAACATAACGACCAGGAGATAAAATTGTAAAGCAGATGCCCTTTCTCGTCTACACTTTACAGAAATACCTGCTAGAGAAGAGAATATACTTCCGAACACCTGCTTCCTAACTACTGATGTACCCTTATGGGATGATTTAAAAAGATATACACAAAATGATAACCCAAACATTACTACTGTTCCTTTACAGAGAAAAGATGGATTCCTCATGAGAAATAATCAATTCTACGCTCCTCAAGAAACCCGCCTACGAATCCTTCAATTCCATCATGATTCAACATTAGGGGGTCATGGAGGTGTACACAAAACAATTGAACTAATAAGAAGATACTTCTGGTGGCCAGGTATGAACAAAGATATTCTCAATTTTGTCCGTAGTTGTCCCACCTGTAATAGTATGAAGGACACCAGGTTGCCAGTACAAGGGTTATTACGTCCGTTGCCCATACCCTCTTCACCATGGAAGGACATTACCATGGATTTTATTACAGATCTCCCCGATTCTTCTGGTCATACCACTATCATGGTCGTGGTTGATAGATTCTCAAAGATGATACATCTTATCCCTACCAAGCGTGTGCCTACTGCTCTTGAAACCGCCCAACTATTCATGGCAAATATATTCAAGCTTCACGGAATACCCGAGTCCATCGTTACTGACAGTGGTCCACAATTCACCTACCGTTTCTGGTCCGCTTTTTGTAAAGGTTTACATATACAACGTAACCTCTCAACCGCCTTTCATCCGCAAACAGATGGACAAACAGAAAGAATCAATGGCATTATAGAAGAATATCTACGCTGCTTCATCACACATCTTCAGGACGATTGGGTCCAATATATACCATTAGCGGAGTTTAACTACAACACTCAAAGACAAACTTCCACTGGTATGTCTCCCTTCTTCACAGTCTATGGAACACATCCTACCCTAATACCCAGTTCTCCTATGACAAGCGATACTCCCTCTGCTGATCAGAGAATAAAGGATATAATCACTAACTATAAAATAATACGTTCAAATCTATTTCGTGCTCAATTCAGGTATAATATATGCGGACAGACGCAGATGTGGACAGACGCAGAATACCGTCCCCTACATACCACATTGGAGATAAGGTATGGCTTTCTACAAGATATCTAAAATTACATTGTCCTTCAAAAAAATTAGGACCTAGATTCCTTGGTCCATTTTCCATATCTAAGATCATATCTCCAGTAGCTGTAAAATTGAAATTACCTGCTTCCTATTCTATACATCCAGTATTTCATGTATCTCTTCTAAAGCTTGTTGGAAAAGATTTGTTCCAAGGAAGAATAACTCCTTGACCAGGCCCTGTCTCTACAGAAGATGAGGACATCTATGAAGTTCAAGAAATACTTGATTCCCGCAAAAAAAAGAGGCTCTCTTGAATATCTCATCAGGTGGAAAGATTACAGTCCTGAAGAAGACTCTTGGATTCCTGCTAAAGAGGTTAGTGCTCCTGATCTTGTCCGTGATTTCCATCTGCAACATCCCAATCACCCTCGGAGAGGTCGCCTTCTCGGGGGGTACTGTCACGAACCTACCACACTGCCTCAATTATCAACACTATTCAGAAATATCGCCTTACCTTAAACTGGCCACCTGAGTGTCTCGTTTGTGTGTAAAGATCAGCATCTTGATGATGTCATCAGAGGAGTGCCGGGGTTACAGAGATATACTCAGAGAGCACCTGAGATCAATCCCACACCAATCAGAGGCCCATAAAAGAGAGGCTTGCTGGGTAAGTCATTGCTCAATTATTGTCCTTCCTACCTTGAGCTAACCATTCTATCCTAGCCTTTTGATCCTGATGCCCAAGTTGCTGAACTTTTGCCTGTGACCTCGACAACGCTATCTTCTGCTGCCCAAGTTGCTGAACCATTGCCTGTGACCTCGACAACGCTATCTTCTGCTGCCCAAGTTGCTGAACCTTTGCCTGTGACCTCAACAACGCTATCTTCTGCTGCCCAAGTTGCTGAACTTTTGCCTGTGACCTCGACAACGCTATCTTCTGCTGCCCAAGTTGCTGAACCTTTGCCTGTGACCTCAACAACACTATCTTCTGCTGCCCAAGTTGCTGAACTTTTGCCTGTGACCTCAACAACGCTATCTTCTGCTGCCCAAGTTGCTGAAACTCTGCCTGTGACCTCGACCATGGTAAACTTCTATTGCCCAAATTGCTGAACTCTGCTTGTGACCTCGACCACGCTAATATTCCTAAATAAAAATTTCCAAGACCAGTTTGGCGGCATCTAACCTTATCTTCTACAGTCATATTGTACAGACCAAGTCTCCATTACACCTGGTTTCTTATCAGCATATATATAACACCGTGACAATCCCATAGCCAATGCTCAATGCTCTCATAAACTAGTTTTTGTCCACTGTGAGTCTAGAGGACAATGCAGACATGGACCCATTGCTGAAGGTACCTAGAGATGGATCAGATAAACAAATGATTGCTGGGGGTTGCTAGTTTGCTACATCTCTTGTGCAAAGGAAACGTCCTTGGAATTTCAATGTTGTCCACCCTTTCTGGGTGATGGCGGTCTGATTTGTATAAAGTAATGATTTTTTCTGTAATGGTGCTATTGAGCTAAACCATTTGAGACCTGTAAACTTATTTTTGTTCATAACTATTTTATCTTTACTACAAATGGGATTTGAAGCTGAGATTGTAACTCCAAGATTTTTTTTTTTAAGTCGCCTACTGATGACGGGGTCGGACGCAGGGAGACAGACAAAAAATACACAAAAAATACGCAAACACATAACTGTGGAATAATATAATATATATAGGCCACAGCTAAAAACTCCACACAATAACCCACCATAATGACATAACCATTCCCATAACAAAATTAAAACAATAACCCAGTGCTGAAAGAGGACTCCCCACAACCACCACACACCTCCAAACCAACCACCAAAAAACTTCCCAACTCCCAACCATCTGACCAAAGTAATCCTAACTAAAAAGGAAACCCCTAGCCAGCACTGCCTACAAGCCCCCGCCACGAGCTCCTCACATAACCCCCTTATGGGAGAGCTCCCCCACCAAGAAAAAACAGGGCTTGTTCAATCCCTTCCTTGAGTCCCAGGATGAACAGGTTCTTGCCCACATCCGTCAGGTGAACTCCATCCGCCATAAAATAATACTCCGCCTCCTCCTCTTCAAAAGGTAGATGTCGCACCACCACACCCTCCATCCTCCTCACAAACCTTCGCATGCAGCGATTCAGCTTGATACGGCCAAGCCGCACCGCCTCCTCATTCTCCGCCTGCTCCCACACCATCCTTGGCATCACCTTGGACCACACCACAACTGTCCATGGTGACCACACCCTCAACTGCCGCAGATCTTCCTGCATCTGCTCCAGCAGCATACAAAGAGGGACCACACCCAAATCGTTCCCTCCCATGTGAACCACCAGCAGATGGGGAACTTCACCCAAAATCGTTGGCTTAAACTCCTCCCATAGGAGTCCACGGATTCCGATCCACCATACCCGTGTTGCCGACCCAAGCAGACCCATCTGTACTCCAGAGGATCGCACCAACGAGCTTCTTCTCGCCCCAAAAAATCAGCGAGTCTCCAATGATCCACACCACTCTTGAAGGATCTGCAAAAACAAATTATCAACATCTCCACCACACAAAATACTTTAAAAGAAAAAACTCCCCACCAAACCACCACACATCCCACCAAATAAACCATGACCATACCTGTAAAGAAAAAACATATCATAAAATAAACACCAACTCCTTGCCTCCAAATACTCCAAACCCCCACACTCAACCCCAAACAACCAACAAATTTAAAAAGATAAAATATAATAAAAATATATATATTCCGTATAAAAGGTATAATTCATATTTCATGTATAAGTTTGATATTTTTCATATTTCAAAATTTCTCTTTTTATTATTATTTTTTTATAAATTGAAAAACATAACATAACATACAGCAAACTGTTCTCCACATTACCTCCCAGCTTTAACAAATGTTTACAAAATTCATGACACCAAACCAGGAAGAACTTAAGACTTAAAAGCCCTTGAGTTCCATTCTCCCAATTCTTGAATTTCTGTTGCCGACAAACCCAACCTTGAAGCTGCCGTTGCTGCCCCAATACGAAAGGAGAACCAAATTCCTTCGGATTTCTCCCTAAACTCAACAAACCCTTCTTAAAAATAGAAATAAACTGATACCTAGATAAAGCTGACCCGTCCGCGTGACATAAAAAGGCCACACTAGACGCCACTCGTACCTCCAAAAACTCTTTAACGTTCTCCACTGGACAAGCCACGCAGTTATCCACACTGAAAAAACCGACTCTACGCCCCCTACCCAACTGATCCATCTTGGAATAAGCAACCCAAATAACCAGATCATTAACTCCCAACCAAACCGCATCAGCTCCCAAACCACCACCTCCTCTCCTAGAATTACACACCAGCACACCCACTCGAAATGCCCCAAAAAACCCTAAACAAAAGGCCGCCCTCATAAGCAGAACCTCATAAGGTGAAGAACAAAAGCTCCCCACAAAATCCCACAGACCCTCCAATAATTGTCTTGAAACTGGACGCCGAGCGTCCACCCTGCATCTCCCCTTCACATAACCCCGAACTGCACATCTGATCACAAAATCCTTGGTGACATCTCTTTTCCCGATACCTGAAAAGGAAAGCCAAGGCGGCTAAAGACTGTCGAACCACTCCAGGAGATGCCCTAGACTCAAATAACCGAATGAGGTATGCTCTGAGCAGACTTTCCTCATCCCAACCACCCACTGACACATACCTGAACCGCTCAGCCAAAGCGTCCCAATCCCTCCATACTTGCGAGTAGGCCTTCCAAGATGACTCAGACAAAGAACCTCTCACCCATCTTCCAAAAATTCCGAGCCTAGCTGCCAAAGGCCCTCCGGACAAGGGGTGCCCATCTCCTCTGCCAACGGAGCCAGGGAATGAAACCTGTCAGACTGAAAACGAGACAAAGCATCCGCCATTGAGTTAAGGCGACCCGGAACATGCCTTGCCCTGCATAAAACATTAAACTTAAGACACATCAACGCAAATCTTTTCAGCAATCTGATGACTGGCAATGATGAAGCTGACAAAGAATTAACCGCCGACACCACCGCCATGTTGTCAGAACGGAACAGAATCCTTCTCCCCTCCAAAGCACCTCCCCACAGCTCCAAGGCCACCACTAATGGAAACAACTCCAAAAAAGCCAAATTCCGCACCAAGGAAGATGCCAACCAACTATCAGGCCAACGAGAAGCACACCAACGTCCCCCAAAATATACCCCAAAACCAACACCTCCCGAGGCATCCGTGAAAAATTCCAGTTCCTTCGCCAAAACCTCTTTCGAAGGGAATAAGGCCACCCCATTAAACACCACCAAAAAGGATTTCCACACTTCCAAATCTTCCTTCATGGCACCAGATATTCTAAGAAAGTGATGACCTTCCCGAATACCCCGTGTCACCAAAGCCAATCCACGTAAAAAGACTCTTCCAACCGGAATGACCCTGCACGCAAAATTCAAACAACCAATCAGCGATTGCAGCTCTCTCAACTGTAATTTTTTAACCGACAGGGCCCCTTCTACTTGCCTCAAAGCTTCCACCACTTTTTAACAGGTAAACGACACTCACAATTTACTGAATCAATCTCAATTCCCAAGAAAGTGATAACCGACGCTGGACCTTCCGTTTTATCAGAAGCCAAAAGAACACCAAATCGGTGTTCCACCCACTGAAAACACCGAAGAATGTGCAGACACTCTCCTGTCCCTTCCCTTCCCACACACAAAAAATCATCCAGATAATGAGTCAGATTGTTCGACCCTGCCACTTCACGACCCACCCATTCCAAAAATGTACTGAAACATTAAAAAAAGGAACAGGAAATGGAACAACCCATAGGCAAACATAAATCCACATAAAATTTGCCTTCAAACCAAAATCCCAGAAGATGATGACACGAAGGATGAATAGGTAATAGCCGAAAAGCTGACTCAATATCCACCTTAGCCATTAAAGCCCCCGGTCCTGCATCACGAACCAACTAACCGCAGAATCAAATGACACGTATGACACTGAGGCCAACTCCTCACCAATATCATCATTCACCGATTCCCCCCGTGGAAAGGATAAATGATGAATCAAACGAAACTCTCCTGCCTTCCGCTTTGGCACAACCCCCAAAGGGGATATCCTCAAATCTCGCACCGGAGGAGACGAGAATGGACCTGCCATCCTACCAGCCCCAATCTCCTTAACACCTTCTCCCGAACTACCTCCGGATACACTCTAGCCGACTTCAAATTTCTTAACTTGCCAGCCCCTGGCCTTACCACAAAAGGAATCCGAAAACCAACACCAAAACCGTCATGTAAAAACTCTGCATCTCTATGTCTTCCGTAAAGCCTTAGCCACGGTAACATCGCGTCGAGTTTCACCGGGGAAGCTCCCCTCTCCAGACCCTCCAAAAGGCAGACCTCCTTGTCTTGCCCTCTTAAAACATCTGGACAATGAATGTAATCCTCCACAATTTGAACATTCGTGCTTGTACCTGCACCCCGCACCAAACTTGCACTGACCCTCATTAAACTGCCAGCACAATCCCTTTTTAACACCTGCCGGTGGGGAACTGGCTGCTCCCCCACCGGCTCCCCCATGAAAGGGCAATGCCTTTTGTGCCCCCATCAAACGCAACCACAGTGTAATGTCCAATTGATCCCACCCCATGCCTGGGTGAGCCGCCAAACGTTGCCTAAACTGCTCATCGTATTTCCACCACGCCCAAGCACCATACGTTCGATAAGCTTCCCAAATCCCATCCACATAACAAAAAAGACCCGAAGAGTGTTGTGGGCTCTTTTCCCCAACCACACTTTCCAAAATACAGAAAGCCCGGAGCCAATTCCTGAATGACTTAGGATTCCTCTGAAACCTCTTCTTCCTTTCCTCCTCTTCCTTTAAACCGTCCTTAGATGAATCATCTTTTACCTCAGCCACCTCATTCAACGGAAGCAGGGAAAAAAGTTCCACATCCCCCCGCCATATGCCTTCTTTAACCTCCTGCTTCAAATGAAACCCCAAAGGCTCAGAAAATTACACTTAAGCATTCCTCCTTGCCACATCCGCCACTCCTGCGGACAAACAGAGTGAACCCACATTGCCACTCGCCCCATTTGAAGCCATAACTTCACCACCAAGAGCTCCACCAGCTCTCACAACTGGCCCACCTGCACCCTTCCATGCCTGAGCCAAATCCACACCCTGGTTCACACCCCTTGGTGAAACCGACCAAGCCTCAAAGGCCCCCTGTAAAAAAGACATGAAAGAACCCACATCACCACCATTTCCGTTACCTGTCGCCACACAAGGTCCACCCGAACTTCCTGGAACCTCCAGCGCCACCGACTCCAAACCTCCTGCACCACCTCCATCAACTCCAGCCGCCTGGAAACCACCCACTGGCTGTGGACTCCTCTCCCGAACCATTGGAACAGTGGACGAAAAATTAATAGTGCAATGAGCCCCAGAACCCGAAGTACCAAAATCATCAACTCGCTCCCTCACACCAACATCCGGAGCCCCATCATCTCCACCAACTGAACGCCAATTTACTTTGAGCTCTTGAGTGCCCTCATCCCGCACACCAACACCCTGTGCCACACCACCGTCCACATCCCTATCCACCAACTGTCTTACCGCTGAAACATCAGTCCCTGAGACAGCCCTTGCTCCTCCTCTGGGACCCCTGGCGGACCACCGACCTCTCCTTCTCCCTGAGGAACTCCTCGAACATCGCACTCCTTCTCTCCTGGTAGAGCTCACCACACCACCCCTCCGACCGGAAGGATCCTTAGCCCCCGATGCCAGCCTCAAGCTCCTACCTTCCACACGCCTGGAAGCGCTCATGCCAAACACATTTCCAACTGCGTCACCACCAGCCAACATCCGTTGAACCAATCGACCATGACCTCTCACAGCGTCCAATCTCAATCTCTCGGCCGCCGATACATCACTGGAATCACCTCCCAGATTAAACCGCACCGGAGGCCTCGAAATCCTGGCAGGCCAAGAACCCCCTTCCGCCGCCAACACCTCCGACAGGCTTCTTCTGGCCCACTCCACACCACAATGCCGAGCCGCCTCCCGCACTTCCTCCAGTAGCGACTCCAGCTCACCACCTTCCGCCATTCCCAAAACAATACTTTAAGGCAAAAAGCCGAAAAAAACACTGCTTCTCTGACGCAGCACAGATTTTCACCGCTCTACCTCAGGAGAAAAAGGCGCGCAGAGCCTCTCCACACGCGCCTTAAGTACCCTCCTGTCGACTCCTCCCACACCACTCCCGCTCATATCCTCACGCGCTGCAAAACCTTCTAGAAAAATCCTCCCTGCGTCCTGGCATCAGAGGCAACTTAATGGCCCCACACCTTAGGTGCTTCAGGCCTTATTTATTCTCACTGTTATATGTTTGGTCAATTGTGTGTTTTAAAAAATTATATGTAGGAGTATTTGTGTTAGCAGCTTCTCCATAGTTTGTGGAAATATACAGGGTTATTCAGAGAGCACCGAAATGTCACCGCAGGGTCCCCGAAGTTCAGCGAATCGACCAGCCGAACGCATCCGAAAACCAGCCGTAACGTCACCGGACTGAATAGGAAAACCACAGAACGAATCTAAAAACTGCTGAAAAAACCCCGAAAGCATCCGACCATCTGCTGCAAAACCACTGAATCAATTTAAAAAAAAACACCGACCCGCCGAACAGCCGCAGGAGAAGGCCGACAAGTCGCAAAATGGGGTGAACAAAAATAAGAAAAAACCCTGCAACTTATAATAGGCATGTGCAAATAAACTGCTGCATGAAAATGCCTGGATATAATATATAAAGTCCTATAAATAATAATAAAATGGTCTGTTACAGAAAAAGAATCACCATTTTAAAAACAAATCTGAAAAAATTTGCCAAAATAAATCCCGAAAAATGCCTAAAAAAGCCTAGAAAATATAAAATAAAAAGACTTTTTACTGCAAATGATTGAATAAATATTTAATAAAAACTGAGAAATTTTTTAAAATTGAAAGCTATGGGATTAGTCTGATTAAAGATGCCGAATGAAACCACCGAAAATCAGGGCATTTCACTGAAAATTCGGAGCAGTTCAGTGTTCTCTGAATAGATTAACCATTACTTCTCCATGGGGATTTCACTGCTGCCGAACATCACCATATTTCACGAGCAATTCGCCAATATTTGGTGAACTGCCAGCTTTTTGAACTGCCGAATGCCCACGAAATTGCACCATATGTGAAAATGTATTTATTTATTTATAAAGGATTTTACCAGGAAGGATACATTGAGATTTCTCTCGTTTTCAAGTATGTCCTGGGTTCAAGAGCATTGAAATTTTACAGAAATACAAAGTAATAAATGCAAGATATTAAAAAAAACAAAAAACACAAATATACAAATTAACAGAAAATAAATATAGTCACTATGTTACATGTTTACAGGTGCATTCTGTATTGAGGTATGCTAGTAAGGAGCTCTTAAGTGACTTCAAACTGGGGGAAGACTTGATGGCGTTGTCAGGGATTATTATTCAATAGGAAATTTATACGAGACACAAATATCAATCTTTTATATTTCCTAGAAATTCTCTTAAATTCTTTTAATTGTCTGTGTTTTGCTTTGAAGAATACATTAATCAATAAGCGGAGGAAAATATATATATTTATTACGTATACAAAAAAGTTTCAAATCTCATATCATAAACAAAAATTTATAAACCACAAAATCCATCAGCACATAGAAACTAGCTTCACAATATATGTATCTCCTGTTAGTAACTGTATATATGATTAATATCATTTATCTTATCAGTTAGTAACTATACACAAATGGTTAATAAACATTTCTGCTTTACGAAAATTTAACATATATTTCCCAGCAAACCAATGTTTAACAAGCTAGATCTTGTAGAGATATATGTATCTCTCTATGCTACGTGGATCAACAAAAGATGAGCTATCACTTATTCTATTTTAGAATGATAAGTAATAAAAACTTATTTAGTGAATCCTCCCCTAACATTGAGAATTAAACTTCTAATCTTCTGCTTTTTATATTGTAGTTATATAATTCCCTGCTTATTAATTTCAATCACAGTAATTTCCAAATTCGATATATATATTGGTATATCAATCTTTACAACAGTTTCCTTAGGATAAATCCATATATCCAATTCTTCTTCATATCTCTATCTGCAGAATAGAAATATTTTAGATTCTGGATCTAACAGTATCTGAGAAATCTCAGTCTATCTGTTGCAAGAAATACTCCAAATATATATATATATATATACATTAATCTGAATAAAAATAGCTTTCATACATTACCTCCAAACTAGATTAAATGAGTTACTGCCTTGGAATATTCTTTATGGAATATTGTTTTTGGAATATGTGAAAATTATCAATATCAGATAATCAATACATGGGATTTAGAGATTTGGTGTGAGTTAAAGATTTTTGATGTGAAATCTTGAGTGCATTGTCCTGGGATGGACTGCTAGCCTCGTGTGTAAGTCTCTGAATGCCTGATGTCCTGGAATCTGTGGGAATGCCCTGTCTGCATTGTCGTATCTCCAATTATAGTCAATTTGACGTCACTGGCAATTTATTGATTATATTAAATATAATATTTACTATCCTCTAGAGCAGGGTTTCTCGACTCCAGTCCTCAGGACCCACTACAGGCCAGATTTTGCAGATCACCTTGGGGAAATGCAGACTGAATACTGCAATCACTGTGCTGCTAATTTGATTACCTGTGCTGTGCTTCAGATATCCCAAAACCAGGCCTGTTAGTGGATCCTGAGGAGACGAGTTGAGAAACACTGCTCTAGAGGGCAGTATTGCACTTCTTAATTAATTCCACCATTTCATTTTTATATTTCTTATCTCATGTCAGAGGTCAATTTGACTTACAAAGACCCTCTTCTCTCAGTGTAGACTTTGAGTCTCTCACACCAGAATAAAATTTATGTCCCTACTCCTCTCAAACTAAATAAATTCCTTTCTAGTTAAATCACAGAATCTCTTCTTCAGTAATTATCTATTTACCAATTATACTCTCTCCAATATAAATTGGAGTATCTATTTTCTACTGTAAATATAATAAAATATACCTTGATTATAAAAATATATTTCGTGAATATAATCATACATTTCAAAAATTTTAACTTTTATTTTCCTATACTCAAAGACAAAATATCTTTTTGTTTTAAAGACTTAAGACAAGTCAATAAATTTAAATGTGATATGTCTGGCACTTAGCTTTAGCATTATATCACACATAGACATTTTAAGGTTCCCTCATGTCTGGTATTTCTAAAAAAAAATTTAGATTTCACCTAGCCGTGAACTATTAAAAAAAAATCTCTGTTCATTTCTAAAACTAAGGAAAATTGAAGAAAAAAAGACTTTTTATTTAAAAACAAGATGGCTACAGGCATCCATTTTACTTTTTCCCTTCCAATATACCCGACATAACCCCCCTTTGGTTTCATCTGTTCCTTGTTCAAAAGAGATAGATGGAAGCATGCAATATTTCCACCTTTTACCAATTAGGCTAACAGGGTTATCCAAAGAGATTCGAATTGCTTGAGAAAGGTAACCGAACGCTGAAAATCAGCGTTCGGTTACCTTTCCTGGCCATTCGGCTATCCAGAGAGCAGGCAATTCTCCAAATCCTGGCGAATTGCCTGCACATACGGTGCCTGTTCGGTCCCTGTTCGAGGGCAGTGAAATCCCCATCAAAAAGCACTGCTTCGGCTATTCAGAGAACACAAACCAGCAGTGAAAGGTTCCCCTAATGCCCTGCCATTCGGTGGTTTAATTCGGCAAATTTATTCAGGAGAATCCCATAGGCTTCAATGTTAAAAATATTCCCGTTTTAATTCAATATCTAATAAACCATTCATTATAAAATTCTGCAGCAAAAAGTCTCTTTATTTATAGATTTTTTAGGATACTTTAAGCATTTTTCTGAATTTTTTTAAAAAAAATTAAAAGTCCGATTTTTTTTTTTTTTTTTTTCAGTTTGCTTATTTTTTTTGTAACAGCCCTCTTTATTATCATTCCCTGGACCTCCTGTGAAAATTTCAGACATTTTCGCTCAGTAGTTTCTTTGCAAACAGCGTTTCTTTTTCCCAGATTCATACAAATGGTTTTTCTAATTTATTCACTGCCTCCTCTACGTCACAGCTGCTTCGGCTCTGTGTGATTCGGCTCCTGTTCGGCTCCTGTTCGGCTCCTCTTCGAAGGTTAATCCAGATGTTTTTGCTTGTTTTCAGCGTGCATTCGGTTAGTTTTCGGTGAGTTTACGGCAGCTTTTCCCTGCAATTCGGGGACCCTGTGCTGTTTGCTGAATACACCGCAGGGTCACCGAAATGCAATCGGCAAAAGGAACCGAATTGAAGAGAACGAAAAGTCACCGAACGTGCGGTGACTTTTCGAATCTCTTTGGATAACCCTGTAAGTTTCCACCTTTCGCAACACGTTTTTCTTCTTTCATCCATTTAATAATTGAAGATGCAGTGTTTTTAAACTTCAATGTACGTACTTTCTTTGTTAGTACAATCACCCAGACAGTTAGAAACATAATTACTATACAAATCACAATCTCTGTAATTTTTGGCCCGTTATAAGCAGATAGCAATTGATGATCAAATTGAAAAAAAAAAAGACTTTCTATTTAAAAACAAGATGGCTACAGGCATCCATTTTCATTTTTCCCATCCAATAAACCCGACAGCGTCTGCGAGGTTATTCCATAACTGCGGCGCTCTGTAGGAAAATGAGGATCGAGCCACTTTCTTTTTGTATTGTGGTATTGCAAGTAAGGTGCAAGTCCTGGATTGGAGGTTATAGAATGAGGGAACTGCTGGGGGAAAATTCACTGTTCGGTGCAATTTCGTCTCACTTTGAATAATCCTGATAGTGTATAAAATAGCACTTGCTACTTTAAAAAGTATGGCTAGTATTATCATGGTAATATTGATTGTACAGAGTTTCATAAAGGTATTCCTTTTTATCATTAATTTATTTTCTATTTTAATGGGTCTTTTTTAGGAATTGTTCATTTGAAGAAACAAAATATATTTTCAAAATAGAGATAAATGTACAGTATGTAACAGGTAAGTAGATATTTCAATGTGTTAAGGAAAGGGGACTTTTTTTTACCATGTCAGAAAAAAGATAGCCAACCAATTCAGTGTAGGGAAGAAAAAAAAATCATAGTATTTCTCATGTGGCTTTGACATCTGCTGAGATGAAGCATTTATTAACATTAAGAGTACACCAAAGTAATAATCTATTAGAACATATTTCTCACACATGACATATTATGTAATGGCTTTGGAAAAACACTAAATATTAAAATAAAATCTTAGGAATAAAAATTTGTATTGCAAAGTACAAACAATATAGTGGAAATAAGCACATGGCTTTGCAGAAGATTATGAAGCAGAGTTAAAATATGCATAGGGTAAGTCTTTTTCGGCATGCAGGTGGCTACAATGTACGAGGGGTCATTTGTTTGTGGCCTAAAGTACAAGGAGATGAGCTATAAGGCGTTTACTAAATGCAGTTACAGGTCAAGACTTTGAAGGATTACACAAGACGTTTGAAGTCAATAACTGCTGGTGTTTTTCTTTTCTACATAATTGATATGAACAAATCATCTGATTCTGAAAAAATGGATAAGATCATCCATTGTTGGTGATGGTGGTGACACTTGGGGAAGGGTGCCCCTTCTTACAGCATGGTAAAAAAGTGGGCAGCTGAATTCAAATGACAATAGGAAAGCGTGAAGGATCTCCTGTACAGGAAGGTATGTCACCGTTACCACACAGGAGACCATTGACAAAGCCCATGACATGATCTTAGAAGATAGGTGAAACAGAGAGCCGTACATAGCCACAGAGATTGTTATTTTTCAGTAACACGTCCATGCCGTTATCTGCAATGAATTCCAAATGACTAAGGTTTCAGCTCACTGGGTTCCAAAACTTCTTGGACCTGATCAAAACCAACACTGACAATACATGCCAAGGCTCAGTCTTGCTCTATTTGATGCAGACCTTGAGAGAGTTCTCTAGCAAATTTGTAAGCTTCGATTAAACGTTGTTCTGCCACTTGCAACAGAGAGGAAAGAACAGTCGTAAAAGTGAAAACATTGATGACCTTTGTCTGCCAAGGAAAGGGAGGTTTGTGCCATCTGTAGGCAGGATGATTGCTTTCATCATTTTGGATGCGGAAATAGTGCTGCTAGTAAACTACTGCTCTCAACCAGAACAATGCTGTAATATTTCTGTAACAACTGTAACATTTCAATGTTCTTGAACCCAGGACATACTTGAAAATGAGAGAAATCTCAATGTATCCTTCCTGGTAAAATCCTTTATAAATAAATAAATAATTAAATAAATGTTTGGTGTACCAAGGGTTGGGGCTATTGTATGAGCCCAGGGAAGCAGGGACAGAGAGGCAGGCAACCGGATATAGTTTTAGTATGGGGATCACTCTAGGTATCTCAGGGCAAGGCAGCAGAATGGTAAGGTGGGCTCATGGCAATGACGATACTACAGAGGAGCAAGACACGGGGGGAACACAGCAGGAGACTCACAGAAGGCACGATAAAGCAGACAGGCAGGACAGGAATGGGATGACTAAGCACAGGGAAGGGCATGACAAGGAGATCTGGATGTTGTAGAGAGGGCTGGAGGAACCTGGATTCTGTAGACAGGGATGGGGAAACACGGCTTGAGACCTGAGGCTGGGGAAACTCGACTTGAGGCCTGAGGCTGGGGTAACAGGGCTTCAAGGAGGTAGACTCACACCAAGTCCTTAGGCAGTGCTGAAGCACTGCTCTCTGGGAACTCCACCCTTAAGAAGAGATCCACAGGGCTCATTACTGCAGGCACCTGTGGCTGCCTTCAGGTCAGTGGTGTATTTAGGTTTTGTGCTGCCCTAGACCTGACTAAACTCGTGCACCCCCCAATTTAAATTTGAGGCACCCCTTCCTGTCAAGGGCACACCTCTTCCTGGTTAATCCCCACCCTTCCTCTTTAAGCTCCACCTTTTCCTCTTAGAGCTCCGCCTTTTCCTCTCCTTATATTAAAAGTGGATACCAAGTGCCTACTTGTATATTTTGTATACCATTTCAAATGTATCTATTGAGATAAAAAAAATTATGAAATGTTTAAGTTCAAGCATTTTTACAAAGAACAGCCACGCATGTCAAGTATACTGGATCACAGCCGCTCTAATTGGTTGAACAATAAAATCCACAGAAACTTGCACTGCATATGAGCGTACCACAGAGCTGCACAGCAATAAAACCCACAGAAATGGGCACTGTGTATGAGCATATCACAGAACTGCACAGCAATAAAACTCACAGTAATGTGCAGTGTGTATGAGCGTATCTCAGAGCTCCAGAGCAATAAAACTCACAGTAATATGCAGTGTGTATCACAGAATCCGCAGCAATAAAATTCCCAGTAATGCAATGTTTGGTGTTTGTCAGCGTATCAGAATCCACAGCAATAAAACTCCCAACAATGCAATGTGCGGTGTGTATGAGTGCATCAGAATCCACTGCAATAAAACTCCCAGCAAACCGAGTGTATATGAGCACACAGCAATTATGCTGTGGAGCCATCTTGTCAGCAGGGGGGTGCCACTGCCAGAGGGTGCACTGTAGCTTTCATTCCCTTCCCGGTGGGTGTTCAGTCCAGAATAGAGTCTGTGTTAACGAAAGGGCGGGCAGCTGCGCGCGTGCGTTTCACGTGGTTCAGCCAGTCATGTGGTACTGAGACTAAGAGAAATGGCAGTGAAATGCCCTGATGTTCGGTGGTTTCAATCAGCAGGTTTATTCAGGCGAACCCCATAGGTTTCAATGTTAAAAATATTCCCGTTTTTATGCAATATCTAATAAATCATTTATTATTTTAATCTGCAGTAAAAAGTCTTTATTGATTTTTTTTTAGTACCTCAGTAGTCATTTAGTACCTCAGTAGTCATTTTTCAGATTTTTTTGGGCAAAATTTCCCCCCTTTTTTTTAATAGCAGTTTTTCTTTTTTCTGTAACAGCCTTTTTTATTATCATTCATAGGATCTTATATGTAAATTCCAGACATTTTCGTTCAGTAGTAGTAGTAGTTCAGGCCGCGGGTTTGCGGTGGCAGCATTCAGCGGGCGACTCCATGCACTTTGGGGACCTTGCGGTGAATGGTGAATTCACTGCAGGGTGGGGAAATTTTATTCTCCTAAGTGCAGGGAACTACAGAACACCAAAAAGTTGGCGTCATTTCGGTGCTCTGTGAGTAACCCATTTAGTGGTGAGGTTTTTAGTGCCCCCTGGAAAGTGAAAGCCTAGGCCTTGCCTACCCAGGACATACTTTAAAATTAGTGAAATCTCAATGTATCCTTCCTGGTAAAATACTTTGCAAAAGTAAAAGAATTTTTTTTTTTAGGGGTGGGGCCACCCAGTGAGGGCCGCCGCCCCCTGGAAAGTGCCGCCCTAGGCCTGGGCCTAGTCGGCCTAGGCCAAAATACACCACTGCTTCAGGTGACCCAGAGAGAAATTTCCAGACCTGAGATACACAGGTCCTCGCAGTAAAGGTGCTGCAACAGTAATCAGGGCGGGGCAGCAGCATTTTGTTTTTTTTCTGCGGCGTGTGTCATGTGCAAATGCTCCGACCCAAAAGTGCATGGTGGTCAAAGCTGCTATTCAGGAATGTGGATTCCAACACGTTGAACATCCTCTATATTCACTGAAATGCTACCTTTTTCCCAAGATGAAGATCAGTGGTCACGATTTGCCACTGATGTTATTGACGCTGCGGAAATCTTTCTGAGTGTTCAAAATGGCAACTTCTACAATGACGGGTACTGCCATGCTCTACCATTGCTGGACTATGGGGGTTATTCAGAGAGATCCGAAATGTGCCCGAAATGTAACCGGACACTGAAATTCAGCGAACCGGGTCATTTAGAGGCCATTCAGAGAGCAGGCAGTTCGCCAAATTCTGGCGAATTGCCTACATGTACGGTGCCTGTTCGAGCGCAGTGAAATCCCCCATAGAGAAGCAATGGTTTGTCTATTCAGAGAACACAGAACAGCTGAGGAATGTCAGTGAAGTGCCCTGCTGTTCAGTGGTTTCATTCGTCAGGTTTTTCAGCCGAATCCCATAGGCTTCAATGTTAAAAATATTCCCGTTTAACTGGTAGACTGGTATTGTGCATTGCAGACTGGTGATATGGCTGGGAACTGGTAATATGCATGGCCGACTGGTATTGTGCATGGCAGACTGGTAATATGCATGGCAGACTGGTATTGTGCATGGCAGACTGGTAATATGCATGGCAGACTGGAATTGTGCATGGCAGACTGGTAATATGCATGGCAGACTGGAATTGTGCATGGCAGACTGGTAATATGCATGGCAGACTGGAATTGTGAGGCAGACTGGTAATATGGCAGGCCGGGCACGGAGGAGATGGTGGCCGGGCGCGGAGGAGATGGAGGCCGGGCACGGAGGAGATGGAGGCCGGCAAGGAGGAGATGCAGAAAACAAATCCGATCCATTGGAGAGGCGCTGTGCGCCTCTCCAATGGATCGGATTTGTTTTGTCCCTCTCGCACGCCGGCTGTGCGCGTGCTGCGGCCGTTGGATGTGCGCGCAGTCAACCGCCGCAGGTTGCGCGCGCATGCGCAGTAGGGTTTTGGCGACGGACACGCCAGCCCTTATTGTTTTATAGTTTAGATAGACCACATTCTTATCAATTACCCCTAGTATCACTCTGGAGTGATGTAAAATCTTTGACCTAGTGAAATCACAAGCCAGCACACCTTTCATATAAGAGCAAGAATGCAAAAAACCCTATGGGCAGTATTACAATGTTGGTGCTAACTTAACCAGAGCTGTTGTAAACTGAAAACCTCCATAGGCTATAATGGCTCTGGGAAGTTTACAACAGCTCTGGTTAAGTTAGCACCAACTATGTAATATGGCCCTCTATGTGTCAAAACGACTTTATTTTAAGTAGTTATATTGTATCTTTGCCAATGATCAGCAATTCAGTCTTTAATCGTTAAGCTATTTAACCACTTCAATGCTAAGGACGCGCTCAGCGCGTCCTCAGCATTACCGCTGGTGTGCTGAGGACGCGCTGAGCGCGTCCTCACATTGGGGTCAGCGTTCGGCCGGGTTCCGGCCGATCGCTGGCCCCTCCGGTGCGGGCTGACATCCTGGATGTCAGCCCGGCATCCGGACCAGCAGCCGCCATTATTAGGTGTCATCGCGGGGGCGCGATGACACCTAATTCAGGCGCCCCCCCCCGCATGTGCGGAGGAGGCGCCTGAAAGGGAGGGGGGGAGGTCCTTCGGACCTCTCTCCCTCCCGATCGGCGGCGCACAGGGGGTTAACCCAGGCATCATTTGGAAGGGCACAGCCTGCCCTTCCAAATGATGCCTGGCATTAACCCTAGGGAGCTGGATCGCAAATCGGCGCTGAAAAGCGCCGATTCGCGATCCTTCCCGGGAGCTGGCCGACATCTTGGATGTCGGCCAAGCCTCCGGGAACTCCCCCAGAGGACTGGCGTCATCGTGCGTAGCACGATGACGCCAGTCCTACAGTTAACCCCTAACTGCCACCAACTGTGGAGATAGGGAGTTCCAATGAACTCCCTATCTCCCGATCCGTGGCAGCTAGGAGTTAAATTTTGATATCGTTGGATCGGCCAGAGCATGGCCGTTCCAACGATACCAAACATGAAAGTTAAAAATGTTGTAAAAAAAAAAAAAAAAAAAAAAAAAAAAAATTAAAAAAAAAATAAACACTTTTTTTTCTTTTTTTGGGTTTGTTAATGCAGCAATATTGTTCCCATTTCAATTATAATGTGAACAATGATGCTGCACTAACGATTTTTGTATGCGGTGCGTTTGTTAAAAATAGTGTAATTTTCCCCAAAAAAAAATGTAACGAGACCCCATCTCTAATTTTTTTAACAAGCGCACCCCATACAAAATATAACCGCAATTGCTCGCATGTTAAAATGTGGAAAAAAACACTTTACACGTTGTAAATTATTGAAAATACATATTTTATTGCATTTTTTGTTATAATATACAGACATGACATAACGTATACATATAATAATGACATATTATGAATCTACCGAGTCTGACGGAAAGAACGATATATAATATGTCGGTGTCATATACTAAAATAAGCCTTCAAAACACGTTTAAACATGATGCGCAAAACAGGTAAAAAATGACCTCAGCACAGGGGCGGGAAAAGCCTCAGCAACGAAAGGGTTAAGGCACTTTATTATTTTTATTTTCATTTTATTTTCTCCAATTTGGAAGATTCCATCGAGTAGCCGGCCTCTCTACTTCATAGAAAGTGGCCATGGTTCAACAACAAAAACACAGGCAGAATCCTGGCAGCAGGTTATCCAATAGAGGTTAAAGGTGACATGAATGGTTAGCAACCTATTCAATGACCTGGTGATCTGTCTTAGCTTCTGTTTATGAGGAGGCAAGCATCAGATGTGAAACCATAGAGTTCGAGATCCCTGATCTAAGATCAACCGGATCTAAACCTTCACAATCTGTGGTGAGTCCAGAGCCTCCAGTGGTGCAGGAAATTATTGTGATGCACAAGAAAAGGGTCAGCTAATTCTGGAATAACTGTGTCCTTCCTAATAAACTTTTTACATTTTGCTTTCTCTTTCAGGGACAGATTTATTACATTAGGGGTATTTTTAGAGGACGATTTATGCAGATGTTGAATTGTAGAATTATACAGGGTGTCCATAAAATCTCTTTACAATTATAAAAAATTCTAACAAAGGCAATTGATGAGATAGCTTCATCAGATTTGTTCTATGTTTTTTTTTTTTGAGAAAGGATTTTACCAGGAAGGATACATTGAGATTTCTCTCGTTTTCAGGTATGTCCTTGGTGGTGAGTATGTACCGTTGGGTGTCTTGCCAAGGACACTTACTGGAGAGGTTGCTTGCTGGGATTGAGCCCATGACTCCACAGGCTCTCTCCATGCAGAGCAGTGACAATACCTCTACTCCACCCAGCCGGTACCAGTGGTTATCAAGGTTTTTTACCACATTGCATTTGTGTATTTCAGGTACCCTGTTGATGAATGAGGCACTGTTAAATGAACCCCAATGAACATTTCCAGACCAGTGGATTTGAAGGGGTGGCCCAATTCCCTGGCCACCTCGTTCACCAGATATCACTCCCCTCGACTTCTTTCTATGGGGTTATGTTAAGGACATTATGTATGGAACAAAAGTACGGGACATCACTAATCTAAAGCAGAGGATCACTGATGCCATTGCCACCATTGATGAGGGTATGCTACAGCCAACATGGCAAGAAATCGAGTACCGTCTTGATGTGCTTCGTGCAACTAATGGTGCCCATATAGAGGTGTATTAAATAAGGCAAAAAACACTTAAATCTATACCTCTTATTTTGTAATAGTTTTCATTTATCTGTCTTTTCATTTGCCTTTGTAATAATTTTTTGAAATTGTAAAGAGACTTTATGGGCAGTCACCCTGTATATTGTTATGCATTACAGTTACGTTTAAAATTGGAGCAAGGAAGACAGGTATAACGTCCTATATATGTGTCACGTCCAGTTAAGGGGACATGGTATTTTGGGGGAAAGGAACCCAGTGGCAGGTTACACGAGACCCTTCACAATTCTTTAATAAGATATGTAGTCGGAGACAGAGCCGGAGTTGGTAGCCAGATGGCCAGTTCAGGAAGAAGGGCAATCAGGTGCAGAACACGAGCGACGGGATCAGGAGCAGAGCAGGAGTCAGGAGACCAGGGAATCTGATGGAGAGGAAGGCAGACAGGAAACAGAGGGAAAACAGGAAACAGGAACAACAGGTGACAGGTACCAGAGTACAGGCATGTACTGGCCATAGTGACTACAGGGAGATTCCCGGTGGGCTGATGGCTTAGTGGGCCAGTGTGAAAGCTGTTTCACCAAGTGGCTCGCACTGCCCGTAATGGGTGAGGTTAGAAATTGCTCACCGTCTGTAAAACAGATGCAGTCTGCCACAATCTCATATTGGGATCACCGTGCTGGTGAGACACGCTGCACATCTGCCTTAACTTAAGACATGGTTCGCACTCAACCTCAGTGCCGCTGCGTTGCTCTACCCAATCACTCTGCAGCAACTCTGGTAGCTGTAGAGCAATTGGTTGAGCGATCCGTTTGGTTTATATACCATTTTTGTGCAAGTTTGCATTATTAAAGTGGGCCAGTCTGGATGTCCAGAGCTGAATTTTTGTCCCAGTCCAACCCCACCAGAGTATCTGCATAACCAAGCACTGTGGAGGGAGAGTGTTTGGCATTGATAGGGAAGGAGCTTCAGGTGTAGGATGGCCTTTTCTGTGTCCAATTGTGAGGCAGGGATCACAGGTGCAGCGGAAGGCATTGCCACCTCAGAGTCTGGGAGCTGACCTAGAATAATGATGTTGTCAACCTGTGCTGTCGGCATCATTCTGAGTTGCATCATCTCTGCACGTTATACAAGCATGAGCTGTTTGGGAGGATGATGCATGTGCATCATGGCGTGGCTGTTGTGGCATCAGGATGGAGGCCACCTGCGCTCGTGGTCACCCATGCCGTTGCCTCAATGGAGAACAGGCCTGGTCAGTAGATCAGGTGCGGGGGCACCCCCGGTGATATCTGGATACTGAAGGGGTGAGTCCTTGTGGATCATGACAATATGTTTATCCAATTAATCTGGACAGTTCTTTAGGGAATTAGAAGGTAATTTTAAAATTTAGTTTGATATAAAATTAAGCTAGAAACTCATAAGGATTAAAACGTAAAACTGCATTATTGTTTTTAAAATTCCACTAGTAATTTATACCATATTTCATGATTATGATATTTCAATATTGGCTTAAATAGATGGACAGATAGAAAATTCACTATTAATACTAATTTATGTCATGCCCCCCTGACTCCATGATTAATTTGTTTTTGTAGTTTTCATTTATAAAGCGTATGGTTTATTGGACCAGACATACCACTGGTGCAGAATGTTAATATTTGCAATACACTGTCTACAGGAATGAACCTTTAGCACCCCACACGTGCCTAATAACAGGCTAAAAAAATAATAGAAGCAATCAATAGATCTAAAGATAATCTACTATGGGGAAAAAGCGCAGTTGCTGTATGAACCTCTAGTGCAAAGACAGCTGATCTCTTGGGTGCAGGATTCAATGGAAAGATTTAAAAATAGACAGGAAAGTCTTTGTGTAATGCAGCAGGAGAAAAATCTTTTGACAACTAAGCAGCAATCTCCAAGCAGGGTGCCTGTGGCCTGGATGGAATGAAGGCAAAGTATGATGACTATTTTTATTGATTTGTGGACTGTTCACCTGATTCTGGGCTTTATTACATTCTTTGTGCAAAAAAGCACGCGCAGCGCGTTAATTTGTGCGCGAAGCTTTAAACATTAACGCGCACAATTAACGCTGGTATTACAATCCTCGTGCATTTTTTTCATCCGTCAAAAAATAACGCACATAAAAAAGACGTGCAAAAACACTCGCGTTAACGTTGCACGCAGAAATCGGTGTGCAGAATGTTTTTTTACGCGATTCAGCCAATTAGAATTAAGAACCTTAATTGTCTCCCGTTAAGTTTTTGCGCCTGTCAAAATCAATCTGATGAGTATATATGCTGCAGCAATAATAAAAACACGCACAACTTATCAATTTTATTGTTTGGGTATACGTAGAATGTGTAACTATACTTTGCTGTATTTTTTTTTGGGCTGGTGTATTTGGTTTCGGCCAGGACGTTCAGATTTGCAGTTACCACCAGCTTTAAGGCTAGGGTCAGACGAACGCATTTTTCACGTTGTCCGTGAAAAAGTGTGTAGCGCTCACTCCCGGAGGAGCCGCTGAAAATGAACCACGGGTCAGTCTCCCCGCACTAGGGAATAAATATACTCCGACACCGTTGTGAGTTTTTATCATTTAAATAGTTTACTAAAATAGTAAGCAGACGTTGAAACACAATATTCACAGGTATTATTACAGTATTTGCGTATCGCGGTAAAACGCGTAGCGGAAAAGAAACGAAACACGAGGCTTCGTATTTCGGAAAAATAAAATATTCGCAACCGAACAGAAAAAGAAATGCAATTGCCTGATAGCTCGGTAAAAAAAAGGGACACGTAGCGAAACCCAAGAAATACAATCTCTTCGTATTACGGTAAACACGCAGCGGAAAAAAAAAAAGAAAAATATAATTCGGAACGTATCTTTAACCCCTGTTCCGATTCGTAACAGAATGAGTCCTGCACAGGTTAAGTCCCGGAATGTAAAAGGTGTGTATGTGTGTGTGGTACCCGGGTACTGTTCAACTGGCCAGTGAATTTACTTAAAGAATGTCTTCGACTAGTCAAGTTGGGGCCCTGTGGACTTTAAAGAGGAAACAGCAGCGTGTTCTTTATTTACAAACGGCCTTGGAGGCCTCTCACCCATCCACCGGTTGCTTTAGGCTCCGCTGACCCAGGACGTCTCTCCGCTCGATTTTGACTGGGGATACTTGCGGCCGGATCCGTTGTCTGACTTCCCGTAGCTTGTCCACGACTTTTCCAGCTCACCGCCTGTTCTCTGCATCCGATCAACTCGCGGTGACTCCTTACTCGAGGTCTTCGGTTGGTTCAATCTGCAGCAACTCTGGAACTTGGAGGGCTCCTTCTCCTTAGGCTGAATGACCCGGTAAAAAGAACTGACAGGTCTCACTTGCGCTCTGGCCTAGGCCCTCTCGCGATGTATGGCCCTGCGTCTGCTCTCTCTCGTTCCCTGGCGCGCTCTGGCGCGTTCTCCACGAGGTTCGGGATGTAAGTCCGCTGGTCCCACCCACTTCCTGTCTTTTGCAAAGCACGCCGGGAAATGTAGTCCCAATGTCCAGTGTCTCTAATCGCGATTGTCTCCATCTTGTGGTCAAAAATAGGTACTGCCGGCAGCAAGATTTTAACACAGCGCTACACTCTCCCCCTCCTAGAACTCTTGGGTCTCTCCAAGAGGTACAACAGTTACATTACATTTCCACAATATGTGAATACAGTTTACATAACATGTACAGGTTCAGCAGCATACATATAGTGGTTAGGAACACTTCCTCAAGTTGACTCATATTTTGAGCTACCTCAGCTAGCATAGCAGACACTTCGGGCAACCTCTGCACTGTGGTGATGGCCTCTTCAGTGCTATGTCCTGGTGAGTCGTAGGTGAGTCGTTGGCCGTCGAACAGAGCGTTTTGGTTCTAGCTCAATCAGTTCCTCTTCAGGTGGAAGTACTATAGGGGTTGGCTCAGTCCTTCTCTCTATCACGGGAGCAGACGTTTCTTCAGAGTATGATCCCTCCAGTGAAGGCATAGAACTATAATCGCCGAATAAGCTTCAACTTCCGGAGCTACCGGATCCCAACAGCCTCAGGGACTTCCAGCTGAAATTCAGGAGCTTCAAGATTTCAGCAGTCTCAGGGACTTCTAGCAGAAATTCAGGAGCTTCAGGCCTCAAGTTACTCTCCCACCGCTCAGGAACAATGACAACCTCCTCGGTTCCGGTGAGCGCATCCAGTCTAGACAATAACTCTCTTCTTCGCTGTCTCTTTCGCTCTCTTCGGCAACCCGGGTCTGTTGAGACCGAGTAACAGGAGGCAAACGTGAGCAGGCGGATTCGGCAGAGGCAGTTCGTCCCCAACTGGCATTCTCACAGCCTCTCTCAAAGGTAACAAATGATTCCGGTGCCAGTTCTTGAGAGGCCCAGCCTTTCCATCCGGGCGAATCTGATACACTGGTAAACCGGCAGTTGTTTGCAAACAATGTAAACCTGGGAACTCCACCTATCCGCCAACTTGTGTCTCGCAGCAAGCACCCAAGTTCTTCAATAGAACCCTATCACCGGGTTGTAGATCTTGTATTCGAACTTTCAAGTCATAGTTCCTCTTGTTTCTTTGTTCCCTTTTTCCTGAGGTCAAACGGGCCTGTTCAAACGCAGAAGCCAAATTCTTTCGAAGTCTATCCACGTAGTTTCTATGGGAAGCTACTGACGTCTGGTCTAGAGATAACACAAATGCCAAATCAACCGGCAGTCGAGCCTCCCTTCCGAACATAAGACGGTACGGTGAGTATCCAGTTGCATCGCTCTCCGTACTGTTATATGCATGCACCAGAGTAGCTATGTGACGACTCCAACTCTGCTTCTCCACATTCGACAAGGTCCCCAACATGTTTAGCAGTGTGTGATTAAACCTTTCAGGCTGAGCATCCCCTTGAGGGTGATATGGTGTAGTTCGGGTCTTTTGGATTCCCAACAGCTCTAGCAATTGCCCCACCAGTCTGCTTTCAAAGTCTCTACCCTGATCAGAGTGTATCCTCCTTGGCAGTCCGTAATGAACAAAGAACTTTTCCATCAACACCTTGGCCACTGTTGGAGCGCATTGATCTTTTGTGGAAAATGCTTGGGCGTAACGAGGGAAATGATCAGTCACTATTAGAATGTTCCCTTGCCCACTAGCATCCGGCTCTAAGCACAAGAAGTCAATGCCACACCAAATCCATGGGTCCCTGGCTCTGCAGATGGCTCATTGGAGCAGTTCGGTCGGTAGAGTCTTTCTCTGAATACACCTCAGACAGGAATGACAATAACTTTCCACTTCAGCCCTCATGCAAGCCAATAGAACCTATCTCGCACCAGCTTAAAAGTTCTCTCTGCACCCAAATGTCCATGCTCATCATGTAGTGACCGCAGCACACTCTCCCTATGTTTAGTGGGGAGGAATAACTGTTGAATCTCCTCAGCGTTGGTTGAGGGGCCCCTTCGGTAGACCACCCCATCCAACATCTTTAACCGCTCCCACTCTTTGTAGACCAGTCTGGCTCCATTCGGGGAGTTAGTTAACAAAATCTCTCGCTGGTTTGCAGTCAGGGCCTTTATGGTCAAGGCAATTAAAGGGTCTCTGGCCTGATCCGCTTTCAGGTCCTGTCTCGAAAAGGTAGGTAAACTTTCATCCCTTAACTGCGTAGGGTTACAGTAAAACTCAGGAACAGCCACAGCCATGACTCCTATGGCCTCCGCTTCAATCCCTCCTTTGACCCGGCGCTCTGTTCCTTGACACAAAGCTTGCACCCCGTCTGGAGTCAACTGAGTCCATTCTGTAGTGTAGGGTCTTCTCGATAACGCATCAGCATCTCGAATATTCACCCCAGGGCGGTACTTCAGGCTGAACCGAAACCCTGACAGAGCGGCCAACCACCGATGTCCTGTTGCGTCCGGTTTTGCGGTAGTAAGGATGTAGGTAAGAGGATTGTTATCCGTCTTGATCACAAACTCGGCTCCATACAGATAGTCTTTTAACTTGTCTACCACTGCCCACTTTAAGGCTAGGAACTCCAACTTGTGAGTAGAGTAGTTCTTCTCTGAAGGCGTAAGGCTCTGGCTCACGTACGCTACAGGCCTCAGCAATCCACCATACTCCTGATACAGGACTCCTCCCAGGCCTTCTCGGCTGGCATCCACATGTAACTCATACGGCTTGTGAGGGTCCGCATAGGCCAAAACAGGAGCTCGGGTTAGACTCTCTTTCAGTTTCACGAAAGCTCCTTCACATTGACTGGTCCATTCACCTTGTATAGACTCTTGAGCTTTTCTTGGCCCTGGAGCTGACGGGTTTTTATCAGAGACCTTGCAGCCTTCTTCTGTGGTTTCCTTCTCTTCTGCAGGAGTTTGTTCAGTGGTTGAGCTATTTTCGCGAATCCTCCCACAAATCTTCGATAGTATGAACAGAATCCCAAGAAAGATCTAAGCTCAGTGACGTTTCGGGGTCTAGGCCAAGAAGCTACGGCCTCCAACTTCCGAGGGTCTGTTGAAACACCTTCTGCTGAGACCACATGTCCCAGATACGTAACAGACGGTAGACAGAATTGGCATTTCTCCAGAGACAGTTTCAGCCCCTCTTCATGGAGCCTCTTCAAGACCTTCTCCAAACGTTGCTCATGTTCTTCCAGAGTCTTCCCAAACACAATTATGTCATCCAGGTACACTAATACTTCGATTAGATTCATATCCCCGACTGTCTTCTCCATCAACCGTTGGAACGTGGCTGGAGCCCCTGTAAGGCCTTGAGGCATTCTGTTGAATTCAAAGAATCCCAGTGGACAGATGAAAGCAGTTTTTTCCTGTCTTCAGGATGCATGGTATCTGGTGATACCCGCTTCGCAGGTCTAGTACACTAAACCACTTTGCTCCAGACAAACACTGTAGGGCATCTTCTATCCGAGGAGTGGCATATTGATCGGGATGTTCTCCGGTTCAATGTGCGGTAGTCTATGCATAGGCGGACAGAACCATTTTTCTTCCGGACCAACACTATGAGATGCGTATGGACTCCTGGACTCTTGAATCACCTTGGTTCTTTGTAATTCATTTAGCTGCTCTCGCAGATCATATAAGTCTCCCAGCGGAACTCGCCTTGATCTTTCTCGAAACGGCTTGTCTTCTTGTAAACGAATGCGTGCTCAGTACTCTTTGCTAGGCCCACATCGAACTCATCTTTCGAGAACAATTCCTTCCACTTTAAGACTTGAGACTGAAGACGTTCTTCCACTCAGGTGAAATGGAGCGTCTTTGGGGTAGAATCTTTCATCTGGAATCTCTTTATCCACTCCCCCTCCTAAATCGTAGAGAGAGGTGTAGCAGACTCTACTTGCCCGATAGGCATTCGTGCTTTAAGGACTACTGGAGAATCCGTCACGTTGCACACGCTGACCGAGACTCTTCCTCTGTTCTCTTCAGAGCTTTGGTGAGATTATTTCAGGAATTACTTCGACTCCGGTTTCACTCCCATGATCAAAATCGGTTCCCAGCACCACATAGGGACCTGGTTGCGACCCGTTCAACTTGACTGAAGCCCGGAAGCTCGCTACTTCTCCTGCTTGCAGAACCTTCTCTGTTCCACCCAGTCTCCACAGTCTTCCCACCTCGGCAGGTGCCTTTCGTTCTTCGACCATCCTCTGATAGACCGGACGTAACATTGGGTGTACTCCTTGAGTTGAACCTTCTTCCAATACAATAGGTGTCAGGAGACGCCGCACTAGGTCAGTATTCGTCCCCACTATCAGGGAGCTTCTGTTCGCACCTGAGGGCCGAGGACACACAATGGCCAATGCATCACAACCCCCAGACTGCCCGATGACTTCAGATCCGATCTCCAACTTCACTTGCAGGTACCCGTCATAAGGGAGTTTCTCAGTGCCGATCCCCCATATTTCCAAATCCTTCAATTCTTGCAGAGGAATGTGCTTTAAGTGTTTCTCATAGAAGTCTCTGTAGATCAATGTCACTTGAGCCCCTGAATCTAACAGGGCTTTAGTGTAGACTCCTTCCACTTGGATTTGCACAATAGGAGAAGGACCTATCAGTGGTCAGGAAACTTGGTGGCGGTATCCGGACGCTTAGACCCAGTTTGCTGTACCCTGGCCTTTTTCTTGGCCCGTGTAGGCTTTGGTGTGCATTGCTTCCCCATGACGTAGACCCGGATGCTAAGGAGTGACTCTTTCAGTCCTGGCAGGCTCAGCAGTTGGCTCGGCTTTGGGCCCTCTCGCCCTCTTAATCTTGGCTTTTTTTGGAGCGGGGTTCAACCTTCGGCACCTAAGTTGCTCCTTCACTTGTGCCCTCTGGCGTTTCCCGCCGGTGAGGTAGATAACAGTCCTTCTAGGGCTTCCAACAGTCCCTCGACTCTATGCCTCTCAGGCTTTCGGCCTTTGCACTGTGCGCGGAAATGGCCCATTTCTCCACACCCGAAGCATCTCTTCTTAGAGAGCGGAGACGTAGTTGCTTGTTGAGATTTGGCCAAAGGACTTGGACCCGACGCCACAGCAACTCCCGTCGTCTGCATACCTGTGAGGAATTTCTGCATTTCTGCCTGCATCTCTGTCACCTTCATCAATACCCGGCACAGTTCCGCGTGCGCTTGTTGCAATTCAGCTTGAGCTTCCTGTACTTTCTTGACGGTTTTGGACAATTCACCCCGTTCAGGGAGGTTCGATTCTTTGGCAGCCCTCTCTGTAGATTTAAAAACAACTAGGTGTTCTTGTTCATCCTCGTCAGATCCATAAGTATCTAGAGAGTCGCTTTCAGGCTGCAGGCCGTCGTTATGTCTCACAGGTTGTGCATAAGCCCTTTCCCCCCGTCTGAAGGATTTCTCTTCCAGTAAAGCCTCTTCCTCTCGTACAACTCGGATCAGTTCCAGGTACTTCAACTCTTGGTTACCTGCTCTGCTTCTCAACTGCATCATTACTGGATCTAGAGGTTGAGAGCCCCTCAGGATCTGTTTTATTCGGATCTTATCTACTTCGGCCGGTTCGGCCCCTTTCTTCAGGAGTATCTGTGTAGAATCTTATCTAGGCGCCTCATGTACTCGGTCATCCTTTCACCTCTTCTCTGATAGGTGTGTTCGTACTGATATACCAGTTCGGCCGCCTTTTCAGTTCGCCCAAAAACTTCTTCAAGAACGTTTAAGTAGTCTAAAGCAGTACAATCTTTTCTACTCAGTTTTAGGTTCTCACCGCTTCCGACGCAGGTCCCTTTAAGCTCTCGGTGATCCTTTGCTTTTTCTGGCCTCAGGACATCCCACTCATCCAGAGCCTGCATCGCCTGTTCCACCCATTCTTCAAAGTTTCTTCTCCCGCCGGAGTTGGTACGTTTCCTGTAAAATTTCTTAACCGTCGATAACCGAAGATAGTATGAGGAGGGCTTGTTTTCTGACATTTAGCCAGTAGATCTCCAATAGCCACGATAAATTCAGGCCCGATCATGGCCAACGGACTAGGCGCGGGAACACTTGCGGATTCACCACGTGGCGCACTTGCTGAATTAGTTGGACTTCCACCTCTTCGGCCAGTTTCACGCTCGTGCCCTGAAAACATGGCGGAACACCCTTTCTCCATTCGAGAAGAACATACATGTGAGAAGTATCTGGTTTTTTTCAATGTCCAGTATTAACCCCCGATGATCTGGTGCTAGCGTGGCCACGGCCTGTCGAATCTGATCTTCAGCCCAAGTGTCTGCGGGAATATCCATGACTATACAACATTCTAACTGGCTACTGTGCTCCCCACACCACTCGGCAACAGTGTCTGGATCCATATTTAACCCTTTAGATGCGGTTTTTCCAGAGACTGGATCCCGGAAACGAGCCCCCACGTGTAGCGCTCACTCCCGGAGGAGCCGCTGAAAATGAACCACGGGTCAGTCTCCCCGCACTAGGGAATAAATATACTCCGACACCGTTGTGAGTTTTTATCATTTAAATAGTTTACTAAAATAGTAAGCAGACGTTGAAACACAATATTCACAGGTATTATTACAGTATTTGCGTATCGCGGTAAAACGCGTAGCGGAAAAGAAACGAATGACCCGGTAAAAGAACTGACAGGTCTCACTTGCGCTCTGGCCTAGGCCCTCTCGCGATGTATGGCCCTGCGTCTGCTCTCTCTCGTTCCCTGGCGCGCTCTGGCGCGTTCTCCACGAGGTTCGGGATGTAAGTCCGCTGGGTCCCACCCACTTCCTGTCTTTTTGCAAAGCACGCCGGGAAATGTAGTCCCAATGTCCAGTGTCTCTAATCGCGATTGTCTCCATCTTGTGGTCAAAAATAGGTACTTCCGGCAGCAAGATTTTAACACAGCGCTACAAGTGCGTTCGAACGAATGGACGTATTTTTTCACGGAATACGCGATAGCGGTCATACGATGCGCCTTTTCGTCCGTGATTTTGTACGGATCATCAATAAAACACTTTTTGTGTCTGGACGTTATGTTAGCCGGACATTAGCAGCATCTGACATCTCCCAATCACGCAAACACGCCGCTATGCGGACGCAGCGCACTCTGTACGTCAGTAGTAGCGGTTTGACGTTCTAGAAAAAATGCGTTCGTTTGCCACTTGCGTTGCGCGGACGAACGTTCATGCGGCCGTACTTCGTGTGTTCCCCGGCATTGGACGTCATTTGCTGCTAGCACGGCCGTGATTTCGTGCGGCTAAACGCACGTTAAAACTGCTTTCGTCTGACCTTAGCCTTAAAAGACGTTAAAATTATGCGCGCACACGTTGTCCATTAAAATTTGTGCATAGATTGTAATACCATCCGCGTACCAGTGCACAAACGCATTTGCGCTCACAATGTTAAGTACAGAACGCGCGCAGTAAAGTACGCTCGCAAAGGGTTCGTGCAGGTCCACCCGCGTTAGACGTTAACGCGCATTTTTTTGCACGGCCGTTGTAAGATTTGCGTTGGGAATGTAATAGAGCCCTCTGTCTTTTGCCATGAACACTAACTTTTTCAAATAAATATATTTTTAGATATGCAAAACTATTCTTTTAAGGAGTACATAGGTGTAGAAAATGATAGGAATAGTGTTGGAAGCTATTTACTCTCTTTCTTATCCATTAACCCTTTCGCTGCTGAGCCATTTCACCCCTGTGTGCTTAGGTCATTTATACGTTTTTGTGCTCGTCATGTTTAAACGCAATTTGTAAAAAAAAAAAAAACAACAATGTTTTATTGTAGGACCGCCTTACTATCAGGGTTATTCAGAGAGATCCAAAAAATCACTGCACGTTCGATGACCTTTCGTTTCCGACACTTCGGGGCGATTCTGTGATTCCTACTTCGCCGACCCCGCAGTGTATTCAGCAAGCACCGCAGGGCTCCCATAGTGCATAATACTCACCGCAAATGCGCAGGACACTCACCGAACACTCGCAGAAACCGCCACAAAAACCCCACCGAACATGCCAGAAAACTCAGACGAGCCACTGATCACTGCGCAGAGCAGCCACCAGAAAAACCCGACACGCAGAGGAACGTGGTAAAAAAACAAACAGTTCGCTTGAAAGTTTCAAAATTGAAACGCTGGTTGCAAAAAAACTACTGAACGAAAATGTCTGGAAATTACAAATAAGATCTCCACCCTGCGGTGAATTCGCCGTTCACCACAGGGTCCCCGAAATGCAGGGAATCGGCCTCCGAATGCTGCCGCCAACCCACAGCAAACCCGTCACCGCCAACCCGTCGGACAGCCACCGCAGACCCGCCACTGACCTGCCGCCCGTTCCCCGCCACCACCATCCCGCAGGACAACCGCCACAAACCCACCAGACAGCCGCCAAACGTAGCGGACAAGTTTGCCAAACACAGCGCCGAGCAGCTGCAGTAGAAAGCCGACAAGCCACCGGACGGGTAAAAATAAAAAAATTAAAAAAAAGATTTAAAGTGTCAAAATTTAAATGTTGTTTGCAAAAAACTACTGAAGGAAAATGCCTGGAATTTACATATAAGATCCTAAGAATGATAATAAAAAGGTCTGTTACAGAAAAATGAAAAATCGCTATTAACCCCTTAAGTACGGGAGTAATTTTACAAGTTCGGCGCCGTTTCGAAGTAGAAGTTTTTGCTGAGCTCATTTTGACGGTTTTAAACGCCGTTTTAAGTAACATATTATTGTACCACCCAGACAAATTATATATCGTTCTTTCTGGCAGACTTGGCAGATTAATAATATATCATTATTATATGTATATGTCATGCCCTGCGAAAATGCTATAACAAAATTGTAAAAAAAATGTGAATTTTCAATAAAATTTCAATCATCCATGGTGTGTAAAGTGTTTTTTTTTTTGCATTTTATTACCCGAGCCTTTGCGGAGATATTCTATGGGGTAGACGTGTTAAAAAAATTTGAACTTTTTTTTTTTTTTGGGGGGGAGAAATTACGTGATTTTAGCTAAACTCCCCTAAAAAAAAAATCATTAGTGAAGCATCACTGTTCACATTATAATTGAAATGTGAACAATAGTGCTGCATTAAAAAAAAAAATATATATATATATTTTTTATTAATTATTTTTTTTATTATTTTTATTTTTTTACACTTTAATTTTACTAGTAACATGGTCATGTATGATATCATTCGAAAGGCCATGATCAGGCCTTTCAAACGATACCCTACATGACCCCCTAGCTGTCACCGATCATGAGATAAAGGGGTTCAAAGAACCCCCCTATCTCCACCATGGGATTTCCTTAGGAAATCCCTTGGCAGCTAGGCGTTCCCTGGTTAACTGACGTCATCGGGCCCACGCCCGATGACGTCAGTGGACGTGGGGAGTCGCAGAGTTGGGGCTGCCATCCAAGATGGTGGCCCCCACCGGAAAAAGGCTGTGACCTGGCATCGATTGGTGCTGGGTCACAGCCTTGCAATCAAGGGGTTAATGCCATACATCCCTGGAAAGGCCAGGCTGTGCCCTTTTCAGGGATGCCTGGCATTAGATGGATCCAAAGGATCCCCCCCTCCCCTCCAGGCGCTTCCCCTACTCTGGTTGGGAGGGGACGCCTGAAACTGACGTCATCGCGTCTGGCGCGATGACGTCAGTGCGCCGGGAGGAGCCAAAAGTGCCGGTCTGACTCCGTGGGAGTCAGAGCAGCGAGGGAGCCGCCGGAGGAGGTGAGTATCCACCACCGGGGGGCTGCAGATGCCGGGGACGTACAGTTACGTCCTGCGGCGTCAAAGCCCGCCTAATGAAGGACGTAACTGTACGTCCCGCGGCGTTAAGGGGTTAAAAAAAGAAACGGAATAAAAAATTTTGCTGAAAAAAATCCTGAAAAATGCCTAAAAGATCTTATAAAAATCAATAAATAAAGAGACTTTTTACTGCAAATTAAAATAATAAACGGTTTATTAGATATTGGATAAAAATGGGAATATAGTTAACATTGAAGCCTATGGAGTTCACCTGAATAAAACTGCCGAATGAAAACACCGAACAACAGTGCACTTCGGCAACGGTTCACTGCTGTTTAGTGTTCTCTGAATAGATTAACCATTGCTTTTCTATGGGGGATTTCACGACCTTCGAACAGGCACCGTACTTGCTGTCAGTTCGCCAAAACTTGGTGAACTGCCTATTTCTGAATAGCCGAATGGCCCCGAAACGTCACCGTATGGGGAAATCCCTGTTCGGTCGAATTTCGGGGCCAGGTCGGCTATCCCTGAATAACCTCTACTGTATTTTCTAAAGAAAAATCTGAAATGGAGAACTGGTTACTGTATTTTTCTATGATGAAAAAATTGATAAGCACCGCAACACTTAAGTGTGTAGGATTTTGTCTCTGCGAGTTCCTGGAATTCTCGTAATATGTCAATAGCGCAGAAAATATGTTTAGAGAAAGATCCTAAAAGGAATCAGAATTGGCTTCGGTAGTATATAACCATACGTACAAAAATGCAAGTAGATCATGCACATTTCAAATTGAAGTGAATATATATCACCACTCCAGAAGATCTTCGCCTCCGGGCTTCTATCTGGGAGTGTATTTATCTGCTTCCCACATGCACCACAGTAATAAAGCAAGGTCGTCACCAGATAAAATGAACACTCCAGTTCCAGAATTTATTTGACGTAAAATTGTTGATATTTATTGAATAAAATAAAACAGACGTGTTTTGTCTAATACAAATAGACTTCCTCAGGAGCAGCATTCAAGCAGTCAAAAGTATGCAGACATAGAAAAAAATGCTTAAAACCAACAGGGTTATTCAAAGAGATGCGAATTGTGGCTGAAAGGTAACCGAACAGTGAAATTCAGCATTCGGTTACCTTTCCTGGCCATTCGGCTATTCAGAGAGCAGGCAGTTTGCCAAATGTTGGCGAATTGCCTGCACATACGGTGCCTGTTCGTTGCCTGTTCGAGGGCAGTGAAATCCCCATAGAGAAGCAATGCTTTGTCTATTCAGAGAACACAAAACAGCAGGGAAAAGTTGCCGAATTGCCCTGCCATTTGGTGGTTTCATTCGACAGGTTTATTCAGAAGAATCCCATAGGCTTCAATGTTAAAAATATTCCCGTTTCAATACAATATCTGATAAACCGTTTATCATTTTATTCTGCAGTAAAAAGTCTCTTCATTTCTAGATTTTTTTTAGGATCTTATAAGCATTTTTTGGGATTTTTTTGTGAAAAATTTTTGTTCGTTTTTTTTTTTAAAGCGTTTTTTTCTCTTTTCTGTAACAGCCATTTTTATTATCATTCATTGGATCTTATATGTATATTCCAGGCATGTTTTTCGTTCTGTAGTTTCTTTGCAAACAGTGTTTCACTAATCAAACATTCAAGCGTACTGTTTTTTTTTTTTCACTCCATTCGTCTGCGGTGTTTGCTTTTTCCGGCGGCTGCTTTGCGCTGTGATTGGCGGCTGCTCGGGTTTCTCCGGCGTGTTCGGCGGGGTTAATCCAGATGTTTTTGTGGGTTTCGGTGAGCGTTCGCTGGGTTTTGCGTTGAGTGTTCGGCAGGTTTGCGGCGGCTTTTCACTGCACTACGACGGCCCTGTGGTGCTTGCTGAATACAACGCAGGGTCGCCGAAATGGGATCGCCAAATCACACCGAATGTTTGATGTTTTTGCAGGTTTCGGTGAGCGTTCGCTGGGTTTGCGGCGGCTTTTCCCTGCACTTCGACGGCCCTCTGGTGCTTGCTGAATATACCGCAGGGTCGCAGAAATGGGATCGCCAAATCACACCGAATTGAGGAAAACGAAAAGTCACCGAACGTGCAGTGACTTTTCAATTCTCTTTGAATAATCCTGCAAAAGTGAAAACTGAATGAACAACATTGAAAGAAAACTTCATCATGAAAGTAAGGCTACATAAAATAATAGTTTAGAAAATAAAAAAAAAATATTGATTAATCAAGGTAGAAACATAGAAAAAATGTATCTTTTGTTTAGGATAGCCTTATGCCTATCCCATGCTTGCTTAAATTCAATCACTGTTTTGGCCTCTACCACTTCTACTGGAAGGCTGTTCCATGTATCCACCACCCTCTCAGTAAAATAATGCTTCCTGATGTTACTTTTAAACCTTTTCCCCTCTAATCTAAGACTATGTCCTCTTGTTTTGCTACTTTGTTTCCTTTTAAATATACTCCCTTCCTCTACCTTGTGGATTCCCTTTACGTATTTAAAAGTTTCTATCATATCTCCTCTGTCTCGTCTTTTTTCCAAGCTGTACATGTTAAGATCATTAAGCCTTTCCTGGTAACTTTTCTCCTTCAAGCCGTACACCATTTTAGTAGCCCTTCTCTGAACTCTCTCTAAGATGTCTATATCGTTCTGGAGATACGGTCTCCAGTACTGCACACAGTACTCCAAGTGAGGTCTCACCAGTGCTCTGTACAGTGGCATGAGCACTTCCCTTTTCCTGCTGCTAATACCTCTCCCTACACAACCAAGCATTCTGCCAGCATTTCCTGCTGCTCTATTGCATTGACTACTTACCCTTAGATCCTCTGAAATAATGACCCCTAAATCCCTTTCCTCAGATGTTGAGGTTAGGACTGTATCAAATATTCTATATTCAGCCCTTGGGTTTTTACGTCCCAGGTGCATTATCTTGCACTTATCCACATTAAAACTCAATTGCCACAGCTCCGACCATTTTTTTAGCAAGGTACATACGCATAACCACATATCTCACCTCCACATGCAAGATTGCAAGTAAGATCAATTTCATTTCATGGTTTTCTTCCATTGTTAGTCAACACCATCTCTTCTTTGCTCCTTCTTTCATTATATCACCTTAGTCTCTCTACAAATATTGGGCTCTATTCCATAGTTGGTGGTAATTTAGCATCTCAATATGTAAACATTAGCGCTACGATAAGTGAGTTTAACACATGGCATTCATATTATGTTTCAGACACAACACTGTGGGGAAATCAGCACAACACAGCATGTGCAAGCTTACTGTACATTGCGCTCCCCATGTTAGGTATAGGATGTGTAATCATTAATCAGCATTTCAATAAGTGAGGGATTAGAAGGTGCAGGCACAAATTACCATCAGGGTGTGGAGAACCAAAAGTTAGCACCTCCTAAAAGCTGGTGTTAAATGATTTTGCAACTGCAGAGTCATTTAACACCTCCTGTAAATCCTCCATTAAATCCCATACTCCCCTCTCACATGGCGAGAAAGGTGGTCCAGTGCGTCACTTCTTCTTGTAGGTAGCAGAGAGAAACTAGGAACAAATAGTTCCCAGTCTAGCACCATGACGGTGTGCGATCTCACAAGAGTGAGTTTGCGCAAGACTCACAGCAGGAAGGTGCAACCCTACATGGAGTCCTTTGGGCTTCAGGAGGTGATACTTGCGGCAGCTCTATGGACAGCTTTGGACACACAAGTGAGTGTAATGCCTGTCCTTCAACTACCCTGCGGACATAGGCGTGTGCAGGGGGTGTGCCCTGCCCTCCCCTCAGCTCACAGTGCAGGATGGAGGAGGAGCAACTCAGTCACACATGCTCAGTGCGTTTTTTTTATCTATTCCTAGGTATACACACTGATTGGTTAACTCAAAGTGTCTCCCGAGGAGTACGTGTAAACCGTCAAGAAAGAAAAGCAGGCAAATATGAAAAAATATCATATTTACTTGCTTTTTATGACTAGGGATGAGCCGAACACCCCCGAGTTCGGTTCGCATTCGAACTCAAACTTTTCAGAAGTTTGAATTCGAACTCGAACTCAAACTCAATACAAGTCAATGGGACTCAAAATTCGATTTTTAGAGTGCCCTCCAAGAGGGCATAATGCTAGATATTTCCCATAAAAGGTGTATGGGGGTCAGGGTAGTGCCCTGGGGGACAGGAAACAAGGACAAAAAGTAAAAAAAAAGTTTTTACAGGGACAGTGAGTTTTCCATGAAATAAGGGTTAAAAATAAAAACGAAAAATTCCTTCAAATATCGTGCCTAGGAGGTCCCCATGACCTACCTGTGAAGTGGCGGATTTCTAGGATGTATAGAAACATTTAAAAACAATGTCCGGGTCCGGCTAGTGCCCTGGGGGACAGGAAACAAGGACAAAAAGTTTTAAAAAAAAGACGTTTTTAACCTCTTTTTTTTAACCGCATAGCGTGATGACGTCAGATAGCCGGGGAAACCCTAGCTGACCGGAATCCCCTGGTGGAGATAGGGGGTTCATTTGAGGGTTCACAGAGATGCTGTGAGGTTGCGTATAGAGATGCTGTGAGGTTGCATATAGAGATGCTGTGAGGTTGCATATAGAGATGCTGTGAGGTTGCGTATAGAGATGCTGTAAGGTTGTGTATAGAGATGCTGATGGGGTTGTGTATAGAGATGCTGTGTGGCTGTGTATAGAGATGCTGTGTATAGAGATACTGTGAGGTTGTGTATAGAGATGCTGTGAGGTTGTGTATAGAGATGCTGATGGGGCTGTGTATAGAGATGCCTTGCGGCGCCGAAGTGCGGCCTAGCTCCGGTGGGGGCCGCCATCTTGTATGGCAGCTCTACCCCCGGGTCCCCCCTCACTGCCTGACGTCCTCCGCATAGTGTGATGACGTGAGATAGCCGGGGAACCCCTAGCTGCCCGGAATCCCCTGGTAGAGATAGGGGGTTCATTTGAACTCTGATATCTCCAGGCAGCTAGGGGGTCATGGAGGGTGTCAATCGAAAGGCCTGAGCATGGCCTTTCGAATGATACCCAACATGACCAGGTATAAAGTAAAAAAAAAAAAAAACATGTATTTTTTTTGTGTGTTATTTTTATTAATGCAGCAATATTTTTCACATTTCAATTATAATGCTGCAATAATAATCACATTCAATGATGCTGCACAAATGATTTTTTTCTATGGGTGCGCTTGCTATAAATCACATAATTCCCCCCACAAAATGTAACAAGTCCCCATTTCTAATTTTTGTACAAGCGCACCCCATAGAAAACATAACGGCACATGCTCATGTGCTAAAATGTGAAAAAAACACTTTACACACTGCAGATGATTAAAAATTCAATTTGTATTGCATTTTTTGTCATAATATACAGGCAGGACATGACGTATACATATAAAAATTATATATTATGAATCTGCGGAGTCTGCCGGAAAGAACAATATCTAATATGTCTGGGTTATTTAATAAAATGTGGCTTTAAATCGCGTTTAAACATGATGAGCGAAAGCGGTAAAAATGAGCTCAGCACACAGCGGTGAAATGCAGCATATTAGAGGAAGATTAAGTAGAGAAATTAACACTTCTCAGAAGCAGACACCACACCCTCAGTATAGTCTACATACAGACAATGTATCAAATTCATTAGACCAGACTAAAAACACCTGTTGTTTACCGTTTGAGAACACAGTTCATTTAGAGGTGAGAATCTTTGCACGTACACATTAGTTTTTAATTCAATATCTAATAAACCGTTGCTTATAATATTCTGCAGTAAAGAGTCTCTTTATTTCTAGATTTTTTAGTATTTTTTTAAGCATTTTTTATACTTTTTTCAAAAGTTTTTTTTTTTGCAAACTCAAACCGAACACGCCAAAAAGTTCGAAGTTCGCGAACTTGCGAGCGGCCAAAGTTCGAATCGAACTCCGAACTGATCGACCCGAACAGCTCATCCCTATTTATGCCTGCTGAATGACTCTACTTATTCATTCAAAAGGCATAGCGTGTTTTTAAAAGCACACTAGCAGAGCATGCATGTCCCTTTAAGTAAATGTTCCATGGTTGCACACCCGAATGCAACATGCTGCACACGCCAGTGCCCACGGAGCTACATTGTGCATCTGCAAAAAGGGCGACGGATACATTGATACTGCAATAAGTAAATACAAATGAAAATGATTTGCCTTCATGCCGTTTCTGTTGTACTCGAGCTTGCTTCTTGTTTGAGTTTTTCATACTTTACATAAAATATTTAACGTTTTAAAATTGCTATGTACGCAGAATCATGATTATAAACGAAACAGCAAAACATTCACAACTCTGCTGGATCTCTCAATCTCCTGCGTAGCACAAATCCTGCATGAGTCTGTAAAATGTAATGATTTTTTTCATAACTGCTATCATTTCTCTAGATCCACGTCATGCAGTCAATTATCTCGATATTGTGTTTGCAGTCATACTGTATTTTTTTGGTCCTTATGCCTATGTTTCAAAACAGTTACATTTTGTAATAGAGTGTAAGTGTAGATCCCGTAATCTGCAGTAAACATATCAAATAAAACAAGGAGAAAACAAGTTTAGGATGCAAAAAAATATCAAATATTTTAAATGCAAAATAAACAAAGCATGTTTTTAACGGTTTACACTGCATGTTCTGTTCATTTCTAGATCTGTCGCATTCCTGCTGGTGATTATGTAAACATATCCTATGTGTCCAAGATGGACCTGTGCCCAGTTTCTCTGAAAGGATTGGTTTATAAACTCTTGAAAGACCCTTAGTCCACATTGCCAGTCAAGTCATCGCAAACACGCCAGTAATCCAGGTCCATCTCTTAGGCAATACACTAACATTGAGATTAGCTCTCAAGTACAACCAACGTATAGTAATTTGTTTTCTACTCAATTTCAGCAGCACTTCAATTAGCTTGTTCTGCCGCTTTGAGAAGTGATGTCAGCAATGAGAAAGGATTAACCTGGCCCTCATTTGGAATTTGCTGACATCAGTCTGTGTGGGCTTCTTTTCTCTTACACGTTCTTTTATAATTTTCTTAATGACTGGGGCCTAAATGTCTTTATGGTCCATTAGCTATATTATCCAACTTGACATGCTTTTTGTGTGTGGGTTAAGAAATATTCCCATGCACTCAAACACGCACTTCCATATTGAACAGCTGCCGGCTGGGTGGAGTAGAGGTAACATCACTGCGTGGAGAGAGCCTGTGGAGCAATGGGTTCGATCCCGACGAGCACCTCTCCAGTAAGTGTCCTTGGGCAAGACACCTAACGGTACATACTCGCCACCCAGGACATACTTGAAAACGAGATAAATCTCAATGTATCCTTCCTGGTAAAATCCTTTCTCAAACGCCCCCCCCCCCAAAAAAATGTAGTTACTTGTGTCCATGAAACAATGTCCAACAAGTATGTTAATGAAAACAACAGACCAATAGAAGAGGTTCTAGAGTTGTTGATGCCTTGGGTAAAGCTCATACTTGAGGTCCCTCAGAAATTAACCAAACACATTTAATTGTGAAAGCCTCACAGAGCACTGAAGACCAGGTGGAGGGTGGTTATGCCACTCACAGAACCAATGTGGAATGATATTATTGATGTAGTGAGTGGCCAAGACTCCAGAGCAAGGCACAATAGAGCAATGGGGATCTGTCACTCCAATTTAATGAATGGAGATTGAATTGGGTGTGCTGCAGCAACATTTCGGCAGTGCAAACAGCCGTTCTCCACTCATTAGACTGGAGTGCCGGCTCCCTTTCTCTCTGTTCAGCATTGTAGAGCACACTAGGTAGACGAGTGTGTGAATGTACAAGTGTATTTGTGTGGAGTATCATTATCAGATACCGTATGATGCTTCATTGAGTAATGTCAATGGACAGCCTATATTGCCTAACTATAAGGACATTTGCAAGCAAGCAACAGAAATGGTATGCAAATTGCAGGTCCTTTGGTTGAAGAAAAATGGAAATACATTCGTAATAAAGGAACATTCTTGGCACCACTGTTAATGCAAATTTATAGAAAAACTTGTTTACATACATGAAACAATCAGCATTATAAAAAATAACATTGTGGTGCAGATTAGATGGATTGCTTGCCAATGCCTAGAAATGTTTGCAGGCTCTTGAGTATCACCACCGTGGACCCTTTTGATATGTGAGCCAAGAAATTGAATGTCCTGGCTTGTTGATTGACAGGTTTGTTGAGCAAAATTACAATCTCAAATTTGAAGCAATGCTGGTTGCGAGTAAAAAATTCTATTTAATAGTTTTTCAGTTTTACATCTTTGGGAGGGGGATGTGCACCTTAGATAAAGTTTTACCATACCATAGATCTGTAATCAGCAAGCTTGGCCCTCCAGTTTTTTTGGAACTACTTCCCCCATGATGCACAGCCACTCATTAGTTTGGGTGAGCATCATGGGAGAAGTAGTTCCAAAATACATGGAGGGCAAAAGTTGCTAACTCCTGCCATAGATAATACTTTTATGGAATCTATAATGACATCATTGGGCTTCAAATAATCCTTAGGTCCAATATATTGCTTAACTCAAAAATAATTAGAGTCCATTTACAGGCAGCCCTGATACTTGTTGTTTGATCGTAAAATTCCAATAATCCAGGGTACGACAAATTGTAAAGTGGACTCATAATATCGCGGTTAGAATCAAACATTTCCCATGGTCACCCCTACATCTAAATGAAACCTCATTGAATATTTATGCACATATGTAGAATGCAAAGTTTGAAGTGAGTGATCAGCAATAAAACCTTTACTGACTTTCGATTTTTATTTTAGTTTTTTTTTAAGGTTTGAGATCATAGAATAACCAATTCAGCCTTGATTAAGATCCACTATAAGGATTGAAATGTCATCATACTATAAGACATTTGGCTTGAATAAGCACAAACATAAGTTGCGCAATATCCCATGAGTGATCTGACCTGAATGTATAATTCAGCAGCAGGCAGATGTCATTCAGTGGGGAGTTGTGTTATAGGAGATCAAATATAATAACAAAGTTTGATTATCTTCTGTAGTCTGAACAAGCAGCACTGGTCTTCTTCAGCTTAATGAATGATATGCATCAGAAACGCCATTTTGTTAGACCACGCAGAAGGGGTCCCTGAGGTCGATTTGTCTTTATTTTGAGGCTCATTATATTTTCCTTTTCGTTTAATCCAGAGCTGGCAATCAGAAAGCCAAGAGCTAGGCTGTGGTCACACGGCCCATAGGAGGATCGTGCTTTGTAGTGCTGAGTGCAATAACTGCGCTCAGCAAGGCATCAGAGTGGAAGGCAGGTCCACCCTCATAGACGTTCCTTCCGCTGTGACGTGCGCTCGTGTGACCCCGGCCATAGCTGGATGAACCCATGAATTTATCCAATGACATTTTTGTAAAAAACATCACAAAAACTTGGTCCTGCTTGGATTTGTTTCGTAGATTTGAAAAGTAAAGGCTGTTCAGTAGACACATCCTATCCATGAGCTCACACGAAGCACATGTCTATCAGGTGTAATGGCAGGTCATGGTGTATGGTAAAAGTATTTAAATTGCACTGGTCTTTACAAAAAAAAAACTTCAACTCAAAACCAATGAGTGCAAGTATGGGGTTATTGAAATTACATTAAATAAATGTATTGTTGTATGGAAGTGCTATGTAATGAGACAAGTGGGAAGAACATTAATGTATCCCATAGTGCCTGAGAGTTTGCTGTGACCTAAAGAGTTACAGGGTTATTCAAAGAGAGCTGAATTGGCTCTGAAAATGCACCAAACAGTGAATCTCCCCATTCGGTGCAATTTTGCAGCCATTCGGCTAATCAAAAAGCTGGCTGTTCGCCAAATATTGGCGAATTGCCAGCGAAATATGGTGCTGTTCGACAGCAGGGGACTCCCTATAGAGAAGCAATTGTTAATTTAGTCAGAGAACACCGAATAGCAGAGAAATGTCAGTGAAATGCCTTGATTTTTGGTGGTGTCATTCGGCAGGTTTAATCAGGCAAATCCCATAGAATCCAATGTTAAAAATATCGTATATAGTTTTATTAAATATTTATTCAACCGTATACATTCTTTTCATTTACAGCAAAAAGTCTCTTTATTTTTTTTAAAGATTTTTCTAGGCATTTTTCTGGATTTGTTTTGCGAACTTTTTTCCGTTATTCTTTTATCTAATGGTGTTTTTTTTCTACAACAGACTCTTTTAATATTATTCATTAGACCTTATATGTTATTTTCAGGCATTTTCGTGCAGCTGTTTTTTGCAAACAGCTTTTAAAAGTTGCAGTGTTTTTTTTTTTTTTACCTGTTCATCGGCTTTTTCCAGTGGCTGGTGGGCACTCTGTTCGGTGGGTCGTTAGCTTTTTTCATATCGATTCGACGATTTTTCAGAGGTTTTTCAGATCGAGTCGGTGTTTTGTCAGCGGTTTTCCAGATGCGCTCTGTGGTAGTTCTTCCAATTGATTCTGCTGTTTTTCAGATGAATTCGGCAGTTTGTTCTTTCCTTGCACTTCGGGGACATTGTGGCGAATGCTGAATTCACCGCAGGGTCAGCGAATCGGACTCGCCGAAGTGCTGGGATCGTGCAGGCTCTGTGAATAATCCTGTTAATGTCAGACAGAATGGATTGTGCACAAACATGTCAAATCACTGCGGAAGGGAGAGCAGTTCTTGAGAATAAACCTAATAAACAAGCAGTGGATTGCATTTCTAATCAGATATATTCTATATTTACTTTTTATTTACCCATACTGCCAGTTTAATTAAAATTATGTGGAAAGCAATATAAAATCCTAAATTATATTGTTAATTATTCAAAGCTTGTTAAATGTATGAGGAAGGGGCAATAAAGAGATTAAATCTTGTATTTATTTTGTTTCTGGCTGGTACCTAGTAAGTAATCATTAATCAGTCGATAATCATAACTGCGTGGCCAGAAATTAAGATAGAGTCAATATTCTGGTGAATCCATTTCTGAGGTTCACAAAGTCTCTCAATAAACTTGCATTTTGAAATATAAGCAACCCACTAAACGTACCATGAGATATGAGCCTTATATTGTCAATACACCGTGCAAGGTCTCGGCTGAGCCTCCTAAACACAAGTTTAGGTTTTATAATATACAGTATATATACAGGGTTATTCAAAGAGATCCGAATTGTGGCCGAAAGGAAACCGAACAGTGAAATTCAGCGTACGGTTACTTTTCCTGGCCATTCGGCTTTCCAGAGAGCAGGCAGTGTGCCAAATGTTGGCGAATTGCCTGCACATACGGTGCCTGTTCGGTGCCTGTTTGAGGGCAGTGAAATCCCCATAGAGAAGCAATGCTTTGTCTATTCAGAGAACAAAAACCAGCAGGGAAAAGTTGCCGAATTGCCCTGCTGTTCGGTGGTTTCTTACGGCAGGTTTATTCAGGCGAATCCCATAGGCTTCAATGTTAAAAATATTCCCGTTTTAACTCAATATCTAATAAACCATTGATTGTAATATTCTGCAGTAAAAAGTCTCTTTATCTATAAATTTTTTAGGATCTTTTAGGCATTTTTCTGGATTGTTTTGAAAAAAAGAATTTCCGTTGTTTTTTTTAAATCTTTTTTTTTTCTGTAACAGCCCTTTTTATTATCATTCATTGGATCTTATATGTAAATTTCAGACATTTTTGTTCTGTAGTTTCTTTGCAAACAACGTTTCACTTTTCAAACATTCACGCGAGCGTTTTTGTTTTTTTTCCACTCCATTCATCTGCGGTGTCGGCTTTTTCCTGGCAGCTGCTCTGCGCTGTGATCAGCGGCTGTTCGGGTTTCTCTGGCGTGTTCGGCAGGGTTATTGCTGATGTTTTTGCGGGTTTTGGTGTGCATTCGCCTGGTTTTGCCGTGAGTTTTCGGCAGGTTTGCGGCGGCTTTTCCCTACACTACGGTGGCCCTGTGGTGCTTGCTGAATACACCGCAGAGTCGCCGAAATGGGATCGCCAAATCGCACCGAATTGAAGAGGACGAAAAGTCACCGGACATGCTGTGACTTTTCGATTCTCTTTGAATAACCCTGTAAGTCTCACAAGCTAACATTTCCCTTGGACTGGACGGATTGACTGAATCTAATTAAGTGACCTTGCAAGGCATGTCCTTGGTAGAAGCAACTGGGATCTGCAATTCTTTACTCAGTAGATATGAAGAGTTACTACTCCCTTTTTTTCAAGAACATTGTGTCTTGCATATTCAGGGTCCAAAAAACTAATTGCTAAGAAAAGTATACAATAACTTCAGCCAAACATCTGTATCAACTCTTATGCCACTTAGCCTTACCTCCACTCCCCTGGGCTCCCATATTATTGCAGCGTTGGTCTGACCATCCTGACGCACATTTAGTCCTGCATCGTCATGCATACATATTGGGTCACCGTATTGACACAGGTCTCTGTGTGGTATCAACCATGCGTCCTGTTCTGTTTATGACATGTGTCATAAAAATGCTTTCAGAGAACATGCGTCTTTCTGGTGCAGGAAGATGATAGCAACCATTACCAGCCCAGCGTGGCTCTTTATAAGTCCCCGCTGTACATGCACTCATTGCCCTATTGTAGTTCTCATCACAAAAAAATATAGTGCATTCTTATACTGCTATTGTTTTATTGGAAATTTGTCTCTCTGTCATCCCTGTCTCGGTTACTGTCTTCTCGATTCTGTGTATCACTCCTGTCTTTCACCTTGGCTTTGGTTTTGTTTTGTTATCATTTTTTGCATACTTAGATTAGTTTTTTATAAACTCAGCTATTACAAGGACACGCATTAGCATAAGGATTCTAATACGTTGAGCAGAAATGCTTGGAAGTCTAGTTCCATCACTATTTTTGCAGTGAGACCAGAATTCTCATTCAGCGCTGACACTGAAAAGTTATTATTTCTTACTTTCATATGTTTTCCTGTCAAGACACAATATATACTTCATTTTTTTATGCCGGTTATCATCATTAGCCCCAAAAACGCAGTTCAGATATATTTTTACTATTTATTTATTTATTTATTTATTTATAAAGGATTTTACCAGGAAGGATACATTGAGATTTCTCTCGTTTTCAAGTATGTCCTGGGTTCAAGAATATTGAAGTGGTTGATTACCACACTGACACCACAATGGAATATTGACAAACGTATAGTTCTTAGAACCACTAGCTGGTGCCAATGGCATAGATCCAAATGGGCCTAACCACCTATATTACAACCAAAACAAAAATAGAGCACCTATGCATCCACAATGATGCTCACTGGCGTGAAGGATCTATGTCCCCAGTGCATACACAATTCTACACCTTTATTAATACATACAAATTGAAAGTAGACAAATAAATCCACATAAACAATGTATAATAAGTAGTCAGAGTACCTGGTTCATGTCTTTATGGCAGAGGGAACAATGCCACACCTGTGGGGTGTATTAATTTGATGAGTTCAAACCAACATCATGGGTATGTGTATCCCAAAACAGTTGCAATGCATTTGCCTAAGGGAGTTGGTTAAAAGGCATTACAATTCCATATCAGCCATCCAGGGATAAATTCAATGTTTTGAAGAGGGTAAGCAATCAGTTGCCAATATATTACTTGCAGAATCCTCTGCCCAGTATTACTAATCTTCAGTATCCCTACATTGCCAGGGTAAATCAAACTGTCTATAAGGGCCCCATAGTATAGGTCACAATTCACAATACCTGGTGATTAACCAGACTCATCTGCATTGCAATAGAAGCACCCACTGGCGACCCTGTCAATCCAGGTAACTCTTTCAAAAATTCATATAACTGTTAAAACACAAACACCCAACTAGTTTCGCCTGTGTACCAGGCTTTATCAAGAGTTAGTGATCATAGACACTGTGAGTCAATATATACATTTACCATCTCTGGTCACATGTGTTCATTATACCAATCAGTGAGCATAGGCATGGAGCCACCTTCTGGTGTTTGTTAATACCTCTATTAGGCTTCTGCTGTGGTGTAGTTTTTGTCTGATCTAACATGCAGGCACGTAATGTCTGTTGGGAACTCCTCCAACAGGCTTTTGGGAGAACATGCACATCTGAGGGGTGAGTAATTACGTATTTCTTTATTTAAACACTGTCATGCATTTGATATGTTTGCATGTCTTTATCCTGATGAAAGCCCCCTTGTGAGGGGCTGAAACGTTGATTAAACAGAATAAATTACTTTTGGAATTTGAAAAGATCCCTCGAGTGCTGACCCTCGTTTGCTTTCGTCTATATATATATATATATATATATATATAATGAATTCTGGGCATAGAGGACTGAAAACACCGAGATATGTTTTTGACAACTGCTTCTTCAAGATATTGTGCAATGGAGCGCTTGCCTTGTCCCATCAACCAAAAGAAAGGAAGTGGTTGATTACCACACTGACACCACAATGGAATTTGCTAAACATGGCAAAAGTGGTGAGGAAGGAGTCAGGTCGGGAAAGAGGGATCTGTTGAGGGGTCTTGGGGCCAATGGGAGTTATATAGCATTGTGGGAGCGGATATTGCAAGGCTTCCGGATGGTGAGCAGAGGTAGGACATGGAGTATGTATGCAGGTAAGTATTGAAGGGGCATAAGAGGTGATCGAAACGGGGCAATTGCGAACTGAGATTGCAGGAAGCGCCATACTGAAAGGGTGGCCAAATCATTTTTCCCCTCAATGTATGTAAGATGCCCAAGTTCATTACTGCTTAGTAATGATTGCAATGCCTGTTTTATAAAAAATCTCTAGCAAAGCGTTGGGTGGGAGTCACCACTGAGAATTATATTGCAGAAGGAGGTTAACTGGGGAGGGGATACACAGCTAAGAATCTATAAAGTGTGTGTGTTCCCTTGCTTATGTGTTTCTTCTTTCAAACGTTTAGGTCCCCATCCACACTTTTTGATTTGCTTTGTATTTTGTTCAGTTTGAAAGTAATAAACCTAACATGCGTGCACACCCTAAAATATGGGATGTGCATGTTTAAATGTATATGTTGTGGTCAGTTGCACTTTGGTTGCAGTATCCTTTCAGAGAATGGATATAACATTGGTCTTAAAAATCAATCGTCCCATCATGAGATATTGCAGTCAGTGTGGCAGATTAGATATAGATAGACATTTTTGTATCGATATATATCTCTATCTATGTATCTGTAGATGCCAGTGTCCATTTTCCCCAGCAGCCTGATGAAGACCTCAGCTCGGAGTATGTGCTAGAAAGTAATTAAAACGGTTATCTTTTTCCCCTGGGAGGGATATAACCGGTTGCTGCGAAATGGGATTCCTTTGATCCAGGATCAGGGTGGAAATTACCCATTTGGGCAAATGGAAGGTCCCTTGCGCTCTGTTCACACCTTGGAGACCTGGTGCAGAAGTCATGGCACCAATTTGTAAGTGGTCATGCATTTCAAAGAAGTGATCATATCCTTTGATCACTAGAGACAATCTTTGGGAATCAAGTTAATGACGAAGGGAGCTGAGCATGCCCACAGAGGGGAATGCTGGGAAATGTAGTGCGGGGGCTGTACCATTTTATGGGTTTGTTTTGAATGATCTGGAGACTCTATATATTCTGGAGCACGTCATGTGTCTGTGCTTTTCAAAGGGGGTTCACGTTAAGTGATGATCTGTCCATGCTCCAATCTCCAGCCCCCAGGAGTCACAGAGGCCGGTTAGCTTATTGACGCGTAAGTAAGGATCTGTGTTTTTATTCCATTTTCTTTTATTTGCTGTTTTGTGTGTAATTGATTTATCATATCCATTTTTCTGTAAAAAATGCACTGTGATAATTTTTTATATCATAAATAAATATAACATTTATTAAGTTCTGTTTTCTGCCTGGTATTTGATCCATGCTAACTGAAGGACTGGATTATCATAGAGATTTGCCTTTGTGTAAATTGGGTTCTATCTACCAAACTGTGAGTTGAGTTGGGGTGCAGTGGCTGTACTGTTCTCCTATTGTGGGGTGCGTAATCATAGTAGAAGACCAGCTCTGGTTCAGGTAGGCATCCTGGGAAAGCCCTGGTCTGTGGTGGCAGTGTGATGAATAGTTTAAGGAAAGCGGGTCCAGGGATTGTGGGAATCGTAGTCGGTACCCCGGGTCGGGAGTAAACGGATACTGCGTTGCAATCCAGTGCCCATTTCATCACGTTTGCATGCGTGTCTCGAGCGTAGGCGTTGCTGGGACAGCTAGGCAAGTGTGTGCGGGGGATTGTTGTCCGCGTAGTCATTATTTGGGTCTAGGATAGACAGATAGTGAGTCGCTTAACCCTGCGTTCTTCGTCACGGCACGCCTGTTTTTCGTGTCAGTCAGTACTTACACAAACCTGCGAGATTGGCCCACTGGAGCACAGATCAAAGTTGGAGCGCACTTCAGAGTGGAAGGAACATCCGGAAGACTGGACGTTCCTTCCATTAGACACCCATCTGGCCACCTCGCTGAGTGCAGTCAGTGCGCTCAGCGCTGTAACCCCGTTAAAGCGCGTCTAGCGTTTTGACGGGGAGACTTTGTGTCTGGATGCTTATTGCGCGTGCATTTCGTGTACTCGCTCAGGCATGTGACCGGCCCCCTTGCAGTGTCACAATGCTCCGATGGATGCCAGTAGGCACACATAGTGCTCACGTCTGACACCGGCATAATAAGTCTCTTTCCTACATGTCAGTCTTCCAGCTAGATGAGTATTTGTGGACTTACTATAAACTCTTTTTCAGGGAAAGGCTTTGAATAAACACATACAAAGACTCACTCCAATATGATTCCAGTGGAAACTGGATTCCAATGAGACCCTCATTACAAGGGTGTGTAAACTCCATGACCAGTTTGTGCTATAAATGAATGTTCCAATAATTATTTTTTTTTCGAAGGTTATAGTTTTTAGGACCATCTATTCTTTCTAAGCTAAATTCCTTGTACTCTGCATAGAACTCTAAAGGCATCCGTTTTTCAAGAACATCTTGCATCTATATAAATATACTAATATTTACGAGGTGCAGTTACAGCAGAAAGCTGCGGGCTCTATCTAGGAGAATTAAAAGTAATTTGTTAGAAAAAGAAATATAAATCAACATTCCTCCAGAATAAATAGCACCTGTGGGCTTTATAATTCAATAAAGCGAACAACAGCTAACTGGAAATAAAAAAATCAATTTGTACACATGCTTTTAGTTAAACACATTTTCAACTCAGCATGAGGACATGTGAAAATAATACATATTTCATTGCATTACTTTAGGTAAAACTAGTACATTTATATTTTACGATGACTTTTTTCTAACTCGTTTTCATAATTTATATTTTTTTCTTTTTATTATGTTTATACGAAGCATTGCATTACTTAAATTCCATTTTAAATTTAATCAATATATCTCATTACCAATACCAGCCTAAGCTCAGTCTCTTAAGTATGAACAAACTCTCTAATGTTATGTGCGTGACATCAGCAGGTCATGACTTAACAACAGCAAGACAAGACCTGCTGTGGTCACATAGTTGTCTTGTTTTGCTTTTCAGAAGGATATTATGGATATTTCAGAACATCAAAGGATTCTGATTAAGAAATGATTCTTATACTGTGCTGCACTCATGACTGCGGGAACAGGTTGAATTACTAAACCTTTGACATGAGCATTTTGTTCCCAGCAAGTTTAGAAAAACAGGTGATTGGCAAAGTTAAAGATATTTATTTCCCTTGTTTCCTTATGTAATGAATGGCACATTGTTTTCTTTTTAACACTTCTATAGTTCATTTTATTGGGATTAAGGCAGCCTTGTGTATGGTTCGAGATATTGTGCAATATCTTTAACAAATTCGCAAGATAACCTCACTGTTACAATGCTAATTGTTTAATCCTTGAGCTTTCTCAAAAGCTCTTCTATTGCTTCATACTGGCACGAAAACACATTGTGACACACAAAGGGGTTATTCACTAACCAGCGTACGTGTTAGTTGCTGTCAGGATCGCCACCCTCTGGCCCCTGTCACCCACGCCAACCCTGCACCATGAACAATGCACATTCCTAACCTTCTGTATGTTCCCAGCATCCTAGCCCTAGAATCTCACCTGACCTCACCTTCCCCTAATTATCCCTGTATATCAAGAAGCTACGCCCTCCAGACTTCACTTCCACATTGAGGTTACTGACTGCGATACCTGTGTACTAAAGCTCCCTGAAACTGCCTGACCTTCTCCTGAACTCTCTGCTAAGACCCCAAGGACCTTCTGCTACAATCTGGACTCTCATTCCTTCACTCACCGGTAACCCTCCCATCCTGCTCCCCCTCTGCCCCCCATCTAAGACTCCCCGTGTACCGAACCCCTGCTGTACCACCGACTATTCTCTGCCAGCCTTGCCGTGTACCGAACCCCTGCTGTACCACCGACTATTCTCTGCCAGCCTTGCCGTGTACCGAACCCCTTGTTGAATCCTGACGACTCTATTGCCTATACCCTGTCTGATTTCATGCCACTGTGTTTATGTGCAAATAAACACTCTTTTGTTATTCTGAACCTGCCTTCATCACTGCATCCTGGGCTCACAACCAACCTGCTACACTACCCGCAGTCTAAACGTGACAGAATGTGGAAGTCTAAAACCTGTGAGCCCGCGGTGATCCATGCCATGGTGAAGAACTTGAAAGGTGCCTTTCTGCAGATCCAGCAGCACCTGGACTCCCTGCTTGATTATGTGCAGCAAAACCCAAGGGGCACCTCAACTAAGGTGCGCGTTCCTGCTACAGAGGGAGCCAGAGGACCACTGACCCCAGAAGAAAAGGCAAGGAGGAGGGCGCTAGACCTCTGCTTCTACTGCGGGGACCCCTTGCATCAGATCTCGGCCTGCCCGCTGCGCCCACCTAAGGCTAGGGTCAGACTGAGGCAGTGCGAACGCGCGTTCTGGCGCACTTAATCACGGCCGTGCTAGCAGCAGATGCCAGGCAATGACGGCCAATATACGAAGTACGGTCGCACAAAAGTCCGGCTGCGCAACGCAAGTGGAAAATGAACGCATTTTTTCGAGAACGTTAAACCACTAGTACTGACGTACAGAGTGCGCTGCGTCCGCTAGCGGCGTGTGTGCGTGAATTGGAGACATCAGACGCTGCTAATGTCCGGCCAACATAACGTCCAGATGCAAGAAGTGTTTTATTGATGATCCGTACAAAATCACGGATGAAACTGCGCATAGTATGACCGCTATTGCGTATTCTGTGAAAAAATACGTCCATTCTTCGAACGCACATTTTCACGGACAACGTGAAAAATGCGTTAGTCTGACCCTAGCCTTAGCCAGGTACAAAATGCTTTCCTACACCTGTTCCTGTTTGTACCGAGCCTGCACCTGTCAAAACCACAAGGTTGGTGGAAAAAACAGTACCCACCCAGCCAAAGAGAGCTGCACCAACGATCAAGCCACAAAGTCTACGTTGGGGAAGCCGGTGCCTGCCCTGCAGAAAAAAGACTTCATCACCTATCAAGCAAGCACCCAAAGAAAGACCCCTATCCCAGCCTACTCCCAGAAAAAGCCGGTTAAGCAAATCTCCTGCACCTAAGCGGATCCCTGCTCCCAGGAAACCTGAGCCAAGAGCTAACAGACTCTCTGCACCCAGAAACCAGGTTACCCAAGAAGCTTCTTCTGCGGGGTCAGACCTTGAAACCCCTATGGAGTGTGCCGAACCGGAGTCTGACCCTGAAATGCCCATGGAACAGGAATCCATAGACACTGAGCCAGCCATGCCAATGGAGAGCGAGCCTGGCCAACACCTCATGGCTGGTGTTACCAGAGACCCCGAACCCAGACTGCTACCTCCATGCTGCATATATGCCTCACCATGTCCTTCTGATGACTCGGAGTCAGAAGAGGAAGCTGCTGATGCTGGTTTGGACCTTTTCTGACAGACTGCACGCCGCACCCAGGGACCCCCATGTCAACATACGGGGTATATTGGCGTTATGGGATCCGTTTGTCGCCCGGCTGGAATGACTCACCATACCACTGTACCCTGCTATTTCATGGAGACGGACTACAGAACTCCAGCTATCAAGACCATCTCGAATGCATCATGCCCGAGATCTGCCTTCATTGGTGCCCTCTTCATGTCACCCACCGTTGTTCGGTTGCCTGTTAAACCGAAACCTCAGGAGCTGGAGGCTCACCCATACCTCATTAAATTGGAGGTTGAGCAGGATCTCAAGAGGTCGCTGCCCTGCAACCTGCAGGATCTCAAGAGGTCGCTGCCCTGCAACCTGCAGGATCTCAAGAGGTCGCTGCCTGCAACCTGCAGGATCTCAAGAGGTCGCTGCCCTGCAACCTGCAGGATCTCAAGAGGTCGCTGCCCTGCAACCTGCAGGATCTCAAGAGGTCGCTGCCCTGCAACCTGCAGGATCTCAAGAGGTCGCTGCCCTGCAACCCGCAGGATCTCAAGAGGTCGCTGCCCTGCAACCCGCAGGATCTCAAGAGGTCGCTGCCCTGCAACCCGCAGGATCTCAAGAGGTCGCTGCCCTGCAACCCGCAGGATCTCAGGACGTCGCTGCCCTGCAACCCGCAGAGGTCCAAGAGCCGTGTTGTACCGAGGTCCAAGCTCAGGATGTCGCTGCCCTGCAGCCCGCAGGATGTCGCTGCCCTGCAGCCCGCAGGATCCCAGGATGTCGCTGCCCTGCAGCCCGCAGGATCCCAGGATGTCGCTGCCCTGCAACCCGCAGGATCCCAGGATGTCGCTGCCCTGCAACCCGCAGAACCGTCTGAGCTGCCGCCGCCACGGGGCCGTCGCCGCCGCCGTAAGGCCAAGTCACTCATTACCCAGGTCAACGGTGAGCCGTGCAGTGCCGAGGACGTCGCCGTTGAGCCGTGCCTCGCCAAGGGCGCTGCCCCTCCGTGCCTCGTCAAGGGCGCTGCCCCAACGTGCCCAGCTGTTGCCGTGGAGACTCCCATCTCCACTACCCATTGTTGGCAGTCTCCCACTATAGCCGTGCCAAGGAGGGTTTGGGGGTTTGCCAAGGTTGACTCCCCCATCCCTCACAGCCGCAAGTTTGGGCTTTATTCTGGTCAACCAAGCCAAGATACTGCACATCTTGGCACCACTGACGCTACCCCGGACAGCGCCATCCGTATGGATCCCTACACGGTGCAGGGGTTCATGATGGACTCTTCTACTGCCCGTTGGTTGACTTTTTTGGCCGCCCGGAGGTCGACTCTTAGGGTGGGAGTAGTGTCAGGATCGCCACCCTCTGGCCCCTGTCACCCACGCCAACCCTGCACCATGAACAATGCACATTCCTAACCTTCTGTATGTTCCCAGCATCCTAGCCCTAGAATCTCACCTGACCTCACCTTCCCCTAATTATCCCTGTATATCAAGAAGCTACGCCCTCCAGACTTCACTTCCACATTGAGGTTACTGACTGCGATACCTGTGTACTAAAGCTCCCTGAAACTGCCTGACCTTCTCCTAAACTCTCTGCTAAGACCCCAAGGACCTTCTGCTACAATCTGGACTCTCATTCCTTCACTCACCGGTAACCCTCCCATCCTGCTCCCCCTCTGCCCCCCCATCTAAGACTCCCCGTGTACCGAACCCCTGCTGTACCACCGACTATTCTCTGCCAGCCTTGCCGTGTACCAAACCCCTTGTTGAATCCTGACGACTCTATTGCCTATACCCTGTCTGATTTCATGCCACTGTGTTTATGTGCAAATAAACACTCTTTTGTTATTCTGAACCTGCCTTCATCACTGCATCCTGGGCTCACAACCAACCTGCTACACTACCCGCAGTCTAAACGTGACAGTTGCAGACACTATAAACTTCGATTCCCAAAAGGGAAATTCAAGGAAGGGCAGCAGAAGAAGCTTTAATGAATCATCTCCTGCCATTGTTTGAATTTCCGTTTTGGGATTTACCAAAGTTTGTCAACGTTGCAAGAACAGTAACTTACAGTCGCCACTGAGTAACCCTGAAAGTGTCCTTCATAAGAAATCTATTTTTGTGACTTGACTTAAAGGGACATTATACCTTCAGCATATTATGGTTATAGTGAAGGACTCTAAGAGAAGAATCTTTCAAAACTATTTAAAGTGCCACTGCCATTGGAAAAATTACTTTATACAGATCAGCATTTATAGATAATGTAAAAAAACAAAAATATTTTGCTTTTAACTTTCACCAGTCCTCCACGTGACTGTGGCATGCTGCAGTAAGGAGGACGGCTGTGATCAGAGATCCGTCCTACAGGAGAAGCCTCTACTCGCTGAGTGCTGTGCTGTCTGTTGTGATCTGAGTGACAGCCAGCCCAGTACACTGGCTGCACAGGGGGACTATCTGGTAGGATGGCTCTCAGCTTGCAACGCTCTCTACCCCGGCAACATAGTACCAGCTTCGGGGAGAGGGGAGCACTTCAAAACAGAATATCTCCATTTTTCTTTTACAATATATAGCAGTGTTTACCAAACCTGTCCTACGGACCATCAACCAGACCAGATTTTGCAGATCACCTTGGGGAAATTCAGACTGAATCCTGCTATCGCTGAGCAGCAAATCATATCACCTGTGCTGTGCTTCAGATATCTGGAAAAAGTGGCGCGGCAGAGGGTCCTGATGACAGGTTTGGGAAACACTGATATATAGGCAGTGGCGTAGCGTGGGGGGGGCTGGGGGGGCCGTGGCCCCGGGCGCAGTTTTGTTAGGGGCGCATTCGCGCCCCTAAAACTGGCCCGGGGGTTGAGGGACCCAGATGCCGGGCAGCGCGAGAGCGCCTGCCCGGTCTTGAACAGTCCGTCCTGTGAAGTGGATGCGGCTGTGTGCGTGCGCAGCCGGTCAAGTGGTACTGAGTCTCTGTACCACCTGACTGGCCGGACCGCGTGACCGGCTGCGCACGCACACAGCCGCATCCACTTCACAGGACGGACTGTTCAAGACCGGGCAGGCGCTCCCGCGCTGCCCGGCATCTGGGTCCCTCAACCCCCTGCCGGAGCTGGGGCAACAATCCAGGTGAGAGCTGGGGGCAAATCCATGACCTGGGGGCAAATCCATGTGTGACCTGGGGGCAGTATCCATGAGCTGGGGGGCAAATCCATGAGCTGGGGGCAAATCCATGAGCGAGCTGGGGCAAATCCATGAGCTGGGGGCAAATCCATGAGTGAGCTGGGGCAAATCCATGAGCTGGGGGCAAATCCATGAGTGAGCTGGGGGCAAATCCATGAGTGAGCTGGGGGCAAATCCATGAGTGAGCTGGGGGCAAATCCATGAGTGAGCTGGGGGGGGCAAATCCATGAGCTGGGGGCAAATCCATGAGTGAGCTGGGGGCAAATCCATGAGTGAGCTGGGGGGGGCAAATCCATGAGCTGGGGGCAAATCCATGAGTGAGCTGGGGGCAAATCCATGAGTGAGCTGGGGCAAATCCATGAGTGAGCTGGGGCAAATCCATGAGCTGGGGGCAAATCCATGAGCTGGGGGGCAAATCCATGGGCTGGGGGCAAATCCATGAGCGAGCTGGGGGGCAAATCCATGAGCTGGGGGCAAATCCATGAGTGAGCTGGGGCAAATCCATGAGTGAGCTGGGGCAAATCCATGAGCGAGCTGGGGCAAATCCATGAGCGAGCTGGGGCAAATCCATGAGTGAGCTGGGGCAAATCCATGAGCTGGGGCAAATCCATGAGTGAGCTGGGGGCAAATCCATGAGTGAGCTGGGGGCAAATCCATGAGTGAGCTGGGGGGGCAAATCCATGAGCTGGGGGCAAATCCATGAGTGAGCTGGGGGCAAATCCATGAGTGAGCTGGGGGCAAATCCATGAGTGAGCTGGGGGCAAATCCATGAGTGAGCTGGGGCAAATCCATGAGCTGGGGCAAATCCATGAGCTGGGGGCAAATCCATGAGCTGGGGGGCAAATCCATGAGCTGGGGGCAAATCCATGAGCGAGCTGGGGGCAAATCCATGAGCTGGGGCCAAATCCATGAGTGAGCTGGGGCAAATCCATGAGCTGGGGGCAAATCCATGAGTGAGCTGGGGCAAATCCATGAGCGAGCTGGGGCAAATCCATGAGTGAGCTGGGGGCAAATCCATGAGTGAGCTGGGGGCAAATCATGAGTGAGCTGGGGCAAATGAGTGAGCTGGGGCAAATCCATGAGCTGGGGGCAAATCCATGAGCTGGAGGGGGCAAATCCATGAGCTGGGGGGCAAATCCATGAGCTGGGGGCAAATCCATGAGCGAGCTGGGGCAAATCCATGAGCGAGCTGGGGGCAAATCCATGAGTGAGCTGGGGCAAATCCATGAGTGAGCTGGGGCAAATCATGAGCTGGGGGCAAATCCATGAGCTGGGGGCAAATCCATGAGTGAGCTGGGGCAAATCCATGAGCTGGAGGCAAATCCATGAGCTGGGGCAAATCCATGAGCTGGGGGCAAATCCATGAGTGAGCTGGGGCAAATCCATGAGCTGGGGGCAAATCCATGAGTGAGCTGGGGCAAATCCATGAGCTGGGGCAAATCATGAGTGAGCTGGGGGGCAAATCCATGAGCTGGGGCAAATCCATGAGTGAGCTGGGGCAAATCCATGAGCTGGGGCAAATCCATTGAGTGAGCTGGGGGGCAAATCCATGTGTGAGCTGGGGCAAATCCATGAGCTGGGGGCAAATCCATGAGCTGGGGCAATATCCATGTGAGAGCTGGGGCAATATCGATAACGTGTCCACAGGTTGGGGGGGGGGCGCACAATTCTTGGCTGGCCCCGGGTGCTGACAACCCACGCTACGCCACTGTATATAGGGTATCAAAAAAATGCTGACCTACATAAAGGGAGAGGTGTCTTGTCAAATAGTCAGTCATTTTGCCCTTGACAGGGGCACTTTATTTAGTCACCCTGGCCTGCAGTTAGTAGAATTTAGACAGATAAGAAATCATTTAATTAATCAGGGTGGGATCCAAAATGAAATGAAATGTTACAGACCAGATCTCTGTTCTTCAGCTTTGCCTGAAAGAGTAATACATTTCCTAAAAATCAAGGCAGATCTGTCACCCAGATACAGTGTGCAATGTGCCAGTGTGTTGATTGCATGTGTGGGATGAACTGTGTCTGTATGATAAATATGTTGTATAATTGTGGGGGGTTTTTTGTCTATAACTCCTTTTCCATTTATGTTTCTATGTGAGGCAGTTGATTAGATATGGTCAGTAATAGGTGGCAGCATAGAAAAATGTCGGCAGATAAGAACCTTTCGGCCCATCTAGTCTGCCCAATTACATGGATACTTTACCTGGATTTATCTTTTGTTTAGGATAGCCTTATGCCTATCCCATGCCTGCTTAAATTCGATTACTGTTTTAGCCTCTACCACTTCAACTGGAAGACTGTTCCATGTATCCACCACCCTCTCAGTAAAATAATGCTTCCTGATGTTACTTTTAAACCTTTGCCCCTCTAATCTAAGACTATCTCCTCTTGTTTTGCTATTTTGTTTCCTTTTAAATATACTCCCTTCCTCTACCTTGTGGATTCCCTTTACGTATTTAAATGTTTCTATTTAAATAGCAGGTGGATCTTGGTAATGGCCTCTTGATGACTTGCACATGCATTATTATTTATTAGGGCACAGTACAGACTTCATTCTGTCCAGGATGCGTTGGTGCAGGCACTCTCACTGAAAGTAAATGGTAAACCTTAGAAATCTCTTAACAGGACTGACAGAGCATGTGTAAAGAGCTCTCACACTGGGCAGATTGTAGAAAAGGCCCTAAATCCTGACTTGCTGAGCTATTGTTGTTTCTCCTCTGCACTACCATACATGAGGGTTATGCAAACAAGTTCAACAGCATTCTCTAAAAATGTTTTGTTATTTTATTAATGTTTATCTAACACCGAAGGGAGAAAAATAGGCCTAGCTCCTTATAATGGCATTTTGAAGTTTTTTGTCTGTTAATATTTATTCACCAATATTTTTTTTCAGAAACAACTGGTAGGGCGCCACCCCAATGGTCAACCCTACACTGATTATCATCATCATTAAGAGATATAAGGGCTCTGCTCATCTTAGTTTATAACCTAGATCAGCGGTTCACAACCCTTTTCTCAAGTTTCCCTAACAGGACAGATTTTAAGGGGAAATGCAGACTAAATCCTGCAATCACTGAGCAGCAAATCATATCACCTGTGCTGTGCTTCAGATATCTGGAAAACCTGACCTGTTTGGGATACTTTTGGACCAGGATTGGGAACCACAGAATTAGGATCAGACGAGTGTGTGGGAACATAAAAGAAAGCATAACTCTGAGAGAGGAGATCACTGGGTGTTGGGTACGTTTTTATCCAGTTAGATTTACAAGGATGAAGAAGAAAGCCGAAAACTGCAGAGTTCAAAGACTTGATAAAATTCTTCATGTCGGACTACTTAGACTTAGTCTCTTGTAACTGTAATAAGTCTAATGATCAATATCACATGGTTGTTATTAAAATCATAAGATGACACATGTAATGCTCTTACTTTTTAGATATTTACTTATTAGCGGCAGAAGTCTATTACGATTAAAACTCTGGTCCCACTAACAAACTGTATCCACAGTGCAAGCAATGAGGCAAAAACCATGCTTAATTCCACTTGGATTAAAGATCAACCTGTCAGTTCACTCATTGGATAACTAAGATCTAAGTGATTTTACAGCGGGCGGTCCCACCCCGACATTAATAACATCATAGTGGGAGTCACACATAGACCCAGATATCCTGGCACTTTTCGTGTTCCCACGACATGTCCATTTGTGTTATTAGCAGTATCATTATCAATCTCTGTTTACAAACAGGATGTGGCATATCAGGAGGGATTTAGCAAGTGGTAGGAGTAATATAAAAAATAAATTCTCATGGTGAAGTTCAATTTTGTTTGCTTCCATTGTACACAGTGTAATTGCTGGCCGGACTTGAATACAGCGAAGAGGGTCACGTGATACATCCTGACAGAGTAGTTGTGCTTACCAGACCTTGATTGATATTTTGATTCTTTGTTTGCAAAGTTTACAATGGTGGGTGTTGTGGATGTTTAACTCTTTGCTCGAGTTATATTTTTCGTTCATAAATCTTTTTGCGGAGTGTTTTACTGGAGACTTTGGACAGCCTTTGTGATCTAAAAGACATGTAAGTAGAAGTAAATTGTAATAAAACAGCTTTATTAGTGAAAGTAAATAAATTGAGGGACTTATTAAAAATTAAAATTACTGGAATTTAAATACAAAAATAGACATGTAATATTAAAAAATGTACATGCCATCTTAAAATATATAATTGTCCATATGTGACACTTTGAAATATAGCACATGTGTAGGTGTTCTTTGCGTTCTATTCACCGTGTAATAATTCAACAGGAAACGCCAGCTCTACAAGGATTCTACATTCCACCAGACCTCTATAAACCTATAATGAGGTGAGGTTTCTTATTGTATAAATGGCCAGACTTTCTGGCTGTCAGGAGGCACAAGCAAAATGTATAAATAGACATAAATTGGCGTCGTCACAGCAAATACCAAAATCACATGGATGTGGAACAGAATAAATAAATTAAGGTCTCGTTTGGGGCCATGTACAGGGATCTGTTATGCTACCCGGTTACATGTGCAAAATGCAACTCTCCAATGTTTCTTCATGCTACTTCGGTTACAATTTCAGCCGACGAGGCACAGAAAGCTTTAGCCTCTTCTGAGTTAAAATAGTGAGGGCACTATTACACTCTTTGCGCACAATTTTGCGCGTGCGCAAAAACGCAATAACGCGAGGGGCAAAACCCTTTGCACAGAACGTCGTATTACAATGTCAGCGCAAAAAATGCGCGTTAACGTCTACCGCTGGTGAACCTGCGCGAACCCTTTGTGACCGTAATGTACTTTGCGCGTCCTATACTAACATTGTGAGCGCAAATGCGTTTGTGCGCTGGTACGCAGATGGTATTACAATCTATGCACAAATTTTAACAGGCAACGTTTGCGCGCATAGTTTTAACGTCTTTGAAAATCTGGTGTTAATGGCAAATCTGAACATCCTGGCCGAAACCAAATACACCAGCCCGGAAAAAAAATACAGCACAGTATGGTTACACATTCTACACATACCCAAACAATAAAATTGAGAAGTTGTGCATGTTTTTATTATTGCTGCAGCATATATACTCAGATTGATTTTGACAGGCGCAGAAACTGAACGGGAGACAATTGTGGTTCTTAATTCAGATTGGTTGAATCACGTGAAAAAACAGTCCGCCCACCGATTTCTGCATGCAGAGTTAATTTGCATGAGTTTTTGAGCGTCTTTTTTACGCGTGTTATTTTTTGACGGATGAAAAAATGCGCTCGGATTGCAGTACCAGCGTTAATTTATGCGCGTTAACGTTTAGCGCTGAACACAAAAAAACATAGCGCTGCGCGTGCTCTTTTGAGCGAAGCTGTTAATAGTTAATCAAGCCCTGAGAAGGGACACCAACATAGATTTACGAAACATTTTCATTTTGATGTGGCTCGATATTGCAGTGAAGGAGTCAGGGATATTCGCGAACTTCGAACTTTTTGGCGTGTTCGGTTCGAGTTCTAAAAATTTTTTTTTTTGAAAAAACTATTAAAAATGCTTAAAAAATAATTAAAAAAATCGAGAAATAAAGAGACTCTTTACTGCAGAATATTATAAGCAACGGTTTATTAGATATTGAATTAAAAACTAATGTCTAGGTGCAAAGATTCTCACCTCTAAATGACCTGTGTTCTCAAACGGCGTAAACAACAGGTGTTTAATTAGTGTTTGGAAATAACATGTGCTTCTAATTAGTCCAGTCTCATGAATTTGATACATTGTATGCAGACTAGGAGTGCCAGGTGTCGTGTGTGGGTCTGTGATGGCGATGTTTCCAATCATCCTACAAATCCGCCACTTCACGGGCAGGTTATGGGGACCTCCTAGGCACGATATTCATTTTTATTTTTAACCCTTATTTTATGGAAACTCACTGTTCCTTTAACCACTTCAATGCGGAGGACGCGCTCAGCGCGTCCTCCGCATTACCGCTGCTGTGCTGAGGACGCGCTGAGCGCGTCCTCCCATTGGGGTCAGCGTTCGGCCGGGTCCCGGCCGATCGCTGGCCCCTCCGGTGCGGGCTGACATCCTGGATGTCAGCCGCGCATCCGGAACCGCAGCCACTGGTATTAGGTGTCATCGCGGCAGCGCGATGACACCTAATTCAGGCGCCCCCCCGCATGTGCGGAGGAGGCGCCTGAAAGGGAGGGGGGGAGGTCCTTCGGACCTCTCTCCCTCCCGATCGGCGACTCTGCGGGGGTTAACCCAGGCATCATTTGGAAGGGCACAGCCTGCCCTTCCAAATGGTGCCTGGCATTAACCCCTGGGGAGCTGGATCGCGAATCGGCGCTGAAAAGCGCCGGTTCGCGATCCTTTCCCGGAGCTGGCCGACATCTTGGATGTCGGCCAAGCCTCCGGGAACTCCCCCTGAGGACTGGCGTCATCGTGCGTAGCACGATGACGCCAGTCCTGGACTTAACCCCTAACTGCCACCAACGGTGGAGATAGGGAGTTCATTGGAACTCCCTATCTCCCGATCCGTGGCAGCTAGGGGTTAAATTTGGTTTGGAGCATGACCGTTCCAACGATACCAAACACTACTGTGAAAAATGTTGTAAAAAAAAAAAAATGAAAAATAAAAATAAAAATTAAAAAATTTTTTTTTTAAAAAAAATAAACACTTTTTTTTTCTTTTTTTTGGTTTGTTAATGCAGCAATATTGTTCCCATTTCAATTATAATGTGAACAATGATGCTGCACTAACGATTTTTGTATGCGGTGCGTTTGTTAAAAATAGTGTAATTTTCCCCCAAAAAAAATGTAACGAGACCCCCATCTCTAATTTTTTTAACAAGCGCACCCCATACAAAATATAACCGCAATTGCTCGCATGTTAAAATGTGAAAAAATACACTTTACACGTTGTAAATTATTGAAAATACATATTTTATTGCATTTTTTGTTATAATATACAGACATGACATAACGTATACATATAATAATGACATATTATGAATCTACCGAGTCCGACGGAAAGAACGATATATAATATGTCTGGGTCATATACTAAAATAAGCCTTCAAAACACGTTTAAACATGATGAGCAAAACCGGTAAAAATGACCTCAGCACAGGGGCGGGAAAAGCCTCAGCAGCGAAAGGGTTAACCCTTTCACTGCTGAGGCATTTCACTGCTGTGTGCTGAGCTCATTTTTACCGCTTTCGCTCATCATGTTTAAACGCGATTTGAAGCCACATTTTATTGTAAGACCCAGACATATTATACATCGTTCTTTCCGGCAGACTCGGCAGATTCATAATATATCATTTTTATATGTATACATCATGTTCTGCCTGTATATTCTAACAAAAAATGCAATAAAACTTGAATTTTTAATCATCTGCAGCGTGTAAAGTGTTTTTTTTCACCTTTTATCACATGAACATTTGCGGTTATATTTTCTATGGGGTGCGCTTGTAAAAAATTTGAAATGGGGACTTATTACATTTTTAGGGGGGAATTATGTGATTTTTAGCAAACGCACACCACAGAAAAAAATCATTAGTGCAGCATCATTGTTCACATTATAATTGAAATGTGAACAATATTGCTGCATTAATAAAAATAACACACAAAAAAATACATGTTTTTTTATTTTAATTTTTTTTACATTACACCTGGTTATGTTGGATATCATTCGAAAGGCCATGCTCAGGCCTTTCGATTGACACCCTCCATGACCCCCTAGCTGCCACGGTCCTGGAGATATCGGGCTTCAAATGAACCCCTGTTTCAACAAGGGGATTCCAGGCAGCTAGGGGTTCCCCGGCTATCTGACGTCATCACGCTATACGTGAGGACATCAGGCAGTGAGGGGGACCCGGGGGTGGAGCCGCCATCTAAGATGGCGGCCCCCACCGGAGCTAGGCCGCGCTTCGGAGCCGCAAGGTGCCGAAGTGCGACCCGGTGCCTAACGCATTTTTTGCGTTCTCCGTGAAAAAGTGTGCTGGAACGAATGGACGCATTTTTTTCACGGAATACGCAATAGCGGTCATACGATGCGCATTTTCGTCCGTGATTTTGTACGGTTATCAATAAAACACTTTTTGCGTCTGGACGTGATGTTGGCCAGACATTAGCAGCATCTGACGTCTCCACACACACGCCGCTAGCGGACGCAGCGCACTCTGTACGTCAGTACTAGCGGTTTGACGTTCTCCAAAAAATTGCGTTCGTTTGCCACTTGCGTTCTTCGTATGCTGCCCGGCATTGGACGTAATTTGCTGCTAGCGCGGTCGTGATTTAGTGCGGCTAAACGCAAGTTAATACTGCGTTAGTCTGACCTTAGCCTTAAAGTCAGGCACTGCTTAAAAGGGGAGACTCTCCCCTTTTATGCGGTGACTGGCTTTTTTTTGTGGGACCTCCCGATCGGGAGGGAGAGGGATTCGAACGGATCCCCCCCTCCCTTCCAGGCGATCTCCCGGCATTGCCGGGGGTCGCCTGGAAATGATGTCATCGCGCATGGCGCGATGACATCATTTACGTCGGGAGGAGCTTGACTTCAGCGTCTGAGGACGCCGAATTCAGAATGCCGCGGGACCCCGGACAGAGAGGTGAGTATCTCCGCCGGGGGTCCCGCAAAGCTGATGACGTGTGGGACACGTCCTCCTCAGCATACAGCGGGAGTAACTGAGGACGTGTCCCACACGTTGTCAGCAGTGAAGGGGTTAAAAACGTCTTTTTTTTTAAAAACTTTTTGTCCTTGTTTCCTGTCCCCCAGGGCACTACCCGGACCCGGACATTGTTTTTAAATGTTTCTATACATCCTACAAATCCACCACTTCACGGGCAGGTTATGGGGACCTCCTAGGCATGATATTTGAAGGAATTTTTTGTTTTTAATTTTAACCCTTATTTCATGGAAAACTCAGTGTCCCTTTAAAAACGTTTTTTTTTTTACTTTTTGTCCTTGTTTCCTGTCCCCCAGGGCACTACCCGGACCCCCATACACCTTTTATAGCAAATATCTAGCATATAGGCCCTCTTGGAGGGCACTCTAAAAATCGAACTTTGAGTCCCATTGACTTGTATTGAGTTCGTGTTCGTGTTCGAGTTCGAATTTGAACTTTTGAAAAGTTCGAGTTCGAATGCGAACCGAACTCGGGGGTGTTCGGCTCATCCATATTCACTAGGTATAATCTCACTGTGCAGTCCTAGGGCAAAGCAAAGTATTATTAACTGTATGGATTTCTGGAGCTGTTTATAGGGAAAATATTCTAAATGGTCTATTCACTAAGCACCGAAATTTGAAATGTTTCACTTCAGCGCAGTTTGGTCCATTTCGCAACAGTACATAAGAATAGAGACATAATTGCTGACAATCCCTACACAGTACAGATACAAGCTGTTACTGTAATTTCTATAAAGGCATTATGTCATATACAGATATATTTATATTACATAGGTATTTTTTATTGAAGCTGCATTTTTAATAATCTCATTATGATCACTACAAACCCCCATAAGCAGGAGATTTGACCATTTTTATTATCTACCCTTTACTTTCACCAGTCAGTCTCGTGTCCTGTTGATTAAATAATAAATTAATTGCTGATTGATTAGGCAATACAATCTTCTTTATCATATTTGCTGGATCTGTCTCTAAGGCCAATTCTGCCTGTATGATAATAATGCAGACCCTGTGTGAAATTGTGCACAATTCCAGACACCATCTAAAGTTAAGACTCTTTCATTCAGCAATAATTCTGAAAAAGGATAAACAAAATAGAATTTAAAAATATACTTTTTTATCTTTTAATTTTCTCACAATAACAATCTTTGTACAGAATTGTTATTTTAGCATACTTTTTGGTGGTTAGCTATGCATTCCATATTTCAAATAAATGTTATGAATTTTTTTAATCAAAACATACTTGACAGTGAAAAACGTTAACCAAAATTTAAAAAATCTAATTGGCCTGGTTTCAATAACAGGGTTATTCAGAGAGAGGTGAAAACCAGGAGAATGACTGGAGAACTGAAAATTCTAGGTCAAAATAGCCGATTTGGAAAGTGAGATAAATGGGCGAATTTTTCTGGTTTGGCTATTTTGACCTAGAATTTTCACTTCTCCAGTACTTCTCCTGGTTTTCACCTCTCTCTGAATAACCCTGTAAGTCTCACCTCAGTAATAATGACGGAGATGCAAATTCCCTCGAGTAAATCATTGCTCAAAAAACCTGAAGATCACTATGAACTATGGCAGCAGAGTCCTCACCATTATAACAAAAGTACCTGCCCTAAGGGGTGTGAGTTGACCTTCTTGTCATCCAAAATGAAGTCAAACATGTCTATTCAAAGAAAGGTGAACCTCAGGAGAATGACTGGAGAAGTGAAAATTCGAGGTCAAAATAGCCAAACCAGAAAAATTCTCCCATTTATCTCTCTTTCCAAATCGGCTACTTGGTCTAGATTGTTCTCTTCTCCTGCCAGTTCTCCTGGTTTTCACCTTTGCAAACTCAAACATGCAAGTCCACAAAAAATAGCCACATCCAATATTCCAAAGTGTTGAGCATAGATTGTAAGGCCACCACCAAGGGCAAGGCAAACATTGGAACTGGTCTGATGATGACCACCGTAAGAAAACTGAGGAATGCCCACGGTAGATGAAAGAGTGCAGCCATCCTGGATCTGCAATCCAGAACGAGACACTCACACAAGAAAAATGGAGGTAAGCAAATTAGCAAATTCGGTGCTTTGCTTGACTAAAAGTGACATATTATTATTCTTTATTATTATTCTTTATTTATAAAGTGCCAGCATATTCCGCAGCGCTGCAGTCTGGGACTCAAGTGCTAAAGACACAAAAAGAATCTGCAAAAACATACGGGTGAATTTCACATAAAACTAACGGGTTTGGGTCGAAATCCCTACAGCCAGGTTCCCTAATGCCAAAATCCCGACGGCCAACTTCCCTACACAGACAACTCCCTGACAGCCAACTTCCCTACACGTCCTACTTCCCTACACAGACAACTCCCTCACGGGCAACTTCCAGACATCCAAAATCCCAGCGGCTAACACTAAGCCTACTCGCTAACCTCCATAAACCTAGCCCTAACCCATACCCCCTAAACCTATCCCTAACCCCCTAAACCTAGCCCTAACCCTAACCCCCTAAACCTAACCTTAACCCTAACCCCCCTAAACCTAGCCCTAACACTCTAAACCTAGCCCTAACCCTAACCCCCCTAAACCTAGCCCACCCCCCTAAACCTAGCCCTAACCCCCTAAACCTAGTCATAAATGTACCCCCTAAACCTTGCCCTAACCCCCTAAACCTAGCCCTAACCCTAACCCCCAAACCTAGCCCTAACCCCCCTTAATCTAGCCTAACCCCCTAAAACTAGCCCCAGCCCCCTAAACCTAGCCAAAACCCTAACCCTCCTTAACCTAGCCCTAACCCCCTAAACCTAGCCCTGACCCCCCTTAAACTTAGGGTTAGGGTGTTAGTTTTAAAGTTAGCCGCTGGGATTATGGATGTCTGGAAGTTGGCCGTGTAGGGAAGTTGGGATGTCCAGCACTTGTTCTGTCTGGAAGTTGGCCGTCGGGATGTTGGCATTAGGGAACCTGGCTGTAGGGATTTTGTCCGGCACCCAAAACTAACATAAGTAATTAAGTTTCCCGACAGATCGGGCATCCCAATTGTTACAAAAAATGTAGGGCTATAGCATCTAGTGCAGCGACTATGGGCAACTTTTTTCCTTGCATCTACGTAAGATCATTTGCTGTTCGCTCAAGCATTAGAGAGGTGCATAGAGCTTTGGAGATTGTCTTTGCTCCCATAGAACACTCCCATTGTGCCTGTAATGACTTATATAGACTCTCAACCATTGTCCCAATAAGCTTCATTGGGAGGGGAGCCTATATAAAATATAAAATTTTTGCTGAAATAAACAGTTTTTTTTTATATATACAGTAGCTTCCGAATGCAACTATATAACACCACATGAACTGAAGCCTTTAGAACACATATATAAATATATATATAGTGTGTTTATTATTGCAGAAACCACCTGCACATCACAGCAATTCAAAGAACTGCATCCCAGAGCTCCTGTGCTACATTCCCAATATGCAGCAAGGAATTCTGGGTAGGATATGCAAAATGACCTCTGTCTCACTTTTATTGCATCCTGGGTCTGTTATTATACAGAATCCTAAAATCAATGCTATGCCACACTATGGCTTTCTAGCAGAGATAAGATTTATGCAACTGGTCAAAACCACTCCTAGGACAGCACTGTTTCAGGTTTATTGAACCCTCATCAGCTAGGAGCTAGGCATGATGACCAGTTGCAGTGGATGCTTGGACCGTAGGGTAAATTAGTTTCTACAAGGGTTACCGTGACAGCCTATGAAGGCCAGTGCCTGGAGAGCTCCAGGGTGAGTAAATCCTGTAAATGCAGATGCAGTCAAGTTAGATAGGACCTGTCAACGATGGGGTACATTGGCGACTGTGACAGGCTTATGCAAACTATGATCATACTTTGTTAACGGAATCCCCATCATTTTACCTCAGTCAGGTTTTTTGAATTTTTGAAATGTGTTTTTTTTTTGCAGAAAATGGTGGATGAAGGTGGTCATTGATATGGAGTGCTCTTTTTTGGTGTTTTGAATTTGAAGTCTTAGATGCACCTGCTTGTGTTGCAAGTTTAGGTTGAGTGCAACCCCCCCCTGTGGTTTGTTCTATACATATGGAGAGCTGACATCTCTCTTGGGTATGCACCCCTCCCTGTTTGCGGGTTTGTCCTACCGTGACAGCCTATGAAGGCCAGTGCCTGCTGGGGAGCTCCAGGGTGCGCAAATCCTGTAAATGCAGATGCAGTCAAGTTAGATAGGACCTGTCAACGATGGGGTACATTGGCGACTGTGACAGGCTTACGCAAATTATGATCATACTTTGTTAACTGAATCCCCATCATTTTACCTCAGTCAGGTTTTTTGAATTTTTGAAATGTGTTTTTTTGGCAGAAAATGGTGGATGAAGGTGGTCATTGATATGGAGTGCTCTTTTTTGGTGTTTTGTATTTGAAGTCTTAGATGCATCCACTTGTGTTGCATGTTTAGGTTGAGTGCAACCCCCCCTGTGGTTTGTATATATATACAGTATGTATATATGTAGAATTGCAGAAGCCATTTGCACATCACAGCAATTCAAAGAACTGCATCCAAGAGGTCCTGCGCTACATTCCCCATATGCAGCAAGGAACTCTGGGTAGGACATGCAAATGACATCTGTCTCACTTTTATGCATCATTGGTCTGTTATTACACAGAACCCTTAAATCAATGCCATGCCATACTAGATGTTTTTTTTTTGCAGAAATAAGGTTATGCAACCGGTCAAAGCCACTCCTAGGAAAGCGCTGTATCGGGTTTATTGGACTCTCATCAGCAGGAGCTAGGCATGATGACCAGTTGCAGTGAATGCTTGGACCCGTAGGGTAAATACCTGCTTATAAGGGTTATGGTGAAGGACAAAAAGTCAGATAAAATGCCTCCATAATTTATATTGATGGACTGACATGTAGGGAGTGTATTTCCTTGAAACAGCAATGACTATATCACAAAAGATAAGTTTATTAGCCATAACTATTTTTATTACACATTCAATCATACATTCACAATTTGAAATTTATCATAGAGACTGCCAGTGAACTTCTAACTAAACAGCTTTATGACATTTATTACAAGAGCATGTCTGTACTCCTACTACTTTTACAACCTAATAGGTAAATATATACAATGTATAGGTGAACATTGGTCTAAAATTAAGATTGTGAAATCTCTTCTTTTTTTTAAACTTTATCACTGCTGTAGTATCTGTACTCGCTTACAAGGAAGTGTCCCAGTCACAATATGACAATCTCTAACAGGGTTATTCAAAGAGATCCGAATTGCTGGCGAAAGGTAGCTGAACGCTGAAATTCAGCATACGGCTACCTTTCCTGACCATTCGGCTATTCAGAGAGCAGGCAGTTCGCCAAATGTTAGCAAATTGCCTGCACATACGGTGCCTGTTCGTTGCCTGGTCGAGGGCAGTGAGATAGAAACATAGAAAAATGTCGGCAGATAAGAACCTTCGGCCCATCTAGTCTGCCCAATTACATGGATACTTTACCTGGATTTATCTTTTGTTTAGGATAGCCTTATGCCTATCCCATGCTTGCTTAAATTCAATTACTGTTTTGGCCTCTACCACTTCTACTGGAAGACTGTTCCATGTATCCACCACCTCTCAGTAAAATAATGCTTCCCATAGAGAAGCAATGCATTGTCTATTCAGAGAACACAAAACAGCAGAGAAAAGTTGCCGAAAGGCCCTGCCATTCAGTGGTTTAATTCGACAGGTTTATTCAGGAGAATCCCATAGGCTTCAATGTTAAAAATATTCCCATTTTAATTCAATATCTAATAAACCGTTCATTATTTTATTCTGCAGTAAAAAGTTTCTTTATTTTTACATTTTTTAGGATCTTTTAGGCATTTTTCGATATTTTTTAGCGAAATCGTTTTTTCCGTTTTTTTTTATTTAAATCATTTATTTTTTCTGTAACAGACCTTTTTATTATCATTCATTGGATCTTATATGTCAATTTCAGACATTTTCGTTCAGTAGTTTTTTTTGCCAAAAGTGTTTCATGTTCAAACATTCAAGCGAACTGTGTTTTTTTTTTTCATTCCATTCGTCTGCGGTGTCGGGTTTTTCCAGCGGCTGCTCTGCGCTGTAATCGGCTCCTGCTTGAGTTTCTCCAGCGTGTTTGGTGGGGTTAATCCAGATGTTTTTGTGAGTTTCAGTGAGCGTTCGTCGGGTATTGCGGTGAGTGTTCGGTGGGTTTGCGGCAGCTTTTCCCTGCACTACGACGGCCCTGTGGTGCTTGCTGAATACACTGCAGGGTTGCCGAAATGGGATCGCCAAATCCCACCGAATTGAAGAGAACGAAAAGTCACCGAACGTGCGGTGGCTTTTCGATTCTCTTTGAATAACCCTGTAAATTTATAAAGTCACTATAGTGTAGTCCTACATTTACTGCAAGTGAGAATCCAACAAATAATTAAAATTCAAAATTTTCCACATACTAATAGAACATACTAATACAGAATTCTTTCAAGTTTTTAGAGAAGTAGATAATCTGAAAGGTAATGGTAAATTTTAGGCCAAATAGTTTAGGTACTGATATTCTTAAGTTATTTGCCTGCCCTCTTTTTACCTCCCCAAATAATAGTAAAAAAAAAAGGTTTAATTTACTTTCCAACTCCCACCCCCAAAAAGCCAAAATAAACAAACAAAGCTCCACAGTATTAAAACTCTCAGTAATGTGCGGTGCGTATGACAGCTCCACAGCAATAAAACTCGCACACACAGCACATTACTGTGAACTTTATTGCTGTGGAGCTCTGTTATACGCTAATACACACTGCACATTACTGTGAGTTTTATGATACTGTAATATGGTGTGTTGCAGCGTATCGCAGAGTTTCACTGCAATAAAATTCACAATATTGTGTGGTATATAAAAAAGTGGGCTTCTCAGTCCAAAATGCACGGGACTATTTTTTGTCCCAGTCCAGGTCTGAGAAGTGACTATGGACAACCCAGGAAGACCAAACTGAAGGAGAAAAAAACAGAACACCGCTATTCTTCTAATAGGCATTTACACCAGTAAAAATGCATCAAAATGTGTCTAAACATTGACAAGGTCCAGACAATACAACTAAGGTGCTGAATTTGATCGACTCGGTAGTACACTCAGGAACTCCAACCCTATTTCTGTCTTTAGATGCCAAAAAGGCTTTTGACCGTCCAAATTGGGTAAGTTTTAGACCAGACACTATTACGATTCAGTCTCCCCCTTGACCTGATCACAGCCATAATGGCCCTTTACTCAGCGCCCAACGCGAGGATGCTGACAGCAGGGTTCCAATCCCGACCGGTGCTGATTTCAAATGGCACCAGACATGGATGCCCCTTATCTCCACTCTTGTATGCCATGGCCCTAGAGCCCCTGGCACAAGTCATACATCAAAGAAACAACATATGTGGTATACCGGTGGGCCTGTCCTCTTGTAAATTGAGTCTGTTTGTCAATGACATGCTATTGACTCTCACTGACCCGCTGACCTCCCTCCCTGCTCTCCATCAGCTACTTGAAGACTATAGTCAGGTGTCCTACCACAAAATTAATGTTTCCAAGAATCAGGCCCTGCCATATGCTGTTCCCCAGACAGATTTATCTGCCCTACAACTTACATACCTATATGACTGGAGACATCATTCCCAGCAATATTTAGGAATCTGATTATAATTTCTGTATCTCAAATGGTTGCTTTTAATTATAGCCCGTTGATAACACTATCTAAATATCTTTGCCAGCAGTGGTCTAGAGTGGAGATATCGTGGATAGGTCGAATTCATGCCGTGAAAATGATGTTGCACCCTAAATTGTTATATATATTCCGAGTGCTCTCTCTACGGGTCCCCTAGAAGTTTTTTGAGACCCTGCTTAAAACGGTGACTGCCTTTGTTTGGGGAGGACGAAGGCTGCGCATTAAAGAGGATGTCTTGCATCAGCCTATGTTGGATGGAAGGCTGAGACTCCCCAATTTTCAGATTTTTTTATAAAGCCTCGCTACTGACTCATCTCACTCGGATTTTGACGGGGACAGTCCTCCTCAGTGGGTCTCTCTGATCCTCACTCAATCCCTCCCTTTTGATTTACTGTGGCTACCTAGATTCCAATGCCCGCGTCTGGACTCCCTCCTAGATTTCCCTACTCTGCTGCTCCGTACATGGGATGGCACCCGGTTGTTGATGGTTGCAGCAAGCCACCCTATCGCTCTGGCCTCCCCCATGGAGTCCCTTGTCTCTATGCCTCTATAATCCCTAATTTTGGCATTCGTCCGTGGAAGAGAGTGTACGTCACGCGATTATGCCAGTTATATGCTTCCAATGAGTTTCTAATTTATCCCAGATTATTGACGAAATTTCCTGCCATTGATAGCCCCTTTCTACCCTTTTTGCAATTTCAGTCATAGTTTTCTTAGTTAGAAATGCTCAGATTTCCTCCAGAGAGGGAATTGTTAACAGCCTTTGAGTAACATTGTGTGGACCCTAAACCCACTACAAGGGTGTCATGAAAAGAGTAGACTCCGTGGGTTGGTTTATAGTTGTTGATTTATTCAGCATAACATCGGATAGAGGAGACACATACAGTACGTCCCGCTAGCATGGCATCCCAGCAGACACTGCTTGGTACCGCCCCCACCCTTCCTGTCATGTGACTCCGCTCTCACCACATCTCCCCCTTTTAACGGTAAAACATACAAAATAAACAATGTAAAGATACAAGTAGATAAACAATGCTAACTTGGACATCGGGGTAGACTACCCTAGTCCGCAGTGACTTTGGGATTTTTAGAGGCGAACTGCATACCATTGTCACTCACCAACTCCGACGGGATACCCCACCTGGCAAACATGCTTTTCAGACGGACGATCACAGTAGCACTGGTCGCCTCACACAGTGGCGCGAGCTCAAGGTATCTGGAGTAGTAGTCCACAACAACTAAGTATTTACTCCCTTTTAGTTCGCACAGATCCGGGTGGAAAGTAAAGGCTCCCATCTCTGTGTAGGTCGACGTTCTCTGCAGAAGGCACATCTCGAGATGAAATCAGCAATGTCAGCGCTAATCCCAGGCCACCACACAGCAGACGACGCCCTCTCCCTACACTTGGAAACCCCCAAATGACCTTCATGAATCCGCCGTAGCATGTCTTGACGCAGACTTTTCGGAATAACAATGCGGTCTTGAAAAAACACTAAGCCATCCATTTCAGTAAGGTACGCTCTCTCGGACTGGAACGCACTCAGAGACCACCACGCAGCACGACTCTCCAGCCAGCCGTCTCTTACATAGCTGATAACTTCTTGAAGGACAACATCCAGGTGCGTCTCTCTCTTAATCTGTTCCAATCTCCCCGAAGAGATGGACTTGGAGGCTAAGATCGAATCCACATACACCTTCACGTCCAACTCTGTCGACGAATCGCCCTCAGCAGCCAGCGGGAGTCTGGAGAGGGTATCTGCCACCACCAGCTGTTTTCCCGGGACATGCACAGCTCTAACATTAAACCTAAGTAGTCTCATTAAGAGTCTCTGGCATCTCAGAGGTGCCTTGTCGATATCATAAGAATTAATAAGAGGAACTAGTGGCTTGTGGTCAGTCTCCAGACTGAACTCCTCCAAACCCACCAGATAACGGTGGAAGCGTTCGCAGGCCCAGACTCCGGCCAAACACTCTTTTTCAATTTGTGCATAACGTCTCTCTGCTGCTGTTAAGGTGCGAGAACAATAGGCAATAGGCTGTAGTTTACCCTCATTCAGCTGCAGAAGGGCCGCTCCCAACCCGTAGCTACTAGCATCTGCGCTAACCACAGTCTTCTTGCAGGGGTCATAGTACCCCAACACCGGAGCGGATCCCAGCATGGACTTGACTCGTGCTAAGGCCTCCTCCTGTGGAGGTCCCCATATCCAGGCGACATCTTTCTTTAACAGTTTTGTGACAGGATGTAACACCGAGGACAACTCCGGTAGAAACTTCCCCACATAATTCACAAGGCCCAGTACTTGTCTCAGTTCATTCACATCGGAAGGGCTTTTCATTTTCTCAATAGCGAGAACCTTGCTGGCGTCTGGCTTAACCCCCTCCCCACTAATAAAATCTCCAAAATAACACAGTTCTGGTTTCCCAAAGTAGCACTTCTCCTTATTTAGCCTCAGGCCAGATTCCTTGATGGTTTGCAGCACACAAAGCAGTCGCCGGTCGTGCTCCTCCTTAGTGGACCCATACACAAGGATATCGTCCATAACTACCACAGTACCCTCATGGTCTCTCAAAAGGGAACTCATCTCTCTCTGGAAGATCTCCGGGGCCGAAGATATCCCGAAGGGGAGTCTGCGGAAGCAAAACCGACCTACCGAAGTATTGAAGGTCGTCAGTTTCTGGCTCTCTGGGTCAAGGGGTATCTGCCAGAACCCACTGGAAGCGTCGAGCGTGGAAAAGAAGTTAGCCCCCGACAACTGAGGAGCAATATCTTCCAATGTCGGCATGACATATCTCTCCCTCCTAACGGCCTCGTTCAGACGTTTCAAATCCACACAAATACGAACTTTCCCATTCTTTTTAGCGACCGGTACAATGGGCGCACACCAGTCAGTAGCTTCTGTGACCGCCTCGATAACCCCCATCTTTTCCATCCGCAGAAGCTCGCACTCCACCTTCGGCAAAAGCGGAAATGGAATCCTACGAGGCTTAGTAAGGCTATAAGGGACAGCCTCAGGTTTGAGCTTTATACGGACCGGCTCACAGTTCAGCAGCCCCAGGTCTCCAAACACGTCCTCAGTGACTTCGTACACTCTAGCAACAAGGCCCAGACTGCAGGCTGCTTTCCGACTCAGAAGGTTATTCACACACGATCCTCTGATCACGTACACCCACATCGATATTTTCCGCTCCCGGTACTCACAGTCAGCAGGGAACCTGCCGATGCAATCAATGCGACCTCCCGGACTATGAACTTGAATCGTAACGTTTTTCAGCTCCGGACGTCGAGGTAGCTTTGAGAATGTCACAAAGGAAATAACTGTAATGTCTGCTCCGGTATCAATCTTAAAGGCAACTCTTTCACCCAAAATCATGAGAGTAACACGCCAATCCTCGACAGAACCGGACTGTTCAGTCACCGATCCTATAAAGGACAGTTCCGGCATCTCCTGATCACTGTCCAGACACATCTCTCTCACAGACTCTGATTTACAAACCACCTCAAAATGGCCGGCGCGGTTGCACTTCCTGCACCTCTTGTCAATAGCAGGGCACCGCGTCTTCATCTCGTGAGGGCAGTTACAGCGTGTGCAACGGGAACACGGTGTCCAACCGCTCCTGGGTCTGTCCGCTGCCTGCTGTCTGCCGCTTTTAACCCTTTGTGACTGGTGTATTTCTTCCACCCTGTTTTCTGACCTTAAGTCTGCACTTTGTTTCTTCACCAATTCACTCTGACGTGCAATCCGTATCGCCTCATCCAGTGTCAGCTTAAACTCCAGCTGCAATTTAAGTGAAACTTCCGAGTCTGCAATTCCGATAACCAGTCTGTCTCTGATCTGCTCCTCCTTAGCAGCGCCGAACTCACAGAACTCTGCCAACTGATAAAGGCTGCGCACAAATGATTCCACAGATTCTCCCTCACACTGGGCGCACTTGTGAAAGCAGGCTCTCTCGTGAATCACATTTCTTCTGGGCACAAAATGGGCGCTGAGCTTATCCACAACTTTATCAAAGTCCATCTCTTCCCCAGCGCTGAAATGAAAAGTACCGTAAATCGGCTCCACGTCCCTCCCCATAGCGTATAAAAGGGAATTAACCTGCACCTCACCAGGCTCCTTATCCAGCTTCGAAGCGATCCTGAAGCGTGCAAACCTTTGGCGCCAAGCAGGCCATGCAGCAGGCTGAGAGAAATCGAAGGGCTCCGGAGGAGAGAACTTAGACATCTTCACAGATCAAAATGGATACGCAGGGAAACACTTCTGACACCATGTCATGAAAAGAGTAGACTCCGTGGGTTGGTTTATAGTTGTTGATTTATTCAGCATAACATCGGATAGAGGAGACACATACAGTACGTCCCGCTAGCATGGCATCCCAGCAGACACTGCCTGGTACCGCCCCCACCCTTCCTGTCATGTGACTCCGCTCTCACCACAAAGGGCAATCTCTAAGCTCTACCGATTGTTGTTGTCTCGGCAACCCTCAGGTCGCTGGAAGTTCATGGAAGATTGGAAGAGAGACCTGGGGGTGCAGTTCACTACTTCGCAGTGGAGGGAGTGCTTTCTGTTCGACTCCTCCAAGTTTAGATGTGTATCTTTGATTGAGGCACACAAAAAGGTGCTCTATTGATGGTACATCACCCCAGACAGGGAACATCATTAAAACGCTAAGGTATCAAGACAGTGCTGGAGGTGCCACAAGGAGGAGGGCACTTTTTACCATATCTGGAGGAGCTGCCCATTGCTGGCCTCCTTCTGGAGAGAGGTGGCATCCCTGTGCTCTGATATCTTGGGCTCGGTGGTTGACCCTGCCCCTGAAATGATCCTCCTCCAGATGTTCCCCGTGGACCTCTCCCGATTCCGGAAATCCTCTGATATCCCTACCCTATCGGCCATTAAAACTAGGGTGGGAGAGTTCCGTATTCTGGATGGTATGGCCAGGGACTCCAAGTGTATTCCTACCACTCGTAAGGACCACTGGTTTATCTGGGACACTTATAAAATAGGCTGCTGCCCTCTTCTCTGCTCCCTGCCCCCGCTGACCCTGTGAAGGTGCTCCTGCTTGACGCAGTTGGGTGCGTCTATATACAGTATTACTGGAATTTAAATTGTACTGCCTGATTGCCATTGTGATGTTGCACTGTATACTTATTGTCCTGCTTGTGCTTACGTATGGACGCATACCTGTACCCCTACTCCCCTTCCCTTTTTTTCTGTATCTGTTTCCCATTCTTCCCTTGGTTTTTTGATTTCTTTTATTGCAAAATAAACGAAAACTTCTTATATAAAAAAATGTGTCCAAACAATAAAACAGGTCATTTAAAAAAGGTCTTATTTATTTATTTATAAAGTATTTTACCGGGAAGGATACATTGAGATTTCTCTGTTACAGAATTAAATAAAAGCACCTTTTAAAAAAAAATGGGAATCAAAAATTTCAGCACAAAAACACCAAAAATACAAAAAGATGTTTAGAAGAATAAATAAATGGTTTAATAAAAAAATAAAAACAAGTTTGAAATTTTGCATGCAGCCCCCAATGGCATATGCAAATTTGTCCAGTGGTCCTCACAGGTAATTTGAGTTTGAGACCCCTGCAGTAGACTGTATTACACTGTGGTTTCATATGGTTTCAGAGTTGTCTAACTCTTGGGTGATTTGGTGGTTTGTCCAAACAAAGACAGCTAAGGGACACCTAAAAACTGAAAATGCCAAATGAATCAAAAAACGAATCGCATGGAATCCTTTGCGGGAATCATTTTGGTTCATACTATAACTGACATAACTTTGAGCTGGAATCAGAGCAGGTTGATATTGCCATGGAGAATATTGGAGGGATAAGCGTTCTAGCAGCCCACCTGCTCTACCAATTATGTTCCTCGCCTGCTGCCAGTGGGTGAGAGTTTAATTAACCCTTTCGCTGCTGAGGCTTTTCACACCTCTGTGCTGAGGTCATTTTTACCGGTTTTGCTCATCATGTTTAAACGTGTTTTGAAGGCTTATTTTAGTATATGACCCAGACATATTATATATCGTTCTTTCCGTCAGACTCGGTAGATTCATAATATGTCATTATTATATGTATACGTCATGACCTGTCTGTATATTATAACAAAAAATGCAATAAAATATGTATTTTCAATAATTTACAATGTGTAAAGTGTTTTTTTTTTCACATTTTAACATGCGAGCAATTGCGGTTATATTTTGTATGGGGTGCGCTTGTTAAAAAAATTAGAGATGGGGTCTCGTTACATTTTTTTTGGGGAAAATTACACGATTTTTAACAAACGCACCGCATACAAAAATCGTTAGTGCAGCATCATTGTTCACATTATAATTGAAATGGGAACAATATTGCTGCATTAACGAACCAAAAAAAAGAAAAAAAAATGTTTATTTTATTTTTTATAATTTTTTTTAAATATATTTTTATTTTTAATTTAAATTTTTTTTAAAAAACTTTTTTTCACTGTAGTGTTTGGTATCGTTGGAACGGCCATGCTCTGGCCGATCCAACCATACCAAACTTTAACCCCTAGCTGCCACGGATCGGGAGATAGGGAGTTCATTGGAACTCCCTATCTCCACCGTTGGTGGCAGTTAGGGGTTAACTCTACGACTGGAGTCATCGTGCTATGCACGATGACGCCAGTCCTCAGGGGGAGTTCCCGGAGGCTTGGCCGACATCCAAGATGTCGGCCAGCTCCGGGAAAGGATCACGAACCGGCGCTTTTCAGCGCCGATTCGTGATCCGGCTCCCCAGGGGTTAATGCCAGGTACCATTTGGAAGGGCAGGCTGTGCCCTTCCAAATGGTGCCTGGGTTAACCCCCGCAACGCCGCCGATCGGGAGGGAGAGAGGTCCGAAGGACCTCCCCCTCCCTTTCAGGCGCCTCCTCCGCACATGCGGGGGGGGCGCCTGAATTAGGTGTCATCGCGCCCCCGCGATGACACCTAATTTCATTGGCGGCTGTTCCGGATGCTGGGCTGACATCGAGGATGTCAGCCCGCACCGGGGGGGCCAGCGATCGGCCGGAACCCGGCCGAACGCTGACCCCAAAGGGAGGACGCTCTCAGCGCGTCCTCCGCACAGCAGGAGCCATGCGGAGGACGCGCTGAGCGCGTCCTTCGCATGGAAGTGGTTAAACAAGTAATTAAATGCGCGTCAACAAAGAGTTGTTTTTTTAATGATGATAAATGTTTTGTCTACATGTTGTGTAAATCAAAATCTCTATGAAATTTGGACTGACCAAAGTGATCTAAATTTTCTGTCAAAGTAAAAATTATGACCCAATATTTTAGCCCGTGCACATGTCTGTATTATACTACATGTATCTTCAGCGTATCAACGAAAGCAAAAAAAATTAAAAATCCAGCAGCACTCTTTGCATGTTTGACTATTGTTGTAACACCAGGCTGGATAAGCCCTCTACATAAAAACATCAGAAACTCTATTTACTACTGCACTTCCATAATAATAAGTAGTTACAGGTAGGGATGAGCTGTTCGGTTCGGACGGTTCGGAGTTCGACCTGAACTTAGCCTGTTCGATTAGATCGTGAACACCGAACATTTCCGGGTGTTCGCCGCATGTTCGACCACAATGGACCACAATGCATTTTCCCACTGGCCTGAAGCTCGTAATTGGCTACAGCCTTGCACCTGACCACAGGTCTGGTGCAAGACAGGTTCAACACTATGCCAATCACGGCTCAGAGTCCTGATTGGGCAAATTTTGCCCAATCATGGGCTCACAGAGCTAAGTCCCGCAGCACACTATATAACGTTTCCACGCGCCGATTCTGCACGCATTTCAGAGGAGATTTCAAAGGAGATAATTGTGTGTTGTTACTGCCGGTCTGCCACACTACTGGGGGGTCTGGGGGGGTCTCATTTCTACCAAATATCAGGGAATTTAGGTGATGTGTGTCTTGTCACTGTGCCAGCAAGGTTTTTTGGGGTTTACAACTTTCTTTAAAACATTTGTGAATTGAGGTGATCTTCTGGGTCTTGTCACTGTGCCAGAAAATCTTTTTGGGGCTCACTAATTTCTTTAAAACATTTGTGAATTGAGGTGATCTGTGTCTCGTCACACAACCAGTACCACGCATTATTTTGGGGCTCACTAATTTCTTTAAAACATTTGTGAATTGAGGTGATCTGTGTCTCGTCACACAACCAGTACCACGCATTATTTTGGGGCTCACTAATTTCTTTAAAACATTTGTGAATTGAGGTGATCTGTGTCTTGTCACACAACCAGTACCACGCATTATTTTGGGGCTCACTAATTTCTTTAAAACATTTGTGAATTGAGGTGATCTGTGTCTTGTCACACAACCAGTACCACGCATTATTTTGGGGCTCACTAATTTCTTTAAAACATTTGTGAATTGAGGTGATCTGTCTCTTGTCACTGGCTGCCAGCTATCAGTATGTCTCACTGAGTTATACCAGAGTTCTTTAAATCTTTATACCAGAGTTGAATCAGAGTTCTGTATATATTAATCTATATATCACTCACCATGTCTGAAAGAACAAAAAGGACAGGCAGATGCTCCCAGACACAGATAAGAGGGCAAGCAGCCCCTGTGTCGGGAGGCTGTGTCTCTGGTCGTGGTGGACGTGGTGCATCCTCTGCAGGGGCACGCTTGTCCTTTCTAACTGGTGCTGACCGTCTTAAGCAGCAGCAACATACAGAGGACTTGGTGGATTGGCTAACCAGGCCATCCTCATCCTCCGAGTCCTCTGCCAGCCAGGCTTCTAGTGCTTTACAGTCCACCTCAGCTGCCAAAGCATCTAATGCAGCCTCCATGTCCACAGCTACTCCTGCCGTAGCCTCGCTATCACACACGGAGGAGTCCGCTGAATTGTTTGACTACAATGAGAGTGACATGCTGCTTGAGGATGCGCAGCAAGTACAGTGCTCTGATTCAATCACTGAGGTTGAGGAAGGGAGTATAATCAACCTAGAGAAAAGTGGTTCCAGTGATGACACACAAATAACTGGCACTCATGTTGCCCCAGCAGCTGCAGCATACTGCCAAGTTGGCTCCAGTGACGAGGAAATAGGGGGTGATGAAGACAATGATGATGAGGTCACAGACTCCACCTGGGTGCCTGATCGAACAGAGGAATTAAGTGAGGAAGAGGGAGGAGGAGGAGGCACAGCAAACACGAGGCACAACATCCTCTGTGACCAACCGTAGCACTAGCCAGTCCAAGGCATCACATGTCAGAGCTGCTCCGGTGCAGAGCGCTGTTGTCTCAAGGAACACACGCAGGAACTCTGTTGTCTGGGAGTTCTTTAAGAAATGTGCAGTAGAGCGCAGCGTTGCTATTTGTAATCTATGTCAGATGAGGCTTAAGTGTGGGAAAGATACCGGACACTTGGGTACCACGTGCTTGAGGCGACATATGAACAACTGCCACACATCCCATTGGCGCAAAACTTTGCGTAGGTCCTCCTCCTCCTCCTCATCTGTCTCTACTCCCACTGTATGTCTTGCCATGTCATTGCCTACAACCTCCACCGACAGGGATGATGCTACAGTAATGGATGTACCAGCAGGTCCTTCCTCACAATGTGACATCATCCCAACAGTTGAAGATTTACGCAGTCAGATTACGTTGCCGCAGCTGCTGCAGCGAAAGAAAAAATATAATCCCAACCATCCCCAAGCACAGCGTCTAAATGCCAGTTTAGCAAAATTACTCGCATTGCAGCTGCTGCCTTTCCAGCTGGTGGACTCTGCTCCCTTCCGTGAATTTGCTGAATGTGCTGTACCACGGTGGCAGGTTCCAAAATGCCATTACTTTTCACGCAAGGCCATTCCAGCACTATACCAGCACGTAGAAGACAATGTTATCCAGTCATTGGGAAAGGCAGTCAGCAACAAGGTGCATGTGACTTTAGACACGTGGTCCAGCAAGCATGGACAAGGTCGTTACATTTCCTTCACGGCACACTGGGTAACTCTGAGCTGGGAGGGAGCTGAGCTGGGAGGGATCCAAGATGGGTCTCTGTGCTGGAGCTTGTTCATCCACCACGCCTCCAGAAGGCTGCTTGTATGAGGTCTGTCTGCTCCACCACCTCTCCCTCTTTCTCCTCCTCCTCCTCCTCCTTCTCTGTCTCTGGCGAAGTGGCAGTTAAACCGACACCTGACAGGGTCTACGCAATGGCTCAAGCAAAAAGATGCCATACTGTGCTTGAGCTGATTTGTTTAGGGAACAGGAGCCACACCGGGCCAGAAATTCTGTCAGCTCTGCAGGGGCAGGTGCAGAGATGGTTAACACCACGCCAGCTTGAGCTGGGAATGATCGTCTGCGATAATGGCAGCAACCTTCTCTCCGCCCTACGCAAGGGTAAATTGACGCATGTACCATGCCTAGCACACGTCCTAAATCTGGTGGTACAGCGTTTCCTAACCAAGTACCCAGGGCTGCCAGAGCTTCTCATCCAGGCCGTAAAAGTCTGCAGCCACTTCAGACGGTCATTCCCAGCAAGCGTTCGCCTGGCAGAAATTCAAAGAGAATTCCATCTTCCCACAAACCGTCTGATCTGTGACATGCCCACCAGGTGGAACTCGACATTAGCAATGCTGCAGTGTCTGCACAAGCAGCAGAGGGCCATCAACGAGTACCTGTGTGAGTATGGCACAAGGACAGGTTCAGGTCAACTTGTTTTTTTTTCCCCCCGCAGTGGCTGATGATCAAGGATGCATGCACTGTACTGTCACCATTTGAGGAGGCAATGAGGATGGTGAGCAGGGACAGTGCATGCATCAGTGACACAATTCCTTTAGCGTTCCTGCTGGAGCACACTCTGCGGGGAATTATAGATGTGGCTCTAGAGGCAGAGCAGCGGGAGGAAGAGGAGGCCTTCCCTAGCTCTCAAGGCCCCAGTCTTTCCACAGACAGCATTCCAGCGGGTCCTACTCAGATCAGACAGGAGGAGGATGAGGAGGAGGCAGAATATTTAAGTAGTGGGGGCATTGAAGGTGGGGATTCCTCAAGTGAGGGTTTTGTGTGCCCAGAAACACAAGGGCTAGTGCGTGGCTGGGAGGAGGAAGTGCACGATACGGTCATCCTCATTGACCAGGAAGACTTGGAAGCTAATTCCACCTCCAACCTACGCTGCAGGGGCTCCCTAATGATGCAAAGCCTGCTAAAGGACCCCAGGATTCGTGCTATCAAGGAGAGGGATCATTACTGGTTGGCAACCCTTCTTGATCCACGATACAAGGGGAAAGTTGCAGAGCTCATCCTGCCCGCACAGAGGGAGCACAGGATGAAAAAACTTGAGGACGCTCTAAAGCGACACTTGTGTAACACCTTTCCAGGCACTGGTAGATTACCAAGTGCTGACACACGTGCTTCTGAGGCTGCGGGTGATCAGAAGAATAGTGGTGAAGGCCAGGGCCGCTTGACTGATGCATTTTTAAATTTTTTTAGTCCTCGACGCCCAGGGATGTCAAATTTAGGCACCCATTGCCAGCATCTTCACCGTATGGTGCAGGACTACCTAGGGGCAAGGGCAGACCTGGATACCTTTCTAGCAGATGATCCACTGGCTTACTGGGTGCTGAGATTGGATCACTGGCAAGAACTTAGCCAATATGCTATGCAGCTACTAGGTTGCCCTTCATCTAGCGTGCTTTCCGAAAGGACGTTCAGCGCCGCTGGAGGTTTTGTCACAGACAAAAGAGTGCGTCTGTCCACCGACTCTGTAGACCGGCTGACATTTATAAAAATGAATCAGTCCTGGATCAGCAGCTATCAATCCCCTGATGCTGAAGTAATGGAATAGATCGGGGATGTCCTCTTCTGCATTCACAAAACCTCCAGCACTAAACTCTTCCACAATACCACAAATGGGTTACGGTGTGAAGGCACTTGCTTCCATGAAAGGTACAATATTTGGCTGCACTGACGCCTGTGCCAGATTTATATCATTTTAATTTTTTGAACCGCAGGGTCCAACCCTGCACTCTTCCACAATACCACAGAGGGGTTACTGTATGATGATACTTGCTGGCCTTGCACCAAAGGCACAATATCTGGGTGCACTGACGCCTTGACCAGAATCATATTTTTTCAATATAGGACCACATGGTCCACCCCTGCTCTCTTCCACAATACCACAGAGGAGTTACTGTATGATGATACTTGCTGGCCTGGCACCAAAGGCACACTATCTGGGTGCACTGACTCCCATTACCAGATAAAAAACTTTTCAATATAGGACCGCAAGGTTCACCCCTGCATTCTTCCACAATACCACAGAGGGGTTACTGTATTTTTTTTTATTTCTTTTTAAATTCTTTATTTTTGAATTTTGCAAGAGTGACATATGACCAATGCAAGTGAGAATGGCCTCGCAGGGCCAAGCCATGTCCTCAAAACAACAGCATATACAAAGAAAAACAAAAAAGACAACGTAAAATGGTAAAAAGACTGCGTTTGCAAACATACAGCAAAGAGACATCGAATGATAATGGAAGTCAGCTAAGAACATTAATATGAAAACGTCCACAGGTGGGGGATCTCATCTAGGTAGGAGAACCCAAAACTCGTAAATAAAAGCCGTCGTCAACGTTAATAAAGTATCGGAACGCGCTGCATATTAGAAGCACTGTCGAGGTAATTCAAGCTAAAAGGAGAGGCTGGGTAGGGAGAAGAGAAAGGGGGAAGAGAAGAAAAAAAAAAAGAGGGGGAGAGGAGAGAAACGAAGGGAAATGGCAGAGGCCCAAAATGTGCCATCCTTGGCTTAATCCCAGAGTCCAGAGGACCGCGGGGGGCCAAGGGGACAATTGGCACTAGGTCCAGGCACTCAGGGGGCCATGATGGCGAACTGAGACAACCCAAAAAAAAGGGGGGGGAAGAAAAAAGAGAAACGTGTCAGCCAGGTGGGGGGGGGGAGATGGGTATCATGCCGGAGTCTATCAACGAAGCGGGGCCACTAGCCTCAGCCTGTGTCCACCCATAAGGCAAAGTGTACATCGCGCCTCAGCATCTTCTCTCTTAGCATGCTGCGGCGTCCGACTTTCATCAGTCCATCGCCATCGAATACACCATCCAGGCCTTGCCAGGCCCCAATCGCTCCTCGACCTCCACTGCCAGGATTCCGGAGCAGGACCACATGGTATGGCACTGCGCACATCCGCACTGTCCCGACCAGCACTCGGGGGCCAAGTTCTCGTAGGGCCCGGGTCGAACCTCGAACTCCGCCGCCAGATCTCCTTCGGAAAACTGTTCGGTATAGCCGCTTGCGCTTCCGCGCCTTCCTGGCTGCCAGCCGGATGAAACCGTCCATCTCTGCACGTCGAGGGGGCACCAACGCCACCGCCATCCGGGGTGCAGCGAGCGCAGTCCCATTTCCAGTGCAGTAAGTTGGATTCGCTCTGGGGGCACGGATCCTCCGAACCGAGGCCACATGCAGGCCGCCGTCCTCGCCGCCTCTCTCCTCAGCTGCAGTATCAACAGGACATATTGCTGTAAGGCACGAGGACATGTCCGCCTCTACCTCGGTCGTCAGGTGTGTCCTCGGTGTTCGGAAGCCCCGTAGCGCGGCCTGCAGCCTGCGCCAAACCCCTCTAGTGAGCTGGCCATCCGGATCCTCCCCATCTAGGATAAGCAAGCAGGCATCCAGTCCGCACATAGCGGCCCCCGCATCACTGGTGAGGGGAGGGGGTTTAGCACATCTTCGACCCACGGGTCCGTCCGCCACCCCCACAGACCCGTAATCCAAGGCGGCCAGGAGACGGGGGCCCTCCATCTCCATATTCTGCTGCACTGACTCGGGTCTGGGGAATGCAGCCAGCACCGCGTGGTCACTAGGCTCTTCACAGGGGTTAGGCCTCAAGATGGCCGCCGTCTTCTCGGGACAGCCACCCAGCTACAGCGACCAGGGTTGCCTCTCGTCCGGAGGGGGGACTAAACGGCCTCCGGACAATTCAGAACCGGTGGCCAGCGACTCAGACCCAGGTTCAGCAAAAAATAGGCACATAAAAGTTAGCTAAAGGTCTCTTAAAAGGAGCAGACGCGAGGAGCTCCAGCAAAACACGTCCGCTCCTGTGAACAGCGGGCCACGCCCCCGAGGGGTTACTGTATGATGATACTTGCTGGCCTGGCACCAAAGGCACACTATCTGGGTGCACTGACTCCCATTACCAGATAAAAAACTTTTCAATATAGGACCACATGGTCCACCCCTGCACTCTTCCACAATATCACAGAGGGGTTACTGTATGATGATACTTGCTGGCCTGGCACCAAAGGCACAATATCTGGGTGCACTGACGCCTTGACCAGAATCATATCTTTTCAATGTAGGACCACATGGTCCACCCCTGCATTCTTCCACAATACCACAGAGGGGTTACTGTATGATGATACTTGTTGGCCTGGCACAATATCTGGGTGCACTGACGCCCATTACTAGATAAAAAAACTTTTCAATATACGATCGCAAGGTTCACAGGGTTACTGTATGATGATACTTGCTGGCCTGGCACCAAAGGCACAATATCTGGGTGCACTGATGCCTTAACCAGATGCATATCTTTTTAATATAGGACCGCTAGGTTCACCCCTGCATTCTTCCACAATACCACAGAGGGGTTACTGTATGATAGGACTTGCAGGCCTGGCACCAAAAGCACAATATTTGGGTGCACTGCCACTGACGCCTGTATCAGATTCATATCCTCAGAGGGGTTACGGTGTGACGGCACTGTTGGGGAAGCTAAAGGACCAATTTTGAAGCACCTATTGTTACTTTCATCCAAAGCCTGCATAAGTTTCACAATAATTTAGCCAAAAAAATTAGTAAACTTTTTCTGTGTGTACGAAAATGTCTCCTCTTTTCATACAGACTGACGCCCCAAGCAGTTGTTTATGGATAGATTAAAGGAAAAGCATTTACCATCATTTGAAATGTCATTTTTTTGTTCTTTAGTGTTTCTATACATCCTAGAAATCCACCACTTCACGGGCAGGTTATGGGGACCTCCTAGGCACGATATTTGAAGGAATTTTTCGTTTTTATTTTTAACCCTTATTTCATGGAAAACTCACTGTCCCTTTAAAAACGTTTTTTTTTTTAACTTTTTGACCTTGTTTCCTGTCCCCCAGGGCACTACCTGGACCCCCATACACCTTTTATGGCAAATATCTAGCATATATGCCATCTTGGAGGGCACTCTAAAAAAATTTCAGCCCCATTGACTTGCATTGAGTTCGAGTTCAGGTTCGGGTTCGGAACCGAACATTTGGGAAGTTCGGGTTCGGGCCCAAACCGAACTCGGGGGGTGTTCGGCTCATCCCTAGTTACAGGTCACTTTAAATTGTTGCTGGATAATTTTAATATGGTTTTATTTATGGATGTTTTAATGCAATTCGATGCAATTATGCAAAATAAATTGGGAACATGTAGGTACTGTATGTTGTTGGATTACAGACATTGGGGTAAGAGACTTTCTATAATTTGTGATCCTTAGAAACATTATGGGCTAAATTACAATCTTCGTGCAAACGTTTGCGCCTGCACAAAAAAACGTTAACGCGAGGGGTAAAACCCTTTGTGCCGAATGCCATATTACATAGTCAGCGCAACAACCACGTGCAATCTTCTACCGCGGGTGAACCTGCACGAACCCTGTGCGAGCTTACTGTACTGCACACCTCCTATACTTAACATTGTGAGCGCAAATGCGCATGTGCGCTGGTATGCGGATGGTATTACAATCTATGCGCAGGATTTAACGCATAGCCTTTGCTCGCATTATTTTAGCAACTCCTAAAAGCTGGTGTTAATGGCAAATCTGAACAACACTCGTAGCTGACCCCCCCCTTTCAAATCTGAACAACCTAGCCGAAGCCAAATACACCAGCCCAGCAAAAAAATAATGCAGCAAAGTATAGTTACACATTCTACTCATACCAAACAATAAAATGGAGAAGTTGTGTGTGCATTTTTTATTGCTGCAGCATATATGCTCAGATTGACTTTGACAGGTGCAAAAACTTAACATGAGATAATTGTGGTTCTTAATTCTGATTGGCTGAATCGCGTGAAAAAAACAGTGCGAACACTGATTTCTGTGCGTGACGGTACTGCGCGAGCATTTGGGACCTTCCGGTTTACGCGCGTTATTGATCGACGGATGAAAAGACGCGCAAGTATTGTAATTCCAGTGTTGATTTGCGCGCAAACGTTTAACGCTTGGTGCAAAAATTAACACGTTGCGCAAGCGTTTTTGAGCGAAGATTGTAATAGGCCTTATGCTTTTTAAGAAAGTAATTAGGAGCTCACCTGTACATTATTTTAAGTGGTTTATTAATGGATGGAAAGTGTAGTAAGCAGATATGAATTATAGATCACATGTCGACGAACTTAAAATCATGTTATTTCATAAATCCCCTCGTAATTGTTTTGTATCCGTTGTGCATTCTTGCATAGCCCACCTAGGCCTGGGGGTCGGGCAACAGCCTGGAGGGGGCAGCATTTTATTTCCTAATGCCTGTCTTTTAGAATTCTAATATATCTGAAGTATGCGGGTGTATAACAGAGTTCCAAAATAATAAAACAAAATTAAAATAAATGTTGTTAGAAATTAAGATTGTTTGCTTTTGGTCTAAATTACAATTTTATTCACATAAATACCCCAGAAAGATCACGAATATTTGTGTTAAGCACACGATACTGCTCAACATATTTTGATATCAGCTGGGGGGACGACAGAATTTGTAGTTACCAAGACAGCACCAAGTTGAAATAACCCCTGAGTGTACCTGTGCCATCTCTACAAGCAGTTTCAAAATATTTCAACACACGTCTTCATTTTATTTACCGTATTTTTCGCTCCATAAGACGCACCTGACCATAAGACGCACCTAGTTTTTAGAGGAGGTAAACAGGAAAAAAAATATTCTGAATCAGATAGTGTAATAATGGATATGCCCTCATGGATATGCCCCAGGAGCTCTCATGGATATGCCCCAGGAGCTCTCATGGATATTGCCCCAGCAGCTCTCATGGATATGCCCCAGCAGCGCTCATGGATATGCCCCAGCTCCTCTCATGGATATTGCCCCAGCTCCTCTCATGGATAATGCCCCAGCTGTTCTCATGGATAATGCCCCAGCTCCTCTCATGGATATACTGCCCCAGCTCCTCTCATGGATATACTACCCCAGCTCCTCTCATGGATATACTGCCCCAGCTCCTCTCATGGATATACTGCCCCAGCAGCTCTCATGGATACTGCCCCTGCAGCTCTCATGGATACTGCCCCCAGGCCCCAGCTCACCTCCTGCCGCCTCCGCCGCGTGTTCGGCTCCCTCTGAGCATCCAGCGGCATGGAGCTTGGGCGCTCGCCTGAGGGAGCCACGTGATCAGCGGCGATCTCGCGAGAACTCGGCTGGTGACGTGGTTCCCCCAGGCGAGCGCCGAAGCTCCATAGCTTCGGATGCTCGCCGGGAGCCGAACAATGCAACGTGCAGTATTCGCTCCATAAGACGCACACACTTTCCCCCCACACTTTTTTGGGGGGAAAAAGTGCGTCTTATGGAGCGAAAAATACGGTATATATTTTCTCAGGAAACTGTTTATTTTGGGATGGTTTCATGCTATTGAATCGAATATTGTCTCTGTTATTGAAATATCCTCCATTTCTAGATTTTGTCAATTGTCTCTCTCACTTTATCTGTTTGTAATTGAAAGGGTTAAAATTATGTATATAAATGACAAAAGAGATGAATGCAGAGCTAGCTTGCGAAAGCCCGAAGCACTGGGTGAAATGTGTAACTCTCTCCACACATGAACTCTGTTACATCTCAATGTATCCTTCCTGGTAAAATACTTTATAAATAAATAAATACATGGACTAGCTAGTGTTTTGGACAGTCCAGGTAACAGTATGTAAGATGACGTGAAGGGGAAGTGAACATGGTTAATTCAGCAGTAGTAAAGCCGACCTAAGGACTCTAAAGGGGTTATTCAGAGAGCATCGAAATGTCACCGATATTTTCGCCGGTTTTATGGCTTTTTTTAAATAAAATTCACAGATAAGCTGCTGTAAAAAACCTGCCAATCCGGAAAAAGCCGATGATCCGCCAAACAGAGCGACGACTTGCCACTGGAAAAAGCTGAGAAGCCGAAGAACGGGGTAAAAAAAATAAATAAAACAATTGAAAGTGTCAAATTTGAAATGATGTTTGCAAAAATCTACTGGATGAAAATGTCTGGAACTAACATATAAGGTCCTATGAATAATATTAATAGAAAGGTCTGTACAGAATAAAGAAAAAAAAGCTATCAAAAATAAATAAATAGGCCAAAATAAAATTGTGCTATAATCCCAAAAAATGCCTAAAAAATATCTGTAAAAAAAAAGATAAAGACACTTTTTGCTGCTGAATGAAAGAATAAACGGTTTGTTAGATATTGAATAAAAATAAGATTATTTTTAACATTGAAGCCTATGGGATTCGCCTGATTATACCTGCCGAATGAAACCACCAAACACCAGGGTATTTCTCTGACATTTCTGTGCTGTTCAGTGTTCTCTGAATAGATTAACCATTGCTTCTCCTGAGGATTTCACTGCCGTCGAACAGGCACCTTATTTTGATGGCAATCCGCCAAAATTTGGCGAACTGCCCCGAACTGGCAACATACGGGAAAACTCACTGTGTGGTGGCTTTTCGTTGCCAGATCGGCTCTCTCTGAATCACCTTGTAAGAGTCGTTGAGATCCACGTCATATAGCAGAAGAAGCCTGAGAAGTGCACGGAGAGCAAATATAGTGCTTTTCATTTTGTACATCCGCATAAGTGCTGGGATTTCTTCTACAGACGATCTGCCTGTGTAATTGTTCTTTAGCCAATATAGCATGGTTTTAGAGTTTGGTTATACTGGACATCCCTCCGGAAACTGGGAACCTGATGACCGTTGGCACTTGGCTGCAAAATTGATGATTATACCTAATATTGCGATTTTATTTTTAAATATTGTCTCTTTTATAACAAAATGCTGGAACGTATTTTTCTTTTAGAACATCTTTGTTTTGGAGCATTACTGTTGTAAGGATCCAACAACCACTGGGAGTTGATCCTTCCCAGAGCACAGCCAGTAAGAGTAGCACTTTATGCTTCCCTCTGTGAGTGTGAATTCATTCATTATTTATTACTCATAGTAATGTATGGTACAATGTGCACTAAATGTTTCTCACCTTTTATATCTTAGGTCGCTATATTTGCTTATATACATACTAATAATGATAAGTATCTGAACAGTGTGTATTTGTGTATCTTTTGGGGTACTACTTACTATTCGTACGTTGTGGAAACTGTTGGTGCTATTTAAGTTACGATAATAACAAAATAATAATAAAGAATAACATGATAAAAAGAGACAAATTGATAAACAGTAACAATGCAACCCTTGGAAATGTGTCACCTTATAGCCTGGAAGTTAAGTGACTGTAATATTGTGACTGTGTATCTTAGTCTATTCTCGGGTTACAATAATAGACAGATTTTTCTTTTTTTTTGCAACCATATTCATAGTGATCCCCAGATCATAATAATGTATTGCAAAGTCCCAGGAGATTATTCTGGGAATGGTGTGATGAGGATTTCCAGCTTTTGAAACCTTAATAGGTATCAAGAGGTTCAGTTGGTAGGTTGGCTTTTAGTTACTAGGCTAAATGTAGTACCTACTTCCCCAGAGGTTAGACAAACAGCACAGGTCAATTCCACACTAAATGCTGTTTTATTTAGTTTGTTACTTATCATACAGATTCCAATGTCATTATTTATTTTAAAAAAATCAGTTGAAGTAACTATAAGACACTCACCAGCACACAGTGCTGCAGCCATTCATTTCTGCCTCCGAGGAGTGCCGCAACTATTATGCTTTCTTGGACAGTATAACCTATATACAACCCCTGGCTGTCTTGTTAGTATTTCACCATGAGTTCCTTTAGCATACATGACCTAAATGCCACAAAGCGTCACCATCATGCAATGCCCACTAGCAAGTGTCGCGCATAGATAACATGGCGGATCTGGGAAACCTGTCACAATCTGTAGCAATGAATTAAGGAAATGATCTATCCAAGCATTGTTTTAATACAATACAAAATTATCAATCTTTGTAAAAATTAAAAAAAGGGAACTGCAGGAAAAAGTGATGCTAAATGCATTAACCCTGCACCTTCAATACCAAGGGACTTTCCTGAAAACCACTGTCAGCAACTAAAGGATGTTTTGGAAAATATTTTTTTAATTACCGTAAGTATACAGTAAGAAATATTTGGAAATATTTAAACTTTATTCCTTCTGGAAATAAACTGTTTGGAAGGCAGGTGACGCCATCTGCTTGCTAAGAGGAGTGACTGCAGCACTGGGCTCCATGCTGGACCAGTTGGGGATATGACACACACAGGGTTATTCAAAGAGAATCGAAAAGTCACCAAACGTTCGGTGACTTTTCATTCTCTTCAATTCGGTGCTGTGTATTCAGCAAGCACCACAGGGCCGTCGTAGTGCAGATGAAAGTCGTCACAAACCCGCCGAACACTCACTGCAAAACCCAGCGAACGCTCACCGAAACCTGCAAAAACCCGGAGAAACCCGAGCAGGAGCCGATCACAGGACAGAGCAACAGAACAGAAAAACCCAACATCGCAGACGAATGGAGTGAAAAAAAAAAAACAGTACGCTTGAATGTTTGTAAAGAAACTACAGAACGAAAATGTCTGAAATTTACATATAAGATCCAATGAATGATAATAAAAAGGGCTGTTACAGAAAAAAGAAAAAATGATTTAAAGAAAAAAAATGTTTGCAAAAAAAGGCCTAAAAGATCATAAAAAAATTTAAAAATAAAGAGACTTTTTACTGCAGAATATAATAACAGACGGTTTATTAGATATTAAATTTAAATGGGAAAATTTTTAACATTGAAGCCTATGGGAATAGCCTGAATAAACCTGTCAAATTAAACCACTGAACAGCAGGGCATTTCGGCAACTTTTCACTGCTGGTTTATGTTCTCTGAATAGACGAAGCATTGCTTCTCTATGGGGATTTCACTTCCCTCGAACAGGCACCGAACAGGCACCGTATGTGCAGGCAATTCGCCAACATTTGGCGAACTGCCTGCTCTCTGGATAGCCGAGTGGACAGGAAAGGTAGCCGAACGCTGAATTTCAGTGTTCGGTTACCTTTCGCTAGCAATTCGGATCTCTTCGAATAACCCTGACAGGGTTAATCAGAGAAAGGGGAAAACCAGGAGAACTGGCAGGAGAAGAGAACAATCTAGAGCAAATAGCCGATTTGGAAAGTGAGATAAAGGGGAGAATTTTTCTGGTTTGGCTATTTTGACCTAGAATTTTCACTTCTCCAGTAATTCTCCTGACTTTCACCTTTCTTTGAATAGACCTGTCATTCCTTGGCATTGCTCAAGTAGAACATCATATTGTGGTGTACCCCAAGGCTCGATACTTGGCCCCCTGCTATTCACAATATTCACAAACGATCTGCCCAATGTCTGCAAAGCTTCTACTGTACATATGTATGCAGACGACACTGTAATCTATACCAGCAAACCAAATCTCCCACAGCTGGAGGCCGTGCTGCAAGAACAATTCACAGGGGTAGAAAAGTGGATCGCAAATAACAAACTTTTTCTAAATACTGACAAAACTGTTACAATGCTCTTTGGAACCGCACCTAAACTACACAAATTGCAAACACCACATCTATGTGTTGGGACAAAATCAAATGGCACGCTGACCACAGTCACTTCTCTCAAATATCTAGGTATGTGGTTAGACCCAAATCTATCTTTTGGCCCCCACATCGAAAAACTCTCAAATAAACTCTACCCCAAACTAGGTGCCCTGTACAGAAACAAATCCTGCCTGAGCCCCGCGGTAAGAAAGCAGATTGTACAACAAATGCTTATGCCAGCCATTGAATACGGAGATGTAGTGTATGCAGCTGCCCCGCAAACACACCTCCAGAAACTTACTACATTGTATAACTCATTCTGTCGCTTTGTGCTACAATGTAACTACATGACACACCATTGTGACATGTTAAAAGAACTAAACTGGCCATCACTGGACTCTAGACGCACCCTTCACCTTTCCAACCTGGTGTTTAAGAGCTTTTCTGGGAAGCTACCACCCTACCTGAATATGCTGCTTCCCCCGGCAGTTCCCTCCTCCTATAACCTCAGATCCAGGACCAGCACCTTACTTGCAATACCGCAATACAAAAAGAAAATGGCTCGATCCTCATTTTCCTACAGAGCACCACAATTATGGAATAACCTCCCAGACACCGTCAAATCTTCCCCCAGTCTAAAGTCCCTTAAGACTTCCCTATTAACATACCTCAATACAGAATGCACCTGTAAACATGTAACATAATGACTTTATTTCCTCCATATTTATTTTTCTGTTAATCTGTATATTTGGTCTTGTGTTAATTTCTTGCATTTTACTATTTTGTATTTCTGTAACCACTCAATGTTCTCGAACCCAGGACATACTTGAAAACGAGAGAAATCTCAAGGTATCCTTCCTGGTAAAATCCTTTTATAAAATAAATAAAATAAATTATATTCAATATCAGGGCACCAGGAGGTGACTTGCAGGTTAAATATAGTTGATCTTGGTAGTGAAGGGGTTATTTGCAAATATGCAAATATATTGAGAATCATTCAATGCAAATAAATTAATCATAAAATGTAACCACACATGTGGAAATATTTGTGGTCAATGTAATGAAATGTAAGCATATCAGAGTTGATTTGTTTGATTGATTTGCATGATATTTGCACGATTTTGGTATCCAACACACATAAGATATAGTACAGGGCAGAGCAAAACATACAGGTCTATTCAGTAAAGGTGAAACTCAGGAGAACTGGCAGGAGAAGTGAAAATTCTAGGTCAAAGTAGCAAACCAGAAAAATTCCACCATTTACGTATCTCACTTTCCAAATCAGCTATTTGGTCTAGATTCATCTCTTCTCCTGACAGTTCTCCTGATTTTCACCTTTCTCTGAATAACCCTGATACTGTCTCTTATCATTTCATTGAGCTTAAAAGTGATCTTGCAGCATTTTTACAAATCAGTCTATAACAAAAGGAAGAAAAGAACAGAAGTTCTCATAAACTGCATGATGAACCTAAGTGACTACGTAAAGTTATCTTTTTGAATGCAGCTTTTTGCCTTGTTTAAAACTATCTTCATTGCACAAATATTTGGAAACATGCTGTCATCTTTGTGATACAGAAAACCATGAAGGTCAGATTATAAAGGGGTGTGGAAAGCCTTGGAGCTGGATTCTTGCAAAATAAAACTATTCCATTGTTTTAAGAGTAACCTGCCAACACAAACATCTGACTACAATGTCACGGAGATAAACAGTCAGTATACCTGGAAGAAAAGTCAAACGCAATGGGCCGCAATGGAAAAAAACAAAATGTCAGTTTTTCCATGAAGTTGGTAATGTACAAAAATGATCGAATATAATAAAGAAAAAAACGACAAGTTTAGAAAAGTGTGTTAGGTTAGAAGGAATGTCACCTAAAAATGTCTTGTGATATATAGCTATATTTCAGAACCCACAAAATATTTTTACAAGTGGTATCCCATAATAAAGTCACCAAAATTAGAGTTAGTGTTACAGTTAGGTTTAGTGTAAATCACCAAACTTTATTCAAGCCATGCTTCTATCGTTATTTGAAGCTGGAACGTGTTTGAAAAGACTTTGGTGATTTTACACTTGAAACAATAACAAAGCCATAAGTCGCCTACTGATGACCGGGTCGGACTCCGGGAGACAAAAAACACACAAAATACGCAAACACATAACTGTGGAATAATATATATATTTATTTTATATAGGCCACAGCTAAAAACTCCACACTAAAAACCCACCATAATGACATAACAATTCTAATAACAAATTAAAACAATAATCCAGTGCTGAAAGAGGACTCCCCACAACCCCCACACACCTCCAAACCAACCAACCACCAAAAATCTTCCCAACTCCCAACCATCTGACCAAAGCATTCCTAACTAAAAAGGAACCCCTAGCCAGCACTGCCTTCAAGCCCCCGCCACAAGCTCCTCACATAACCTCTTATGGGAGAGCTCCCCCACCAAGAAAAAACAGGGCTTGTTCAATCCCTTCCTTGAGTCCCAGGATGAACAGATCCTTGCCCACATCTGTCAGGTGAACTCCATCCGCCATAAAATAACACTCCACCTCCTCCTCTTCAAAAGGTAGATGTCGCACCACCACACCCTCCATCCTCCTCACGAACCTTCGCATGCAGCGATTCAGCTTGATACGGCCCAGCCGCACCGCCTCCTCATTCTCTGCCTGCTCCCACACCATCCTTGGCAACACCTCGGACCACACCACCACTGTCCATGGTGACCACACCCTCAACTGCCGCAGATCTTCCTGCATCTGCTCCAGCAGCATACAAAGAGGGACCACACCCAAATCAGTCCCTCCCATGTGAACCACCAGCACATGGGGAACTTCACCATGCCTCAGGGCACCCAAAACCGTCGGCTTAAACTCCTCCCATAGGAGTCCACGGATTCCGATCCACCGTACCCATGTTGCCGACCCAAGCAGACCCATCTGAACTCCAGAGGATCGCACCAACGCCCTTCTTCTCGCCCAAAAAATCAGCGAGTCACCAATAATCCACACCACTCTCGGAGGATCTGCAAAAACAAAAACACATTACCAACATCTCCACCACACAAAATACTTTAAAAAGAAAAAATTCACCACACAAAATACTTTAAAAGAAAAACTCCCCACCAAACCACCACACAACCCTCCCCATAACCATGACCATACCTGTAAAGAAAAACATATCATAAACATACACCAACTCCTTGCCTCCAAATACTCCAAACCCCCACACTCAACCCCAAACAACCAACAAATTTACAAAGATAAAATAGAATAAATATATATATTCCGTATAAAATTTATAATTTATATTTCATGTATAAATTTGATATTTTTCATATTTCAAAATTTCTCTTTTTTTTTAAAAAGTTGAAAATATAACATACAGCAAACTGTGCTCCACATTGCCTCCCAGCTTTAACAGATGATTGCAAAAATTCATGGCAGCAAACCAGGACGAATGTAAGACTTAAAAGCCCTTGAGTTCCATCCTCCCAATTCTTGAATTTCCGTTGTCGACAAACCCAACCTTGAAGCTTCCGTTGCAGCCCCAATACGAAAAGAATGAGAACCAAATTCCCTCGGATTTCTCCCTAAACTCGCCAAACCCTTCTTAAAAATAGAAATAAACTGAAATCTTGATAAAGCCGACCTGTCCGCGAGATATAAAAAGCCCACACTAGACTCCACCCTTACCTCCAAAAATTTCTTAACGTTCTCCACTGGACAAACCACACAGTTATCCACACTGAATAAACCAACTCTACGCCCCCTACCCAACTGATCCGTCTTGGAGTTAGCAACGCAAATGACCAGATCATTAACTCCCAAACAAACCGCATCAGCTCCTAAACCACCACCTCCTTTCTTAGAATTACACACCAACTCACCCACTCGAAATGCCCCAAAAAACCCTAAACAAAAAGCCTCCCTCAAAAGCAGAACCTCATAAGGTGAAGAACAAAAACTCTCAACAAAATCCCAAAGCCTCTCCAATAATTGTCTCGAAACTGGACGCCTATCGTCTGCCCTGCATCTCCCCTTCACATAACCCCGAACAGCACATCTGATCACAAAATCCTTGGTGACATCTCTTATTCCCGATACCTGAAAAAGGAAAGCCAAGGCGGCTAAAGACTGCCGAACCACTCCAGGAGATGCCCCAGACTCAAATAACCGAATGAGGTATGCTCTGAGCAGACTTTCGTCATCCAAACCAACCACTGCCACGTACCTGAACCGCTCAGCCAAAGCGTCCCAATCCCTCCATATTAGCGAGTAGGCCTTTCAAGATGACTCAGACAAAGAACCTCTCACCCATCTTCCAAAAATTCCGAGCCTAGCTGCCAAAGGCCCTTCAGACAAGGGGTGCCCACCTCCTCTGCCAACGGAGCCAGGGAACGAAACCTGCCCCACTGAAAATGAGGCAAAGCATCAGCCACTGAGTTAAGGCGACCCGGGACATGCCTTGCCCTGCATAAAACATTAAACTTAAGACACATCAACTCAAATCTCTTCAGCAATTTAATGACTGGCAATGATGAAGCCGACAAAGAATTAACCACCGCCACCACCGCCATGTTGTCAGAACGGAACAGGATCCTTCTTCCCTCCAGAGCACCTCCCCACAGCTCCAAGGCCACTACTAATGGAAACAAATACAAAAAGGCCAAATCCGGCACTAAGGAAGATGCCAACCAACTATCGGGCCAATGAGAAGCACACCAACGTCCCCCAAAATATACCCCAAAACCAACACCTCCCGAGGCATCCGTAAAAAATTCCAGCTCCTTCGCCAAAACCTCTTTTGAAGGGAATAAGGCCACCCCATTAAACACCACCAAAAAGGATTTCCACACTTCCAAATCCTCCTTCATGGTCCTAGAAATCCTAACAAAGTGATGACCTTCCCGAACACCCCGTGTCGCCAAAGCCAATCCACGTAAAAAGACTCTTCCCACCGGAATGACCCTGCACGCAAAATTCAAGCGACCAATCAGCGCCTGAAGCTCTCTCAACTGTAATTTCTTAACCGACAGGGCCCCTTCAACCTGTTTCAAAGCTTCCACCACTTTTTTCATAGGTAAACGACACTTACCCTTTACTGAATCAATCTCAATTCCCAAGAAAGTGATAACCGATGCTGGACCTTCCATTTTATCAGAGGCCAAAGGAACACCAAATCGGTGTGCCACCCACTGAAAAGACCGATGAATGTGCAGACACTCTCCTGTCCCTTCCCTTCCCACACACAAGAAATCATCCAGATAGCGAGTCAGATTGTTCGACCCTGCCACTTCACGTCCCACCCATTCCAAAAATGTACTGAAACATTCAAAAAAGGAACAGGAAATGGAACAACCCATAGGCAACCATAAATCCACATAAAATTCGCCTTCAAACCAAAATCCCAGAAGATGATGACACGAAGGATGAATAGGTAATAACCGAAAAGCCGACTCAATATCAACCTAGGCCATCAAAGCCCCCGGTCCTGCATTACGAACCAAACTGACCGCAGAATCAAAAGACACGTATGACACTGAGGCCAACTCTTCACCAATATCATCATTCACCGATTCCCCCCGCAGAAAGGATAAATGATGAATCAAACGAAACTCTTCTGCCTTCCGCTTCGGCACAACCCCCAAAGGGGATATCCTTAAATCCCGCACCGGAGGAGACGAGAATGGACCTGCCATCCTACCAGCCCCAATCTCCTTAAACACCTTCTCCCGAACTACCTCCGGATACACTCTAGCCGACTTCAAATTTCTAAACTTGCCATCCCCTGGCCTTACCACAAAAGGAGTCCGAAAACCAACAACAAAACCATCACGTAAAAACTCTGCATCTCTATCAGGGTTATTCAGAGAGCGTGAAAAGCAGGAGAATGACTGGAGAATGGCTGGAGAATGAAAAATTCTAGGTCAACATAGCCAAACCAGAAAAATTCTCCCTTTCATCTCACTTTCCAAATCGGCTATTTTGACCTAGAATTTTTCATTCTCCTGTCATTCTCCTGCTTTTCACGCTCTCTGAATAACCCTGTATGTCTTCCGTAAAGCCTTAGCCACGTTAACATCGCGCCGAGTTTCACCGGGGAAGCTCCCCTCTCCAGATTCTCCAAAAGGCTCCTTGTCTTGCCCTCTTAAAACATCTGGACAATGAGTGCAATCCTCCACAATTTGAACATTCGTGCTTGTATCTGCACCCTGCACCAAACTTGCACTGACCCTCGTTAAACTGCCAGCACATTCCCTTTTTTAACACCAGCCGGTGGGGAACTGAATCCTCCCCCATCGGCTCCCCCTGGAAAGGGCAACGCCTTTTGTGCCCCCATCAAACGCAACCACAGTGTAATGTCCAATTGATCCCACCCCATGCCTGGGTGAGCCGCCAAACGTTGCCTAAACTGCTCATCGTATTTCCACCACGCCCAACCACCGTAAGTTTGATAAGCCTCCCAAATCCCATCCACATAACAAAAAAGACCCGAACAGTGCTGCGGGCTCTTTTCACCAAACAACCCTTGCCAAAATACAGAAAGCCCGGAGCCAATTCCCGAATGACTTAGGAATCCTCCATAACCTCTTCTTCCTTTCCTCCTCTTCCTTTAAACCGTCCTTAGACGAATCATCTTTTACCCCAGCCACCTCATCCAACGGAAGCAGGGAAAAAAGTTCCACATACTCCCCCCGCCATATGCCTTCTTTAACCTCCTGTTTCAAATGAAACCCCAAAGGCCCAGAAAATGACACGTAGGCATTCCTCCTTGCCACATCCGCCACTCCTGTGGACTCACCGAGTGAACCCACATTGCCACTCGGCCCATTAGAAGCCATAACTTCACCACCAAGAGCTCCACCGGCTCTCACAACTGGCCCACCTGCCCACTTCCAAGCTTGAGCCAAATCCACACCCTGGTTCACACCCCTTGGTGAACCCGACCAAGCCTCGAAGGCCCCCTGTAAAAAAGACATGAAAGAACCAACATCACCACCATTTCCGTTACCTGTCACCACACGAGGTCCTCCTGAACTTCCTGGCACCTCCATCGCCACTGACTCCAAACCTCCTGCACCACCTCCACCAACTCCAGCAGCCTGGAAACCACCCACCGGCTGTGGACTCCTCTCCCGAACCATTTGAACTCTGGACGAAAAATTAATAGTGCGATGAGCCCCAGAACCCGAAGTACCAAAATCAACCACTCGCTCCCTCACATCAACCTCCGGAGCCCCATCATCTCCACCACCTGAACACCAATTTACTTCGAGCTCTTGGGTGCCCTCATCCCGCACACCAACACCCTGTGTCACACCACTGTCCACATCCCTATCCACCAACTGTCTTACCACCGAAACATCAGTCCCTGAGACAGCCCTTGCTCCTCCTCTGGGACCCCTGGCGGAACACCGACCTCTCCTTCTCCCCGAGGAACTCCTCGAACTCTGCACTCCTTCTCTCCTGGTAGAACTCACCACACCACCCCTCCGACCGGAAGGATCCTTAGCCCCCGATACCGGCCTCGAGCTCCTACCTTCCACACACCTGGAAGCGCTCACGCCAGCCTCATTTCCAACTGCGTCACCACCAGCCCACATCCGATGAACCTCTCACGACCTCTCACAGCCTCCAATCTCAATCTCTCGGCCGCCGATATATCACTGGATTCGCCTCCCGGATTAAACCGTACTGGAGGCCTCGAAATCCTGGCAGACTGAGAACCCCCATCCGCCGCCAACACCTCCGACAGGCTTCTTCTGGCCCACTCCATACCACGGTGCTGAGCCGCCTCCCGCACTTCCTCCAGTAGTGACTCCAGCTTACCACCTTCCGCCATTTCCAAAACAATAATTTCGAGGCAAAAAGCCAAAAAAAACACTGCTTCTCTGACGCAGCACAGATTTTCACCGCTCTACCTCAGGAGAAAAAGGTGCGCAGAGCCTCTCCACACGGGCCTTAAGTACCCTCCTGTCGACTCCTCCCACACCGCTCCCGCTCAATCTCCTCACGCTCTGCAAAACCTTATAGAAAAAATCCTCCCTGCGTCCTGGCATCAGCGGCAACTTAAGGGCCTTACACCCTAGGTGCTTCAGGCCTTATTTATTTGAAGCTATTCAACTACTTTACATTCGCAAAGTAAAATAGTCCTTTTTTTCTATCCAGGTGACTTCTTTCAGTCGCTAGTAACTCCTTCACTACCAAGGGATTTTCCACAAAACCACTGTCAGTAACCAGTGTTTCTTTTGTAAAATAATTTTTAATTAATTAGACAGTAAGACATATTTGGAAATAATCTCAATGTAATTGCTTATTTGCCAGAGAGATGTTGCCATCTGCTGGCCAAAAGGAGTTACTTCAGTTCTGGACTCAGTGCTGTATCAGCTCGGGAGATGACATTCAGACACACACCCACACATCCTTCACTACCAAGCCATTTTTGTTGAAAAACATTTTAGCATATAATTTATTTATTTATTTGCAAAGTATTTTACCAGGAAGGATACATTTGAAACAAGGGATCAAACTTAACAACAAAATGTAGCGTAAAAATCAAAAATTTGTTGTTCTGAGAAAACAAATGTCATGTATTTGTTTATCCATCACAGAGATACTGTTGGAATGAAAGATTCTGCGCTCGAGATGGTGTTCTTTATCTTACAAGAAGTCACACGGGGTCTGCATTATCAGCATACAGGCAGAAACGGCCTTTTGTCAAATACTATAACCGTGATAAAGGTAAGTAATATAAATGGTGAGATATCCTGCTTACTGGGTTTGTAGTGATCATAATGAGATTATTAGGAATGCAGCTTCCAAAAATTACCGTCTCAATATAAAATATAATATCTGTATGTGGCAGAATGCTTGTGTATGGAAATTTCAGTAATACCTTGTATCTGTAGTGCACAGGGATTTTCAGTCATTATAACCCCTGAATCTTATCCTTGTACAGCAGTGAGTGACCCCAGAGCTCTCCCTGTATTCTGCCTTCTCCCTTTCTGCTCTAATGCATCAGTAATATATTTGAACTTTTTGATACAGTGAGGATTGGGGCTGCTATTTGAAAATTGTACACAAAGTGGATTTCATTTCTCCACAGGGGGCGCTCTAATCATGTTTTAAAAAGGTGTGAAAATTGTTTTTTTGATATGTAATGAGGGCTTTTTAATGTATTACAATGCAAAAAAATCGAGTTACTCGATTTTGGTGGTGAAAGGGTAAAAAAGTCTTTGCACAGCCTGCATCATACCCACGGTGCTAAAGCTTTAGGGTCATGTTATGTAAATTCAGCTTTTAAAAGTTGATTTAAGTAGTAAACAAATGCAGGGATGGGGGGCGGAGCTAGCGGCCATCGTGAGCAGACGCATGTGAGCAGAGCTCCAGCGTTCCGCGCCTAAATATATAATCTAACGGCCTCTAACTGCCGAATTTACCGGCGAAAATATTCCGGACAGCCTCCCAACAACTCCGGGCACCAGCATGGCACCACCTAAAATGCTGAGACTCACAGGGTTATCCAAAGAGATTCGAAAAGTCACCGCACGTTCGGTGACTTTTCGTTCTCTTCAATTCGGTTCCTTTTGCCGATTGCATTTCGGTGACCCTGCGGTGTATTCAGCAAACAGCACAGGGTCCCCGAATTGCAGGGAAAAGCTGCCGCAAACCCGCCGAAACCTAACCGAATGCACGCTGAAAACAAGCAAAAACATCTGGATTAACCTTCGAAGAAGCCGAACAGGAGCCGAACAGGAGCCGAACAAGAGCCAAATCACACAGAGCCGCAGCTGTGACGTAGAGGAGGCAGTGAATAAATTAGAAAAACCATTTGTATGAATCTGTGAAAATGAAACGCTGTTTGCAAAGAAACTACTGAGCGAAAATGTCTGAAATTTTCACAGGATGTCCAGGGAATGATAATAAAGAGGGCTGTTACAAAAAAAATAAGTAAACTGAAAAAAAAAAAAAACGGACTTTTTTTTTTAAAAAATTCAGAAAAATGCTTAAAGTATCCTAAAAAATCTATAAATAAAGAGACTTTTTGCTGCAGAATTTTATAATGAACGGTTTATTAGATATTGAATTAAAACAGGAATATTTTTAACATTGAAGTCTATGGGATTCTCCTGAATAAATTTGCCGAATTAAACCACCGAATGGCAGGGCATTAGGGGAACCTTTCACTGCTGGTTTGTGTTCTCTGAATAGCCGAAGCAGTGCTTTTTCATGGGGATTTCACTGCCCTCGAACAGGCACCGAACAGGCACCGTATGTGCAGGCAATTCGACAGGATTTGGCGAATTGCCTGCTCTCTGGATAGCCGAATGGCCAGGAAAGGTAACCGAATGCTGATTTTCAGCGTTCGGTTACCTTTCTCAAGCAATTCGAATCTCTTTGGATAACCCTGTAAGTGAAACGGCGCGATCGGCCAGGAAAGATAAAGGCCGCAACACCCAAGATGGCGGACCCGAGGACCCGAGCTCGCCGGCCTCAGTGGGGGAGAGTGAGGAGCTGGACTCGGGGGAACACTCTGAAGCCAGACCAGTTACTGATAAGGTACTGCACGCAATGTTACAAACACTTAGAACTACCATTCAATCTGACTTTCGAATGATAACTGCGGACATTCATAAAGAAATTAGGGAACTGGGAGACCGCACTGAAAACTTAGAGAGTAAGACTGATGAACTCTGTTTGGCTCACAACGAACTAATAGATGCCTTTCAGTCGCTCAGATCCTCCCATGACTCTCTGGTCTTAAAGATGGCGGATCAAGAGGACCGCGCACGCCGCAATAATATAAGGGTCCGCGGTGTTCCTGAAACGATAAAACCTCCAGACCTTCCGAAGTACCTACTCTTGCTATTCCAATCCTTACTTCCTGAACATCCCGACACGGACTTTTTGATGGATCGTGCCCACAGAGTACCTAAACCGAAATCTCTACCACCAACTGTCTCTAGAGACGTTATTCTGCGGATGCACTACTTCCCAATTAAGGAGGCCATTATGAAGACATACCGTAATTCCCAAATGGGGGATTCCTATAAAGAAATAATGCTGTTTCCGGACCTTTCTTCCCACACAATGGCGGGGAGACGGGCGTTCCAGAATGTAACAAAACTGTTACGGAATCATAATGTCCAATATCGATGGGGTTTCCCAACCAAGTTGTTGGTCTGGAAGGACGGTCAGTTGCATGTTTTAACTTCGGTAACCGACGGGATGAGACAGCTGGTCGCCTGGAATCTCCTGGAAGATTATACCCCTCCCAGAGTTCCATCTACCTCTCCCTCGAAAGTGTCCCCGGAGTGGCACAGGGTGGATACTCTCAAGAAACCGTGAGGACTTGATCTGTTTCTCCTTCAATTTCTCTTTATTATGAGACCTGCTATTTCTCCAGCGAAAATGGGCGTTAGACCTTCTCCACTTCACAAACCGAGGATTTACCTTTCTGGTGTTGATCTAATACATATTCAGCCCGGGGGGCTTCAAAGAAATGGCAGCACGAAATCGGCACGGGCACAATAGGGCGCAAGTTACCCTCTCTCTATGGTCGTGACGCCCCACCGCCCCCGTTGCCTTCCTCCAAGTTTTGGAGTAGACCCCGCTCAATTCTTTTGCGGAGGTTGTGAAGGCCTCTCTGAGACTATTGTACATAGTTTTTTCTGGGCTCTTACCCCAGACTTTTTCTTTACGTTCCTGTTCTCTCTTTTTAATTTTTTTCCTTTTTTCCTCCCCACCTCTCTCTTCCTCTACCGGAGAGTCCTGAAGTTGGATGAGTCCTTCCTACCGGCAGAACCGTATCCCAAACAACCTAGAGGCTATGACATTTTGATTTCTCATACTGGTTACTTTGTTGGTCGCAGAAGATTAAGGAAGGTTCCGTACCTGCAAGGTAACCTATGGCTGGGCATTGTTTTTCGTACTTTTTACCATGAACAACTCTAATCTGAAACTATATTCTCATAACGTAAAGGGATTGAATATGCCCCACAAAAGACACGCTCTTTATGCAGAACTAAAGAAACAAGACCCAGACATTGTGTGTCTCCAAGAAACTCATTTCCGTCGCCTAGCGCATCCGAATTTATATCTCCCAAATTATACTGTTCAATATCATGCTACCTCTCCTACTAAATCACGAGGGGCCTCCTTCCTTATCCATAACAGGGTCTCTTTCGATCTGCATAGAATAATTCGGGACACGAAAGGCCGTTTTTTAATCATTGTATGTTCATTGAACCATGTTCTGTATACTATTGCTAACCTTTACTGCCCCAATACAGGTCAATGTTCCTTTTTACGACACGCTTTGGGAAAGATCTCTCAGGTACAAATGGGCCACCTAATCCTTTGCGGGGACTTCAATCTCTCATTTGACGGAGCTAGGCCCTCGGGATCGCCCCAAAAAGCCACTCGGACTGCTCTCAACCTTATGTCGGAACACCAGCTACACGACACATGGAGACTATTCCACCCCGACGAAGTAGATTATTCCTACTATTCGCTTACACATCACACATACTCCAGGATAGATTACATATATACCCATAATTCCGCCCTACCATTAGTGTCTGACTGCGAAATTGGTTTAATAACTTGGTCGGATCATGCCCCTCTTTTACTGACACTCTCAGGATCCCATACTGCATTTGGCAAATCCCCATGGCGCTTGAATGAATCTCATTCTGAATTTTAGCAATTTTAGTTCGCGCCAAACGGCCCCTCAATCTATGAGCGAATTTGGCGCGAACTAAAATTGCTAAAATTCAGACTGCCTCAAACTCCTTTGTCCACCAACCCCAGCAAATAGCGAATAAATTTGCGGAATATTACGCCCAATTATATAATCTACACTCAGATACATCCACACCGCAACCTTCGTTAACTGGCATATTCACATATCTGACGTCGATCAGCCTCCCTCAACTTTCTGAGTCTCGGCATGATATATTGACGACCCCGATTACCGCTCTGGAACTCACGACAGTCCTTTCATCCCTACCCTCTCGTAAATCTCCTGGTCCAGATGGATTCTCTTCTAAATACTACACAACCTTTGCAGACAATCTGACTCCACACATGCTGACCTTATTTAACTGGATGTTCGATTCGGGTACAGCCCCGCCTGACCTTTTAAAAGCCATGATTGTCACTATCCCTAAAGAAGGTAAAAATCCTGAGTTATGTTCCAACTATCATCCCATATCTCTCCTAAACGTGGATATTAAGATCTACGCAAAACTATTGGCCAACAGACTGTCACCATTTCTTCCTGACTTGGTGTCAGATGACCAGGTGGGGTTCATTTTGGGTCGACAGGGCACCGACAATACAATTAGGCTTCTTAATATACTAGACTGTGTAGCTAGAGACTCTTCCCCTTGCCTTCTCCTGTCTTTAGATGCTGAGAAGGCATTTGACAGACTCAACTGGCTGTTTTTGAGACATGTTCTCCTTAAATTTAATCTTCCAGTACCTTTTATCTCAGCTATTTTTGCCCTATACTCCTCCCCTACTGCACAAGTATTAAATGCGGGTTTCCTTTCGGATACCTTTAACATAACGAATGGCACACGTCAGGGATGCCCACTTTCACCCCTCCTATACGCCTTGGCATTGGAGCCGTTGGCACAAGCTATTAGAGCTCACTCGGAGATAGAGGAGTTTCGTGTGGACCTAGAGAAAATAAAATTAGTTTGTTTGCTGACGACATTCTACTCACCCTGTCTAATCCCACGTCCTCATTACCCCACCTCCACGAATCTTTATCTCAATATAGCAGAGTTTCCTACCATAAAATAAATCTGTCTAAAACACAGGCTCTAGATACACATCTCTCTCATGACCGCCTCCTTTTAAGAACAACATATCAATATGACTGGCGAGATACTTTCCTCACCTACCTAGGGATAAAAATTTCATTCTCACGTAGCACTATGTATAAATTAAATTACGCCTCATTGTTACCAATGATACGAGATTTGTGTTCCAAGTGGACTCGGCTAGAATTTTCCTGGTTGGGGAGAATAGCCGTAATTAAAATGTCTATCTTACCAAAAATTTTATATATATTTCGAGCTTTACCCCTCTCCCCACACCCGTCCTTCTTTAAATCTATTCAAGGAGTTATTAACCAATTTATCTGGAAAAAGAAAAAGCCCCGGGTCGGCTTTCAGGTCCTCATCACCTCAGTGCCTCAGGGTGGTCTGGGACTCCCTAATATTTCGTTGTACTATCAAGCGGCCCTAATGGCCCTGTTGGGAACTGCATTATCATCTGCCTCTGCCCCGCAGTGGACGATGTCTATTCACCCCACTTTCTCTCCTTTTAAACTAACTGATGTGGCCTGGCTCCCAAAACACACCCGACCTTCCCTACCTGTCCTTCTTCCGCTAGCGACTTTACTCCTACGCACCTGGGATGCAGTTCGAAGCCGATTATGTCATTATCACCCCTTCCATTTAGCTACACCACTTACGACATTATCACACAAAATTCACAACTTCGATGCCCGTCATTGGAAACCTCATGATATATTGTACCTGGTAGACTTTTACTCTCCTACTGAATTCATGTCATACGAGACGTTAAGCGGATGTTACGACTTTGCACGCCCCCTCCAATTCTCTTACTTACAAGTTAAAACCTTCCTGTCGACATACGACATGGTGGGCCCAGGAAAGATCTCCATACCGGCCTTATCCCCATTTGAAGCTTACTGTATCAAACCCTACACACCGGCTAGACTCCTCTCCTTATGTTATAAACTCCTGATAAAACCGACCCCCAATTGGAAGAATAAGTTTCAACTAAACTGGGAGCGGGACCTAAACGTTACTATTTCTTTAAATGAATGGTCACGCTGTTTTCAGGGAGATAAAGGGAAGTTTAAAAGTGCCACGCTGAATGAAGCTCGGAAAAAGCTCCTTTACCGCTGGTATCTAACCCCTGATAGACTCAGCCACTTTTTCACCACAAGCTCCTCTACCTGTTGGAGATGTTTGAAGGACAGGGGCTCTTTCATTCACGTTTGGTGGCATTGTCCTTCCTTGAATCAACTATGGAGTGACATCGTGATTTTTGTGAACAAAATTCTGGGTACTAATTTCACTACTGATCCGATAATGCTTTTATTACAAATATTCCCTACGGATACATCGGTCGCCCAACGGAAATTAGCGGCCCATATTCTTACGTCAGCTTATACCCTTATAGCATCCCACTGGCGTACCCAGTCACTCCCTTCGCTACAAGACATCCGCTGCAGACTGGGGGATATTCGCTCGCTAGACGCGATGGCGGCCTGGACTTCAGGAGTCCCTTATTCTACGAGAGACCACTGGTTTCTCTGGGATACACACTTTGGTACCTAAACTGTTATTAGATATAAGTTGGATTCGATCCCATAGTTGTTCTTCCGGTAGAAGTCTTTACTCTCCCCCTTCTCCCTCCCCCCGCTCCGTTCTTTTTCTCTCTCCTCCACATTGCCCTCCCTGATTTTATTTCCTTTCAATTGAAGAGATGTTCATACCGTTATATAGAATAAGGGACATTCGTCTCAGAGGAGTCCCTGTGGTATTGTACACATGTGTAAAAGTTTTGATATGTTTCATCATACGAACCGGCGATGTATGTATTATTGTTTGCTCTTTTCTTCTTTGAAAAATTCTAATAAACTCTTTATACAAAAAAAAACAAATGCAGGGATGTTGCACCAATAAGTAAAAAGAGTAAGAGGACAGTGATCAGAGCATGCTATAATAGTATAATAGTTAAAATAATGTTAAATGTAAACAACGCTTATTAATTAAGTAAATGTTCAACATAATAAAGTTATTATCTTAGGGTTGACTATATTAACCCTTTTACTACAAAGAATAATTACATGCGATCTACAAGTCACCTTCTGGTACCCGATATCGAGTATAGTCGATATGATGTCCCACAGGAGCAATGCAAAGGAATTAAGTTGATTGCAAATGAAATTCATTTGCCTTTTGGCTCCACAACATGCCCCTAAAGATTTAGCACCGTGGGAATGATACCTGAGCTGCTAACACTTTTTAAATCCATCTGGGGATGTGTCTAAACTTCATCTCCATAGCTGATCCTACACTGAAACCAGAACTGCAGTAACTCCTTTTGGCCAGCAGATGGTGACATCTAGTTCCCAAATAGGTTATTACAGTAAGGAATACATTGGAAACATTCCCAAATGTTTCTTGTTGTTACTCCTGGTCGTTTCAGCTGCCCTGGTGGGCATGGGCCCAACACCGCTTTTTCTCTATGTATGTACAGTATATTTTGGTGTAACACCAGTTAGGTCATTTTTGTTTCTGTTCCTTCTCCATGTTTTTGTTTTTCACCACAAAGTGGGAGTATTTGGTGAGGGTATAAATAAAGTCCACCATTTTGCCTCTTAACTGGGAAACAGCAAGAGAATGTGCAGTTGCTCAGAGGAGCGGCTTCTGGTTTCATTAGGTAGGACTCACCTTCCGAAGATGTGCCTTGACGCGGCAGGTGGGCTTACATTTCAATGGCCATTCAAGTAAACCAAAACCTCTGTGTTTTGTTTCACAAGGAATTATATAGAAATGAGTGCAGATGAGCGCACTTTTTTCTTGTTATGCTTTATACATGATATGTGTTGTTACTCATGGTTGTTGCAGCTGCCCTGGTGGGCATGGGCGCGACACCGCTTTTTCTGTATGGAGGTGACTCCTGTCTAGTGGTAAATGAAGGTATCCAGGGACTTGGCACTGAATATTTTTATGGATCTCTGCCCTGTTCCTCTCCTCGTCTCACCCTTTCACGCCCCTCAGTTTCTCTGTCCCATCCCTCATTCTTAATTACTTATACAATTGATCTTAATTAAAATGTACAATTCTTAATTCTATAAACCAAAAAAACAACATAAAGCACACTTTAAGGATATGTTAAGTAAAATAATATTGAAGCACAGATGTAAGTGAGAACAAAACGTTTGTACACTAACTCTCCCTGTTCATGCAGTTTTATGAGGTGAGATATTTAGGGCTACTTTATGATTCTTTCCTGCTTTAGCAAATATAATGTAACTGGAAAGTTTTAGGGATTTTCCTTGCCAGAACAGAATCCACATAAAGGAAAGCAGACACAGAGGGATATTAGCAATGTGGCTTACTCCCTCCACAACCTGGATGCTTATAACAAATTAAAAATTCTGTGGAATTGTTGGGATTCCAGCTGCATCGAACCAGTGTTAATTTCGCTGAATAATAATTTTTGTCAAAGCCTTAGTAGACTAAATATTTATTGTGTCTAAAGCTAGACTAAAACTATAATTCGAATCCATTGACAGTTTAGGCGCTGTAGATACTCGAGTATACCGCTAGATTTTGGTGACAAAAATTTACCTTAAAATTTGAGGGGGTCGCTTTATATTCGAGACATCTGCATCGCGCGGAAAAAAACATGACTTGCTCAGGGATCCCAAGTCTCCCAGAAGTTCCGGTAGTCTCTTTGAAGTGAATGCGGGTTCCCTGATGCCCACAAACACTTCAGGAACTCCTGGGAGAGGTGGAATCCATCACAGCCAGAGGGCAGGCTCGGTTTAAGCCAATCATTCGCTCCGTGCAGCACTCCGGGAGGTGTAGTTTTCTGACCTCTGCCTCCAGCAGGCAGGCTCTTCCACTGCGTTGCCCGCCAAGAGTAAGCCCCACCCCGTTGTTGCCCCGTCCTGCCGTCACTGCAGACACGCTGCGCAATTCTCCTCATATTCAGAATGTGAGGCGAATCACCCACCTTAGTGACGTCAGGAGCTTGTTTGTGGGGGCTGGCTATTGTCTGATGACGTGGTGGATGAACCTGCCTGTGGGAGGTCAAAAAACTACACCTCCCAGTGTGCTGACTATTGGTGAATGATTCACCTTGCTCCACCTGCCATCTTATCGCAAGTAAAGAAGACAGGTGGCCGGTGGCTTCATTCTTAGTAACAACAACAATCATTATGGAGCAGAGCACCCTGGCCTGAGGGGGAGCCTGACTGTGTTAAGGGAATCACAAAGGATTTTAATTGTTTACCGGTACAGTATACTTTTATAACTTTGCACCTCGCGTTATATTCGAGTCTTGAGTATTCTCTCATTTCCATAATAAATCTCTATCCATTGTGTTATATTCGGGTCGCACTATACTCGATTATCTACGGTAATAAAAACTAGACAAAAATTCTGGGGAGGGACTATTTGAGAAGAGATCCCAAGTAACAGAGAAATTGTGAATTTTCAATGTAGATAAGATGATTACCCCTGGAGCATCTAATGAGTGCGGAAATTCTACAGAAATGCCTAAATTACTTAGTCGACTAAATGTAGAGTAAATTTATTCAACTAAAATATTGTGACATTTAGTCGCTAGACTAAAACTAAAGCAATCCAAGTGACTAAAATATGACTAAAACTAAAGCAATCCAGGTGACTAAGATATGACTAAAACTAAATGGCATTTTAGTCAGAGGACTACAACAAGAACTGAATTAAAAATTTGCTGTGAAAATTAACATTGGATCAAACCAGTATGGCAGCATGCCTTTTGTTTTCAATGGCAAATCCGATAAGCCGCCGCAAAAACGCCAGAAAACATTGGATCCGATAAGCCGCATAAACCCACCGAATGCAACCGACAATCCGCTGCAAAACCGCCAAACACATCCGAAAAAAGCCGACGATCCACCGAAGAGAGCGCCAAACAGCTGCCAGAAAAAGCTGATAAGCCAACCAATGGGCAAAAAAGAAAAAACACACACACTTCAACTTTTAAAAACTGTTTGCAAAAAAACTACTCAACGAAAATGACTGAAAATTACATATAAGGTTCTATGAATAATAATAAAAAGGTCTGTTACAGAAACAGAAAACGCTATTTAAAACAAATTAGGGCAAAAAATTGCTGAAAAAAGCCTAAAAAAAATCATAAAAATAAATAAGGAGACTTTTTGCTGCAGATTAAAAGATTAAAAATTACTTCTCTATGGTGAATTTCACCGCATTTCGCTGGCAATTCGCCAATATTTGGCGAATTGACAGCTTTTGAATAGCCAAATGGCCCAAAAATGCACCGTACGGGGAAATTCACTGTTCTGTGCAATTTCGGAGCCAGTTTGGCTCACTTTGAACAATCCTGTATGTCAGTATGACTATACTGAGTGGTGTTGGTAAGTTTTAGAAAATCATTGCCTCAGGACCCCTAATATTCTGGATTTTGGATTCTTCTGGAAGAATCTGACGTTGGAGATGGGGTGGCAGAGGAGCCGCGATACACTGGCTGCTGCAACAACACGGTGGGAGATGCTGTGCAGCATTTTGTGAGGGTAGTGCAGAGCCAGCAGGTCTCTCTGCAGCGTATAAAACGATGGAGCTGCACAGAGCCTCAGATCATGTTCAACGTGGTGCTGCATCCCTCAGAGGAGTGCCAGACTGCAAGAGGACCAGTCCAGAGCGTCAGGGTGTAAGTGAAAATGGTATTATGGATTTTAATAAATAATAGATAAGTACAGAGGACTAAGTGGATAGCTAGAATGTAATGACCCCAGGAGCATTCACATCAGGGATCTCAGCCTAACGTACATGGAGGGTAACCCCAGAAATTATACATAAAGATTCGAGGGGGCTAAAAGATTGGGAGACGATGAATAAGACTTAACTTTTATTAGTTACAATTCAAAAAAAAGAAAACTAACGAAGATTAAAAGTCACAGGATTTATCTGAATGTGTTGTTTTGGTGTATATTATCTGCTGATTCATTTAGATTTCTCTTTTTTTTTCTACCTATCCTATACCAGCAGACCCCCTAAAGGCCCACGTCTGACTTTTAAAAGGAACGATCCATTCCTCTTTAACCTCCCTGGCGGTCCGATTATGATTTTTTTTATGTCAAATCGGTACATTCTTTAACCTCCCTGGCGGTATTCCCGAGTGTGGTTCAGGTTTAAATTTCAGTGCCGAAAACAGTAACCCCGAGCCACACTCGGGTGGATACATACCTGTCCCTGCGTTCCCTTGATGTCCTTCCACAGTCACCTCCATGCGATCGCTGCATCCTGCTTCCGAATTTCTGTCGAGGGAAGGGAACCAGGAAGCAGGACGCCGCAATCGGCCAGAGGTGATTGCGGGAGGACATCGAGGGAACGCAGAGACAGATATGTATCCGCCCGAGTGTGGCTCGGGGTTACCGTTTTCGTCACTGAAACTTAACCCCCGAGCCACACTCGGGAATACCGCCAGGGAGATTAATCCAGTCTTAGAGGACAGCAAATACAGCATTTATAAGTAACTCTGTCAGCACCTATACATCGCTACTAACTGGGTTCCAGGAACATCTGTGTGATTGATACACGTGGGTTTATATGTTCAGTTAGCTTCTTGTACTACTGACAACCGCTTTATACTCTCTGATTCTGGCATCAGAATTTTTCCTCAAAACGCCAGTATGATAGCGACATAGTGATTAATCGTCATTTATTTTGTTTCTTTCTTTTAGAATTGTAACTAATAAAACTTACGTCTTATTCATCGTCTCCAAATCTTCCTGCCAATCTCTTAGCCCCCTCAACTCATTCTCGATTTGGAATTCCGGATAAGGGGTGCCCAACCTGTATATCCCATTTGATACACAGACATGCTGACTGCTTACTTCTAGATGACATTATAGATATATATATTTTTTTTAAATATGGGTCAAGTATAATTTGATTTTCTGCATTTTTGCAGTTATAGTATAAACTGTACAAGTTTTGCGTCCCAGTAGGACACCCTTTGGTTTAGTTACCGCCTAATGTTGTGTTTTTATTCTGTTTTTTTATTGGTTTTAGGTTTTTATCAGCTCAGCAGTTTTCTATATATATATATATATTTTTCCTTAATAGTCATTTGCGAACGGACCATCTGTAGTATTAATAATCTTTTTTTATGCATTTCTATGTTGCACATATGCATAGACATACTGCTTTTTTGTGTTTAAAAAACCTGTGTTTCTTTGATGTGCATCAGCCTAGTCAATGTACTAATCGATTTCCTGGAGAAAATCCCTTTCTGGCTTTCACCACTTATGTCCATCTGAAGGAGGATAGATTAGCCAGTATGTATAGAGAGATTGCGGAATTCGCAATCTCCAGCCCGAACCTCCGGTACGCACTGAGAGTCTGCAGCCTCCACATTTGGATGGCATCATCAGTGTGTGCCGGAAATACTCTTTTTTGAGCTCCAGAGACAGGTGCTTCATCTGTGTCCCATGCCATATAAGCTGGGCCTGAGAGGAGGACGGTAATCTTTCCTTTTCTCTCTCCTGCTACTGAAGAAGCGCACTTAGTGGCGCGAAACGCGTTTAGCTTTGAACCGTTTGGTTTATATTTTATTTTATTTCAAAACAAACTGTTTTCCTTGTTTGTATTTACTCCCTTTTGGGAATAATAAACACCTTTTTAATTTATTTACTCTATTCTCTGAGCATTCATACTTTTTACCTATTGAGGTGCCTGAGATGATTTACACCACACATGGAGATCTGAGCCGTGAGTCCGAGGGCAAACCGGTTGGCCTATAACAACCTGGAAGGCAGACACATGAGGGCTGGAAGCTCTCGAAGAATGTGAGTTCCTTTTTCTACCATCTTCCTCCATATATATTACTGTTCCATTTGGACACACAGTATTGCACCACGTATTTTCTTCTCTCTCTTTGTTGAGGTCTCCATCATACAAGTTGGACATACACCCTCAAACAGAAGAAAGAACATTTGTTTACAGAAACCATTTCTATTCATCAGAACATTCTTCACCATGTATAAATGTATGTTCTATTCGATTTCATGTGTTTCTTGAACCCAATGGTACATCCTACCAGTCATTTTTGACTGTTTGGTATTATATATAGCTTGTTTTTCCCTTTCCCTGTGTACATTTCCCTTGAGAGGGTGAAGTAGTGCTGCCTTGCTTGTTCTTTTGTGTTTTCATGGTTCCTTCTGGTATTGGGGAGATACCTTATTTGGCAATTATAGCGTTCTTCACTTCCTCTCTTCCCCATTTGTAAGCGCACTATCCTCCATTCTTCTTTTTTTGTGTCAGGTGTCTTGCCCAAGAACGTTTCCTGGAGAGGTGCTCTTGCCGGGATTCGAACCTGTGTCTCCACAGTTAGAGAGCAGTGAAGTTACCTCTGAGCTGTTACATTTGTACCAGGAAGCCCAACGTTTAACTCCTTCCCCACCATGATCGAGTATATTCAATCTGCAAAAGCATCTGCAGCAGAATATACTTGATCTGGGTTTATTCTGGAACAATGCACAAAATTTTCACTTACTGCAAATAAGAAGTTTGCTAATGAGCTCAAACATGTTCCCCTACAGTTTCAACACATCGGATATGACAGTTGATATGTTGGAATTGCTTGGGTTCTTTTTTTTCTTCTTCAAGGGAACACTGGGCCCAAGCTGTAATGTACATGTAGTAGCTCTTTTTGACCAGCAGAGGGTGCCCAATACCTTTCATATAGGGTTTGACTGCAGTGAAAATGTACAGGAAATATGCCTCTGTACATTTTTATTGTGTGGGCATCGGAAAGTGATATTCCATAAAAACCCCAGGTGCTGCCAGTGGTTTCATGGAAAATCACTTGGTAGTGAAAGGGTTAGAAGCACATTAAATGCATATTTTCAGTGTGCTACGTATTGACATCAACTGTTCATTCAGATTCAGTGCTAAATTAAGATAGCACAGAGATTCCTAGAATTGTAAAAAAAAATGTTAGTGTGAGATAGTTTGCGTGAATATGACTTGCTGGAATGAGGGTCACATTTTAATAGCTACACCCTCCTGGCAAAGCAACAAATCTTTTAATGGACTGATTTAATGACAACAAAAAAAACACAAGTATGTTTTGAAACCTTTTTTCTCTGTTTTGATCAAAAGTTTGACATAGTATTTCGAAAATCACATCCACCCTGTGCATTCCAGGTCATACACTAAAGAAAATAAATTAAATCTAATTAAATGAAGCAATAACATTATTATACATGATATGGATTACCCACTAATTTGTGCAATAATATTATGGGTCATGAAGCAAGCCTATGAATATTTATCATAGATTGAGACTCTTTGCTGAATTGTGATGTTGTTATTACATTTATAATCCATGCAGAGTATTTTTTATGCATTAAATTCATGAGCTGAAAACATAACAACACAATGAGGAAAATGGTCCATAACATCTAGAGTACCAACGTGACCCATCACGATATTAGATGTTTCACAGATATTTTACTTTTACGTGTTTAATTGCTTTTTATGCTGTTATTTATGCTTCTATTTCAGTATAAAAGAGATGTCCACTTGCTTTACGGAACCAGAAAGTTATAGATTGAAATATTAAAATTTTGGGAAATCCACCATTCTTTGGAGATGAAGGTATTTTTTATTCTATTTCTAGCATTACTGTTTATGGTGAAATTGTTCAGGGCAGCTTAGTTTTCAGTGACTAAACTCCAGAGACCACACACACACATCAGTCATTTGATGTGCTTACTATAACAAATGGATATGCTTCTTAGGGGGATTTGAATTGGTTTTAATGATAATGAAACAAGTCTGCATGAGATTAGCACAAGTAGTGCAGGCTCAAATCCCCAGCTGAGTAAACTTTAGAGTCTAGGGATAAAATGGGAGGGGGGGATTAACTCATTTCAAACCCCTCCACACCACTCTCCCATCTTAACCTTTTACTCGCACTGGTCTGGCTTCCTGTAACCTGCAGCTTGTCACATAACAAGGAGGCAGCCAATCCAACAGCTTTCAATGCCGACCACATTGACAGCCATTGGTGGGTACTGGTTCCCCAAGGTCCTGAACTCCCTCAGCATTCAGGTTGTGGAGGATTTAATCCTCTTCGCTGGGAGAGCTGAATCAGCCCTCCAAAATCACATTGAGTGATCACAGTGAATATAGTGTGCCACTTAAACCCATTCCCAGCACGGGCGTGCTATACTGTCCTTGCAGCGGGTGGGTCTAATCGCTGTGGGCTCACATTGTACGCTGCCACGCTGCCTACAGGGAGCACCACCCTAATATAAGGAGTGGGTCAGTGCTCAGCAGGTCAGGTGGTAGGAGAACAGGTAAGCAGCTGTGATGTCTTGGACTGGATGTTGAGGGATAGATAGGCAAAGGAAAGATCCGTCATGGATTGGGAAAAACAAGGGACCTCCAACGTAACCCATGGTCTCCAGACTGGGGGCATGACAGGTACCTAGTAGGAAGTGAGCTACTCCATGGTAGCTCATTTTCCTCAAAATGAGCCACGCAGAGCTTGCTCATGGTTGTGCTTGGCTCCAATGAGTCCCATTGAATTCAGGAGTCAATACCAGTGGCGGCGCTGCCAGAATCAATTAGCAGCTTTCTATTATTGCATCTGTTACATCTCAAAACACCGATACTGACTCTACTATGAATGAGCTGCTGTAACAGTTGCAAAGGGTTATAGTCTTGCATCAATTTTTCCCCTTAGTGGCCCTCTGTAAGTCATTACAAGGCCAAATATTTTTGTGTTTAAGTGCAAATCCAGGTGCTGTGCTGCTGAACAGATACTTCATAAAAAAAATCAGTATAACAAAGCTACATGTATTGCATAACTTTGTCTCCAAAGTGAATCCCATAGCGAGGGGAAAAAAAACCTAAGAGATATTTTAGATGTGTGCAGGAAGACAGGAAACAAAGATCCAAACATCTTTAAAACGCAAAGTCTATTGTTAAAGTGTCAGCTATTGAGTCAGGAAACACGTCCGTGAGGACAAAACGACAAATTATACAAAAAAAAATGTCATTTCCCTCATTAGTCCATTGTAGTCTTGAGAGTTCAGAGAATAAAAGAAGGAAAGGGATTGGCCCAGGGCAGCCGTCTCCTTTCTTCAACATGTGAACACATCCTTTAAACTGACTAATAGCTTACTGTCCCCAAAACCTGTTAAGATATCAGCAAAAAACATGTGGCAGCCGCACAAAGCTGAGCATAGAAGATCGAAGTGATAAAATAAGCAAGTGTGTTGTAACTGCAATCATCAATGCACAATCTTCCCTCTTTATGTGACACATTGCTTTCAATATGGATTTCAAATCCGCTACATAGGATTACACATCTATTTGAGGCTGAAAAATGTATTTCTTTCATTCTAACTTATCGTCCTTTAGAGACAAGTCAAATGTGTCTGAATACAAAAAGATAACAACTATTACAATGATATCATCTATATATGTAAGTGGTTTTTATTTTACCCTATGAATCAGTCTATCATAATGAATGATGTAACACCTTATTGTTGCAAACTGAAAGATGTCCTTCAATGCTAGGTGTTCAACCACCACCTTCACAAAATAGGAAGTGGATATAATAAAATAGCAAAAGCATTGAAAATACCCATTTCTGCCATCTGAGCAATAATTAAGAAGATCCAGTAAGCTGGAAATCGTATGAACCAAACTGGAAGATGAGGCTGTCTATATTGTTTCACGCACTGGAAAGAGGATGGTTTGAGTGGCCAAAAAAATTCCAAAAATTACAACTAAAGAACTGCAGAAATTAGTATTGTGGTTAGAAATTCTCCAAAACTACAATCCAATGTCACCTACATCAACACAAATTCTTTGGAATGGTTTCTAGAAAAAAGCTACTATCATCCATAAAGGGAAGCCTACCACCCAACTCACTGATACAACCATCAATCACTCTCACCTTGCAGTCCTCTCCTCCTGTTTCCAACCCCAACCCTCCCAGATTGTGAGTTCCTACGGGAATAGGGCCCTCATCTCCTCCTGTACTGTTTGTCAAATGTTGTTCAATGTATTGTAACCCTGTCTATACTGTGCTTATTGTACAGCGCTGCGGAATATGCTGGCGCTTTATAAATAAAGAATAATAATAAATAATAATAAACAAACTCCGGTGCCTTCAGTTTGCCAGACACTACTGGAACTTCAAATGGGATTGGGTTTTATGGTCAGATGAAACCACACAGAGCTTTTCCGTGTTAAATATCAGAGGTGGGTTTGACGCACACAGAGAGGCAACCATGTGGTATCTCATGTCCACGGTTAACCCCTTAAGGACGGGAGTAATTTTACAACTTCGGCGCTGTTTCGAAGTAGAAGTTTGCGGAGCTCATTTTGACCGTTTTTAAACGAGGTTTTAAGTCACGTATTATTATACCACCCAGACAAATTATATATCGTTCTTTCCGGCAGACTCGGAAGATTAATAATATATCATGATTATATGTATAGATCATGCCCTGCCAAAATGCTATAAGAAAAATGTAAAAAAAGAAAATTTAAAAATTTGAATTTTCAATGAAATTTCAATCATCCACAGTGTGTAAAGTGGTTTTTTTTTAAATTTTATTATCCGAGCCTTTGCGGTCATATGCTATGGGGTAGATTTGTTAAAAAGTTAGAACGGGAACCCAATTTTTTTTTTTGGGGAGAAATTGCGTGAATTTAGCTAAACCCCCAAAAAAAAATCATTAGTGAAGCATCATTGTTCACATTATAATTGAAATGTGAACAATAGTGCTGCATTGAGAAAAAAAAAACTTTTTTATTTTTTTATTAATTAATTTTTTTATTATTTTTGTTTTTACATTTTTTACACTTTTATTTTACTTTTAACATGGTCATGTTTGATATCATTGGAAAGGCCATGCTCAGACATGACCCCCTAGCTGCCACCGATCAGGAGATAAAGGGGTTCAAATAGCCCCGCTATCTCCTCTATGGGATTTCCTTAGGAAATCCCTTTGCAGCTAGGGGGTTCCCTGGTTAACTGACATCATCGCGCATGGCGCGATGAGTCAGTTGACGCGGGGGGGGACCCAGAGGTGGGGGCTGCCATCCAAGATGGCGTCCCCCACCGGAAAAAGGCCACGGTCTTACACCGATTGGTGCCAGGCCGCAACCTGGCAACTAAGGGGTTAGCCCCCTACATCGCTGGAAAGGTCAGGCTGTGACCCTTCCAGCGATGCTGGCCACAGCCTAATGGTCCCCGGCGATGGGGAGATAGAGTGATCCAAAGGATCCCCCCTCCCCTTCAGGCACTTCCCCTGCGCCGGCGGGGGGGGGGGAGCCTGAAACTGACATCATCGTGCCACCGGCGCGATGACGTCAGTGTGCCGAGAGGAGGGATACACGCCGATCTGACTCCGCGGGAGGAGGGGAGTATTGCCGGAGGGGGGCTGCAAACGGCGAGGACGTACAATTACATCCTGCGGCGTTAAAGCCCGCCTAATGCAGGACGTAATTGTACGTCCTGCGGCATTAAGGGATTAAATATGGTGGTGGCTCTTTAATGTTTTGGGGCTGTTTTCTGCTAGAGAACCTGGACATTTTGGTTTAGATACTCAACATCCTAGACTCATTCATTTTATATCTCTTGATATTTGATAATCTGGCTGCTTCTGCCAGAAAGCTTGAAATGGGCCATGGTTGGATATTCCACCAGAACAGTGATCCAACACATACACCAAAATCAACGCAAAGCTTCACTGACCACAAAATCAAGAACTGAACTGCATAGTAGAATGCACCAGCAGAAATTTGAAGGATCTGGAGAGAATCTGTATGGAGGAAGGGTCTCAGATCCCTTGCCATGTATTCTCCAACCTCATCTGGCATTATAGGAGCAGACATAGGAGCCGTTATCTCAGCAGAGGGAGCTAGCTCAGAGTATTAACTAAAACAACTTAAAGGGTGCCAATAATTGTTCCACACATATATTTTTCAATGATTTATTCTTTTGAAAATACGTGTTCTTTGTTTGCAATTGTTTGACATCCATAAGAGCAGAGTAAGTTTGTGTAGTTTTAAAACAAAAGATCAAGGGCTAACTGACAATGTTCGCGCAAAAAAACATTAACGTGAGGGGTAAAACCATTTGCGCCGAATTACGTATTACATAGTCAGCGCAACAAACGCGTGCAATCGTCTACCGCAGGTGAACCTGTGCGAACACTGCGCAAGCTTACTGTACGTCGCGCGTCCTTTACTTAACATTGTGAGCACAAATGCGAATGTGCGCTGGTACGCGGATAGTATTATCTATCTAATCAATAGATATTTAATCAATCTATTTGCTTGAATTACCGCATAGCCTTTGCACGCATAATTTTATCAACTCCTAAAAGCTGGTGTTAATGGCAAATCGGAACAACCTGGCCGAACCCAAATACACCAGCCCAAAAAATAAAATGCAGCAAAGTATAGTTACACATCCTACTCATTCCAAACCAATAAAATGGAGACATTGTATGTGCATTTATTATTTCTGCAGCATATATGCTCAGATTGACTTTGGCAGACGCAACATTCTTAACGTGAGATAATTGTGGTTCTTAATTCTGATTGGCTGAATCGCAAGAAAAAAACAGTGTGCACACTGATTTCTGCGCGCGACGGTACTGCGCAAGCAGTTGGGAGCGTCCTGTTTGCGCACGTTATTGATTGCCGGATGAAAAGACGCGCGAGGATTGTAATTTCAGCGGTGATTTGTGCGCGCAAAACTTTAAAGCTTGGTGCAAAATTCACGGTTTTCGTGAGGCTGTTTGCGTGAAGAATGTAATAAAGCCCCAAAACTTTAAACGATAAAGACACATTTTCACATCCTTTTCTGTTCATATTTACCATGCTGCCACTATTAGTGGAGGGCACTGTAGTTGCAGTCATCTCTTTGTATGTTGTAGTCTATGCTTTTGTTAACATTAACAGCATTATCCTTATGTATACTGTATGCATAAAAGATAAATATCTGGAATTCAGCATCCTGCCTAGACATGTGAACCCCTCCCTCCCCTCCTCTCCCAGGCAAAGACCAGCTAAACATTTTGATTTACTGGCAGGGCGCAGAATGGCTTAGGATCTTCTTGACAGGATGTTTAAGGTGTGATGATCCCCTAGGCATTATAAGACTCAAATAAAGCCAACAAACAGATAAAGAGATACAGAATATCGAACATTTACAATCACAGAGAAGGTGAACTTCCAGGAGGTGGTTTCGATCCTCCTGTTATATGGCATTACCGTAGATACTCAAATATAGCACGACCCGAATATAACGCGATGGATAGAGATTTATTATGGAAATGAGAAAATACTCAATACTCGAGGAACAAAATTTTACTGTACCGGTAAACAATTAAAATCCTTCCAGGTTCTCTTAACACAGTCAGGTTCCCCCTCAGGCCAGGGTGCTCTGATCCAGAATGATTGCAGTTGTTACCAAGTATGAAGCCACTGGCCACCTGTCTTCTTTACTAGTGATTTAGATGGCTGGCGGAGGCGAGCGAGGTGAATGATTGGCTTAAACCGATTGTGCCCTCTGTCCGTGATGGATCCCACCTCTCCCAAATCCGGGAGTTCCTGAAGTGTTTGCAAGCATCAGGGAGCCCGTATTTACTTCAGCGAGACTACCGGAACTTCCGGGAGACTTGGGATCAGGAGCAAGGCAAGTTTTATTTTTTATTTTACACGCGATGCAAATGTCTCGAATATAACACGACCTCTCCAATTTTAAGGTAAATTTTTGTCACCAAACTCTAGCGGTATACTCGAGTATCTACTTGTCCGATGATCTAATATACAGGGTATTAAAAATACAAGTATTTGACCAGACAGAGGAAATATATTCTTTGGGTCAAGTCTTAAAAAGATAAGTGCAGGAACTCATCAAGATTCCTGACCCCCAATTAGCGATTATCAACATACGCTCAAATGAGATATATTTACATATATATATATGGATTTTAATGAAAATATATGATAATTCCTATAATTATTGTGACTTAACAGGGAAATTTATGATTGAACAGATGAATAAAAGCTTAAATGTATGTGGAACCCATGGGACCTCAGTTGCCTCTGCAAAAATAGTGGAGAACTGCATTGCCAGAAGTTCCCACTTGACTTGACCCTTGTACTTTCCCCTGGGATCTTGGTAACCGAATAAAGATTCAGCTTCTTTGTCACTAGATGCTGTCTATTATTTCTTTAAATATATGCCAGAAAATTGATATTGAGGATGAAGAACTAGCCTATCAGCACCGTATAAAATAGCATTTCATTTACACGTTGCTATTCAAACACAACATGACAAATTAGATAAGGCATCACAGAAATGGAGAATGGATAGTAATGTTAACATCTTGCAACAGTTACAGGTGCGATATGTTTGTGCAAAGAGCGAGAAATCCCATTTATGTCACAAGCATTAAGTGGAAAGCAATATTTAACCCCCCACTACTATTATTGAGTATATTCGCTCTTCAAAAGCACCTGTAGGTGCCCCAAGATTGAGTATACTTGACTTACAGGGTTATTCAGAGAGCGTGAAAAGCAGGAGAATGACTGGAGAATGAAAAATTCTAGGTCAAAATAGCCAAACCAGAAAAATTCTCCCTTTCATCTCACTTTCCAAATTGGCTATTTTGACCTAGAATTTTTCATTCTCCAGTCATTCTCCAGTCATTCTCCAGTCATTCTCCTGCTTTTCACGCTCTCTGAATAACCCTGCTGGTCTGATTCTGGAGCAATGCAAAAAAATTTCATTTATCGCAAATTAAATTTGTTTGCAAATGGGTTCCAGAACATGCCCCTAAAATTTTGAAACATCGGACATGTGGCAATATGTTGAAATTATTTGAAATGTTTTGGGATCTGTTGAGAGTCCAAGCTAATGTAAATGGTTAAAAAGTCCATAGGGCTTTCTGTATGAATAAAATAAAGAGGCCAACTGTTAGAGCAAACTCCCAAAGCAGGAGCAGCAATGTGCTACTCATACAATCGCGCTCCAGGGAGGAGCAAACTCGTTGTGTATGTGGGATCTTTAGGAATCCTTTTAACAGCAACACAAGGGATCTGATTCTTCCTGGCACGTGATTGCGCGAGTAGCACATTGCTGCTCCTGCCTTGTGAATTTGCTTTAACTATTGCCTCCTTTATTTTATTCTTATATGATACACCGAGGTGTATTCTTGCTGCATTATATTTTGGCACATTTTTAACAAATATTTGGCACTTGATGAAATTATATACAGTATATATAAAACTCAGAGTATAGCAGTAGTAGTTATACCTTTTTATTGGACTAACGTTACCGTAGATACTCGAGTATAATGCGACCACAGTATAACATGAGGGGTAGAGATTCATTTTGGAAATGAGAATATTACTCAAGTCTCAAATATATCGCTAGGAGCTATATTCGCTCCAGACCAGACATATATATAAAGACCCCAGACCAGACACACATACATATATATATGTATATATATACAAAACACCAAAATAGAGCACTCCATACCATAGGCGACTCTACAGGGGGGCAAGGGGGGGCAATTGCCCCCCCATGGTTATTCCTTGCCCCCCCATGTGTCCCCCACCAAAAATCAGCTTCCAGCTTACCACACTTCTTCGGACCAGTGTATCTCCGTCCCTGTGCATCGTATATGGACGATCTGGTGTCATTGGAAAGAGCAGATTCTGGCCTTTCCAATGATACCCAACATGACCATATTCCGTTTGAAATAAAAGTCAAAAACATTAAATAATAACAGGCACTTAAACTTAAGCATTTTCACAGGGTTGAAATGTCTCAGCAGTGAAGTGGTTAATGTTCAGACTATACATTACATTGTGTATTACATTAGTTTTTGCCTTGGTTTAGTTGTATATTAAGGGTTAATGGGTAGGCTTCATCCCTCACATTATACATTTTATTTTTCCTTGATTAATGGCATTTTAGGGGTTAATGTGTTAGCTATATGCCTCACAGTGTATTCATTTCATGTTTTACCTTGATCAATGGCATTTTAGGGGTTAACCACTTCCATGCGGAGGACGCGCTCAGCGCGTCCTCCACATGGCTCCCGCTGTGCGGAGGACGCGCTGAGCGCGTCCTCCCTTTGGGGTCAGCGTTCGGCCGGGTTCCGGCCGATCGCTGGCCCCTCTGGTGCGGGCTGACATCCTTGATGTCAGCCCAGCATCCGGAACCGCCGCCGATGAAATTAGGTGTCATCGCGGCAGCGCGATGACACCTAATTCAGGCGCCCCCCGCATGTGCGGAGGAGGCGCCTGAAAGGGAGGGGGAAGGTCCTTCAGACCTCTCTCCCTCCCGATCGGCGGCGTTGCGGGGGTTAATCCAGGCACCATTTGGAAGGGCACAGCCTGCCCTTCCAAATGGTGCCTGGCATTAACCCCTGCGGAGCTGGATCGTGAATCGGCGCTGAAAAGCGCCGGTTCGTGATCCTTTCCCGGAGCTGGCCGACATCTTGGATGTCGGCCAAGCCTCCGGGAACTCCCCCTGAGGACTGGCGTCATCGTGCATAGCACGATGACGCCAGTCCTAGAGTTAACCCCTAACTGCCACCAACAGTGGAGATAGGGAGTTCCAATGAACTCCCTATCTCCCGATCCGTGGCAGCTAGGGGTTAAAGTTTGGTATGGTGGGATCGGCCAGAGCATGGCCGTTCCAACGATACCAAACACTACTGTGAAAAAAGTTTTTTAAAAAAAATAAAAATTAAAATTAAAAATAAAAATATATTTAAAAAAAAAATTATAAAAAAAAAATAAACATTTTTTTTTCTTTTTTTTGGTTCGTTAATGCAGCAATATTGTTCCTATTTCAATTATAATGTGAACAATGATGCTGCACTAACGATTTTTGTATGCGGTGCGTTTGTTAAAAATCGTGTAATTTTCCCCAAAACAAAATGTAACAAGACCCCATCTCTAATTTTTTTAACAAGCGCACCCCATACAAAATATAACCGCAATTGCTCGCATGTTAAAATGTGAAAAAAAACACTTTACACGTTGTAAATTATTGAAAATACATATTTTATTGCATTTTTTGTTATAATATACAGACATGACATAACGTATACATATAATAATGACATATTATGAATCTACCGAGTCTGACGGAAAGAACGATATATAATATGTCTGGGTCATATACAAAAATAAGCCTTCAAAACACATTTAAACATGATGAGCAAAACCGGTAAAAATGACCTCAGCACAGAGGTGTGAAAAGCCTCAGCAGCGAAAGGGTTAATGAGTAGGCTAAATGCCACATTGTTTATTATTTTTATTGTATTTCCCTGGGTTTATGGCATTTCAGGGGTTATTAAGGAAGTTAGAATCTAAAGGGTCTAATCATCTTTAGATCCTCTGCTTTTTGTCACATTTCGGGGAATTTATTTCGCCGAAAATAAAGTGAATTCCCTATTTAGCGAATGGTCACTGTAATTTGCTAAAAGTGGAGTCGCTGAAGGAGCAATCAGACATTCAGCGAAAACTGCCGAACTGCGGCAAATAAAGTATCATGTTAGTACAATAAAAAGGCATCATTGCGTCACATTACTCTGGGGTTTTGGAATCTTATTTATATATACTTATTTAGGGCACTATTACCTGGTGGGAGCTAACCCTTGCGTCGGCATGGTTTTGCGTTAGCGCCAGGTTAATCGAGTCTAGCGCCTGACCAACAGATCTTTTGCCTCTCGCTACAAACGGGAAAAATCACTTAGCGCATTGCTATTAGCGATTTGTAGCTTGAGCTTACTGTACTTTCCGCGTCCTTTACTTAACATGGGGATCGCTAGAGATCTCTAGCGCTTTTGCAGCTAGCAGATCAGTTGGTGCCAGCGCTAATTTTTTGAGGGGTGCTAATTGCACCATTTTACCTACTGCTTAACCCTGGTGCTAACTCCAAAAAAAAACAGATCTTCGCCCAAAATTAACAGGCAATTGAAAGGAATGCAGCACAGGTGTTCTCTTGGCCCCATACACTATAGCAATGGATCTGGTCCGCATTGTCGTTGCTGTTGCAGTCGGCTCTATTATAAAAGTATCCTTTATCCACATATATCCTAATTCTAATATATTGCCTCATTTTAAACATTTTATGCTGGGGGTTATTCATAGTATGGAAGCGGTTGATTATTAGGGTGAATGTGTGGACCATGTTTAAAGGGACATGTGAATAAGTCTTGCCCTGAAACATATATTATTTATATGCTGCAGCAGGGAACTTTTTGTCGCTCACCTGGCCTTCCTTTTGGATCTATTAAATGCAGTGTAATGATTCTACCTGCTGTTGGGTGGCATTTATCATGCAATGCCCATCAGCCTTAATATATGTGTGCATCAAACCATGGATGATACGGCCACCTTGGATGATTTTAATAATGCAGGGGTGTGAGGTTATTCACTGGATGTGTTCATATTCAAGCTTGTGAGGGCGGGGGATAGGTATGGCCCGGCACTGGAAAAAAAAACGTTCTATCCTGTACACAACCGCATTAGCGCTGGGTCTCAGCCCGGGTCTTAGAGTTTTCCTAGCGAGCGCTAAACGACCTTGTTCATGGACTACTGCAGACAAGGTGATCTGTTCGTGGGTCGTCAGGCACTATGTTTTAGCAACTCGCGCTAAATGTTTCCTTTAGCGATGGTGTTTTAGCTCACACGGGTGATTGGGCCCTTAGTTTTATTCAGTGATATGATTTAGTGGTGAAAATTATTAGTGCCCCCCCAGTTTTGACTGCGGTATCTTCTGTGCCCCCCCTAAATATTGTTCCTAGAGTCGCCACTGCTCCATACCAATGACCACCTTCATCCACCATTTTCTGCAAGAAAAAAACACATTTAAAAAAATTCAAAAAACCTGACTTAGGTAAAATGATGGGGATTCAGTTAACTAAGTATGATCATAGTTTGCGTAAGCCTGTCACAGTCGCCAATCTCACTTGACTACATCTGCATTTACAGAATTAACTCACCTTAGAGCTTCCTAGCAGGCACTAGCCTTTATAGGTTGTCACGGTCAGGTTTTTTGAGTTTTTTTAAATGTGTTTTTTTCTTGCAGAAAATGGTGCATGAAGGTGGTCATTGATATGGAGTGCTCTTTTTTGGTGTTTTGTTTATGAAGTCTTAGATGCACCCGCTTGTGTTGCAAGTTTAGGTTGAGTGCAATCCACCCTGTGTTTTATATATATATATATATATATTATACAGAAAGTAGCTTGGTCTGCACTCACGGTTCACCCAGATTCACACACCCGGTGCTTGGCGATGGCCTCTTACGAATATATTCAACCAAACGGATTCACCAGCACTCCAGGATTTTCAAAAGACTCCAAATTTTATTCAATCATGTTGTCAAATCGTCAACGTTTCAGTTCTCAATCCGGAACTTTCATCAGGACAAAAACATATACAACCTAACTCAAACTCAAGGTTTAAATAGGTAACAAATTACCATAACAATTAAAAACTCATTGGAAAACTCACCCCTCAGGTGTGTGATGCGTGCGGCATGCTCATAGATCCACCGCGCCTGCGCCAAGCCTCGGGCACACCTCTAAGGCGTCATAACAGTCGTCATGGAGACCAGGACGCTTTTACTGGAAGAGTAAAATCCCATCTACTCCCCACCCGGTCTATGTCACATTGGGCAAGGTTATGTAGCCACCGTGCCTGCGCCGACCAAACAGCGCCCCTCTACGGTGTAAACGCGGTCGTCCTGGGAATCTGAACGCCTCCTGTTGGGAGAGCAAAGCCTTCCTCCTCCCACCCAGTGTGTCACACATTCAGCGTGTCTATGCACCCATCGCTCCTGCGCCAATGCTACACTCCTCCAGGTCGTCAAGATGGTCGTCCTGGCAACCGAGACGCCGGCTGTCTTGCTTCAGATTGCCAGGACGACCGCGTTTACACCGTAGAGGGGCGTTTATTTTGGAAATAAATGAACTTTTGCACAATATTCTAATTTTTCGAGTTTCACCTGTGTATATGTCTGGACTGGGGTCTGTGTGTATGTATGTGTATATATATATATAAGCAATATATAGAAGCATCTTGGTCTTCCCTAACATCTCAGCAGTGCCACAAGCTGATAGCTTCCATGCCACATTGCCGCGTTGAGGCAGTAATTGCTGCAAAATGGGCCCAAACCAAGTACTGAGTACATATGCAGCTTATACTTTTCAGAGGTCCGATATTGTTCTATGTACAATCCTTGTTTTATTGATTGCATGTAATATTCTAATTTTCTGAGGTTGTGGATTTGGGGTTTTCATGAGCTGTAACCAGAATCATCACAATTATGACAAATCACGGCTTGAACTCTCTTCCTTTGCATGTAATGAGTCTCATATATTAGTTTCACCTTTTAAGTTGCATTACTGAAATAAATGAACTTTTGCACGATATTCTAATTTTTCGAGCTTCACCTGTATATACAGACCCCAGACATATATATCTTAATTTATTTATTTTGTTTCCATTTTTTCTCCCATCAATTCATTTTCTTTTGGGGGGACAGGACAGAGGCATACGCACCGGCTTCTCACACTGCCTTGAGGCTAGCGAGCATTTGTGATGCTGGTCTCAGTGAACAGTCACATGGTCACATGAACAGTCTCGCGTGACTTTGCACCGCGTTTAGCATGGGAGCATGCACAGAGTGCGCGCCGAAGGCCATGTTTAATGTGGGAATCGAAGGTATCTGTCAAAGTATTGGGCACATTTTTTCTCCCAGCAAGATGTCTCGCGTATACCGCGACCCCTTTCGAGGCAGTTTTTTTTCTCAAAAAACTCGCAGTATACTCGAGTATCTACGGTACACTTAAAAGACAAGGTTTCGAGAGTATCCTCTCTTCCTCAGGTCGGGAGCTATACTAAGATAAATCATAGAATTGAAGAATAAAGAGCCAAGTGGAGGGGGGGGGTGTCGTTAATACAAGTAGTGGAATCATATGGTCAAGGAAGGTAAACAGAGAGGAAAGATCATAGGCCCCAACACAGGTAAGCATCTAAGCATCACCGCGAGCATTTGATGATAGGGCCTGATAGGAAAGAGTAACTGACCCAACTAGTAAAAGGAAAAAAAAACAACAAAAGGAAAAAAAAAAGGAGCTGAAAAAAAAAAGTACAATGCAGAATAATATATATATAGTCACTTTGCATTACTGTATGTTGCTAAGATAAATAAAAAAATATTGGTTTCAACGTATATCACAGTTTAACACTATATGGGTTATTCACTGAGCACCGACATTTCACCAAAATTTCAGAGCTTTCTCCTTTGGCGCCCTTCGGCAAGCTCAATTCACTGAAAGCATCCGATAAATTGTTGAACGCCACTGAAAAAAAATCACTGGAACAATCCAATAAACCGCCCAAGAATCACCGAACACCGAATTGGATAGACTGCCGAAGGCGGCCACGAACCTGCCGAACGACTACGACCAGCACCGGAACACCGCCGAAAAAAGTCGATCAGCCGCTGACCAGGGTTTTTTTGGCCAGCAGGCTATACAGTGGGATACGAAAAGCGATTTTCCATAAAAGCACTGGGTCTTGCTAGTGGTTTTATAGATAATCTAGAACAGTGTTTCTTAAATCTGTCCTCGGGACCCCCAACCAGGCCAGGTTTGCCAGATATCTGAAGCACAGCACAGGTGAAATGATTAGCTCCTCAGTGATTGCAGGATTCAGTCTGAATTTCCCCAAGGTGATCTGTAAAACCTGGCCTGTTAGGCTAATGTCAGACAAACGCAGTTAGAGGGCACACTGTGTGCGTGCATAACGGACAGACGTACTGACGGAAGATACTGTAGACACCACACGGTCCGTTTTTTTTGACGGACGTAGAAAAAAAAGAACTATGGGAAATAAAATGAATATGAAAAATGCTAAAAATTTGAAAAGGATGAAAAGCCATTGTGTGCGTCAAGGTGCTGGACGTCGCAAATGCGCTGCGTCTGACAACTCCTCATCACTCACACAGAATGCTACGCGGACGTGGCGCACTCTGCTTCACGTTCTTGCCTAACTTGCGTCCGTTTTCCACGTGCGTTGTGCGTGCCCAGTTCGGTGCGCACGTACTTCGTGTGTGGGTCTCTATTGATCATGATTCTATGCTACGACGGACGTTAAGCTGTGCGGCAGCACGCACGTGATAACTGCGTTCGTCTGACATTAGCCTGAGCCAGAGAACCAGGGTTGGGGACCGTTGATCTAGAAGACTTCTTAAACTCTGTTGTTTGTCTCCAGCATGGCTATTTTGTCTAAAATAATTTCCTTCTCAATTCTTCACAGTTTTTGTATGGTTCTAATTCACTCTGTGTCACTTAATATATTATTTTTTTAACAAATTAATAAATTAGAGTAAAAAAGAAAATTCTGTTTACTAGGCAGTGATGACACACACCAAAACAACAGGTGGTGTTCATTCTTTGAGAAAGACAGATGCATTTTGCTCTAGGCTAAATCCGTTGTGACATGTGTGTCTGAAACATGAGTCAAGCCATTAAGGTAATTAGTTTGCGTAGAAATTCAGGATCTGGATACAGGAGAGAGAATTTTACAGTTATCATCAGATATGATTTGGATAAAACACATCACTGTGGACTCAGAATTATCTTTATACATTTATAACACAAAGTTACTTCTGGAGACATTATAAACGTGTGATTTAGGCTAGGGACAGATGAGCGCATTTTCTGCGGCCACCGTCAAAATGTACGTCGATGCGTGCGCACGCATTTTTTCACGGAATACGCTTAAGTGGTCAGACGACCACAGTCGTACAGTCGCAGGTACTCACCAACGCAATTCTAGGGAAATCCGGCTGTTTGAACGTTATGTAGGCCGCACACTAGCAGCGTCTGACGTCTCCTAATCACGCACACACGCTGCCATGCGGCCGCAGCGCACTCTGTACTTCTGTAGCAGCGGTTTCACGTTCTGAGAAAAATGCGTTCATTTGCCGGTTGCGTGGTGTCGGCGCACTTTTGTACGCACGTACTGCGTATATTGGCCGTCATTGGCCGTTATGTGCTGCTACTGCCGCCGTGATTTAGTGCGCCTGCACGCGCGTTCCGACTGACCCACTCTGACCCTAGCCTAACTGTCGCAAATAACCTAAAATAACACCATAACAGCCTTCCGCGAAGAAAAAAAAGATAGCATTAAGATTTTACATGAAGTAAAGTTCTTGTTTCTTTTTCTACCATGATTGGAAAATTTGGTAAATAAGTTAAATCAGAGTGAAAAAGAAACTGAACGAAGTCAATTCACTGCCAATTTGGACCACTGGTTTCAAAAATCTTAAGTGAGTAACCTAGGTGCGCAGAATATTTAACCCTTACACTACCAAGTGCTTTTTGTTGGAAACAGTATCATCATACCATTGATTTGAAACCTGGGATATGTAGTGAACACAAATAAATATTGGGTAAAATGACAAATTTGCACAAAGATTTTTTTATTCCAAAATAGTTATATATTAATAATAATATTAAAATGTTAACGTTTACAAATGTGCTAATTTTTAATTCTTTGTGTATTTATTTATCCTTTACAGAAATATTGCTCAGATAAAATATTCTGAACCCTAGATAGTTATATAGTTACATAGGCTGAAAAAAGACGTGCATCCATTGGGTTCAACCCTTCACACATCACCTACTGCTGTTGATCCAAAAGAATGCAAAAACCCCAGACCAAAGCGCTCGCCAATATGCAACATACTGGGAAAAAATTCCTTCTGGATCCAGTGGTGTATTTTGGCCTAGGGCGGCACTTTCCATGGGGCGGTGGCCCAGCTGCTCAGCGGGACCCGCCGCCCATGGGACGGTTGTGACCTGCCACTCCGTGGGACAAAACATTGCGACTGCCGATTCTTGAACACCTGGCTGCCGAGCGTTTCTGTCCCAGAGCTGCAGCGCTGGGAGGAAGTGGTCATATGACGTCACTTCCTCCCAGCGCTCCACCATGCTGCAGCAGTGTGCTGCAGATTCCGGTACGGAGGCTCCAGCCACCAGCGCCAGCCCCCAGCCACCAGCCCCCAGGTCAACGGGGGGGGGGTTAAATTAAATGAAATAGAGGTGGGGTTAAATTAAATGAAAAGAGTGAGGGTAAATTAAATTAAAAGAGTGGGGGGTAGAAATTAAATGAAGAGTGGGGGCTAAATTAAATGAAAAGATTGGGGGTAGAAATTAAATGAAGAGTGGGGGTTAAATTAAATGAAAAGAGTGGGGGTAGAAATTAAATGAAGAGTGGGGGTTAAATTAAATGAAAAGAGTGGGGGTAGAAATTAAATGAAGAGTGGGGGTTAAATTAAATGAAAAGAGTGGAGGTTAGGAATTGAAAAGAGGGGGGCTTAAATTAAATGAAAAGACTGGGGGGTTTGAATTGAAAAGAGTGGGGGTTGGGGTTAAATGAAATGAAAAGAGTGGGGGTTAAATTAAATGAAAAAGAGTGGTGGTTAAATTAAATGAAAAGAGTGGGGGTAGAAATGAAATGAAGAGTGGGGGATAAATTAAATGAAAAGAGTGGAGGTTAGGAATTGAAAAGAGGGGGTTAAATTAAATGAAAAGACTGGGGGGTTTGAAATGAAATGATTGGGGAGGGTTAATGAATTGAAAAGATGTGGGGGTTATGAATTGAAAAGATGTGGGGGGTTTAAATGAAATGAAAAGAGTGGGGTGTTTGGAATGAAATGAGTTTTATTGCTGTGCAGCTCTGATATACGCTCATACACAGTGCATGTTTCTGTGGGTTTTATTGCTGTGCAGCTCTGTGATACGCTCATACACAGTGCATGTTTCTGTGCGTTTTATTGCTGTGCAGCTCTGTGATACGCTCAAAGTGAATGTTTCTGTGGATTTTATTGTTTAATCAATTAGAGCGGCTATGATCCAGTATACTTGACATGCATGGCTGATCTTTGTAAAAATGGTTGCATTTAAACATTTCATAATTTTATTTGATTATCTCAATAGATACAACATTTGAAACAGTATACAATATATACAAGTAGGCACTTGCTATCCACTTTTAATATCAAGAGAGGAAAAGGCAGAGCTCTAAGAGGAAAAGGTGGAGCCTAAAGAGGAAGGGCGAGGTTTAACCAGGAAGAGATGTGACCTTGACTGGAAGGGGTGTGTCAAATTTAAATTGGGGGGTGCACGAGTCTAGTCAGGCCTAGGGCAGCAATATTTTCTTGCTCTAGATGAAGCCGAAGTGCAGCCGGCGAAACATATGTTGAGCTAATGTCCAACTTTTGATTTTAAAGTTGTCTATGTTGGGTCAGCATCGCCAGGGTCAGGATAGAATTTATGAGCATGAGCTCTATCAGCATTAGGGCAAGTTTGGGTTGTTCAATCAATTGTGGTGCACTTGAGTGAGCTTAATGGTCTTTTTTTTGCTCTATTTTCCCTATGTGGACTGTATTATTACACAGTATTAGTGCCTTTTAGTGCTTTTCATTCAGCCCATTACTCAGCCTATTCATGCTTGGTTAGTTGTCCAATTTACCCTACGATGCTGTGTGTGTATATGTATTTTAAAGTTTGGGATCTGAGAGTGTTTTTCGGTTAATAAAGTTCATTAAGTACTAGCCACTCCCTTATCAGTTGATGGGCCCTGTTGCCTGTTATATTGGTTATTTTCTTTTGTGTTTTTTATATATATAGTAATAAAGGTTTAATCCTGTTGATGGGAGTGTTGTCCACCTTTTGCTACGTGGACAGGTGATTGTTTTCTAGGTGGGACCATTTTCTCACCTTTGTTGTTATATTTGTTTAGGGCAGCATAAAACCTAAATACACCACTGTCTGGACCCCAGAAGGCGGTCCGATTTCTCCTTGAATCAAGAAGCATTTACCCACATATTAAATATTACAACCCTTAATATTTTGTGTTTGCAGGAAGTCATCTAGTTGTTGTTTAAAACTCTGTACAGTCTCTGACCCAACACCTCAACAGGCAGAGAATTCCACAGCTTTATTGTTCTCACCGTACAATAACCCTTCCTATTCTTTAGACTGAATTTCCTTTCATTTAGTCTAAATGGGAGAACTTGTGTCCTGTGTATAGTCCTATTAACCCCTTCACTGCTGAACCATTTCACGCCTGTGTGCTGAGCTCATTTTTACCGCTTTTGCTCATCATGTTTAAACGCGATTAGAAGCCACGTTATATTATATGACCCAGAAATATTTTTTTTATTTTCGGTAGACTCAGCAGATTCATAATATAGCATTATTATATGTATACGTCATGCCCTGTCTAAATAGTATAACAAAAATGGAATAAAATTTGAATTTTCAATCATCTACAGCGTGTAAAGTGGGGTTTTTTTCACATGAGCGTTTGCGGTTATATTTTCTATGGGGTGCGTTTGTACAAAAATTAGAAATGGGGACTCGTTACATTTTTTGGGGGGAATTAAGTGATTTTTTGCAAATGCACCCCATAGAAAAAAATCATTAGTGCAGCATCATTGTTCACTTTATAATTTGAAACGTGAACAACATTGCTGAATTAATAAAAACAACACACGAAAAAAACATGTTTTATTTTTTTTATTATTATTTTTTTATTTTTTTTATTTTTCTTTTACTTTGAACATGGTCATGTTTGGTATCATTCGAAAGGCCATGCCCAGACCCCCTAGCTGACACGGTTCAGGAGATATCAGGGTTCAAAGGAACCTCGTAACTCCACCAGCGGATTTCCTTGGAAAATCCCCGGGCAGCTTGGGGTTCCCCCGCTATCTGATGTCATCGTGCTATGCAGGACACATCAGCAGCCGAGGGGGAACCCGGAGGAGGAGCCGCCATCCAAGATGGTGGCCCCCACCGTGGCTAGATCAAGACCTGGCGCCGAACGGTGCCGATCGCGATCTGGCAAGTAAAGGGTTAAAAACCAGGCACCTCTTTAAAGGGCAGACACGGCCTTTCAAAGTGGTGCCTGTCTTTTTTTTTAAAACCGTCCCTATCGGGAGAGGGATCCAAAAGGATTCCCCCCCTCCCTTTCAGGCGATCTCCCGGCATTGCCAGGTCGCCTGGAAATGACGTCATCGTGTAATTCCTTGGGGGGCAAAAAAGGGGGGTTGAATACTTTTATCATAAATGCGAAAGACCTGACGCACTGAGTGGCTCATCAACGCCCAGCTGAAACCGTTTAACCTAGGAACGTGAAATTTTGAAAGTGCACTGGTTTTATGATGTAGGCACCCACTAAGGAAGGATTTTTTGAAACTCCGCCCCTAAGGGGGTGAAAAAGGGGGTTGAATATTTTAAACAGGATACCTATAGCTCAAAAAGAGAGGATGTTACAGAGTCAGACGTCAAAATCGGTAATTAGGTTCGTCTTGAAAAATAAAAAACAGGCATTTTACAGTTTTTCAAAAATCCAAGTGGGGCAAAAAAAGGGGGGGACTACTTTTAAACAGGATATCTATATCTCAAAAACAGAACATATTAAAGGCCTAAAAATTGGTATTTAGATTCATCTTGAAAAATAAAAAAACAGTTTTTTAACATTTTCCGAAAATCCAGTGGGGGGGGGGGCAAAAGGGGGGTTTGAATACTTTTATCAGTATACCTATATTTTAAAAACCAAAGATGTTACAGGTGTGAAATTTGGTATTTACAATCTTCATGCAAAAAAACAAACATGTGTTTTACCATTTTCCAAAAATCCAATTAAAGGTGGTCGGGGGAAAGGGGTGTGAACACTTATATCAAATCAGTATACCTATGTTTCAAAAACCGAAGATGTTACAGTTGTGAAATTTGGTATTTGCAATCTTCTTGAGAAATAAAAAAACACTTGGGGGTGGAAAAAAAGGGGGGTTGAATACTTTTTACCAGGATACCAATAGCTCAAAAACAGAAGATTTTACAGACGTGAAAATTGATGTCTAGATTCGTCTTGAAAATTAAGAACACAAAACAAATTGGATGCATATGAATGAAACAACGTGATTTTGTAGTCAATATGCCCTGACTAACGTCTGCAATAAACATTACGTATTACTTTAAGACATCAACCTGTAAATTATATTTTGTACAGTGTGAACAAAAAACTCATGTTTCTTTTAAAAACAATTTTAACAAATCCCAAAATCCACGCGAACAAAGCCGCGAGCAAAAGCTAGTGCCTCATAAATGACAACTTTTAAAAACTGCATAAAAACACGTCCAAAATTCACACAGCAATATTGCCTTAGCATTGCAATTGGAACCAATTTAATACAAATATATACAAAAACATATTATTGTTGCATAATTGCTTCCCACAAACAAAAGTACTGACCCCACCCACAGAATTAGAAACCAATATAAAGGAAAGTGTTTAGCCAATGCTAATTTTCACATATGAAGGTGATTTCAATTTATTTATTTATTTATTTATTTATAAAGGATTTTACCAGGAAGGATACATTGAGATTTCTCTCGTTTTCAAGTATGTCCCGGGTTCAAGAACATTGAAGTGTTACAGTTACTGAAATACAAAGTAATACAATGCAAGATATTAAAAAAAAACAACACAAATATACAGATTAACAGAAAATAAATATGTAGAAAAATAGTCATTATTTTACATGTATACAGGTGCATTCTGTATTGAGGTATGTTAGTAAGGAGCTCTTGAGTGACATAAGACTGGAAGATTTGATGGTGTCTGGGAGGTTATTCCATATTTGCGGTGTTCTGTAGGAAAATGAGGATCGAGCCACTGTCTTTTTGTATTGTGGTATTGCAAGTAAGGTGCTGGTCCTGGATCGGAGGTTATAGGATGAGGGAGCTGCTGGGGGAAGCAGTCTATTCAGATAGGGTGGCAGCTTCCCAGAAAAGCTCTTAAACACCAGGCTGGAAAGGTGAAGGGTGCGTCTAGATTCCAGCGATGGCCAGTTTAGCTCTTTTAACATGTCACAATGGTGCGTCATGTAGTTACATTGTAATGCAAAGCGGCAGAATGAGTTATATAATGTAGTAAGTTTCTGAAGATGTGTTTGTGGGGCGGCTGCGTACACTACATCTTCGTAATCAATAGCCGGCATAAGCATTTGTTGTACAATCTGCTTTCTTACCACGGGACTCAGGCAGGATTTGTTTCTGTACAGGGCGCCTAGTTTGGGATAAAGTTTAGATGAGAGTTTTTTGATGTGAGGGCCAAAGGATAGATTAGGGTCCAACCACATACCTAGATATTTGAGAGAAGTGACTGTGGTCAGCGTGCCATTTGATTTTGTCCCCACACATAGATGGGGATTTTGCAATTTGTGTAGTTTATGTGCTGTTCCAAAGAGCATCGTTACAGTTTTGTCATTATTTAAAAAAGTTTGTTGTGTTTGATCGTCTTTTCTATCTCTGTGAATTGTTCTTGCAGCACGGCTTCCAGCTGCCGGAGAGTTGGTTTGCTGGTATAGATTACGGTGTCGTCTGCGTACATGTGTACAGTTGAGGCTTTGCAGACGTTGGGCAGATCATTTATGAATATTGCGAATAGCAGGGGGCCGAGTATTGAGCCTTGGGGTACACCGCAAGTGACAGGGAGGGGGAGGGAGGAGCTGCCAGAAATTGACACATATTGTGATCGGTCGGATACATATGATTGAAACCAGGTTAACGTGCGATCACCCATGCCAGAGTTTTTTAGTTTTTCTAACAAGATGCCATGGTCTACTGTGTCAAAGGCCTTGGCAAAATCAAGGAAGATGGCTCCAGTTAGATTTCCTTGTTCCATCCCAGCTTGGATATCATTGCAGACTTTTAAAAGGGCGGTTGTAGTTGAGTGATTTGGACGAAAGCCGGATTGATCTGGGGTTAAGTAGTTCCAATATTGATAATAATCACGTAATTGTGTGTAGACGCATTTTTCCAAAAAGGTAAATTGGTAAAGGGGCTAATTGCAATCAAGTCATACCAAATCACTTAACAAACTTGGCATATGTCAGGTCACAGAATTAAGGGGTTATTCAGAGAGAGATAGCCCCGAAATGTCACCGAATAGGGAATTTCCCCATACAGTGCAATTTCGTGGCCTTTCGGTTATTCAGAGAGCAGACAGTTTGCCAAACTTTGGCGAACTGCCAACAAATACGGTGCCTGTTCGAAGTCAGTGAAATCCCCATAGAGACGCAATGGTTAATCTATTCAGAGAACACTGAACAGCAGAGAAAAGTTGCCAAAGTGCCCTGCTGTTCGGTGTTTTCATTCAACAGGTTTATTCAGGTGAATCCCATAGGTTTCAATGTTTAAAATATTCCCGTTTTTATTAATTTATTAAAAAAAAATTCAATTTTTCTGTAGCAGATCTTTTATTATCATTCATTGGTTCTTTCATGTAAATTCCACGCCTTTTTTCTTTCAGTAATTTTTTGGAAAACAGCGTTTCAATTTTGACACTTTCAATCATATTGTCTTTTGTTTTTGTTTTTTACCCCGTTCGTCAGCTTGTCGGCTTTTCCGGCTGCTGGTCTGTGCTGTGATCGATGGCTCGTTGGCACTTTCCGATGTGTTCGGCGTGTTTTTTGCAACAATTCCAGCAGGTTTTCGGTGGGTGTGCGGTGGGTTTGCGGCGAGTTTTCCATGCACTCCGGGGACCCTGTGGTGAATGCTGAACTTTGATTCCCTGAAGTGCAGGGAAGTGAGGGAAACAAGAGAGCACCAAAATGTCGGTGACATTTCGGTGCTTTCAAAATAGCCTCCTTAGTGATTTGTTGTTTGTTTCGGATCCAATCCTTCATGAAAATTAACATAAGGGGCTTTCATTAACCCCTTCACTACAATTATCGAATATACTCAATGTTTAAAAGCTGCTGGAGCTTAATGAATGGAATATTGTTTGTAAATGGGGGTAAAATGGATTCCTGTCCTAAAATCTGTATGCCATTAAACATAAACCTTTCCCCATTAATGTTTTTGGGGTGTTCTATAGTGATGAGCTGAACACCCCCGTGTTCGGTTCGCATTCGAACTCGAACAATTTCAAAAGTTCGAGTTCGAACTCGAACACGAACCGAACTCAATGCAAGTCAATGGGACTCGAAAGTTTGAATTTTAGAGTGCTCTCCAAGAGGGCATATATGCAAGATATTTGCCATAAAAGGTGTATGGGGGTCCGGGTAGTGCCCTGGGGAACAGAAAAAAAGGACAAAAAGTTTAAAAAAAAAACTTTTTTAAAGGAACAGTGAGTTTTCCATGAAATAAAGGTTAAGAATAAAAATGAAAAATTCCTTCAAATATCATGCCTAGGAGGTCCCCATAACCTGCCCGTGAAGTGGCGGATTTGTAGGATGCATAGAAACATTTAAAAACAAAAAAAATGACATTTCAAATGACGGTAAATGGTTTTCCTTTAATCTATTCATAAACAACTGCTTGGGGCGCTAGCCTGTATGAAAAGAAGAGACGTTTTAGGACACGCAGAACAAGTTTAGTAATTTTTTGGCTACATTATGGTGAAACTTATGCAGGCTTTGGATGAAAGTAACAATAGGTGCTTTAAAATTGGTCCTTTAGTGTCGGCAACAGTGCCATCACACCGTAAGCCCTCTGTGGTATTGTGGAAGAGTGCAGGGTTGGACCATGCGGTCAAATATTAAAATTATATGAATCTGGTGTAGGCGTCAGTGGCAGTGCACCCAAATATTGTGCCTTTGGTGGCAGCAAGTGCCTTCACACCGTAAGTAACCCCTCTGAGGTATTGTGGAAGAGTGCAGTGGTGGAGGTTTTGGTAATGCAGAAGAGATCCCCGATCTATTCAGTTACATCAGCAGCTATTACAAAACCGGGTCAGCAATGTTTAGGCACTTGTACTGTGCAACTGTATATGGTGAGAATTGGCGCACACCAGTAGCAACAGGAAGCAAACAGAACAGGCAGGGAATACACAGAGAGAATAGTCAAATGGCAGGCAAAGTCGACAACAGATCGGGTCCTCAGAACAAGCAGGGTCAGTAACAAGTATACAAACTGATTCGGTAAGCTAGCGATGCGGGAATAAAGGCTGAGACACACTGAGCGTGTAGCGGCGAACAGAAGCAAACATTTTGCAGGCTTGACTTCACTCCGCTCCGCCTCGCAGCGTGTCTACACTACATTACGTTTGCTTCTCACCGCACTGGACAGGAATCCACTAACTAAATTAAAATGTACATGCAAAACCGTTTTATTTTCACAAAGCACATGTTATATAGGCAAAAAAAAGTTTCTACTGAATAAAATACATCAAAAATTACTGTTAATTTAATAGGAATAGTATAAAAATATAAAAAAAAGGTAACCCCTGATCATATATATTATAGGGACATGGAGCGCCGTTTATAGAGTCGGGATGCATTGATACCACACACAGACATATACGTATATATCAACTCGCAGACCTATATATATGTATATATCAACACAGACCTCAGACCATATATACACATACGCACATGGGGGGTGGCATGTGGACAATCTCAACTAAATGCGCCCCCCCCCATTTGGCTGATCCCTCCAGAAGAAATGTTGAACCTGACAGAGCAGAGAATATATATATTATTCTCTGCTCTATCGGGTTCAACATTTCTTTCTGGAGGGATCAGCCAAATTGGGGGGGGGGAATTAGTTGCCAAAATGTTTGTGTAATACAAGTCTGGATATATATATTTATAAGAATATAGATATATATCTTATCTATCTATCTATCTATATACCTGCCCTTACCTTCCTCTATAAATTTGCTAAAAATATACACACAAAAAAAACAAACCACTGCCTGAGACCCCGCGCAGCCCACATGCCACAACCCTCTACCTGGTTGAATGTATCTAATATATATTTATTTATTTAAAAAGGATTTTACCAGGAAGAATACATTGAGATTTCTCTCGTTTTCAAGTATGTCCTGGGTTCAAGAACATTATATTTCTGTAACAACTGTAACACTTCAAAGTAATACAATGCAAGATATTAAAAACACAAATATACAGATTAACAGAAAATAAATATGTAGGAAATAGTCATTATGTTACATGTTTACAGGTGCATTCTGAATTGAGGTATGTTAGTAAGGAGCTCTTGAGTGACTTAAGACTGGGGGAAGATTTGATGGTGTAGAATTAAATACATTCAGCCAGGTAGAGAAAGAAAAAAAAAGTTTTATTTTATGTTCCTGGGGACATTTAAAAATGTCCTCGGATTTTATTTTTTTTAGAAATGTGTCGCCTTACCTTAGCCTGGTGGTCAGTGGGGGCTCCCTGGATCCTGGTTGTGGAGGGGGGGTCTGCTGTGGCTGCATGTGCAGTGGCTCCCTCCCTGCGCTACCTGTCTCTGCCACATGCACCCAGGCGGCTAGCCCGCACAGTCGCAGCTCTGTCATCCAGAGGCCGCATGCTCCTCAATGCTCCTCAAGGGGATCCTTGGGAGACCCCTGCAGGCTGCCCTCTACAGTGCCTGATTAGAGGGCCGTGTCTGCCTGATGTTTTAGTAACAAGAATGTTTTATCCCATAGGCTTCAATGTTAAAAATATTCCCGTTTTAATTCTAAACCGTTGCTTATAATATTCTGCAGTAAAGAGTCTCTTTATTTCTAGATTTTTTTAGTATTTAAGCATTTTGTATACTTTTTTCAAATTTTTTTTTACAACTTTTGGCGCACGTCCCAAAAAGTTCAAAGTTTGCGAACTGTCGAACGGCCAATGTTCGATGCGAACTCCGAACAGCTCATCCCTAGTGTTCTTCTCTTTTGTAAATTCTTTATTTTAGTTTTGCAGTATTTTGTCTTATAATATGCATAGTTGATTCCACGTTTTTTTGTTATTGAATACAACGTAATGTAGGCTCCTTCTGTTTTTGTTTCCCTCCAAGCAGACTCTATTAGCATTAAGTAAATAATTAAATAAGAGCCAGAGAGTCTCTTACCATGACCACCACAGATAAAAGGAAATAAGAAGACTTTACAAGCAAATGATACACCTTCACAATAACCATATGCTTACACAAAGCACACCAAACACTGCCTTTGAATGCCAAACTCCAGCCACTGTCTAATAATTTCTCTAATTCTACGCCAAAAATGTGATATTCTTGCCTTTCTCACATGTTTCAGGTTACCAGTTTTGCATGTTCACAAAGTGCGTCTGTCATTAGAAAATTACATGGTTACCGTTTTAATTACAAACTGCCAGAAATGTGTAACTTTGTACTTGGAAAACAACAATGGAGCAACAAGAGAATCACAAATAACACGTGATTCTTATGACTCGTATCACTTTCCATCTGAATATGTATGACACCTAAAGTAACTTATCTCTGGATTTTATATACTTTAGAAAAAAATATAAGAAAAATACTTTGGGTTAGTTTCCACATCTCTGGCTGATGGACGGCCAGTACAAAGAAGTAACACTAGCAACTGAGCATATTATGGTTTATGGAAATCTGCAGCAGCCAAGGGAACTTTATTTATGCTTAATTTGCCATGTAATATATTTCATGAGGGCCAGACCACATAATGATTCCATGCTTCTTTTTTTTTATTTAAAATATTGGCTTTTATGACTTTTAACACTTGTTAATCCCTTGCATTTCAACCTTGGTAAACACATCCATCCCTGAACACAACACATATTAGAAATACATTTTTAACTATAGCATAGATAGCAAACATGTTATTTAATGGCTGTTGATATTATATCACCATAACTGACAAGGTTATTAGTTACCTCCAGGATGAACTGATATGACCCAGGTCCTTTCTGTGCAGAGAGCAGAAATGTCCCAGTATCTGATGTTGGGGGGGGGGTGTCTGCTGCGTCCACAGATAGGCATAGAGGCTGTATGTCACTGACATTTCGGTGCTCTCTCGTTGCCAGCAGTTCCCTGCACTTCGGGGAATCAAAGTTCCCCACCCTGCGGTGAATTCAGCATTCACTGCAGGGTCCTCGGAGTGCAGGGAAAACCCGCAGCACACCCGCCGAAAACCCACCAAAAACCCGCTGGAAAAACCACGCTGAAAACACCAGAAAAAGCCAACGAGCCACCGATCATAGCACAGTCTAGCGCTTGAAAAAACTGACAAGCTGACGAACAGGGTAAAAAAAAAACAGTACGCTTGAAAGTGTAAAATTGGAATGCTGCTTGCAAAAAAACTACTGAACGTAAATGTCTGGAATTTACATATAAGATCCTATGAATGATAATAAACAGGTCTGTTAACCCCCTCACTGCTGAGCCATTTCACGTCTGTGTGCTGAGATCATTTCTACAGCTTTTGCTCATCATGTTTAAACGTGATTTGAAGTCATGTTTTATTATACGACATATTATATATCCTTTTTTTCGGCAGCCTCGGCAGATTCATAATATATTGTTGTTATATGTATACGTCATGCCCTGCCTGTATATTAAAACAAAAAATGCAAAATAATTTGAATTTTCAATCATTTACAGCGTGTTATGTGATTTTTTTTCACTTTTTATCAACCAAGCCTTTGTGGTTATATATTCTATGGGGTACGCTTGTTAAAAAAAATTAGAAATGGGAACTCATTACATTTTTTTGGCTGGAAATTACGTGATTTTTAGCAAACCCTCCAATAGAAAAAAAATTGTTAGTGCAGCATCATTGTTCACATTATAATTGAAATGGGAACAATATTGCTGCATTAATAAAAATAACACACAAAAAACAGGATGTTTTTATTTATGTTAAAAAAATATATATTTTTTTTTTCTTAATTTGAACATAGTCATGACCCTCTAACTGCTACCGATCAGGAGATATGGGGGTTCAAAGGAGCCCCCCTTAGGAAAGCCGCAGGCAGCTAAGGGTTTCCCGGCTAACTGACGCCATAGCACCATGCGCAATGATGTCAGATGACGAGGGGGGACCTGGAGGTGGAGCTGCTATCTAAGATGGTGGCCCCCACTGGAACTAGGCCGCGATCCGGCACCTCAGGGGATAAAGACAGGCATCGCTAGAAAGGGCAGACACTGCCCTTCCAAACAATGCCTGTCTTTACCTTCTACCTCCTTGATTGATAATGGCTTCAGCCAAACACTAACCATGAGTGAAAGAATTTTTTTGTGCTTTCATTCATATTCTCTGAATAATGGCCAAGAAATCATAAAGTCTGCCAAGGTATGTAATCTTATGAGCACAAATGTAAATGTATTCATGGTATGGGGAGGTGGATATCTTGGTATATTTCCTTACATTACTACAGGTCTTGACCCCTTGCTTCCGTTCGGCGACACATTGTCCTATACATTGCCAGTGGGTATGAACATTGTTTCACCATACCCAGCCTGTGATACAAACCATGACTAATATAAACAGCCGAGAAAACAATAGCTAGGCAGGGCCTGCATTCTGTGCAAGTCATTAAAATGAGCGCACATATAGCATTTTCATTCTATTTTAATTGTATGACTCATTCAAAGTTAAACACTTTATGCAGTTTTTTACTACAATGTGCTGATACCTTACACGCATGCTTTGTGATGGATACAGAAATCTGATATGTCAACATAGTATGGCTTAACATGGGAATTCGGAATGACCTGTGTGCAGAATTTAAGGAGTGCCCGTGTTTAATGCCTGTCAAAACACTCCTTTACTTCCTAGAAAAAAAAGGAGTTGTACTAGTTGTTAAAGTGTGAAAAGAAAAGATTAAAAAAAAAATAGCTTAAGGGAACGCACTCATGACGTTCATCAGGCTGTAGCAATGAAGCTGCTATTGGATGAAGGAAGATGAAAGACCTGGACTTTCTGGTGAGAAACACACTGTTAGAAGTAAATTCTAGTGTTTAAAACCTATATTTAAGTCCATTAAGCATGTTAAAATAATCATTTTTCTAATATGTCTACATTATTAAATGTGGAAAAATAAGACGCTCTTCAAATATTTCAAATAGCAGAATTTCTGGAATGCGACGTAGAAATGTGTAGAATCTCTCGACACACCAAACAACAATGCACAGTAAATAATATATATCATAAGCTGAAAAAAGTGAAAAAATATCTCAACTATAAGGTGTAAGTAATGAGCTATTTATTTCCAACCTTTAGTGAGTTACTTCTATTTAGATGAAAAGTTTGTTGACCGACTCCTGACCTAAATGTGTGTGGACTACTAACCAGTAAAGTCCCTGTGATGACTTAAGCTGGCTGTCCACTGGCACTGTAATCAGGCGACCGACTTAGAAACATAGAAAAATGTCAGCAGATAAGAACCTTTCGGCCCATCTAGTCTGCCCAATTACATGGATACTTTACCTGGATTTATCTTTTGTTTAGGATAGCCTTATGCCTATCCCATGCCTGCTTAAATTCAATTACTGTTTTGGCCTCTACCACTTCAACTGGAAGACTGTTCCATGTATCCACCACCCTCTCAGTAAAATAATGCTTCCTGATGTTACTTTTAAACCTTTGTCCCTCTAATCTAAGACTATGTCCTCTTGTTTTGCTACTTTGTTTCCTTTTAAATATACTCCCTTCCTCTACCTTGTGGATTCCCTTTACGTATTTAAATGTTTCTATCATATCTCCTCTTTTTTCCAAGCTGTACTTGGTCACCTGACTATGGACAACGCCATCAGACGATCATGGTTGTCCACTGGAAGCGTCTGTGAATGACCTAGATCGGCCTTTGGAGTTTCAGCACCAAGGTCAACCCCTTCAAGCGCAACCGAAGAAGGGGGGAGGGAAAAAATCCTTGCCAAAGGCTGCAATTAACCCCCATCCCTGGTGCTGAAATAGGTTTCGGGACCAGAGACTTCAATGCTTAATGCAGTCAGCTTGCAAAGAAAAAAAGAAAAAAGATGAAGCTTTTTTGTCTCGAACTTTATTTTTTAAATCGGAGCCCAAAATTTCACCTAAAAATCCAGAAAGAAACCATAATAATTAAAAAAAAAATCAATAAATAAAAAGGCTTTTTGCTGCAGATTAAAAAAAGAAACGGTTGAATAAAAAGAGAATAAAAACGAAAAAATTTTTTACATTGAATCTTGTGGGCTTCGAACTGAATCACTTCCCTATGGGGCAATTTCCCTGCTGCGGCACGGCGGTTTAACTATACAATTCATCTTTTTTCATGTAAACTTGTACCAGATCGACTGATTTCATCTGATCAAATTCAATGAAAATTGTCAGGATCGCTAATCTTTCGTAATCAGCATAAAATCGTCTGAAATCGTCCGTCGGTGGTCGGATGCAGTGGAAGAGGGCTGATTCACCTGCACGTTGTAGGATCGGTCGGATGACTTCAGACGATATCGGATGATCGCACCATCGCACAAATACAGTGCCAGTGGATGGTCAACCTTAGACCGGGTTCTGCTATGTATATGTCAATGCATGGCTTTGCAAATTCCAGAATTAGCACATGGAATTAGTTGGGAATTAGGGATAAAAGTGTGTTTCAAGTAGGTCATTCGGCGCACTTTGGGGACCCTGCAGTGAAAAGTGAATTCACCGCAGGGTCGGCAAACTGCAATCGCCGATGTACGCCGAACAAGAGCCAGTGACAAGGATGCTTCCAAAAACACTGACATTTCAGAAAACTCAAGGGTTTATTCATTATGCTCTCTGAATAACCCCGTGAGTTTTGTGAAATGTCAGCTTTTGCCTGTGCTGCAGTACCAGCAATTTTGACAGTATTTGCAAAACCAGCAAACACCGGCGCTGTGTGAATAACCTCTATAGCATTACATGCAAGCTCTACATACTCTTTTTAGCCTCTTCTTTAGATCAGATCAGCGGTCAGTGTTTTTGGAAGCACCCTTCTTGTATCATATGTCCGTTTATCTTGTTCCCTTTGGACAATAATAATAATAACAACTGGCTCGTGCTTGGAGGATGTTTGCTTTGTGAACTAGTCCTGCTTGTCCACCTCATAGGTCTCTATCCCTGTGTGGGTGTTCTTTATCTGAAGCATGGCAAAGCATGAAATTGATTCGTTGTGACTATGTAAAGTTTGCAGTTAATACATATTCCAAAAACAAGTGAATAAATATATGCAGATAGTGGTATGAATTCACTACAAGACCAGCCTCAGTCATCTCAAGATAAATCTAAGAACCTGAATTCATAACGGGTCTGAAATAATGTCTCTGTTTCTGCTCTCAGATGATTTTGCCTCATACTGAGGATATTTAGATGGTTGCATGTATATTTTGTATTTAATTGTTTTCAGCTACTTTTTTTTTGCAACAATCAATCAACATTCTTTGTATCTTAATATAATACATTAGTTATGAAAGGTTGATCTCATCTCGCGCTTAGGTTTCTTTTGTGATCCCTGACACATGTGAGGTCATCTTCAATCTGTTTCATCCGTCACTTTGCATTTGCCATCTGTGTCCTGTATTGAGTTTCAGCAGTTACATAAATTACTCACCCTAGATGTGCTTTATAATTTTGAGAAATACATTATATTATTGGTTCTCATCCTCTACTTCACATCATTTCTAGTCATCAAAACCAAAACGTTAATATTATTATTACTATACTTTATTTATATAGCGCCAGCATATTCCGCAGCGCTGTACAAAGGGCACAATATAGATAGGGTTACAATACATTGAACAACATTTTGACAAAACAGTACAGGAGGAAACGAGGGCCCTATTCCCATGGAAATGTACAATCTAGAAAACGTTTTAGAACCTTTAACGTATTTTATTTAAAGAGGGTTTTTTTTAAGTTAAGGAAATTGTAACGGCAGCAGAGCCAAAAAAAGATTATTATTTATATTATCAAACACGCCCCTGAAATGCTTTTTGAAACCATTGTCTGTTGATAAGATTCTTTTACTTTTGAGGGGGGTAAGGGTTGCCAGCTTTTATAACTGAAATTGAGGGTGTATTAGGATATGTTAGTAAACAAGATGTTGCGGTGTAAAACTGTTTTGGGGTTTTTCTCTGAAAGTCGCTCCACTTCATGCTAACGCTGAGTACAAACGTCATGAGGAATGAACTGGCAGTCACCCAGAGACCGAGCTACAGAAATAACCTACATCTTACGGAACCACAACCACAGGATTCATGGTAATCTTAAAGCATAAATCAAAATATCTGATATATCAGTGTAACAATAATACATCATATCCTTATGCTTTGTCGTTTTTTTCATTTCATATGGCTATTGTTAATCCACGCATTGCTTCGAGGTGTATTATTATTATTACTCATCTATTTGTAATGCGGCAACATATTCTGCAGCGTGGTACAGGGGTTACATTAAAGTATAACTAGACAGGCATGAGGTAGAGCGGACTTTCTCCCTAAGGAGCTTACATTCTAACGGAATATATACAATGCAATTACAGAGCTCTTATTAAAGTAACGGAGGTTCTGGTTTTGACCCAGGCGCTTGACATGTAAATGCACCCCTATATTACATATAAAAGGTATAAAAAAAAGGAAATATTTTACTGTCTGCATTGCCTCGTGAACTCCCAGGAGAAATAATGAAAGTGCTTACGTCTCCTTGTCGCAGTATGTTTTCAGACTGCCAGAGCAAGAATAAATCAATGTCTCACATCTCAAATGGCAATGCTTATGAGATAATTGAGATGAGTCATGCTTTAGCATTGTATTGATACAGTACACACATTTAAACTAGGCTATTCATAGAATTGATGCTGGTCCTCAGAGCACGCATAAGACATGGATATTATAGTAAGAGATAAATGCACCTGACCTATAGAAGCATGTCTTATGGCACCCATTTTAAAGGGACATTTCAAAGCGTGCGACCCCGTACTCTCCTTGCAATGAATATGGTACAGAGAGGGGCTCTGTCTGTCACAGAGCCTCTGCACATGTTCTTAGAACCATCAATTTACAGAATTTACTATAACACAATCCATCTCTTTTCACATTGACTCATATTAGCAGCTTGTGCAGTTAACTCGGCTCAGACTAAAAGTGGAACACCTGAAATTCTTCTTTACATATGACCATCTTCCATCGTCTCACTATGAGTTCTTCTCATTACAGTACTTGAATGATTTAATAGTGTCCATTGCAGACACATTCTGCTGGTCAGCTATGACTAAAGTTGTCAGGTCGGCCAGGTTTTCCTAGACACATAGGGTGCTATCACCTCCATAACGTTAGCGCTAGCGCTCACACAAGTGAGCGCAAGCACTATGTTAAAAGAGGTATGAACGTTATGCCCATATTACCTCTCGATTGCTAACAGGTTAAAAATCGCATTATTTCGGTATTAGCGATTTTTTGCGCACGCTTACTGTACTTTGTTACTCTTTGCGCTCTCCGTGTTAAGTGCAGGGAGCGCAATCAGTAATTAGCATTAGGATCACATAGTCATAATGCTAATTACAAACCGCTGTATCTGATTGAAAAGTTAGCTACAGCTTAGGCTGCGTACACACGAGCGCACTGAGTGCGCCTGTGTGACCCCCTCCTCCCTGCGTCTGTCACAGCCTTCTGATGGCTTCACTGAGAGGACCACAAGGTGTAACATGTGTAATATTATTGCAAGCTACACCAGACATGCTGAAACCCTCTCCGTCAAAAAGCTACGATGGACATTTGACGGATCTACAAACCGTGAGCCTCCATAGGAGGTTTGCGCTTTGTAGGGCTGAGCGCACTAACGTGCGCTCAGCGAGGTGGCCACATGGGCGTCCACGTGGAGAGAACGCCCATTTGCACTGAAGTTACCTCTTTGCTTATGTGAGCTCGTGTGACCGCGACCTCAGAGCTGTAACTACTGTAATTGATTCTGCAGAATCAGTTAGCAGCAGCTGAAAAGCCCCTGAAAATCAAATACTCACCTCTCATCCCTCGGTGACAATGAAGGCCCAATCTGCTGCTTCTGGCTGATGGGAGCAGAGCGAGACTGGGGAAAAAAGTCCCCAGTCTCCCTCCACGAATCACTACATGGCCCTTCATGAGACCTGGCAGCACAAGCCTCCATGGAGTCTTATGGACGAGGGGATACTCGTGGCGGCACGTTAGCGCTGCCACGAGTATCCTGGAGGGTTATCAGCCGCTACGGAGCAGGCAGCTGGATTCAGCACCTGCCCCATGATCTGTTTGTAAAACGGGGACGTTAAGGGGAAATTTGCGAGCCCAAACTTTTCTCCTTAGCATACCCATTTTAGTGAGAGGCACGTGCTAGTGCTCATAATTTATTTATGCTGATGGCCAGTGCATGAAAAATGCCACCGCTCAGCATGTAGAATCCAAAAAGAAATCCCAGGGGACCTATCTTAATTTCCTTGCTGCAAAATATTTATTTAACATGTTGCAGGACAACACTTTTCCTTGTGCTACCCCTGCATGCAATAGTAATATGTGTCCAAAAAAATATGGCCAATCTATGACTTTCACAGGCTCTCATTTGGTACGTGGAAAGTACTGTTGGACTGTCAATGTCGCACCTTGAAAGTGTAAGGCAATTAATTTTGATTAAGCCACTGTTGAATACCATAATCATCTAACTGCCTGCACGTGAGCTTTATATTTACTGAAGGAAACATGGGAAACTCAGAACTAACTGAGTATATGCAGTTGCACAGAAGACTTAGAGACCTTCATGGTTATTCAAAGAGAATCGAAAAGTCACTGCACGTATGGTGACTTTTCGTTCTCTTCAATTCGGTGCGATTTGGCCATCCCTTTTCGGCGACCCTGCAGTGTATTCAGCAAGCACCACAGGGCCGTCGTAATGCAGGGAAAAGCCGCCGCAAACCCGCCGAACACTCACTGCAAAACCCAGGCGAATGCACACCGAAACCCACAAAAACATCTGGATTAACCCTGCCGAACATGCCGGAGAAACCTGGGCCGCCGCAGATCACAGTGCAGACAGAGCAGCCGCCGGAAAAAGCCGACACCACAGACGAATGGAGTGAAAAAAAAAAACAGTTTGCTTGAATGTTTGAAAAGTGAAACGCTGTTTGCAAAGACACTACAGAATGAAAATGTCTCAAATTTACATATAAGATCCAATGAATGGTAATAAAAAGGGCTGTTACAGAAAAGAGAAAAAGATTTTTTTTTTAAAAAAAAAATTTGCAAAAAAATCCCGAAAAATGCCTAAAAGATCCTACAAAATCTATACATAAAGAGACTTTTTACTGCAGAATAAAATAATAAACGGTTTATTAGATATTGAAATAAAACAGGAATATTTTGTAACATTGAAGCCTATGGGATTCGCCTGAATAAATCTGGTGCATGAAACCACCGAACAGCAGGGCAATTTGGCAACTTTTCACTGCTGTTTTTTGTTCTCTGAATAGACGAAGCATTGCTTCTCTATGGGGATTTCACTGCCCCCGAACACGCACTGAACAGGCACCGCATGTGCAGGCAATTCGCCAACATTTGGCGAACTGCCTGCTCTCTGAATAGCCGAAGGGCCTGGAAAGGTAACCGTACGCTGAATTTCACTGTTCGGTCACCTTTCGGCCACAATTCGGAGCTCTTTGAATAACCCTGTATGAGTTTTACCAAAGACAGAACCTGATTTTGCAGAAGATTTAATAATAATAAAAATAACAATAATCTAAATATTCGAATTGAGTGATACATATTTCGGTATGTCCAAATGCTGGTATTCAAAGCCCTTAGCGCATAATCTAATAAGTAAATCAATAGGAAGCTGATAAAAAGAAGAATGTCTAGCACGAACTATTAACGTTAAAATATCAACCATCATAGCAATGTTCAGTGAGTCTTAGTCTGTAATTAAATTCCTTCTACTGGCAAGTCAGATAGCTGGGGGCACACAGGACTCACAAGACCATTAAACAGGGTTCAGGTTAGAGATGCGACTTCTATTTGGTCAATTAACACATTGAAACACTTTAACTCTAGTTTTTACCCTTCCAAGCCATTCACTCTGATCTTCAACACATTTGCAGCAGGACACTTTGGAATTGCTAATGAGTGTAGTGTTATTTTTAGATCTTGCTAAATAAGCTCTTTGGTGTGATAGTGATAACTCAAGTGGCATTAAGAATTCTGACAATTTCAGCATGTCTTCAAAGAGCTATGCTTTGCCTTTTTCTATGCATGAATCATTCTGAGTCACATCATACTATCAGGGTTATTCAAAGAGAATCGAACTGGTCACGAAATTGCACCAAACTGTGAATTTCCCCGTATTGTGCAATTTCGTGGCCATTTGTCTATTCGAAAAGATAATTCACCATAATTCACCAAATTTTGACCAGTAAGACCAGGAAAAAGATCTATCCATCTTGGGAGCAATGAAAAGGTAAGCAGCTACAACATTGTGTCCTACACCGCGTTTGCATCCTGGTGGGAATTACAATGATGTGTGGGACACGTTGTCCACGTGAAAGAGTTAAATAAGAGTTACAGTCAGGTCCAGAAATATTGGGACATCAACACATTTCTCACATCTTTGGCTCTATACACCAACACAATGGAGTTGGAATGAAACAAACACAATGTGCTTTAACTGCAGACTGTCAGCTTTAATTTGAGGGTATGTACATCCAACTCAGGTGAACGGTGTAGGACTTACAGCAGTTTGCAGATGTGCCTCCCACTTGTTAAGGAACCAAAGGTAATGGGACAATTGGCTTCTCAGCTGTTCCATGGCCAGGTGTGTGATATTCCCTCATTTCCCCAATTACAATGTGCAGATAAAAGGCCCATAGTTCATTTCAAGTGTGCTATTTGCATTTGGAATCTGTTGCTGTCAACTCTCAAGATGAGATCCAAAGAGCTGTCACTATCAGTGAAGCAAGCCATCATTAGGCTGAAGAAACAAAACAATCCCATCAGAGAGATAGTAAGAACATTAGACGTGGCTAAAACAACGGTTTGGAACATTCTCAAAAAGAAGGAACGCACTGGTGAGCTCAGCAACACCAAAAGACCCGCGAGACCACGGAAAACAACTGTGGTTGATGACCGAAGAATTCTTTCCCTGGTGAAGAAAACACCCTTCACAACAGTTGGCCAGATCAAGAACACTCTCCAGGAGGTAGGTGTATGTGTGTCAAAGTCAACAATCAAGAGGAGACTTCACCAGAGTGAAAATAGAGGGTTCACCACAAGATGTAAACCATTGGTGAGCCTCAAAAACAGGAAGGCCAGATTAGAGTTTGCCAAACAACACCTAACAAAGCCTTCACAGATCTGGAACAAGATCCTATGGACAGATGAGACCAAGATCAACTTGTACCAGAGTGATGGGAAGAGAAGAGTATGGAGAAGGAAAGTAACTGCTCATGATCCTAAGCATACCACCTCATCAGTGAAGCATGGTGGTGGTAGTGTCATGGCGTGGGCATGTATGGCTGCCAATATAACTGTTTCTCTTGTATTTATTGATGATGTGACTGCTGACAAAAGCAGCAGGATGAATTCTGAAGTGTTTTGGCAATATTATCTGCTCACATTCAGCCAAATGCTGCAGAACTCATTGGACGGCGCTTCACAGTGCAGATGGACAATGACCCAAAGCATACTGCAAAAGCAACCAAAGAGTTTTTGAAGGGACAGAAGTGGAATGTTATGCAATGGCCAAGTCAATCACCTGACCTGAATCCCATTGAGCATGCATTTCACTTGCTGAAGACAAAACTGTAGGGAAAATGCCCCAAGAACAAGCAGGAACTGAAGAAAGTTGCAGTAGAGGCCTGGCAGAGCATCACCAGGGATGAAACCCAGCATCTGGTGATGTCTATGCATTCCAGACTTCAGGCTGTGATTGACTGCAAAGGATTTGCAACCAAGTATTAAGAAGGGAAAGTTTGATTTATGATTATTATTCTGTCCCATTACTTTTGGTCCCTTAACAAGTGGGAGGCACATCTGCAAACTGCTGTAAGTCCTACACCGTTCACCTGAGTTGGATGTACATACCCTCAAATTAAAGCTGACAGTCTGCAGTTAAAGCACATTGTGTTTGTTTCATTCCAACTCCATTGTGGTGGTGTATAGAGCCAAAGATGTTAAAATTGTGTCGATGTCCCAATATTTCTGGACCTGACTGTAAATAGTCATACTATCTTAAATGCTGTGACAGTTTCCCTTCCACTATGCTGGCTCTGAATCAGCAGCAGTTTCCTTTTGGTTTTGAGGTTCATACACGTTTATTGATGTAGTCAATGACAAAACTCAATCCAAGGTAATAATGGAGGGATGGGGGTCGCACCTATTCCCCGATGGGCGGCTGCAACTACCAAATACATCCAGCCCAGCAACATGTATAAAATATAACAAAGAGAAAAATGTCATCTGCGCTTATTCCCATTATACCGCGTGAAACAAAACGCAATTAGAGGCTTTGGTTCCTATTAATGGCCATTAAAAGATTAAGCTCACCCACCAACGTCACATCACCTCTAGTGAGGGTGAGTCCTATCCAAAAATGAAGCCACAGGCTGCTGTATAGCGAACCATAACTTGCTCACGCTGCTTTGCAGTCATGAGGTAGACTGGTGGGCTTTTATTTATCCACCCCCCAGAAACAAATCCACCTTGGGATCAAAAAACAAAGACACGGAGCGGAACAGCTGCAATGATGACCTGGCTGGAGGTACAACAGAACATACATAGTACAGGAGGGGTGGGGTCGCGCCTATTCCCCGATTGGGCGGCTGCAACCACCAAATGCATCCACGGTAAGTCTCAATGCTTCTGGGCAATTGTCAGGGGCCTGCTTCCTGCGCCAAATGCCAGCCAGCTGGAAGTGTACAGAGGAAGACTGCTGTGTTGAAACAAAGGTACATTTCACACAATAGAGTGTCTAGAGCAAGGATCATCACTGGTTTTCTTGGGGAGCCACAACAGCGAGAGACAGCCAATAGGTGAGCTGCGATTTTCATGAACTTGCATCCCTTACCTGGTATCATGATCCCATTCCCATTAACCCCATACCATAACGTGTCCCTCGCTCATTTCTTTTATATTATGTACTGTCCCTTTTCCATATCTCTAACCATATTCAGCCTTCCCTTACAGAAAAACTGGGAGTCGCATACATTTTTTGTCATAAGGCTGCTACAACGAGAGTGCAGCTTAATGGTTCTGTTTAATCATATATATATATTGTGGTTGGAAATACGGTAATGGTTGGAAAGTTAGTTGCTTATGTGCCTGGAACCAGGGGCGTAGATAGGGGGGGATAGGAGGGTTCAAATCCCCCCAGAGTGTCTTCAGTGGGAGTGTTGTGGGACACAGGTTTCCACTGTGGGCATTCGGGGCTGCTAGCGGTATGCATTCCGCTAGCATCCGCTCGACTGTCTGCGTTCCCCCAAGCGCTGCATTATCCCTCGCGCGGCCGCTTCCTCAGTCCAGTCTGAAGGCTGTGACACGTCATGCGGCCTACAGCTGAGATCTTGTGAGATCTCACGTGAGTGCGCCACAGCCTTCAGAGGGCTGAGGAGGTGACCGCGTGCAGGAGCATGTCTGAGCTGCTCCGAGGAACACAGCGGTACTGATGTCTGCAGGCAAGGTAAGTATAATTCTGGGGAATAATTCTGGTATAATTCCCTTTCTGGCTATAATTAATTCTCGGGGGCATGTGGCTGGTTCGAATTAATTCTGGGGGCATGTGGCTGGTTATAACTAATTCTGGGGGTCCCTGTCTGGCTATAAATAATTCTGGGGGTCCCTGCCTTGCTATAATTAATTCTGGGGGGCATGTTGCTGGTTATAAATTTTTCTGAGGGTTCCTGCCTGGCTATAATTTATTCTGGGGGCATGTGGCTGGTTATAATTAATTCTGGGGGTCCCTGCCTGGCTTCAATTAATTCTGGGGTCCCTGCCTGGCTAGAATTAATTCTGGGGGTCCCTGTCTGGCTATAACTAAGTCCGAGGGGCATGCGGCTGGTTATAATTAATTCTGGGGATTCCTGTCTGGCTATAATTTATTCTGGGGGCATATATCTGGCTATAATTAATTCTGGGGCTATGTGCCTGGTTATAATTTATTCTGGACCCCCCCCCAGGAAAAAAATTATCTACGGCCCTGCCTGGAACCGACGTGAAAGTGAGTGTAAGTTATAGGTTGGAAATAGAGGGCAGGTGGGTGGGGGTGTTGTAGCTGCTGTTGGTGATGGGCTCAGCGTGGATAAATAGTTAAGTGGGCAACTAACTGCTCCCACAACTCCAGGCCTTCAGCCTTTGAATACATACAAGGACATGTTCTGATGAAAGCTCCACACTGGAGCTGAAACATTGACCTTTTATATTTATAACATGATTTGTATGAAATACTTAATTTTAAATTTAAGAGATCTTAGAGTGTTGCTCTGCTTCTTTATATATACTCTCCTCCAGCTGACCATGGGCAGATTTTTTTTTTAAAGTACAATTCTCAAGTGCGGGAGTCTCGGATAGCACCTTGATATTACCTGTGTCCCCTGCTCTTATCCCCTTATTTAAACTATACCCAAAAATATTGTTAAATACCGGTATAGGTATGCCGGAACATCCCTGCTTGAAGGAAGTTCCAGCACACAGTTGCTAGTGAGGGAAGCAGGGATAGCCCCCTCAGCTACAAGTTCAGCTGCCACGCGCCACCTGGGACCCACTGCATCAGGTAAGATATTCTGTAACGGCAAGGTGGTGGGGTCTGTAATGGGAAGGTGTGGGGTGGGACTCAGTGACTGGCAGCAGCTCTGTACTCCCAACAGGAGCTGACATGTGTCCAGAGCATTGTACTACTGGCTGCCAACACCAGGAGCCACTGTGCACATCTCAGTGAAGCAAAGGGCTGTTGGGTAAGGGGGGGGCTCTCTCTGTATATTTGATTGTGTTTTTCCCTTTCTGTTTGTCTGTCCTTTTGTTAATCTGTCTTTTTACCTATTTATGCATCCTTCTTTCTGAATATCTGTTATTCTGTCCATTTATATCTGTATGTCCTTCTGTGTATTTTTCCATCTGTCCTTGCATCTATGTCTTCCTCTCCATTTCTCTATTTCTCCTTTCTCCCTCTATCACTCTCTCCCTTTTACTCTATAAATCTCTCACTACTCTTCCTTTCCTGCATTCCTCCTAGTGTGATAATCCCTCCAGAAAACTAGAATGTGCATTGAGAATTCTCAGCAGAATCACACACTGCTTCTTGATCCCAGCCTTCCTGCATACCAGTGAGGTCAGTGGCTGGTGAGGTACTGGCTAGTATCAGAGCCAGATATACACAGGTTACGTAGGTTCAGGTTCAGTGCTCCCCAGGATCTGACTGCTCTCAGTGCTCCCCAGGATCTGGCTGCTCTCAGTGATCCCTAGGATCTGGCTGCTCTCAGTGATCCCTAGGATCTGGCTGCTCTCAGTGATCCCTAGGATCTGTGTCGTCCACTCCAGGCAGCCAATTACCAGCTGCGCACTGTCCTCTCCACCTGCAGAGAGGAGGTGCCGCCACAGTGAACAGACTGCCCGAAGTCCACACAGACGCAAGGGTGGGTGCATAAACATACAACCAATTACTGATTTTCTATTTTACTTTTATCTTGCATTGCTATTTTTATTATTAGTGGTAGAATTATTTTTAATGGAAAAATAACTAGCAAATTTAAAGATTTAGTTTAAATTCCGCATCTAAGACTACAAAATGTGGAAAACTCTGGGGAGATATACAGTATTTTTAAAATGCACTATGTAGCCAATTTTACCAGTAGATTCACTATGAAGTACACATAACTCATTTTAATTATTCCTTATTACATCTGTCTAATGACTTTGTTTCAGATTGCAATTGCATTGGAGATCAGTGAAACATCCAAGGGATGCAGAGATATGCACGTTTTTGCAATCAAACAGTTAAATTCCAGTTTACCTCCTTTATCTCATTTCCCCATTTCCTGCAAGATTATTGTTCTGATATCCGAATAAAGATACCAACAGAGAATGTATCAAAATATCTTGGTATGGCATGATTATTATCTGATTAACCTAAAGGACACGGTATTAATGGGCTATTGTTATGATTATTCAAAATGACATAACAAAAAAACACACGGTCTTTGTGAAAGGGAGAGCTCGTGTTTGTGTCTCTCTGTATAGCCTTTTGTTTTATTGCTGAGTGTGTGTGTGCACAAAACTGAATGACTATTATATAAACAATGTAAAAGGAGTTTCATACACCCGCACAGTGTGCGTAGGCAAAATATTTATTAAACTCTAATCGATGGCAACCGCTATTAACCATCTGAGTTTTCCTTTTGTTGGCCAAAACAATTTATAAAACCACAGACAATAAATTGTTTCTATTAGTCATTTAACTGTTGTCATTTCTGTGTCTTTTATATTTTCAATGGAAACAATTAGAGTTTGTAATAAAAACAAAAAACAAGACAATGTCAAAATAAAGAAAAGGTTGCAATTAAGCATATACAGAACACCATGTTACTTTCCTAGTCCCATACACTAGTATTACTTTGCTACTAATAGGTGTTTAAAACAATAAAAATACATGAAAATGTGTGTAAAAAATAAAAAATATCCTATAAAAAATAATAAGGCTGTTTAGAAAAATGAGAAACAAACCCTTCGTCATATAAACAAAAAAGATGTTCAAAAAAGGTTTTTACTGAAACTGAAAAGAATAAATGGTCTTTAATTTTTTTTTTAAAAAAAAGATATTACTTTGAATCCTAGATTCACATGTATAAACCTCAAAAGACTGAAACTACGAAAATGTAGTGTATAAGAGTGTGTATACAGTGGCAAGAAAAAGTATGTGAACCCTTTGAGATTACGTGGAGTTTTGCATGAATTGGTCATAAATTGTGCTCTGATCTTCATCTAAGTCACAACAATTTGAAAAACACAGTCTGCTTAAAATAATACAACACAAAAATTATATGTTTACATGTTATGTTCAATAAACACATGAAAACATTCCCAGTGCAGGGTGGGAAAAGTATGTGAACCCCTAGCCTAATGACTTCTCCAAGAGCTAATTGGAGCCAGGAGTGAGCCAACCTTGAGTCCAACCAGTGTGATATTATTGGATGTGTTGCTGAAAGCTGTCCTGCCCTTTAAAAACACACACCAGTTTTGGGTTTACTGGTTTCAAGAAGCACTGCCTGATGTGAACCATGCCTCGCAGAAAAGAGCTCTCAGAAGACCCACGATCAAGAATTGTTGACTTGCATGAAGCTGGAAAGGGTTACAAAAGTATCTCCAAAAGCCTTGATGTTCATGTGTCCACGGTAAGACAGACTGTCTACAAATGGAGAAAGTTCAGCACTGTTGCTACTCTCCCTAGGCGTGGTCGTCCTGTAAAGATGACTGCAAGAGCACAGCGCAGAATGCTTAATGAGGTGAAGAAGAATCCTAGAGTGTCAGCTAAAGACTTACAGAAATCTCTGGCACATGCTAACATTTTTTGTTGACACATCTACAATAAGGAAAACATTAAACAAGAATGGAGTACACGGGAGGACACCACGGAGGAAGCCATTGCTGTCCAAAAAGAATATTGCAGCACGTTTGAAGTTTGCAAAAGAGCACCTGGATTTTCCACAGCACTACTGTCAAAATATTCTGTGGACAGATGAAACCAAAATTGAGTTGTTTGGAAAAAACACACAACACTATGTGTGGAGAAAAAAAGGCACAGCACACCAACATCAAAACCTCATCCCCACTGTAAAACATGGCGGAGGGAGCATCATGGTTTGGGCCTGCTTTGCTGCCTCAGGGCCTGGATGGATTGTTGTCATTGATGGAAAAATGAATTCCAGAGTTTATCAAGACATTTTGCAGGAAAACGTAACACCATCTGTCCGCCAACCGAAGCTCCACAGAGGATGGGTGATGCAACAGGACAATGACCCAAAGCATACAAGTAATTCAACAAAAGTATGGCTTCAACAAAACAAAATACCCCTTCTGGAGTGGCCCAATCAGAATCCTGACCTCAATCCGATTGAAATGCTGTGGCATGACCTTAAGAGAGCGATTCACACCAGACATCAAGAATATTGCTACACTGAAACAGTTTTGTGAAGAGGAGTGGTCCAAAATTACTCCAGATCATTGTGCAGGTCTGATCTGCAACTACAGGAAACGTTTGGTTGAGGTTATTGCTGCCAAAGGAGGGACAACCAGTTAAGTTCAAAGGTTCACATACTTTTTCCACCCTGCACTGTGAATGTTTACATGTTCTGTTCAATAAAAACATGAAAACATATAATGTTTGTGTTGTATTATTTTAAGCAGACTGTGTTTTTCAAATTGTTGTGACTTAGATGAAGATCAGAGCACATTTTATGACCAATTCATGCAAAACTCCACGTAATCCCAAAGGGTTCACATACTTTTTCTTGCAACTGTATATTGCATGGTCTCGCTATGATAGTTACAAATGCTGTCACTTGAGTATGTTTTTCAATTACCCTTTTGTTGATTCTGAATATTACTGGCAATTATATTATACAGAAACAAATCCTGCCTGAGCCCCTCGGTAAGAAAGCAAATTGTACAACAAATGCTTATGCCAGCTATTGAATATGGAGATGTAGTGTATGCAGCGGCCCGCAAACGCACCTTCATAAACGTACTACGCTGTATAACTCATTCTGCCGCTTTGTGCCACAATGTAACCACACGACCCACCATAGTGACATGTTAAAAGAGCTAAACTGACCGTCGCTGGAATCCAGATGCACTCTTCACCTGTCCAACCTGGTGTTTAAGAGGTTTTCTGGGAAGCTACCACCCTACCTGAATAGACTGCTTCCCCTAGCAGTTCCCTCATCCTATAACCTCCGATCCAGGACCTGCACATTACTTGCAATAACACAATACAAAAAGTCAGTGGCTCAATCATCATTTTCCTACAGAGCACCGCAATTATGGAATAATCTCCCAGACACAATCAAATCTTACTCCAGTCTTAAGTCCCTCAAGAGCTCCCTACTAACATACCTGGATACAGAATGCACTTGTAAACATGTAACATAATGACTTTATTTCCTACATATTTATTTCTGTGTTAATCTGTATATTTGTGTTGTTTTTCTTTACTATCCTTCATTTTATTACTTTGAAATTTTTACAGTTCTTACAGAAATACAATGTTCTTGAACCCAGGACATACTTGAAAACGAGAGAAATCTCAATGTATCCTTCCTGGTAAAATACCAATCAGAGCTTGGTTAAAGCTCTGCCCCACGCCTCATCTTCATGCTGAGCTCGGATTGGGCAAAGTCCTGCACCTGACCTGGACTTTTCCCAATCAGATCAGCATGAAGACGTGGGGCAGAGGAGCCGCGGCCAGACAGACTGGAGGAACAGGAGGCCGGGACAGCTGCAGGACAGGTGAGTTACGGGGGCCGGGGGCCGCAGCCACAGGTCTCCTAAATGTACCGGCAGCTGCCGGTACATTTAGGAGAACTGTGAACACATTTTGCGTGTTCGACCCCCATTGGGTTGCATTGTGTTCGAGTTCGTATTCGAACATTTGGGCTGTTTTGATGTTCGAATAAGAACCGAACACAGGGGTGTTCGGCTCATCACTAATCTAAAGCCTGTATGGCTCTAATAGTGTCAACAGATTGAGAGCCTCCCGGGGACAGGTTAGCTCTCCACTTGGAAGGCTGTACAGCCCACAGGGACAGTCAGAAAAGTGGAGGGGTGAAAGACACTCCTCTTACAATGGTCATGTAACTAAGTTCGTTTGTCCTGTTCACTAGAGAATCCCTTTAAGAGTGCTTTATGGAAGGGAGTCTACGAAATAAGTCTCTTTAAATTTGTGTTTCCCAAACCTGTCCTCAGGACCTGCCGACAAGTCAGGTTTGCAGGATATATGAAGCACAGCACAGGTGATACGATTTGCTGCTCAATGATTGCAGGATTCAGTCTCCATTTCCCCAATGTAATCTGTAAAACCTGGCCTGTTAGGGGGTCCTGAGGACAGGGTTGGGAAACATTGCTTTAAATGGTAAGCAACCACATTTCAATACAAATTTCCTCAGGGACATTTATCCACCGTATAGACTGAGGAGCTTCTTGTCAATGTTTTATCAAGCAGAAACCACAAAAAGATGAGCTCACAGCTACATGCTCAACTGAGATTATTGAGACTTGGACATGTAACAAAGGACACACATATTATAACAAATATATTATTACAGGAAGTGTGAAAACGCATAAAATCAAAGAAATGTGAATTTAGCTCCTGAAGCTGCACTTCAAGGACTAGCAACATAGTTACATATTAATAGAAGTTACAATGTGACTCATCTCTAAAAACCTCCTGTGCAATTTACTGCCCATCCACTCCCAAACCCAGTGACCTGAAAAGATAGTTGGACTCTGGTTTCCCTATTTCCTCCTACCACTGGCCTGCAGATGAAGGGGTTAATAGAGTTTGTGGGTGGCATTGCATCTCATGATAGGATGGAGGCAAAATCTATAAATCGTGGGGACGCCCTGCTCCACAATACCCTTCCCTCACCCATGGCTGGTGGGTGAGGGGTTAAACCAAACAGCCCCCCTTCTACAACCTGGAATGGACAGACAGCAGCTCACTCGCATTGACGATAAATTAAATAAAATATCTTTGTGTGTGTGTTGGCGAATCATGATTGGTATGAAAATGATTGTACAAGTCTAAGTTTCATCTACATAAATCATCAATATAGACAGTAAATATTTGCTCATTTCAGTTTCATGTTGACAAATATATCTGATAAAGGAGTGGAGGCAGAGAACATAGCTTTCCTAGGGGAACTCCAACCCAGAAATGGCTCTGTCACAAACATATAACCAAATACATGCTAATATGTAGGTATTTAATCAAATACAAAGTGTAATTCTTAGAATAGCACCTTTAATACAAATGATCTAGGGTCTGCTGCTGGCAATATTTCGCTTTCCACACAGGATCTCTAGGTGGCTTTCAAACAGAATTTTCAATTTTTAAAACAACAGAATAATAATGTCGACTTTAAAGAAGCCAAAGTTGATTCCGAGGCTTCTTAGCTAAATAGCCAATACCGAGTAATAATTAAAAACATGCCGTATTTCTCTGTGTTACTGGTGTGCAATGAAAGAGGAAATTAACGTAATCATTTTACATTGGTGATATCTTGTTTTGTATTAGGAAATTCTTCAGGATAAAACTCAGAGACAGAGTAAACGTTTGTGTTATGTCTCAAGTCCCTGAAGGTCGAATAGGGAATGCCAACTCATTTTACAAAGTTCATTGAAATGCTATTTTATGGCACTGTGATTAGACTTTACAAGTGATGTCAACATAACCCCTTACATGTTTGTAATTGTAAATTATATTTTTTTCTGTTAAACTATTTGTTTTGTTCATGTCACAATGTAAGACTGTAAAAAACTAAGAAATACAAAAGAATTATGTTCACATATCATACATGACATTAAATGGGACATTCTAGTTTTTTTAACTTTATCAAAAGCAATTCAGTATGTACAGAAACATGCATTCACTTAATTTACAACTTTTACGCCCCCGAGTGTGTCTCAGGGTTAAATTTCACCGCTGAGAGCGGTAACCCCGAGACACACTCGGGCTGTACACATCACTTCTCTGTGCGCTCCCTCGATGATCTCTGCAGTCTCCTCTGGCGATCGCAGCGTTTTACTTCCTGGATTCCTTCTCGCGAGGAAGGATCCAGGAAGTGGACATGTGCATTCGTTTTAGTACTAAAACGATTTAGTCAGAATTTTGGGATAATTTAGTTTTAGCATGACTCAAGAGAAACGAAACTGCTCACTACAAAAAACGAAAGAAACAAAAATAAAATGCACTACATTTTAGTTTCAGTCCTTTTTGTGATATTACATTGATGAGTGAAGGAGACCAGCAATGAAGAATGCAACATCGCAACATCCGAAGATCTGCACCGTCCACATGCCAATGCAGTAGGATGTTCTATACAGAGAGGGGCATTAATTAATGCAGGAGGATGTTCTATACATTATACAGAGAGGGGTATTAATGCTGGAGGATGTTATATACATTATACAGAGAAAGGTATAAATTGAGGAGGATGTTCTATACAGAGAGGGACATTAATTAATTCAGGAGGATGTTCTATACATTACACAGAGAGGGGTATTAATTAATGCAGGAGGATGTTCTAAACATTAAACAGAGAGGATCCTTTTTTTTCAGCCCTTTAAATCCAGTGGCTGTGAGCGCTGAGATCGGCTGCTTGTTACATTATCTCTCAGTACAATGTATCAGGCTCAGTTGTTACAGTAACTGACTGTAACAGTGCTCAGAGTTTCATTAAAACAAGGAAATAATATTGTTCTAACCTCTTATATATGAAAATATTATTTACTAGTTTTACTGAAACTCTGAGCGCTGTAATGAGCAGCAGTCAGTTACTGTAACAGCTTTGCCTGACACGGGGCAGTATTCCAATGTTGGTGTTAACTTAACCAGAGCTGTTGTAAACTGAAAACCTCCATTGGCTATAATGGCTCTGGTTAGTTTACAACAGCTCTGGTTATGTTAGCACCAACTATGTAATATGGCCCACATTGTGCTGAGAGTGAGAGATACTGTAACAAGCAGCGATCTCAGCCCTCTGAGGAGCCACTACAATAGTAATTGTATCCATTGGTTTTCGGATGAATGAAATTAGTTTTCATACTAAAGAACTGAAAACGAATTTCTTTAGTAACTAAATAAATTGCATTTTAGGACTAATCCATTAGTTCAAAACGAAATTTTGTGCTGTGCACATGTCTACCAGGAATTATTGAGGTCGCCATCGCCGGAGGAGGCAGCTGGGGACATCGAGGGAGCGCAGGGAGAGGTGATGTATCCAGCGGCATCCGAGTGTTGCTCGCGGTTACCGCTTCCACCATAGGAATTTAATTCCGAGCCACACTCGGGATGCCACTGGGGGGGGCAAAAAAAGAAAACTGACCCCTTTCAGACAGGAAATTTCATAATAAATAGACCGCCAGGGAGGTTAATTCCTACCTTCAGCGAGCTGTGTAAGCTCCTATGAGCAGGGCCCTCTACACCTTTGTATCCATCCTATGTCCATTTATTTGTATCTTGTTCCCTTTAGTTATTGTAAAGCGCTCCTGAAACTGTTGCTGCTATATAAATGATGACAATAATAATAATAATAATTCCTATTAACAAGAAGAGTCTGTGGACTTCTCCCTACTTACATAAACACATCCATCTGTGAGTTGCATAGCAGTGCACAACACAAGCAAGAACTGGAGTAGGAATATAGCTGGTAAGTATAGCTGATATGTTTAGGTAGTAGAGGTCTATACACGCTTCTTTCACATTTTAATAACTCCCTAAAGGAAGAAAATAACTCCTGAATGAAAATTATGAAAAAGTTTTTCTTTCACATACTGAATTGTTTTAGGAAGATCAGTAACCAGTAGACTGTCTCTTTAATGTTGCTGTAATTTTAAAATTCACTTATTTGCCACCTACAACTTGACATCTCTGAAAAGGTATCAGTAGGGATTTGAAGATATAGCAGTCTCATCACCAGTAAAGATATTTATGAACGACTCTTAGTTCTATATTATGGAAGTTTGGCACATTTTTATGGGACCAAAGAGCTTGGCAATTAATGTTATTAATTCAACACATGGCACATGAGGTGTAGCAGAAAGAAATCTCTATGGCTGGGTTCACACCTCAGCATTTTACAGCGCGTTCCTGCATGCTGTAAAACGCTGAGACACGGAAATCCCATGATTTCCTATGGGACCCGTTCACACCTGGGCATTTTACAGCTCGCAGGAACACGCCGTAAAACGTCCTACGTCCAAAGAAGTACGGGAGCTTCTTTGGGACGTATTTGCAGCGCTTTCACTCTGCAGTCTATGGCCGTGAACGCGCTGCAATTCGCATTCATGCGTTTTTTACGTTTGCGCGATATGCGCATAAAAAAACGTGCGTATTGCGTGCGTAACAAAACGTGCAGGTGTGAACCCAGCCTAAAATGCTTGGTATCGGTATTCTGTTCCTAACTAGAAACCTTAGAAACCTCACGGCCCAGGTGTGGGAATCTATGAAGGGCCCCCCACGCTTGGCAAAAACATACCCCCCCCCATTATCCCCATGCATAACCACTTCACTCCATCTCATTTTTAATGTAATGTGCACCATGTATAGCTCAGCTCCACAGCAATAAAAAACTCACAGTAATGTGTGCTGTGCATGAGCGAATCATAGGTGAGGCCCTAGCCCTTGTGAAGCTGCCCAGGTGAGGCCACAGCCAGTTGTGTGTGGACTGTGGGCCCCCCAATCTCAGGAGCCCTTTGCAGTGGCCCTCTATGCACCTCGTAGTTACACCCCTGCTGATAGAGACAAGAACAACCTTGAAATAGTGTGATCTTCTCCACCTTGGCACAAATTTTCAGCTCCTATACATAGTATCGGGGTTGTTAATTTACTTTTAAGGAGCTGCAATGCCCGAACCACAAGGGTGGAATAGCAACTCTATCCTTTAAGTTTACAGCAGGAGTTATTATTCATATTGTATCCAGCAGTTAACTTAACTGCAAAAGTGGAATAGGGCCCTATGTGTTTGCATAACCAGGACCTGCAGTTGTGACATTAGTAGCACCTTCTCATTCTGTGTCCTGTGTAATTATGAAGGAACATTGTTTGTCTTTTAACATAGTAAATATGTACCTTTGTGTGGAACTCGTTCAATGGAAATGTATAACGAAATGCAAACGTTTGACAAATTAACTACCAGGCATCCGTATGACTTTCCAATTCCATATATGCTGGAAAACCATATAGAATGAGCAAAATCTTTAAACTGTATCTGTTCAGAACTGATAAAACATTTGTAGTTACTGAAATGTATTATACATGGCAATGTGTAACCTAAGGACTGGTCCTTCTATCAAGCTGGGGTTGGCTAATAAATAATAGCCATTTGAAGATGTACTTTCGAATTACTTCAGGTACAGTTCCCCAAATAAATTATATAATTTGCTGAGTGGAAAGCTTGCCAGGTTTTACACCGATAACTGGAGTGGGAGACTCATTTTCTTCCCTAATTGTGTGTGCTGGAGATCAGGGATTAAATATCAAGGATGCTTTTTCTACTGGAAGCGTTAAAATCTTTAATTGATTCATATGTTAATACCCGAGTTCTATACCTGTAACGTGGGGCCTGGCCTGACGTGGTACAGAAAGGGTGTGAGCTACTTGAGCAGTGAACAGACACAACTGAATAGTATAAAACAAGAGATTTACTTACAACAGACTAAATACACAGCAAGGAATCCAGAACAGAACACATATGACACTAAAGACCTGAGCAATAGAAATAAACCAGAAGACTGACATACAAAAGCAATAGGAGATACACGGCTATAAACAGGGCAGAAATCAAAAGGCAAGCAGGCAGACTGACCTGAACTAAAATATACAATGATTACTAAACTAGATAAACATAAACAAACAACCAAGGACCTGGGTAACTATAAGCAGAAAAACATGAACAGAACTAGGCAGGGGAATAAACAAGACTATACCTGACCGGGACTTGACCTGAAAACAGACATGAAAAACAAAAGCAAACTAGGACTAAACCAGAATAGCATACAACGAATCTGGATTACAATGAGGCTAAATTCAAGACGCGGGATATAGACCAACTGAGAGCATGGAACAACTGGAGGCTAGGAACAAAACAGACTGAGGCTTGAACAAAATGAAGCAGCGCCCTTCCTAGGGCGATGCCTGCCTATATACAATGTTCAATTAGTACAATAGAGTCCAGGTGAGTGACCAGGCTTGGAATCCAGGAAGAAGAAAGGTAAAGTCCATTGAGGCCAGAGGTGGCGCCAGAGACACAGAATGTCCAGATAATAACTGGCAACTTCCACCTCTGCCAGAGGGGGCGCAGAACGTTACAATACCTTACACTTATTCAAAATACCACTGAGAATTTGTTCGAAGATTTGTTCCCTTTATCCGAAAATAAAGTATTTTTCCGTCAGTCTGCTAAATTATGCTTAAAAGGCTAATTCAGAACGCATACCTTTATAAATACCCCGTAGATACTAGAGTATAGCGCGACCCGAATATAACGCGATGGATAGAGATTTATTATGGAAATGAGAGAATACTCAATACTCGAATATAACGTGAGGAACAAAATTTTACTGTTAATCCTTCCAGGTTCTCTTAACACAGTCAGGCTCCCCCGCATTCACTTCAGCGAGACTACGGAACTTCCGGGAGACTTGAGATACAGAGCAAAACGGTTTTGGCATATTCAGAGAGGCTGCATAGACTTGAAATATCCAGCCCACTTCATGTATAAAACATAATAAGAAAAAAGGTTGTCATTTGCACTCACCCTGTAGCTCCATGCGAAACAAAACACAGCCAGAGGTTTTGGTTTACTTGCACGGCCATTAAAATGTGAGCCCACCCGCCACATTTCGGCACCTCTGGGTCAGGTGGGTCCTAGCTTACGAAACCAAGAGCTGCTTTCTAAGCAACCACATATCCCCATGCTGCTTATCAGCTAAGAGGCAAACTGATGGGTTTACATTTATTTCCTCCCCAGGAACAATTTCGCTTTGGAATTAAAAATAAAGCACGGAAAGTGGCAGCAGCAGTAATGACCTGGCTGGGGATACAACAAAATATATATATGCAGAAAAATTGGTTTTGCGCCTATTCCCTATCTAGGAGGCTGCTCAGACCAGAGGTATCCAGCCTGCTCCATGTATAAAACAAAACAAGAAAAAAGGTTTTCATTTGCACTCACCACTGTAGCTCCATGCAAAACAAAACACAATCAGAGGTTTTGGTTTACTTGAATGGCCATTGAAGTGCAAGCCCACCCGCCACGACAACTTAGACATGTCTGCCGAGGTACTGAAGCTATTTCAGCAGCTCGGATATCTGTTTTTCTTTCAAAAAAGTATGGAGCTTGAGCGTTATTAATATATAGTTGTTTGCACTTTTTGGCTAGTAGAGGCAGCCCTCTACCCGACAATAAGTTTACTGTCTCTAAAATGTATTTATGTATAAAGGGTACACACTTATTTTTATAATGTCTGTAATGGATAGTGGTCTCCTATACATCCACTGGATCCAGGCAGGGGTTTTATAGAAAACCACTTGGTTGTAAAAGAGTTAACTGAATAATGTCAAAACCTCAGAGCAGGGCCGGCCCATCCATGGAGCAGGGTGGAGCAGCGGCGCCAGGTGGCCCTTTGTCAGGGGTGGCATTTTGCCGCTCTCTCCAGGGCCGTGGCATGGAGCACCCGGCCTGGACAAGGCACAACCCTGCACCAGGCTGTGGAGCCAGGGTGCGCCCACCCCTCAAGCGGGCCGGCGCCCGCTCTCCTCACTTGGAGCTGCGCGTCTGCTCCCTTCACTTGAGCCCGCCCCTTTCAGCAGATCTTACACCAGGCCCGGAGACACAAACATGGCAGGCACAGATTGGCCACTGCACTTGTAGTGTGGCCGGACGCCCCCCTGCCAGGAATCGACAAGGACTGCCATGATACTTGAAAACGAGAGAAATCTCAATGTATCCTTCCTGGTAAAATCCTTTATGTATCTCATGAGCCCGGCACCGATGGCTGCTGGCCTACAGCGCCGGCTGCCAGCGGGGAACTAAAGATGGCGGCTGGCGGAACATCCGGTGGGCCCCCTCTGATGATGTCACAGTGTGCGCCTCCCCCAAGTCGCATGCCCTGTCCCTGCAGATCTCGTGGCTGCACTCACCTAAGCCTGAGACTGGGCCAGGGAACAGAGAAGAGGATCAGGGGAGAACACTGGACGGAGCAGCAGCACCACCACTAGACAGACAAACCTGGTGAGTGAGTTCACCCCTGACCTGTTAGGGTTGATTTTTTTTAAACTTAAACAAAAATATAATCTGAATTAGCCAGGCTCAGCAAAACAAAATAATCACAGATGGTTGTGTGTGTGTGGGTATTTGTGTGTGTATCTGTATGTGTGTGTGTGTGTGTGTGTGTGCATCTGTGTGTCTGTATCTGTGTCTGTATGTGGATGTGTGTGTCTGTATGTGGGTGTGTGGGTGTCTGTATGTGGGTGGGTGTCTGTATGTGGGTGTGGGTGGGTGTCTGTATGTGGGTTTGTGTGTGTGTGTGTGTGTATGGGGATGTGTGTGACAGTGAGCTGGGATATGTGGAGCTCTGTGATACACTCATACACACTGCACATTACTGTGAGTTTTGTGCTGTGGAGCTCTGTGATACACTCATATACCTGGCACATTAATGTGAGTTTTATTGCTGTTGAGCTCTTTGATACGCTCATACACGCCGCACATTACTGTGAGTTTTATTGCTGTGGAGCTCAGATACGTTCATACATGTCATGTGTTTTTTTTGGGGGAGGGCAGCATTTCATCCTTCGCTCCAGGCAGCACAGTGGCTTGGGCCGGCCCTGCCTCAGAGTACCCAGACATTAAGGGCACGATCAGCTGCCCTGAGCTAAAACCGGGACGCTAAGGGGAAAAATTTGTGTTCATTAACTTCCCCTTAGCATCCTGGTTTCCCCAGCAGATCGCGGGGCAGGCGCCAAGTCCGGCAGCCTGCTCCTTAGCGATCGCTAAGCTTGCGGATGCTGGGGGCAGTGCTGCAGCGCCATCCCCAGCATCCCCTCCCTCTGCTCCCGGCGGCCAGAAGCATCGGATCTGGTCGCCGTTCTTGCCACGGGATAACAGGTGAGTATATGTTTTATGGGGGGTTTTGAGCTGCAGGTAATGGATTACCTGCAGCAGCGCAATCCGTTACCTACACTTCTGAGCTGGTGTTAGCGCCAGCGCTTAGTAACTAGCGTTTGGACCAAGTGATACTAACGCTATGTTACTCTGTGCTTGCACTTTGCTCTCCCCATGTTAGACATAGGGAGTGCAAAGTACAGTAAACTTGCGCTACGAATCACTAATTAACGAGCTCTAACGGGTTTTTAATCCGTTAGCGAGGCGAAGGCGATCTGGCCGCAGCGCTATGACCTCCTTTAAGCAAGCGCTAACGCTGACGCTAGTGTTAGCTTGAAGGAGGTGATAGAGCACTAACACTTTACTGGGAATGATGCATTCATTTAGGTGTGAGAACCAAGACACTACATGCAATGCATAATTCCTATTAAGTGAATTACACCACGTCCACACCCTTTATCTATTTAGGTGGATACTTAAATCTTTGTTCTCAAGACCTTCATGATATTTATTTGCCAAGATGGCTAATAAGATTATAAACTGTGATTTTTGTAACCGTACTTTTATTACCAGTTCGCACACCGCCCATGCCACTTACTGCAACATGAAATTTGATGGTCATACAAAAGCAAGTGTTTCTCAATCTTGAATAAATGTTATACCTCTGTTATTTAAAGTAATTACAGGAATCTTGAACAAGTTTTGTGCAAGTATTTCAGTCTATTCTTTCTGTGTAGAATCAATTGTCACTTCGATGTCTCTCCCCATGCTGGAATTTAGCCATACATGACCTAATATTAATCTCATTGTTTGAGTTGAAGGAGGAAGATTGTTTTAATATTTTTGGCTTTACACTCCAATAATCCTGTATTAATAGACGTGAAAGACGATATTCAGCTCTTAGAGTCACTGTCTGCCAATATTTGGTACCTTAAACATTTGTGTTTTCTTAGGCATCATGCACCAGGAACAAACTGCAGGATGTCACGCGGATCTGACACAGAACAGGTATTGTCATTTGTGTTTAATATATAATAAAAAGAGAAATTTACAGGCCACTTGTTAGCACCATCCTCCTATGTCCGCCAAAATCTAACTCTAAAATATATAAAAGGGGTTATTCAGAGAGCCGATCTGACCTCGAAATGTCAACGAACAGGGAATTTCCCAGTATGTTGACATTTTGGGGCCATTTGGCTATTCTGAGAGAAGGCAGTTCGCCAAATTTTGGCCGACAAGTATGGTGCCTGTTCGAAGGCAGTGAAATCCACCATCGAGAAGCAATTTATTTATTTATTTATAAAGTATTTTACCAGGAAGGATACATTGAGATTTCTCTCGTTTTCAAGTATGTTCTGGGTACAAGAACATTAAAATGTTACAGTTGTTACAGAAATACAAAGTAATAAATGCAAGATATTAAAAAAACAACACAAATATACAGATTAACAGAAAATAAATATGTAGGAAATAGTCATTATGTTACATGTTTACAGGTGCATTCCGTATCCAGGTATGTTAGTAGGGAGCTCTTGAGTGACTTTAGACTGGGGGAAGATTTGACGGCGTCTAGGAGGTTATTCCATAACTGCGGTGCTCTGTAGGATTCTATTCAGAGAACATCGACCAGCAGAGAAAAGCTGCCCTGCTGTTCGGTGTTTTCATTCGGCAGGTTTATTCAGGCGACCCCCATAAGCTTCAATGTTAAAAATATTCCAGTTTTTATCCAATATCTAATAAACTGTTTATTATTTTAATCGACAGTAAAAATTCTCTTTATTTATTGATTTTTTTTAAGATCTTTTAGGCATTTTCCAGCATTTTTTCGGCAATTATTTTCCCCGCTTTTTTATTAAAAGCGATGTAAATTCTAGGCATTTTTGTTCAGTAGTTTCTTTGCAAACAGCGTTTCAATTTTGACACTTTAAATCATATAGTTTTTTGATTTTTTTACCCCGTTCGTCTGCTTCTCAGCTTTTTCCCGCAGCTGGTCTGCGCTGTGATCGGCGGCTTGACTTGTTCCGAAATGTGTTCATCGTGTTTTTTGCTGCGGTTCCGGTGGGTTTTTGGCAGGTGTTCAGCAGGTGTGCGGTTGGTTTGCTGTGGGTTTTCCCTGCACTCCGGGGTCCCTGTGGTGAATGCTGAATTAACTGCAGGGTGGGGAACTTTGATTCCCTTGAAGTGCAGGGAAGTGCAGGGAACGAGAGAGAACACTGAAATGTCGGTGCTCTCTGAATAACCCCCATAATGACTTCTCGATTGGTCCCTCAACACTCCTGGCACAAAGCTAAATATGAAGGGGAGGGCCAATTGTCATCCCCTTTGATGTGTGCTGGGGGCATGGGATCAAGGTTTAATTGAAAGACTGATCAGTATTGCTTCAGATCAGAAGAGAGGAGACTTGTGAAAGCTTGTCTTTTATTATGTATCATTAGTACAAAGTATGTATCACTGCACACCACAGTACAAATTTATTTTGACAAAGTAATGTAGAAATGTGTTTGATTTGGAAAAGGTCATATAGCCCACTTTTTGCTGAAGATCCAAAACCAAAAATAAAATTAAAAAATGAATACTGTAAGAAGGGATCATTATTTTCTTGAATAGACGTCAGGATAACTTACAGGGTTATCCAAAGAGATCCGAATTGCTTGAGAAAGGTAACCGAACGCTGAAAATCCGCTTCCGGTTACCTTCTTGGCCATTCGGCTATCCAGAGAGCAGGCAATTCGCCAAATCCTGGCGAATTGCCTGAACATACGGTGCCTGTTCGGTGCCTATTCGAGGGCAGTGAAATCCCCATGATTGCTTCGGCTATTCAGAGAACACAAACCAGCAGTGAAAGGTTCCCCTAATGCCCTGCCATTCGGTGGTTTAATTCGGCAAATTTATTCAGGAGAATCCCATAGGCTTCAATGTTAAAAATATTCCCGTTTTAATTCAATATCTAATAAACCGTTCATTATAAAATTCTGCAGCAAAAAGTCTCTTTAAGCATTTTTCTTAACTCTTTTTTTTTTTTTAACCACTTCGCTGGGGAGGACGCGCTCAGCGCGTCCTGCCGCAGGAAGGGTCGGCTGCGGAGGACGTGCTGAGCGCGTTCTCCCGAAGCAGCCTGCGATCGGCCGGATTCTGGTCGATCGCTGTGCCCCCCCAGTGCGGGCTGACATCTTGGATGTCAGTCTGTCAATCCGGGACCGCTGCGGGCACAATAGATGTCATTGCGGTGCCGCGATGACATCTATTTCAGGCGCCCCCCGCATGTGCGGAGGAGGTGCCTGAAAGGGATGGGGGGAGGTCCTTCGGACCTCTCTCCCTCCCGATCGTGGGGGTCCTGAGCTTAATGCCAGGCACCGTTTGGAAGAGCACAGCCTGCCCTTCCAAACGGTGGCTGTCATTAACCCCTGGGGAGCCGGATCACGAATCGGCGCTGAAAAGTGCCGGTTCGTGATCCTTTCCCGGAGCTGGCCGACATCTTGGATGTCGGCCAAGCCTCCAGGAACTCCACCTAAGGACTGGCGTCATCGTGCATAGCACGATGACGCCAGTCCTGGAGTTAACCCCTAGCTGCCACCAATGGTGGAGATAGGGGGTTCCAATGAACCCCCTATCTCCCGATCTGTGGCAGCTAGGGGTTAAAGTTTGGTACTGTTGGATCGGCCACAGCATAGCCGTTCCACCGATACCAAACACGACTGTGAAAAAAGTTTTTTTTTTAAATAAAAATTAAAAATAAAAATAAAAAAATATTTTCAAAAAAATTATAAAAAAAAAATAAACAAGTTTTTTTTCTTTTTTTGATTTGTTAATGCAGCAATATTGTTCCCATTTCAATTATAATGTGAACAATGATGCTGCACTAACGATTTTTGTATGCGGTGCGTTTGTTAAAAGTCACGTAATTTTCCCCAAAAAAAAGTAACGAGACCCCATTTCTAATTTTTTTAACAAGCGCACCCCATACAAAATATAACCACAATTGCTCGCATGTTAAAATGTGAAAAAAAAACAATTTACACGTTGTAAATTATTGAATTATTGCATTTTTTGTTATAATATACAGACAGGTCATGACGTATACATATAATAATGACATATTATGAATCTGCCGAGTCTGACGGAAACAACGATATATAATATGTCTGGGTCATATACTAAAATAAGCCTTCAAAACACGTTTAAACATGATGAGCAAAACCGGTAAAAATGACCTCAGCACACAGGCGGGAAATGCCTCAGCAGCGAAAGGGTTAAAAGTCTGATTTTTTTTTTTAAGTTTACTTATTTTTTCTGTAACAGCCCTCTTTATTATCATTCCCTGGACCTCATGTGCAAATTTCAGACATTTTCGCTCAGTAGTTTCTTTGCAAACAGCGTTTCATTTTCACAGATTCATACAAACGGTTTTGCTAATTTATTCACCTCCCTCGTCTGCGGTCTCAGCTGCTTCCAGTCCAGTAAGTCCAATATAGACATATTGGAGGCTTGGCTGATAAATCCAATATATGACGTGTTGTAGTCACGTGCAGAGATTATATCCGACAGTTTGTTGTGCCTCCTCCTCCTCACTTGACTCCTCTGTTCGATCAGGCACCCAGGTGGAGTCAGTGACCTCATCATCATTGTCATCATCCCCTATCTCCTCATCACTCGACACAGATTACAATTTGCAGAAATCTGCTAGAAGTATGTGGGACCCCCTGATAGATGACAGTGAGAAGACACAGATTACAAGTCTCAGAAACCTCCTATAAATCAGTGAGACCCCCTGATGGGTGGCAGTGACAAGACACAGATTAGAACAATTCCCAAATATTTTGTAGAAATTACTGACCCCCAAAATACTGCGTGGCACTGGCAGTGACAAGACACAGATCACCTCAATTCACAAATATTTTGTAGAAATTACTGACCCCCAAAATACTGCGTGGCACTGGCAGTGACAAGACACACATTACCTCAATTCCCAGATATTTTGGAGAAATTACTGACCCCCAAAATAGTTGCTGGTGGCAGTGACAAGACAAAGATTACCCCAATTCACAAATATTTTGTAGAAATTACTGACCCCCAAAATACTGCGTGGCACTGGCAGTGACAAGACACACATTACCTCAATTCCCAGATATTTTGGAGAAATTACTGACCCCCAAAATAGTTGCTGGTGGCAGTGACAAGACAAAGATTACCCCAATTCACAAATATTTTGTAGAAATTACTGACCCCCAAAATACTGCATGGCACTGGCAGTGACAAGACACAGATCACCTCAATTCACAAATATTTTGTAGCAATTACTGACCCCCAAAATACAGATCACCTCAATTAATAAATCAGTGAGACCCCCTGATGGGTGGCAGTGACAAGACACAGATTAGAACAATTCCCAAATATTTTGTAGAAATTACTGACCCCCTAAATACTGCGTGGCAGTGACAAGACACAGATCACCTCAATTCACAAATATTTTGTAGCAATTACTGACCCCCAAAATACTGCGTGGCACTGGCAGTGACAAGACAAAGATTACCTCAATTCACAAATATTTTGTAGAAATTACTGACCCCCAAAATACTGCGTGCCACTGGCAGTGACAAGACACAGATCACATTCAATTACCAAATATTTTGTAGAAATTATTGACCACCAAAATACTGCGTGGCAGTGACAAGACACAGATCACCTCAATTCACAAATATTTTGTAGAAATTACTGACCCCTAAAATACTGCGTGGCAGTGACAAGACACAGATCACCTCAATTCACAAATATTTTGTAGCAATTACCGACCCCCAAAATACTGCGTGGCACTGGCAGTGACAAGACAAAGATTACCTCAATTCACAAATATTTTGTAGAAATTACTGACCCCCAAAATACTGCGTGCCACTGGCAGTGACAAGACACAGATCACATTCAATTACCAAATATTTTGTAGAAATTATTGACCACCAAAATACTGCATGGCAGTGACAAGACACCGATCACCTCAATTCCCAAATATTTTGTAGCAATTACTGACCCCCAAAATACTGTGTGGCAGTGACAAGACACAGATCACCTCAATTCACAAATATTTTGTAGAAATTACTGACCCCCAAAATACTGCATGGCACTGGCAGTGACAAGACACAGATCACCTCAATTCACAAATATTTTGTAGAAATTACTGTCCCCCAAAATACTGGGTGTCAGTGAGAACACACAGATTAGAACAAGTCCCAGATATTTTGTAGAAATGAGACCCCCCCAGTAGCTGGTGGCAGACTGGCAGTGAGAACACACACTAACACAACAACAATCTCCTCTCAAATCTCCTCTCAAATGCGTGCTGAAGCGCTGTGTGAAACCTTATATAGTGAGCTGCGGGACGTAGCTCTGTGAGCCCATGATTGGGCAAAATTTGCCCAATCAGGACTCTGAGCTGTGATTGGCATAGTCTTGAACCTGTCTTGCACCTGACCTGTGGTCAGGTGCAAGGCTGTAGCCAATTACAAGCTTCAGACCAGTGGAAAAGTGCATTGTGGTCCATTGTGGTGCATTGTGGGCGAACATGCGGCGAACACGCGGAAATGTTCGTAGTTCGCGAACATGCGAACGGGCGATGTTCGATGCGAACTCCGAACCGATCAAACTGAACAGCTCATCCCTACTCCTAATGTTGCTGGCGCTGCTATCTCTCTCTCTAATGGATTTGTTTTGTTTATGAAGCCATACAATGACCTGTTTCATTTCGAATCGATGATGTAGGTTCACAGCAATAGACTCCAAATACCACACTTAGATTCAACTCCAGACCTTTTACCTGCTTAATTGATGAAGAAATAACAAAGACGTAGCTCACACCTGGCCATGAAACAGTTTTGTTTCAATTGTCCAATTACCTTTAGTCCCTTGATAAAGGGGGATGGCTACTCTTAAGAGCTGTAATTCCTAAACCCATCCTCCAATATGGATGTACATATCCTCTAATTAAACTTGAGAATGTGCACTTTCAGCCCATATCCATTATATAACTATAGCTTGAATAAGTTTTGGTTACTAACCGAAAAAACTAAACTTGTGCCTGTGTCCAAATATACAATGGCAAGAAAAAGTATGTGAACCCTTTGGGATTATGTGGAGTTTTGCATGAATTGGTCATAAAATGTGCTCTAATCTTCATCTAAATCACAACAATTTGAAAAACACAGTCTGCTTAAAATAATACAACACAAACATTATATGTTTTCATGTGTTTATTGAACATAACATGTAAACATTCACAGTGCAGGGTGGAAAAAGTATGTGAACCCCTAGCCTAATGACTTCTCCAAGAGCTAATTGGAGCCAGGAGTGAGCCAACCTTGAGTCCAATCAGTGTGGTATTATTGGATGTGTTGCTGAAAACTGTTCTGCCCTTTAAAAACACACACCAGTTTTAGGTTTACTGGTTTCAAGAAGCACTGCCTGATGTGAATCATGCCTCGCAGAAAAGAGCTCTCAGAAGACCTACGATCAAGAATTGTTGACTTGCATGAAGCTGGAAAGGGTTACAAAAGTATCTCCAAAAGCCTTGATGTTCATGTGTCCATGGTAAGACAGACTGTCTACAAATGGAGAAAGTTCAGCACTGTTGCTACTCTCCTGTTGGAGATTATTGACTTCTTTAATAGGTCAGGGATATATTAATTATGACGCATATTTTTCTTATTGTTGATATACATAGATATATATATATTATTGACAGTGCCTCCAATACCAGCGGTATAAATTGGTATTTAACCCCTAAAATAGGGATTAATAACCAATCAATGAATATACGTCTTAACAAATATATGGAGCGTTATCCCGAGTTCTTTTGATGCTCTCTAGATATTTTTAAACACAATAAAATCAATAAAGATATGAGACTGCGTAACGGTAAAACAATTCAAACCAAAATTTATTCACACGTCAAGTTTCATACAACCGTATGTTATCAACGGATTAGCAAGACACAATTTACAAGTGATTATAGATTGTGATTAGTAGCGATACTGCGACACGCAATAATCTAATGGACAGATATTTTAGGTTTATAGACCGCACCACAGATATGCATGCCTCAATTCTTAAACACCAAGCTCTATTCTATTCACTTAAACCTTTCCCATTATAAACCAATCCTCCACCTGGCTAAAATAAACACTCAGTTACTGGGCATCACCTGCAGCACAATTTATTATTGTGGGGGCCTATTCACTAAATGCAACTTCCTTCAGGGAGATACATAACACACTCGATAGGGAGACTATCTCTTCCACAGATCAATCACAGCACTTCATTCGATATACGTTAACCTAACGCTTCTTAATGACTTACAGTGCATGCATTCATTCGGAGGGGCTGCAAGATGGATATGGAAGGAGTTATGCTAGGTTATGAATGGGGCGGACGGCACTTGACATATAAAAGCTATTTCACGGTCCCAGCGTATCTCACTATAGGTATAAAATTGATATTTTTAGATGTCCACAAACAGTATTCTTGGAATATAAATAATTTCACTAAATTATGGCTCAAGTATGCAGCCGGGAACAGCTTTCCTCCTTAGTAGTCCTCTGCAGTGGACTGTAAAGGCAGAATTTCTATTCTACTGATTATTAGGCTCAAACAGCAAAATAATTCATTTATATTCCTTTAGTTTGTGATGGACATCTAAAGTCAGGACTATGCAATTAGAAAATAGATATCATATTATTCAGGTATACTTTACCATCTGGTTAGTGAAGATAGAGTGGTGGAAGATTAGGGTGTGGTCGGTCTTAAAGGGGCGGCCGATGGTGATTGCCTTTCTTCCCTCCAAGCGTCCCTCAGGTCTCTCTCCAAGCTTTTCTCAGTCTCCCTTTTGCTCTGGAGTGTCCCCTCTATATAGTGGTCTTCCGCCCAGTTTTAGATCTAGCCCATCACTATGTGGCCTCATTTGATTGGAGGATATATATTCATCAACTCCAGGGGTCTGTCCAGGTGTTATGTTACCTGGCCAGCAGATGGCGCTCTCAGATCAACCATCAACCTTCTGCAGGAATTAATTTATGGGCTTGGCCAATCTTTTACTGGTTTGGGGTCGTTTTATTCCTATATCCCGGGACTCCATAGATTTTATTAACAAATTAAAATTTATTTCTATTGTGGCATCTCATCCCCCTTTACTTATATCCACAGGGATGTGTATGTGAGGGGATATCCATTCATTCATTCGTGGTATCGTTTTTAACAGTCACACGTTACCCGACTTAATCGGCTTCATGCGGGTTAGTACACCAGACATTTGTGATGATCAACTAAATGTGGTAGGGCCTCTGTTTTTATAAGATGCTAAAATTATCAGTTCTAACTAATAAATATTCTCATACCATATAGTACATATTGCCGAATAGCAAGCTGGTTTACCCAAGCCATTTAACCTTCTTTGGTTTTTTTTTCTTTATTGGGCAACCTATTGTTCCATGTTTACGTGGTCTTTCAGAGTTTCGATGTGACGAAATAAACACAATACTGAGATATCTATCTTAGTTGTCATTGTGTTCCCTTACTTTTAAACCATTTGATCTAAACCCTGTTTGGTTGTAACAAATAAATAAAATAAACAGAGTCCATTAGACTGTCTTTGATCAATGTTAAATGTCCTTTCTTGTATGCGTAACACTAACGAGTTTAGCTTATCTCTTGTTCTTGTTATATATTAACGACGCAGACAAGTTGTTCGTGTGGCGCAATTCCTGGCCCCAAATTTAAACATTCCTGCGTTATAGAAATTTTATATCTAAAAAGGTCTGACAAATCCCCCTTTTCAATATCTACTCATCCAGATTCATGAGTAGGAATTGACATGGACCAATTGGATAGGAAATTTTACATCTGTATGGTAGCTTTAGTCTTTAAGAAGTTGTTAGGCATCGACTCCATGCGATAATTGGTGCAGAAGAAAAAAAATTGGTAAATGCATGATGGGTTCTCACGACCATCCCCCTTTTGTGGTTCCCCCATTTCTTTTACGAACGGGGTAATCTGAAGGTGAATCAATGAACTCCAGTTGATGAAAAATGGGTTTGAATCAAGCAGTGTTTTCCCCGGGTAAAGACCTTTCAAGCGAAACATCTTGTGGCTTGTTGATCTTCTCATCTATGGAGGTTGATTTTCAAATAACCAATAATGCACTTGTCGTCATCCTTCCGTTTCTTTGGGTATCCTTTATGACAGGGTGCTCCCATGACTTTCTGTCACTTCCAGCATGGCTGCTCCTGACATCTGAGTCTTTAGGACACGTCTCCATGCGAGTGACCAATTGTCACTTTACTCATCTTATCTTTCTAAAATGAGATGAACTTCATAAGAATTGATATACACAACATGTAAATATTTAGGTTAACACTTCATCTATGTGACTTTGGGATCATGGTAAATGGAAACGGGTAATCTTCCCCATTTCTGATTTATTCCATGCTTTCCCTTAGATGCAGCGCGGCATTTATTTTAATTTTAATGCATTTCATCAATACAGTGACACATAGATTATTAACCCTTTCAATTCTTGCGAGCCATTAAGTATATCATCCCCCTTTTGTGGGCTTGCTTTCCTAATAGGGGACTGAATAGGATATCGCCCTGTAGAGATGTATATATACGTATTTATATATATATATTTCCTACAAATTTAATTTCTTTGACCGTATTAACGGGTTAAAACCAGTGATTGGATTCGTCCTTCCCACGAGGTTTACTCCTGCAATCATGCAGTTATCGTAGGGATTTATTATAACAGACCCTGTTAATACCTGTTTCTAACCTCCGAGGGCAACTCCATGAACTGGTGTTGAAAATCACTTTACCTGGGGTAGGGAGATTCTCATCCTTACCCACCGTACAGAGAACCTTAGGTTTCTTGTAGGCTAATGCGCAACGGGTAGCTGGCTCTCCATCGGGGCATCTGGCTACGACGATCTCCTGAGAGTCGGTTGCGGTTAATGGCCTGTTTATATCAGAGGGACTAGAAGTAGGCTGAAAAATAGGAGAGTGGTTAGCATCAAACAGCAGAAATCCCCCTTTACATACTTTAAGATTCCTTATTAATATGTAGACCTGGGGATTAAATGGTGTCAGGTTGTGCCACCTATGCTATTTCATTCAGTTGTTCCCTCTGATTCAATAACATCTGAGGTGTTATTGATCCTGTGGCCCTTGGGTGGCCACTGGATTTATCCCTAAAGAGTTATCAGGCCGCTGTGCCCATACATACTCGGTGATCTTCACCAATTGTTCAGCTAATTGATATAACCGGTATTCTAATTGGTTTATTCGGTCATTCTGATAATTTCGTTTAAGGTATCTATTTCTGCGGATCCTATTACGCTCGGGCCTAGAATTATTTGATGTGTCAGAATCAGCATTACTACTTCTGTTCTGACGGTGTGATCTGGGCCTGGGGTCTCCTGTCTGACCTCCCCTTCTATTTTCAGGGACCTTAACGCGAGGGGGTGACCTACCTATTTGAGGGGGATCATCACTTTGAGGAGAATCACTAGATTGGGGATACCTATTTCTTTGGGCAGGCCTAGGCCCTTGGGCATATTCCCTGTGACTATTGTGCGGTCGTGGCCATTGCTCATACCTTCTGCAGTCATTGGGTGACCTCTGCTCCCCACTTCTTGGTGGGTGCGGGGCAGGCGTGACCCTGGGGTTCCTATCTGGATTATTCCCTCTTACCACCTCAGCGTATGATTTCCTCCTGGCAACATATACCTGGGAGGCATCCTGATGTTGCTTAGGGGCAACTTGGCTTGTGGTATGGGCCCTTTTATTTGACCTGTGACTCCCATGACTGGTCTCATTAGATGGCTGGACCTGCACTTTTATAGGCCTTGAAGGGATCCCCCTTTCGCCCTGTTTAACATCATCGGCGGGGCCACTTCCAGAATCTACCCCGCTGTCTTTGGCATGCTCTTTTAAATGAGGGCCAGCATCAGGCTTATGGTCAGATGAAACCGTTTCTGTTTGTCTACCCTTTACCTGGGATATGGAGTCTATCCGGGCTTTTAGTACCTCTTTCTTCAAGGTTTTCAGTGAGCATTGAATTTCATCTGTGTCAGTTTCAACACTCTCATCACTGCTTGACACCTCGGACTCGCTTGAAAGCATTATTTCTTGCATATAGCCATACAGTTTCTGCTCTAAATTAGAATATTTCTCTTTAAAACTGTTTAATTCAACACAACTCTCTTTATATACAGCTTGTAAGCTTTGGAGTTGTTCTTGCAGTTTCTGGCTCTGTTCATTTAAAGTAATTATTTCTGTTGTGGCATTCTCAAGTCTGACTGTTAAATCATTAACATTTTCTACTTTTGCATTTAAGTTAGCGATGGTCTCCATCCTGACAACCTTTTGTTTTGTGTTTTGTTTATCCAATGCACAACACAAATACATTATGGAGGGCCATGATTCCATTATAATGCAATTCCTTGTTTCCTTGTCTTTTGTGTTTGTAAACACATCCAAGAATTTACACACATCCCCTTCTTTGTCCCACATATCGTGTACAAGACTTTGGGCGCGGTCTTTGATAGTATCAACAAGCACCATCAGACTGGATTTAATATGCAATGACTCTCTGATATGTTCTACCACTTCACATATTTCAAAACGTCTTGTTACTTTTTTAAGTCTCGATTGAGAGATTGCCTTCTGGCTACCAGTATCTGAATCAGACATGTTTCTGCGCTACAGCAATCAGATAACAATACTTCAAAACAAAGTATCCACAGCCAACAACAAACGTTACTTGATTACCACTGTTTTAATCCAATAGCTTAATCTGCTACTTGACGACCAGCAAGTTTATGTTACTTTCACAAATACTTGATCTGGCGCTCACAACCACTAACTTGCTCTCTTACTTGATAGATAAACTTGATTTTATTGTGAAAAATTCATTTAGCATCACAACAGTGCAACCTCCAAATATCTTAGATAAACTTGATTTTATTGTGAAAAATTCATTTAGCATCTCAGCAGTGCCTCCATTATGTTGGAGATTATTGACTTCTTTAATAGGTCAGGGATATATTAATTATGACGCATATTTTTCTTATTGTTGATATACATAGATATATATATATTATTGACAGTGCCTCCAATACCAGCGGTATAAATTGGTATTTAACCCCTAAGATAGGGATTAATAACCAATCAATGAATATACGTCTTAACAAATATATGGCGCGTTATCCCGAGTTCTTTTGATGCTCTCTAGATATTTTTAAACACAATAAAATCAATAAAGATATGAGACTGCGTAACGGTAAAACAATTCAAACCAAAATTTATTCACACGTCAAGTTTCATACAACCGTATGTTATCAACGGATTAGCAAGACACAATTTACAAGTGATTATAGATTGTGATTAGTAGCGATACTGCGACACGCAATAATCTAATGGACAGATATTTTAGGTTTATAGACCGCACCACAGATATGCATGCCTCAATTCTTAAACACCAAGCTCTATTCTATTCACTTAAACCTTTCCCATTATAAACCAATCCTCCACCTGGCTAAAATAAACACTCAGTTACTGGGCATCACCTGCAGCACAATTTATTATTGTGGGGGCCTATTCACTAAATGCAACTTCCTTCAGGGAGATACATAACACACTCGATAGGGAGACTATCTCTTCCACAGATCAATCACAGCACTTCATTCGATATACGTTAACCTAACGCTTCTTAATGACTTACAGTGCATGCATTCATTCGGAGGGGCTGCAAGATGGATATGGAAGGAGTTATGCTAGGTTATGAATGGGGCGGACGGCACTTGACATATAAAAGCTATTTCACGGTCCCAGCGTATCTCACTATAGGTATAAAATTGATATTTTTAGATGTCCACAAACAGTATTCTTGGAATATAAATAATTTCACTAAATTATGGCTCAAGTATGCAGCCGGGAACAGCTTTCCTCCTTAGTAGTCCTCTGCAGTGGACTGTAAAGGCAGAATTTCTATTCTACTGATTATTAGGCTCAAACAGCAAAATAATTATTTATATTCCAAGAATACTGTTTGTGGACATCTAAAGATCAATTATATACCTATAGTGAGATACGCTGGGACCGTGAAATAGCTTTTATATGTCAAGTACTGTCCGCCCCATTCGTAACCTAGCATAACCCCTTCCATATCCATCTTGCAGCCCTTCCGAATGAATGCACGCGCTGTAAGTCATTAAGAAGCGTTAGGTTAACGTATATCGAATGAAGTGCTGTGATTGATCTGTGGAAGAGATAGTCTCCCTATCGAGTGTGTTATGTATCTCCCTGAAGGAAGTTGCATTTAGTGAATAGGCCCCCCACAATAATAAATTGTGCTGCAGGTGATGCCCAGTAACTGAGTGTTTATCTTAGCCAGGTGGAGGATTGGTTTATAATGGGAAAGGTTTAAGTGAATAGAATAGAGTTTGGTGTTTAAGAATTGAGGCGTGTATATCTGTGGTGCGGTCTATAAACCTAAAATATCTGTCCATTAGATTATTACGTGTCACAGTATCGCTACTGACCAAAATCTATAATCACTTGTCAATTGT